>OW679196.1:56230357-56584039 GCA_940337035.1 Agriotes lineatus
TTGATGTATTTCATTGCCTCCAGAATGCCGTATAATTCACCGGTAAAGATGCTGGATTCAGCGTTAAGTTTAAATTTGTAACCACCACTGTTCGTTAGTATAGCAGCCCCTACTCCGTCTTCTGATTTTTAAACATCAGTATAAATTTTAATGGACTCTGGGTAATTATCAAGAATTTCATATAATTTTAGTTTGTAGATTAGTGGAAAGGTAGTACTTTTAGGATATCTGTGTAGAGAAAGGTTTGTGGAGATTGGATATAGGCACCAAGGAGGAGATATAGATTTGGGTTGGAGTAATTGATCAAAAAAGGAAAGTCCCAGATTTTGAATAATTGTATTAAGTCGGTGGTAGAAAGGTAAAAAGTATGTTTTTCTATCAAATAATGGGGAAAATCGATTGGAAAAAATATATCCATTAACAGGGTTGGAAGAATTGCTTCTTACTGTAATCGAGTAACAGAGAGACTGTTGGGTTCTTCTGAGATTTAAGGGTAATTCACATGTTAGGTTTTGTAAACTAATTATGGGGCTGGTGCAGTACGCTCCAATGGCAAGACGAAGGGAAGATGCTTGAATCGAGTTAAGGAGATTTAATGTAGATTTACATGCTGATGCGTAAGCTAAAGATCCATATTCTATTTTAGAACGGACAAGTGCTCTGTATGTTCGCATTATAGTTATTTGGTCGGTGCCCCAGTTCCGGTTAGCCAGGATTTTCTAAATATTCAGTCGTCTAATACAATCTGATTTAACAGCAATAATATGCTGTATCCACGTAAATTTTTTATCAAATATCATACCGAGAATTTTCATAGAATTTTCAAAATCTCCCATTTTTAAAGTTGGAATGTGTACGGTATGTTTTCTTGAAAAAACTGTACCTGTAGTCTTCGTTGAAGAAAATTTAAACCCAGAGAAACGAGCCCAATTAGTAAGTTGGTCCAAGGTTACTTGCAAATTTTCTTGAGTACTATGGATATTTTTTCCTTTGCAGTATAGGATAACATCATCTGCATACAAAATTGCTTTACTAGGGAGAGCTACTGACTTGCAAATATCGTTAATTGCTACCAGTAATAACGCAACACTTAAGATGGAACCCTGGGGAACCCCATTTTCCAAACTAGTTTCGCTAGATACTACACCATTAACTCGTACTCGACATAGTCGTTTTTTCAGAAAGCCATTTACAAACGCTAGTAGGTTTCCATCGATATTCCAATCCTTTAATAACTGAATAATACGGTGTCTCCATGTTAAGTCATAGACTTTTTCCATGTCTAAGCTAATAGCTACCAAATGCTGACCATTAGCAAAGGCTTCGTTAATTTCACTTTCGATGCTCACAATGTTATCCAAAGTAGAACGACATTTACGAAACGCACTCTGTGCGGGGGAGATTAATCCGTTTCGTTCAAGCTGCCACATTAGCCGACGTGTCACGATTTTTCAAGTAGTTTGCACATTGTGTTTGTTAATGAGATGGGCCTGTAGCATCGAGGGTCGAGTTTATTTTGACCAGGTTTAAGAATAGGTATAATAGTCGATTTCCTCCAGCTTTCAGGAAAAGTATGATTGGTCCAGATAAAATTATATATGTCTAACAAATATGTCAGAGACGTTTTAGACAATTTTTTTTAGAAACTTTATAGAAATTTTGTCTGGGTCTGGACTAGAATCTTTGAAAGACGACAATGCTGATAGAAGTTCAGTATATTGTATGGGAACATTGTAAGGCTGTTCGTTGTCAATTTCAATTTGTATTGGGCAAATCTCACAGTCTTCCTTGTATCTTCTAAAATCATCGCTATAATTGGAGTTGCTTGAATTGGTTTCAAAGTTCTGACTGAATGCTTCTGCAATGTAATCTAAGCGGCTTATAAGCGAATTCTTATGGTATATGACTGGGACAGATGAAGTTTGCTTATTTTCTATAATTCATTTGATACGATTCCATACTAACGACATAGGGGTGTTTGCAGAAATCGTAGATATGAATTGTATCCAGGATTTTCTCTTACTATCTCTAATCGTTCGTTGAGCTACAGCACGACATTTCTTAAAATATACGAAGTTTTCTATAGTTGGATGTCTTTTGTATCTACATAAAGCTTGTTTACGTTGTTGGATAGACAATTTTACATTTTCGTTCCACCAGGGGGTTGGTGCATACTTATGGTCTAAATTTCTTGTTCCGATAGAATTTTCAACTGCCATTATTAAGAGGTTAGTAAAAGAATCTACCATTTGGTCGATGTCCAGTGATGTGCTTAGGAAAGGTATGTGACGATCTATATACAATTGAAAGGTGTCCCATTTATCACTTTTCAGATAGCATTTGGGAATAGGTGGAGCAACATATTTTTTGGTAAGGTTAAGAGAAATGTGAATCTGGAAATGATCACTTCCGTACAAATCTGGGATTGTGTCCCAAGTAATATAAAGTGCTAACTGCCCATTACAAAATGAGAGATCGATCGCTGAAAAAGTTCCAGAAGATGAATTAAAATGAGTTTGCTGTCCTGTGTTTAACAGTATCATATTTGGATCTTGGATGAAATTTTCCACAATTCGCCCTCGGCCGTCGGTTCGTAATGAGCCCCAGAGGTGATTATGAGAATAGAAATCCCCAATAATTATACAGGGTGGGGGTAGTTGTGAAATAACATTTTCCAAATCTTTCAATACTAGATGTAAGTTAGAAGGTAAATATATGTTGCAAATTGAGATAGTTTTAGAAAGAGTAACAGAAACTGCTATCACTTCATCATTGATAAGTAAAATATAGGCCATTTCTTCAATTTCACGTCTAGTTGATATCAACTCTTCTGATAAGATCTTTGTGTTATACCGTTGTATTTTGTGGTTGTTAGTCCAAGTATGTTCCGCAATTTTATATTTTTCAAACTGGTACTTTTTAATTAAATATTGATGTTCTCTAACTCTAATTTCTAATGGATATTTCACTGATATAACATTCCCCGCATTCGCAGGTTTTACCATACATGGTGATTACATTTAAGGGTAGTTAGACACAACTTTGCATAATAAATTATACGTCAAAAATTAATAATAATCCCACAAAAAATTAAAACATTTCATTGTTTAAATCGATCGACGGTCACTAGAATGAATTTGACTATACATAACTTGGCACAGTTCAGTAACCCTAGGCACATGTGATTGCGGTAAGACCGGTAATTCAAAAAAAAAGATAGCTGTTTGTGTATTTCGATCACATCTGGAGGCAGTCAGTGTGCTCTTATCGGATTTACATCATATAAGTGTCGATAGCCAAGAGTGTAATATACTTCTATTGTGGTCAGTATGCACTCATTTAATTTAATGACCATTACCTATTGTTCTTCGTTGAACGGTTTAGCTTTTGTATGAACTAACCGCAAGGTATTCATTGTTTTGAATGTCGTTCCAATTGTTTAATTTTGTCAGACATGTGTGGAATATAAAATGTAATTGTGTAGAGTGTTATATTTTTGAGCGTCATATCTGCATGTGCGTGATATTGTTTCGTATACTGAAAATGTTCCAAGTATCTGGATATCTCTTAAAACATTTATAATTAGTTTTTTTCTCTTTTTTTAAATTTCGTTATTATAGCTTTGGTTCCGTCGTAAAGACTTATCTTCCAGTAGCGCCTATTACCATACATTATACAACTGTTTCAGAGACTAAAATGAAGTTTTATTCACAAGTGAGTTTTCATTATTTATACTACTGCATTGTTGGTAGCACTGTCAAGCTATGTCAAATTCGTAATTTTCAGGTTAAGTTTTGCGCCAGTTTGTGTCAAATAACAAATAAAACCTAACCTACGAAACTCGAATTTGACATAGACTTCAGTACTGCCAATACACTTCAATACTGTCAAACGTATATCACAAATCATAGGCGAGTAATTATAAATTTATTTCGCGACATATTTTGACTGCGCAAACTATTTAGGCAGAAGCATTGCTACTGTAAGATAAAACGTCGTATATCACACGTGAGCGAAATGCCATTATAAGCTCGTGAGAAATTGTATCGGTCGTGCTGGGGCACTCGCGATTCAAAATTCTCACTCGCAAATAATGATGCATTTCTCTCACTTATAATATAATATACTATTACAACACATATATTTATGTTTTTGTGATGGTTGGTACCAAAATTATTTAAAATTTAAAAGTATCTATTGTGCGTGTGGTTGGTGTATCAAGAAAGCGTAACTGATTTGGTTGCTCTGTTTCTAATGTGATTTGGATGGAGGTTTCTTTATTGTTAATATGTTCAATACATTGGTTTATCTCAATCATATCTTGAGGCCAAATTCCAAAAACATCATCAAAATACCTCCACTAAATTACCGGTTTGTTTATGTATGTGTTGAAATGTTCTTGTTCAAAGTCGTCCATAGAAATGTTACTACAACGTTCAGAAATTTCCATGCATAGGATAGTATTCCCTGCAAATGTAGCAAATACTAGACTACACAATATAAATGAGTGTTATCGTTTCGAGTAAATTTAGGTAGAAAGTTGAAAATCGATTCGTTGATAGTTTTCCAAAACGGCAGTTTAATATTATTTATTTTACCGAGTGGCAAAGTACCGAATCAACAGCATGAACAAATAGCACAATCTTTCAACTACTTATAACAAATCTTGGCAATGACGTAACCGATTACGGATTCCATGTAAAAAACACACTCACAGGGTTAATTGCCGGCTTGATGGTCTGGTAGTTTTGAAACAAGTATTCCTGTTTATTACAATAACACAATCTACAAAAGTTTTGTTTTTAATTTCTGTGTCATTAATTAAAATAGTTGTATGTATAGATAACTAGTTGTTGGCGTTAACATCTTAAGCCGCATGATAACCAGTATGGCCATATAAAAACATCGTAAATGTGTTTGTTTTCTCTATACTAAATTTATTGGTTTCGTTGAGACAATAAAATATATAATTTTGATAAAATCAGTACACTGAGTTACGTCAGTAGAATATTCCTTTGAAATGACAAACTGATCCTCCAAGAGGAATATATTAACAAACGTGTTTTTCCAGAAACTCAGTTTATGACTTCTTTAAATTAAGGTAATTACAAAATAAATGACATGTAATTAAAATAAACTACGCCGGCAAAATTTTCAGTCGAAAACATAAAAAGCGCTAACCTAAAAACCTATACATATTTAAAGCACTAAATGTATTCCAACTATAGAAAATACGAGATACCAATAAATATAACAGCATTTAAACGAAACGTAGCACTAGAGTTTCAATTAAGGTATCATGTTTTACACAAATTACTACATGTTTGTTTTGTATTGAGTGTAGGAAGTATTGTCACTTATAACACCATGAGTAATCAAAGTTATGTCGAATATTTTTGCGATGTAAGCACGAATATCCGTTGTATAATATGAGTGACGAATTTTGACTTTGAAATTGAGTTTTATAGTATTGTAACTAAGGAACAAACCACATTGCCCTTTAAGAATCTGGTCCCTTTGGGTTTTCCAAAATACTTTAGTCACAGTAAATGCACTGCAGAGTTAAGCAGCCATTTCGTGTATCTACAGCTCTTTATGAGAGAATATAATAATAATAATAGTAATAATAATAATAATAATAGTCTTTATTTCTTGCCAATGAACAGAGTACGCAAATTTAAAAAACAAAACCTATAGTAAAAATACAGGTTAATAAACAAGAACTAAATAATACAATAGTTAATTAGGCATCAAGTGAAGAAAGTGCGTGTTTATGTACAAAGAATTTTGTAATTTTTTAAACAGATGAAAATTTTTTATTCATAACAAAGGTTTTCAAAATTTATATTATCAGAAGATATTCCTAGAAAATTTATATTTTTTCATATACAGTGACCACCAACATTTTTAATTTTTAGTTTTGAAAAACTTTTTTTGGCCATAATTTGTGCTTGCCTGAAAACCTATTTAGCTCCTATCAGATATACCTAGTAATTTTTATTTAGTTACAAAGAAACGTTTTTCGAAATTGTAAAATTCCAAAAGTGGTGTTTTTCAAAAATTAAGCAGGATTCCAATGAGATTTCTTTCGTGTGTTAGTTTTAGCTAACTGAAGAATCTCAAGGCCAGAAAACAATTGTTTTTTCAACAAACACAAAACATTTTAAATTTTTGCAATATTTTCAAAATTTTACGTAGCAAGAGTTAATTCCAAAATAAAATTCTTTCGGGTGAACACTAAAGATATATAATTCCAAAAAAATCGAACGGTAAAAAGGCATTAGATTAAGCAAGTAAAAAATAGAAGATATTACTTTTTCCTTTCTATTTTTAATTATCTACCGAAGAGTTATATATTTGCATGATTTTTACGTTTTTGATGCAAGGTGCATTTTAGGAGAAATATTTATCAATGACAATTAATGTCTATTTAAATGGCTTCTATGAATTCTAATCTAAGCCTCTTCATAAATAACTTTCACAAAAATCTTGTAAATATTCTTTTATAGTTTTCTAAATAAAGAGATTTTTCATGTGTTAGTTTGCATGTTTTAAAAATTTTGAACTTTTTAGTTTTCAGCTGCCTGCCTGTCTGTCTGTCTGTCTTTTTGTCTGTCTGTCTGTATGTTGGCAGCATAGCTCAAAAATTATTTATTGGAGGAAGACGATACTTTGTATGCAGATTATATGTCTACCTGGCATGAAACCTAGAAAACTTCAGTCAACTACGTACAGGGTGAGCATCTTTAAAAAATAAATCTTTGTGTATTTTTGCTTTAACTGAGGAATGGATAGAAGTAGTCATTTCTACATAGCGTAGGCTTTACACTTGACTGAAATAGGACCCAACAAATGCAGGGTAATTGTTTTAAAAAACAAAGATGGTAAGAATACGCTGATCATTATAATGCGCCGTTATTTAAAAAAGTTCCGTAGCAGATTGCGATTGACGGTTCCGATGCGCGTGGCATGCTCATTTACCTTTGAAATGCCTTCTGTAGAGGCTGAGGTCGAGTGCCGTCTAGAATACTTTTTTTATTGCAAATTGATGTAATTTGAATTACCAAGTGTTTCTTTTTATTGTCTCGTTATTATTAGGAACGTTAAGATATTTTTACCCCCGTTGTCTTTGATTTTTTCACTTGTTTTACGTAAACGTAATGATTTGCACAAAGCTCAGGTTTTATCATTAGCGAAAAAGGGACCGAACAGATACAGGGTAAACATCACAAATGAGACAGAATAATGTGCTATCTTTATAAAGCAGCAAAAACTCATCAAATTCTAGCACTCCCATCGCGGCGGACTAAAAGCTCGCCTCGAAATATTTCGAAATAGTCCCAACGAACTTTTTTTAAATTTGCAAATTATTGATCTAATTCACACTAGGAAAGTTACGTTCCCTTTGTAGATTTTTTGGTAAAATATTTCTTTGCCATGACCAGTAAATGCATTTCTTGCAATCATTTTCAATATAAATATTGACAAAAACGGAAGTCACGAACAACTTTTGTTACACCTCTTTCCATCTCTGATGTTACGGTTTGAGCTTTCAAAAAACTCTAAAGGAAAAAACCCGTTTGATGCCAACTTTTATGCAATCGTATGTAAATTTTTAGCTAAAGCTAGTAGAATATGCGAAAGTAAAGCATCAGATTTGCAAAACACCTTAGATAAATTTATTGCTAAGCTTGGTGCCTCTCTCATTTTATTATACAGTAATCTGTCTACTGTTGATGTTAATTAGATAGTAATATAAGTGCAAGACACCTCTAATTTTTAATTTTCTCCGACCATTTCCAATTGAGGGTGTTTCATAACATGTGGGAAGTACTTGGGGGTGTGTACAAGGCGGGTACATAAAGAAAATAGATTAAAAAGCATATGCCCTATAATGCATAGTTACCGAATTATATCTCACTCTGTGTTTCAAAATAGCTTATAATCTGTTATTGCAAGATTTTAATGTAAAATTTAAATATACTGTTAAAATTTTAGTGTAATAAATAAGATGGTTCCCGTACTATTTGCCAATTTCGTTAATGCGTAGCCATTTTTACTGTAGAGTTTGGTTCACCAAAATACACACGTTTGTGGAAAACAATAACCTTCCTTTATTAATATTTAAACAAATAAACAAATATACACATATACACATCCGTTAGTATTGCACAAATGCAAATACGAATTGTAAGTAGCCCAATTTTCGCTACTGACTTAACAAATATACTATAATACGTACAAGCGCACGTGAGGTGATCGAACTGATCTGGGACAACTGATGTCGAAAACTAGGCTACTCGAGTTTATATAACAAGTGTTTGAATGGAAGTATATTCTTTCGGATACAATAGCATTGTCCAGTCGACCCTCTCTATTGCGACAGGCGAGTTTGGGATGACTTTCGATAATAGAACGAGTCTGGTCATTGCGTGTGCTCCTTACATATTCCAGAATTTACGACTGTATTGTGACCAGGGTTGGTCATTGCTGTCTGCCTGGATATTTGGGTCACCAGGATTTTTACATAACCCTTCCTTTTGCCCTGGGTTGCCTTTACGCTTGTAACATCTGTCTTGCTGTTTTCGAATTTATACTTTAACGTTTTTGACAAGTTAGTCCGCATTGTTTGCGTGACGACACAAATCACACTTCCTAAACTGCACCTCGCGAACACTTTGTTCGCATATGTTGCACTGACTTTTATAGGCCATTCGGCACTCACGTTTTAGATAGCACTGATGTTTACAGATTTATAACTGCACTTAGTGTTAAGTTTGGGTTTATGACCATCAATTGCACGACAGGCGGTTTTAAGTCAATTACCTTGGTACGTTACAATGGCATGTACACAACAACGAGTGTAATAATCATAACGGCCAATAAAAATTGTTTTTGCTAAGAGTTTTGTATATTTTTAGGAAAATACCTAGTTCAAGATGTAATTTAGTTTTCTCTGACATAGTAGTTCATTTGCATCAATAGGTATATCCTAAGTTACGGCAAACTTCAATTTGATTATTGCATGCTGCAAATGAGTTTTTTTTTAACACACAATGACTGCAACCGTCTCTCTGTAGATTTCGCATACGTGCAAATATTCCAGCCGTTCTCGATTTTAACCTAGTCTAACACGACTTTGGGAACGTGCCTGTAAAGCTCGCTTGTTACTTCATGCAATAGCTGGTATATGAAGGGAGTGAATAGTAATCCCCTATTGTTCATATCAAGCACGACTCTGTCAGAAAGAGAATCTAGGGAGTTTTAATTTTATTAAACATAAAAACAAAATTCCATGTTTACCTACCGGAAAATAACTACTGAAAGGTGTATAGGTTTTCAATTTGTGAACTTCGTTAGTTTTTTTGGTCAATATCAAGCTTTCATTTAAAACGTCACACTATTTTACCACTTTCTTTAAAAGGGGCAATAAATAAGTGTGTTGTATTTAATGGAGTAGCATCGAAGATATCCGAACGGTCCCGTGTGGCAGCGTAGGACATATGTTCCAGCGTTGAAATCTAATTCGCAGGCGCTGAATTGAATGCCACCGCTAGTAATGTTTTTTTTATTTAAAAATTGATGTAATTTGCATTACCAAGTGATTCCTTTTACTGTTTCAGTATTATTAGGTACTTTAAGATATTTTTAAATGGAACACTCTGTATCTCTTTATGGCTATTAGACCCATATAAGTTTTACGTTCAATTCTAATTTTTTTTTTAATTGCTGTCTATAAACCGTTCAATAGTCATTTTCCCGATAGAAGGCTCTGTTAGGCTGATGAGTTTCACAATGTAAATATGCTGTCAGTCGTTAACAAAGGTTATGTTATGCCCATTTTATACACTGTTTTAGCTAATCACTATTGTCAGAGCTACTTTGAGATCAGAGAAGTGTATCCTGAGGAAGTCTTCTTTTGAGTCTAGTATGTATACCTCTTCTTCCAGTGTTGTATACGTTCTCGCGCCAGTGCACTTGTTTATGTTATGTAAGTACTTTTTCGCAATGTCTTTAGTGAATTCTTGTATTGTAGGTAGACTGGCTTCTCGATGTAGCTGAGTATTTTGTATGTACCACGGTGCATCGAATATAATCCTTAGTACTTTATTATGATATATTTACAACTTTTTAAAATGTGTATTGGATGTTGCTGCTCAGACTTAGCAGGCGTGCGTGATTAATCGGTCTCAGTATAGATTCATAAATCAGAATACCACACTCCTGTTTCAGCGTCGATTTTCTGTTGAGAATTGGGTACAACATTCCGAGTCTTACGTATCCTTGACATAATTTTCTTATTAATGTGAGTGGACCATGTAAGTTTTTGTCTCCCAGGTACTTGACGGTGCTATCTGCTGGGTTTCATTCGATTTGTTGACCAAGAAGAATGATGTTGGGTGGTATAATTGGTCTTCGCAGAACAAAAATTTTTGATTCACATTTAGTAGGGTTTATGTTAATACACCATCTTTTGCGCCAGTTGCTAATTTGATCGGCGCTATTTTGAAGTTGCTAAGTTGCTGAGAGTATATGGCGGTGTTGTGTTAATAGAACTGTATCATTAGCATACATGGCAACAGTTGAGTTGGGAGGCTTCGGTACATCGTGTACGAATATATTAAATAATATAGGACCCAGTATAGATCCTTGTCAAACCCCGGCACTAATATTCCTGCTCGCTGACAAAGCAGAGCCAATTCTTGCAACAAAAGTGCGATCTGTGAGAAATGAATTGATCATGCACAGTATATAATCGGGAACATTAGCCATAACCATTTTAGTCTGCCAATCCAAACGCGGTCAAACGCCCGAGCGATGTCAAGATATACTGCTGCTGTGTGTAGCTTGTTTTCAAATCCGATTTCAATTAGTTCTGATATGCGGGATAATTGTTGCACAGTTGAATGTTCATTTCGGAATCCGTATTGAAATTTCTGCAGTATTTGGTTGTCTGTTAAAAATTGAGTGAGCCGAAAGAGGATGGTCTTTTCTAATATATTTGAGATTGTAGGAAGAAGACTACTAAATCGGAAATTCTTCGGATCTGTATGGTTTTTGCCAGGTTTAGGAAGGAGTAGCCCATGCGCGTGTTTCCAGGTATTTGGGAAGTATCCAATTCTTAAACAGTCATTGAAAAAGATGATGATGTCGCTTTTATGGGAAGATTTTTTAGAACTACATTTGGAATAGGGTCAGATCCAGGAGATTTTTTTATGGGAAGTTTGTTAATGTAAGATATAATTTCCGTCGGTTTAGTGGGAGCTATTAACCCTGGATTGTTTGGGAAAGTAGTGTTTATTTCGGATATAACTTCCTCATAAAATTCTTTGTTGTCACCGGGAATTAGTGTAACGAATGTATTTTCAATCTGAAGTCCAAAGAGGTCGGCTTTTTCTTAATCTGAAGCAATTATTAACTTTGATAACAGGAATTTGGAGGTGTCGCTTGCCATATTGTAGGATACCTAAGTTGTAAGTGACTGCTGCCACTGTTTCGAGATTGATTAATGTCTGTACGTGTTTATTCTGTACGTATCTAAGGCAAATTAGACTTCGCGAATTGCTTAGTTTAATTGAGGCCTCTTGTGCTGCTCCAATTTTTTTTTATTATTTATGGGAGTCACGATGTGATCTGGGGGATTTAGGTAACTTCTTTTACGTTTTTTTCTGAACTGCAGTGGCCTGATTTATTGTTACAATATTGCATTAATAAGTTTGGTTGTAGCATCATCAATGTCTTCATTTGATTCAATTGATTCAATGGATGTTGGGCAGGTTATGGTTTGCGTCAGCACTTCTTTAAAAAGATTCCAATTTACATGACCATTTATCAGTCTAGGTAATGTCTAATTACTCATTGGAAAATCCTTAAAAGTTATTAAGACCGGTAGGTAATCAGATTCTAGCTCCGTTAATACTATTTGTGATATTGGAAAGCAGACGTTTTTAAGAAAGCCCATATATCTGGGCGGTGTTCTCTCCGGAAGAGATAGTGTGTTGGTTCAGTCGGTGTGGATATCTCAATTTCGTGATCCGATATAAATGTGTGTAGCCTGTTACCATTTGGGTTGTTGCTACTACAGCCCCAGAGAATGTTCTTCGAGTTAGTCACCGATAGCCAGTGTTGAAGTGTTGCTTTGAAAAAGCGTTGTAATGTCCGATTCTTGAAGTTGCTGTTTAGGTTGTTTATAAACTGCAATAGGTAATGTTAATTCTATTTATGTTCTTTGAGTCTAGCTGAATTGCCACTGCTTCGAGATTGATTAATGTCGGTAGTTCGTATGGATGAGCACTTAAAGAGCGTTTTATTATAATTGCGACGCCTCCAGAAGCAAAATGGGTTACGCGGTCTTAGCGATACACAATGTACTGAGGTATTATGAACAGCTCCCGTTCTGCTAAATACGTTTCAGTTACAATCAGGATATCTAATTTATGCCTGGCTAGGAAGGCAATAATTAAAGATCTTTGTTTATGTAGTCCACTGGCATTGTAGTTTGCAATGATGAGGTAGGATAAAACATGGGATGAAATGATTGAGAAAATGAAAGATTTGATTTGTTCGTGATAAGGGGCTAGTAAATCCCAAACTGATTGGATTAGATTGGCGGTGGATTGAGAACTTGAGGGATTAGGAGTAGGATGTTGAGAATCATTGGTAAGTGTGGGTTTTCCTACTGCATGTGGGAGTGTGGTAGTTGGTGTTACCTATTTTTAAAGTTAGTTGTTGTTGTGGTACCACGTTGGGTGGGTGTTATCTTTCTGTTTGAAGTAACGTAGTATGGACAGCCTCTGTAATTAGCAGGGTGTTCTCCGCCGCAATTCACATATCTTGGCTTTTCTGGTGGAGTTTAAAACAATGTCTGTAATTGTGCATCCTAGTACACTTAACACATCGAGCTTAGATATGGCAATAAGTTTTGGTATGTCCCAGCCGTTGACAGTTAGTGCACTGGGGCGTATCTGTGCTGCTGCGACACTGATTATGCAATAACACACAGTTAGTTTAAAAATTACTTTAGTTTTATCGGTTTTCGTTAGTTCAACTTCACATATGCTGATTGTTTTTTTATATTTTTGTAACCTCGTAACTTTAAGCACTGGGAATTCTTTTGAAGAAACATTCTCTTGTATTTCTTTAGTTGTTAAGGAGATAGGAACGTTTTTGAGTATAACCAATAAATTTGAATTTTCGGGATTTCGAAAAGTAATATGTAATTTTGTTCTTGTTTTTATCATAGAACTTAGTTGGCAAACGGTAGTCAACAATGTCTATTAAGTTAATGCGCAATTGAGTTCCGTGAGTAGTTATTGTAAACTCTTTCTTTATTGTGGATTTAATATCTGCAATTACAGCTTGATAATTGTTAGCACCTTGAAGAAATATCGAAGGTATTTTTCGTGATTTAGCGGGTGATTTTTCTGAATTTGTGTTAGTGGTATCTTTAGCAGGGTCAATGTGGGCAGGGAGATAATATTTATTCTTAGCAAGAAGTTCGGTGCTATCGAAAGAGTATTTCTTATTCTGATTATCTGTGGATGGGGAGCTTATTGTTTGTTTGTTTCCGTTTGTGTTAGTATGGGTGACAGCTGTTAATTGTACATCTTCCATAGCAATGCTTGTGTTACAAACTAGCGTTGGTTCTTTGATAAACGCGTTATTCATTTTGCTGCGGATAGGTACAAAACATTTTTTTTACAAGGTTATTTGTGCGGCCTGGCGTACCCAGTGGCTAGTCGCGTTGTCGAATCAATTTCTCACTACCGGTATAGCAATTATTATAACTATGGGTAAATAATAAATAAAACCTGGTTTGAAGTGATGGTGGTAACACAAAATTTAAACTATATCACATAGAGCGCACAGATTATGTTTACTCGCGAACGTGGCTCAATATGAACTGAACGATAATTTTATGTTAATGTACAAAACGTGTTTACCAGATTTGGTTTTGGATTTTGTGTCACTTTTATTCTTGGTTAAGATAAATTTCATGAAAGACAACTTGCTGATGCTGAATACGTTTCATACTTTATTGAGTAGGCATAATGGTATAATGAAAGTCGTTTTTTAATGTAATTATAAATTGTATAAAAAATGTTTCAATATTACAATTTATATATTTTTTTTCGGTATGCAGTTATATAATAACTTATTTATAATTATATAATAAATGCATAGTAATACTAGGTTGCTGACGGTGGTGTAAATCTTTATAAACTAACGCTTCCACATTTCTATAAATGCAAATGTAAGAAATACAAGACTGCGAATGAGATTGCTTGTCGGAATGGATTATGCTGGTCTAAACTTCGAGCGGCTTTAGATTTTGATTCTAGAAACGTCTTGAGCTTCATAATGTTAATGAATATTGAGAGCCCTTTGCATAAAAAACCAATAATATCTCATTCATTTTTAAATCAATCGTGACAGACCACTATTGGTCTCTAACCACATGCAGCAGTATATTGATCTTTGTGTACAGACGAAAATATTCTGCGGCAGTTGGAGCTGACCACTATTCAACATACTATCTGTGAAAACGGCCCTTAAATGAAGTGATAGTCACAAACTGTAATATATCAAACCCGTTAGGCTGATCACAATTCAATCTGAGTATTGACAATATCTCTCTTGGCGTGCAGCCAACACTCGAATAACACAGATATAATAATGACATCCAATTTACTTCTAATTATAGAGGTAGGTATATAAATTCTAGCTACATGAAGGGAGAGGTATAAACATACAGAAACTACAATCTCTCTAGAAGTTATTTAGAAATAACAATAATAATAACTTAATGTAGTAGTAACAACAGAGATGCGGGAATTTTATCCTGAGGCACGACTGTATGTAGGAGTTGGCTTCTGTTCTTGTCTATCAAGCAGATAATCCCTATGTTGCGCTCTTCTAGCATACTTTCGGTGTCCAATATCCTGCATCATCAGGTCATTAGTTTTTGGATTATGTTCGATCAGCTATTGTCCCGTCATACTTGATT
Organism: Agriotes lineatus; assembly: GCA_940337035.1. Lineage (NCBI taxonomy): Eukaryota > Metazoa > Arthropoda > Insecta > Coleoptera > Elateridae > Agriotes > Agriotes lineatus. Next base: position 56,245,365 of record OW679196.1, read on the forward strand.
ACTTAGTTCTGCTAGTACACAGCCATATACAGATTTCATTATTGTTCAACTTTTCAATGGCTTCTTGAACTTCCATTGGTGTAGGCACTGGCTGATCTTTCGACACTAATGAGTTGCTCTTACTTTTATCTGTATCTTCTTGATTTTCAGCTAGGGGCAAAAATATCTTAAAGTACCTAATAATACTGAAACAGTAAACCTAACAGTTGGTTTAATTTTCGGTTTTTTACTGTTTTAGGTATCTGAAACAACTATTAGAAGTATTATTGGACAGGACAATTTTGAAATTAATCCTTTTGGCCCACGACCTAAAAATGATACATACTATAAAAATGTTATATTTCGGGAAGATTTGCAACGACAGATTTTGAATTATCACTTGAAAAATGAACACTCTACTTTGGCTAGACCAGTAAAAGACGCATGTGAAAATTTCTAATTCGATAAGGGGAAACCGACTTTATATAATATTCTAAAATCAATTGGATATAAATACAAACATGTAAACGGACGTAAAATTCTATGTGAACAGAAACATGTTGTTTCATCCAAAATTACTTATTTCAGGATATTCTTGCAATACCAAAATTCTAGTGAAAATATACCATTCGTGTACCTGGACGAAACCTGGATTTATTAAAATGGATCCAGCGTCCGACAATGGGTACAGGATTCTGAAATTAAAAGTAATCCGTCTAAAATTAAATCGGAGGGGAAGTGTTTCACTGTTTTACATGAGGGAACTAAATTTGGATTTTGGTATGCGTGTCATCTATTATTAACTTCAACTAATAACTACAGGGATTATTACAAAACCATGAACGGGCACATTTTTCTAAAATTGGGTGGTTAATAAATAATTACTTCCTGCTCTGAATAAAGTCCTGATAAATGTGTGGTAATATTCGACAATGCACCGTATCATTCGGTGCAGTTGGAAAATTTACCCTCATTAATTGGAAGAAGGATGAGATGCAGGATTGGTTGCTTAAACCCAATCTCAAAATTCAGGGAAAGATGACGAAAAAACATCTTTGGAGTTTAATTCAACCTTTTACGAAAGACAATAACAAACGTTACGTGACTGACGAATTTTTGAATGAGAATGGTCATGAGGTTCTTAGATTATCTCCGTGCCATTGCCAATACAATCCTATTGAAATGGCATGGGAGTTCTGTAAAACTTACTACAACAAGCATATCAATTATTAGCTTTCACATAAGGATAAGGTTAAGCATTTATGACTTAAAGCTCTTTTAAAGTGTACCTCCGACATGTGACAAAATTATTGTGAAAAAATTATTTCGGAAAACTGGGCGAAACATATGGGAAATATTTCGTTTCAAAACATTCCACCTTTCATTATTTCATTGGAACAGTCAGAATCAGGTATTGGTAATGATTCAGATACTACCAATGAAACAATGGAAGTGAACTATGGGGTTGTTCGCATCAAAATTCTTGATTATGACATGGAAAATTAGTGGCTATCTTCTGAGAATCCACACCACGCAACTCCCACAGCTGATCCGGCAACAAGGTAAACTAAGCTCAAGACGTTTTTCGTATCAAAATCTAAAGCCGCTCGAAGTTTAGACCAGCATAATCCATCCCGACAAGCAATCTCATTCGCAGTCTCGTATTTCTTACATTTGAATTTATAGAAATGTGGAAGCGTTAGTTTATAAAGATTTACACCACCGTCAGCAACCTAGTATTACTATGCATTTATTATATAATTATAAATAAGTTATTATATAACTGCATACCGAAAAAAAATATATAAACTGTAATATATAAATATTTTTTATACAATTTATAATTACATTAAAAAACGACTTTCATTATACTATTATGCCTACTCAATAAAGTATGAAACGTATTCAGCATCAGCAAGTTGTCTTTCATGAAATTTATCTTAACCAAGAATAAAAGTGGCACAAAATCCAAAACCAAATCTGGTAAACACGTTTTGTACATTAACATAAAATTATCGTTCAGTTCATATTGAGCCACGTTCGCGAGTAAACATAATCTGTGCGCTCTATGTGAAATAGTTTAAATTTTGTGTTACCACCATCACTTCAAACCAGGTTTTATTTATTATGTACCCATTGTTATAATAATTGATATACCGGTAGTGAGGAATTGATTCGACAACGCGACTAGCCACTGGGTACGCCAGGCCGCACACATAACCTTTTTTTTTTAAATGTTTTGTATCTATCCGCAGTAAAATGAACAACGCGTTTATCAAAGAACCAACGCTAGTTTGTAACACAAGCATTGCTATGGAAGGTGTACAATTAACAGCTGTCATTCATACTAACACAAACGAAAATAAAAGAACAATAAGCTCCCCATCCATAGATAATCAGAATAAGAAATACTCTTTCGATAGCACCGAACTTCTTGCTAAGAATAGATATTATCTCCCTGCCCACATTGGCCCTGCTAAAGATACCACTAACACAAATTCAGAAAAATCACCCGCTAAATCACGAAAAATTCATTCGATATTTCTTCAAGGTGCTAACAATTATCAAGCTGTAATTACAGATATTAAATCAACAATACAGAAAGAGTTTACAATAACTACTCACGGAACTCAATTGCGCTTTAACTTAATAGACATTGCTGACTACCGTTTGCTAACTGAGTTCTATGATAAAAACAAGAACAAAATTACATATTACTTTTCGAAATCGCGAAAATTCTAATTTATTAATTATACTCAAAAACGTTCCTATCTCCTTAGCAACTAAAGAAATACAAGAGGATGTTTCTTCAAAAGAATTCCCAGTGCTTAAAGTTACGAGATTACAAAAAGATAAAAAACCAATCCGCATATGAAAAGTTGAACTAACGAAAACCGATAAAACTAAAGTAATTTTTAATTCGCAGCAGCACAGATACGCCCCAGTGCACTAACTGTCAACGGCTAGAACATACCAAAAGTTATTGCCAAAGCTAAGGTCGATGTGTTAAGTGTACTGGGATGCACCATTACAGTGTTCTAAAACCCCACCAGAAAAGCCAAGATGTGTGAATTGCGGCGGAGAACACCCTGCTAATTACAGAGGCTGTCCACACTACGTTACTTCAAACAGAATAATAACACCCACCCAACGTGGTACCACAACAACAACAACCAACATTTATAAATACGTAACACCAACTACCACATTCCCACATGCAGTTGGAAAACCCACACTTACCAATGATGCTCAACATCCTACTCCTAATTGCTCAAGTTCTCCATCCATCGTCAATCTAATTCAATCAGTTTGGGATTTACTAGCCCTTTATCACGAACAAATCAAATCTCTCATTTTCTCAATCATTTCATACCATGTTTTATACAACCTCATCATTGCAAACTACAATGCCAGTGGGCTACATAAACAAAGATCTCTAATTATTGCCTTCCTAGCCAGGCATAAAATAGATATCCTGATTGTAACTGAAACGTATTTAGCAGAACGGAAGCTGTTCACAATACCTCAGTACATTGTGTATCGCCAAGACCGAGCAACCCATTTTGCTTCTGGAGGCGTCGCAATTATAATAAAACGCTCTTTAAGTGCTCATCCATACGAACTACCGACATTAATCAATCTCGAAGCAGTGGCAATTCAGCTAGACCCAAAGAGCAGAAATAGAATAAACATTATTGCAGTTTATAAACAACCTAAACAGCAACTTGAAGAATCGGACATTACAACGCTTTTTCAAAGCAACACTTCAACACTGGCTATCGGTGACTAACTCGAAGAACATTCTCTGGGGCTGTAGTAGTAACAACCCAAATGGTAACAGGCTACACACATTTATATCGGATCACGAAATTGAGATATCCACACCGACTGAACCAACACACTATCTCTTCCGGAGAGAACACCGCCCAGATATATGGGCTTTCTTAAAAACGTCTGCTTTCCAATATCACAAATAGTATTAACGGAGCTAGAATCTGATTACCTACCGGTCTTAATAACTTTTAAGGATTCTCCAATGAGTAATCAGACATTACCTAGACTGATAAATGGTCATGTAAATTGGAATCTTTTTAAAGAAGTGCTGACGCAAACCATAACCTGCCCAACATCCATTGAATCAATTGAATCAAATGAAGACATTGATGATGCTACAACCAAACTTAATAATGCAATATTATAACAATAAATCAGGCCACTGCAGTTCAGAAAAAAACGCTAAGCGGGCTATACTTATTTAAAAAAATAAACAATAAAATAAAATTATCATTTTGTATAAATTGGGCATAACATAACCATTGTTAAAGACTGGCAGCATATTTACATTGCGAAATTCATCACCCTAACAGAGCCTTCTATCGGAAAAATAACTATTGAACGGTTTATAGAAGGCAATTTGAAAGAAAAATTAGAATTGAACGTAAAACTTATAAAGGTCTAATAGCCATAAAGAGGTACAGAGTGTTCCATTTAAAAAACTTTCTTGGGACACCCTGTATACGTCAAAATAATTTTTTACCCCACTAGAGTAGCCTCAATCAAGCCTTTTATCGGAAAATAACCGAAAGCGTAATCGAATACCGGCGGCGGTATATATCCACCTCTAAAGTAATTATATCTTCAGTTAATTGCAAGGCATTTAAATAGTTTAAAGGAGAAGTATAAAGAGAGATTTTTTACTTATATTTCTGACTACTCTTTTAATAGTCTGCAAGTTAAACTTAAGGAAACTACGATTATTGCAAATTTTTAGTAGTTCGATGTTACACATCCAATTACCTAACGATAAAATATTGCTATATAAGAAATATATAGAATTTCTATTCTAACTTTCATAGTTTTTAAAAATGTTGTAGAAGTATTTGCTCTAAATATACAGGGTGAGTCGGGACTAAACTCCAGGGGTGTATTATACACTTGAAAATAATGTAAAAACCTCGAATGCTGTTATCCGATTTTCATTTGTTTTCAAGTTATAGCGTCATAAAAAATCCCCATACGCATTATTTTAATTTTAGCCTTTGTAATAATTGGTGCATTTCTCGATTGTTTGCAAATTATTACATCTTAAATGAATAAAAATGTCGATTTTTCTACAAAAACTCAGTTAAGTTCTCCATAAAAAGGTGTTTTTAGTAATGCTATAACTTGAAAGCAAATAAAAATCGGATAATAACATTTGAGTTTTTTTACATTGTTTTCACATGTATAATACACTGCTGGAGTTTAGTCCGTTCCTCCCGACTCACCCTGTATATGAATAAAGAGAATAATACTATCAGATTAGTATTAATCAAAGCCACAGATCATTAAATTGTATTTCATAATTGTACAAATAGTACACATTGCGGTGGGCTCCATAGCATTCTGGCTACTGATCTAAGGATAGAGAATTCGATCCCCAATCCCGGTGAGGTTTTTAAAAATTAAAAAATGCGGATGAAAACCTCTACCGAATTCGATCATTCGGAAGTGATGTAAAGCCATGGCTCCCATGCTACTACGATATGTAGCATGTAAAAGATCCCTTGCTAGGGTTGGAACTCCTTAGTCTCGGCAAAATTTGTTACAGTATCAAACCGTTTTTACGACACTCACTGCCATTGGAGTGCCAAATGCTTAATCAATACCGGGAGTCGTCGACACTTACCCTGGCAATGTCTACAAACAGGCTCAAAGGCCGCGGCTCTAATACGCTCAGGGAGATGGGCGTGGTCCTAGAAGCGGTACAGCACAGGGCAAGCGCGACTGTATGTATAGGGTGTTGCAAAAGAAAAGGGCGCCACAAGGTCCAATCAGGAAGAACCACGCTTAACCGAACCTTAAAGGTCAAACGGGATGTAATACGAGAACTCAACCTCAGGAACCCTCGTCGCTGCAGCAGCAAGCGTCGCCAACTTACCTGTGACGCTCCAACGCTCAGGCTTCGCCGTACATATATCTTTACACTACAACCTGAAAGGGGCATGTGCAGCCTCGTAAATTATAAGGCCTCAGTTCAAATAACGGTCTATTGGTCTCGCACATGTAAAATTAGCGATACACGTGACAGCAAAAGAATAATATACAGATCTGGACTAAACTAAATATACCAGTATAGGGTCCAGCGGGGAGGCGCTTTATCACTAGTTACAGTTAAGCGGTTGCATTAAGTTTTATTATACAACAGGCCTTGGTAGACCATAAAAAATTTAAAGCATACAACAGGCCTTGGTAGACCATAATGAATTTAATTGTACAACCAAAGCTCAGACTAAGCCAACACAGATACGCAGAATTAGTTATGTATGACAGCGGCCAGATTATACTACGTTTGCGGCAAATACAATTGAAATTAGGCCAACATAGATAAGCAGAATTAGTTATGTATGACAGCGGCCAGATTATATTACGTTTGAGACAAATACAATTGAAATTAGGCCAAGACAGATAGGCAGAATTAGTTATGTATGACAGCGGCCAGATTATCTTACGTTTGCGGCGAATACAGTTGAAATTAGGCCAACACAGATAAGCAGAATTAGTTATGTATGACAGCGACCAGATTACATTACGTTTGATTCAGATACTGTTGCCAGGGGTAAATTACTAGGATAATTACACACACAGTACATTTGTGGCAATGCGCCAAGCGTGGGCGATGAGGTAGCCAGCTACGACGGAATCAAACGAAAGCGTGGGAGTAGAGGGTAGCACCAACGGAGATTCCACCAAAGTGGCGAAGAATGAGTCGTGTCTGCCTTGAGACGAAGTAACGGTGAGACCGAAGATTTGAACAACCCTGCGATTATGATCCTCAGTTTGGGAATAAGAGCCTAGCTCGGCCTTACGAAATAATGCACGGCTGACGGTCATCTGCATACACTAGCCCCAACACACACTCCACTAGCCAGAAGCCAGGAAAACCCACCTCTCGCTCTGACGACTCGAAACGAAGTCCGGAAAATCCCTTTTTATATTCGGAAATAAACAAAGTCAAAAAAAAGCTGTAACAGCACGGCATATCGGACGCCTCCACGCCGAAGTGTGAAGACGCCCACAAACAATTCACGCTATGCGACTGTCCTCTGCGGCGGCCCCGACTGAATTGCATTGCCAAAAACAGAAGTCAGCTAAGCTTGGCGCGCGAAGCTGTGACACGCCGGCAGATGTGGCCAATAGCAACGCGGTAAGTTTCGCCTGACGACCACCAAGCAAGCCGCGAGAATATCAAGGAATTCGAGGGAACGAATGCCTCTCTGTCGCACCCAAAAGGCCTCGTTTTAAATTGAAATAAACAGGATGAAGCCGACTGCAGCTGCAAAGAAAACGGCTAGAGTCTAGCGCGGTACGCTAAACCTTTAAATGAACCAAAAGCCACGTGCGTGTCTACTTTAGAATTTGAGATGCAAAATAGCGAAAATGTTATGTGGTGAAATATGGCTGAAACTGAACTTAAATACAGGAGAGATCGTAAACTTTGTACTGAAACTGTTCGAAACGGTTACGTAGCCATAGGAATCACAGAAAAATAAAATAGCCTGAGGCATTCTAAGTAGGACTAAGGTACCTGGTACTCTGCATGCCTAGACCTTGTCCATGGGGTGGCAAAAAGGGCATATAAAGGCCCTTGCTTGACATCAGTCTCTTCACAACAAATACTACTACTACTACTAATATACATTGCACTAGCTGTTCTTAATTTTATAAATACGCAATAAATCTTTGTTAGCAATAATTTCAACCTCAAAAATGCCAAAAATAAAACTGATTACAGAGCAAACAGGTAGCAATTATGTTTTGAATATATTTAATGATTTATTCATAAGCGTGGGAAAATCCCATTCGCATTCAAAGGAATTAGTGGATGTCCCATAATTTTCCATCACTTTTATTTTGTTTGTATGTTATGAACAAAGTCTAGCAATGCCGAATACCAGGTACCTTAACCTTCGACTACTGTGGTCGAAAGTCCTACTTAGCATTTTTCCGAGATTAAGGAGTCCCAACGCTAGTAATATCTATTACTGTTTGTATAAAATTAAGGATTTCTGAAAACTATGTAGTTGTTAATTTCATGGCCGATTAGATATGCATTAGATAAGAAAACTGTCATAATTTGCCTAAATAAAAGATAAATCTGATCTTGCCTTTGGATTAAAAATATCATGGCGCCCTAGATAAAAGGGGCAATACAAAATTGTGCAAAATTTTCACTCAGCTATACTGTTGTTATTATGTAAAATATCCTTTGCTAGGGTTGGATCTTCTTAATCTCGGCAATATTATATGACCATATGACCACAGCGGTCGGTGTCTAAGCTACCTGGTACTCGGCATGCCTAGACTTTGTTCATAGCATACAAATAAAATAAAAGTGATGGAAAATTATGGGACACCCTCTATATTGAGATAAACCTCACACGAGTCAGCAAAGTCAATTAGAAATTAATGTATTGCAAATTTTTCCAAGTAAAATTTTAGAATAGATTACGTCCTAACATTATAAAAAAATCTTAAAACTCCTGCTACTACATATAATCCATTTGACGTCAGATTTCTGCCATTCTGCTTTATTAAATCGGCCTGAGAAGCAACGTCTTTTTGCACAACTTGTTAGACGTCAATACTTTCCACAGTTTGAAAAATAATTGTAAAACGTTGTATGGCATTGTAGTACAACCTTCAGTACGCATCTGCGTCCATAAGACCGTATCAGTGAATAAATTAATGCTTCGCATGCCTACACCAATGTGTTAACAAACAATTACTACTTCGCGGCCGTGTTGAAAAACAATAAGATTAAGTATGTAAAGTAGTTTCGATTTGATATAATTTAAAATCAGCATAAAAGCACTGACTTTATGTCTTTCCAACTGGTTTAATTTGGTAACAATAGCTGTTTTTGGGAACGTTCAACTCATTTATCTCTACGTGTAAATTACTATATTGTGTGTGTAAATTATTGTGCGGTTCTTCTAGCTCAGTTTATGCGATAATTTTTTTATTTGCTGATTACCATTGTACGTTGAGGCCTTTCCGCGGAAACGTATGTTTGTTTTTATGTGCTAATTAATAGTTTTGAATATGATATAATGCTCACCTTCATTTAGGGATCTGTTTTTGGCTTAATAGCTTCCTTCCAAGGCTATTATAGTTATTTTTCATAACAACTACAAAAAATGAATTTTTAGAGCAATTTAAATGAAAGAGTTAAATAGAATTGGTGACGGGTGTTAGAAAACTCGTCTTATCAGGGCCACCTATGGAAAAAAATACGTTTGGCAATGCTGAAATGTATTGTTGGTGACTCTGTAAGTCTATGTCAAATTCGATGTTGACAGGTTAAGTTTTGACTCAGTTTTGACACAGACTGACGCAAAACCTAACCTGCTAACCTCGAATTTGACATAGACCTACAGTGTCCCCAACTATACATTTCAGTATTGCCAATGTTAAAATGTTACTGTTCTGTTATTTCTTAACGACCTAGACTGTTAAATGTATAACAGCCATGGCTGTTATGGATAACCTTTCAGTCAGGTTGACAGTTCTGTTATTGACAAATAACAAGTAGGCGTTATCAAAAACAAGTAAATCCGTTTATGTTTACTATAAATCTCCGTTTCCTAGCTGAGTATTGATGCCTTTATAATTATTTTTATTGAATATATGGTGTATGTAGCTTGTGGTTGGCAATTTTTTTATTTTGGCATTTAGCCAACAGCCGTTATAGGCGTCACTATACATTTTATGGGGACTTCCAATCCCACTAAAGGCTGTCATGATGTTATTATGACATCCGGGACCAACTATTTCCCTGATAGCCGTATCACGAGGCGCCAAGAGAAGCAGCCATCGAACTCCCATCCACGTTCTGACCAGAAAGAGCGTTGCTTAACTCTGCTGATCGAACGTGGACGCTTGTTTAAGCTACACCACCCCGGACCCAATTCCACCAGTATGTTTTCTGGTTTGGACTGTTTCTCGTCAGTGGAACTCTGGGATACACCCTCTATTTAAGAACCAGCTGACACATTTGTTACATACCTCGGAAATCCTAAACTATAGAATAAGTATTAGGAATACACTGCGACATGCATATTGTATATGCAGGGTGTTTCATAACGTACGAAGAAGATTGAAAGAGTAGCTAGAGGGGATCAAAATCAAGTTATCTTTTTGCATATTGATCATGAAGTCGTCTTTTTTAACAAAAAATAGTGAAGAAAGTACAACTTTTTTTAACGCAAGATCGTGATTTTTTTTTAACTATTTTATTAAAATTGTGATTTATCAATTTGACAGTTGTAAATTCCGAAGTCCTTTTTGACTAAATTTCGAGTTACAAGAGATCACTATGCAAAAAATACTACGTGTACAACTCGTACAACTTTTTCCATTCGTTTGCTTCGCCCTCGTTAATTAAACTGCAAATGCATGAAAAAAAGCATGATCTTCAAAACTAGTTGTACAAACTACACATTTGCGTTAGACCAATCCAGTTTTCCGATACTCCTGGAACTATTGGCGTAACTGCTCGGTTGCAGCGTTGGTACGATGGCGCATTATGTTGATTGTATCAACTTCCGTGGCATATACCAATTCTTTCATAAAACCCGATAAGAAAAAGTCCTCCAGGTTGCGATCTGGACTGCGTGGGAGCCATGAAATTAATCCATCCCAACCGATCCATCTTTGCGGGACGATGGTTTCGAGATAATCTCGTATAGCATAACTAAAATGTGAAGGACAGCTGTCAAGCATAAACCACATGGGGCACATCCATGGCCATTAAGAGGTGCTGGTAATTCGTAAGGCCCTATTAAGGTGTTGTTCTAAATAGCAGCTCATAGATTCGAACTAAAACGCTGCCGAAAACTAATCTGGAGAATTGCGTGCGGATTTTGATCAGCGATATGTGAGAATTGTTGAAGTTGGGAACACCTTTCTTAGTAAAACAGCATTCACCCTTCACCAGTACGTGTATTGAAAATTCTGCTTCCCTATTAATGCAATTTAGCAGCCATTTGCAAAACTGCCACAGTGGATAATCTATAGAAGTCAGTCCTTACACCATTTGCAGGTGATAAGGGTACACACCATTGCTGCTCAATGTGCGCCAAACAAAGGATAGAGAAAATCCAACTTAGTGAGAAATTTAGCGTGTTCCTGTAGTTGGATCAGCATCAACCATTTATAAAAGTTCTTCCTCCACATTCACGCCAGCCTGATTTGGCCTGCCACTACCATGACCTTTCTTATGTTGTAAATTTCCAGTCTGTCTTCCACGTTGGACTACTCGAAGAAAAGTATTTTCGGCAGGCGTTTCACGATCTCAAAATATTTTCGAATACATATGTTTTGCTGTTGGATGAGTACCAAAATTAAAAAAAAATGCAAACCACAAGCTACATACACCATATATTCAATAAAAATAATTATAAAGGCATCAATACTCAGCTAGGATACGGAGATTTATAGTAAACATAAACGGACTTAATAATTTTTGATAACACCTACTTGTTATTTGTCAATAACAGAACTGTCAACCTGACTGAAAGGTTATCCATAACAGCCATGGCTGTTATACATTTAACAGTCTAGGTCGTTAAGAAATAACAGAACAGCAACATTTTAACATTGGCAATACTGAAATGTATAGTTGGGGACACTGTAGGTCTATGTCAAATTCGAGGTTAGCAGGTTAGGTTTTGCGTCAGTCTGTGTCAAAACTGAGTCAAAACTTAACCTGCCAACATCGAATGACATAGACTTACAGTGTCACCAACAATACATTTCAGTATTGCCAAACGTATCTTTTTCCATAGGTGGCCCTGATAAGACGAGTTTTCTAACACCCGTCACCAATTCTATTTAACTCTTTCATTTAAATTGCTCTAAAAATTTATTTTTTGTAGTTGTTATGAAAAATATTCAACGACATACTGCCGCTGTCACATCTAACCAGAGGCTTACTAACGGCCTTATGTCGTTAATAACTATAATAGCCCTGGAAGGAAGCTATTAAGCGAAAAATAGATCCCTACATGAAGGTGAGCATTATATCATATTCAAAACTATTAATTAGCATATAAAAAGAAACAGATCCCTTTCCGCGGAAAGGACTCAATGTACAATGGTAATCAGCAAATAAAAAATGATAAACTGAGCTAGAAGAACCGCACAATAATATACACGCACAATATAGTAATTTACACGTAGAGATAAATGAGTTGAACGTTCCCAAAAACAGCTATTGTTACCAAATTAAACCAGTTGGAAAGACCGAAAGTCAGTGATTCTAAATTATATCAAATCGAAACTACTTTACATACTTAATCTTATTGTTTTTCAGCACGGCCGCGAAGTAGTATTCGTTTGTTAAGACGTTAAGATATTGGTGTAGGCATGCGAAGCATTAATTTATTCACTGATACGGTCTTATGGACAAAGATGCGTGCTGAAGGTTGTACTACAATGCCATACACGTTTTACAATTATTTTTCAAACGGTGGAAAGTATTGACGTCTAACAAATTCTGCAAAAAGACGCTGCGTCTCAGGCCGATTAATAAAACAGAATAGCAGAAATCTGACATCCAATGCTATATGCAGTGACAGGAATTTTAAGATTTTTTTATAATGTTAGGACGTAATCTATTCTAAAATTTTACTTGGAAAAACTTGCAATACATGAATTTCTAATTGACTTTGCTCGTGTCAGGTTTATCTCAATATAATTCCTTTGAATGCGAATCGGATTTTCCCACGCTTATGAATAAATCATTAAATATATTCAAAACATAATTGCTACCTGGTTGCTCTGTAATCAGTTTTATTTTTGGCATTTTTGAGTTTGAAATTATTGCTAACAAAGTTTCATTGCGTATTTATAAAATAAGAACAGCTAGTGCAATGTGTATTAGTAGTAGTAGTAGTATTTGTTGTGGGGAGTCTGATTTCAAGCAAGTACGCCTTCATTTGCCCTTTTTGCCACCCCATGGACAAGGTCTAGGAATGCAGAGTACCAGGTACCTTCGTCCTACTTAGAATGCCTCAGGCTATTTTATTTTTCTGTGATTCCTATGGCTACGTAACCGTTTCGATCAGTTTCAGTACAAAGTTTACGATCTCTCCTGTATGTAGGTTCAGTTTCAGCCATATTTCACCGCATAACATTTCCGCTATTTTGCATCTCAAATTCTAAAGCACGTGGCTTTTGGTTCATTTAAAGGTTTAGCGTACCGCGCTAGGCTTTAGCCGTATCCCTTGCAGTTTCAGTCTGCTTCATCCTTCATTTGCAGGTGATAAGGGTACAGACCATTGCTGCTCAATGTGCGCCAAACAAAGGATAGAGAAAATCCAACTTAGGGCCGGTTATACAATGCAAGTATATACCTAGAATAAGCTATCCGAGGTATAATTGTGATAGTTTCCTTTGTTACAACAATAGTTTCTAGGGTATGTATTCTCCGGATAACTTTATTCTGGCATAAAACCGTAAAAATGTATAAATATATACTGGGTGAGCAACTTAAAATAATAAAATTTTGTCTATTTTTGCGTTAATTTTGAAATAGAAGGCAGTAATAATTTTCACATAGGTCAGGCTTTACACTTGCCAAAAATAGGGCTCAACAGATACAGGATAATGTCACAAAAGAGTCGAAACGTTTCAACAGTAAGGCCGTTCAGTTAAATAGAGGCGCGCGCCGCACTCATTTCAATAAGGCTGGATGGCGCAGTTTGACTTATCGATGCGGTTACGATCACTACGCAGATGCGGTTACGATCGCTATGCAGTTGAGAAGGGTTCAAACCCCAGCGGCATACATTTTTTTAAATTAGCAAATTGATCTAAATCGCGCGAGGGAAGTTCGGTGTAAACACATTTACAGATTTTTTAAATTATTATTAAATAGTTAGGGGTTCTCCATCAGTGAACACCAACTTTTAAGCATTTAAAAGAAAAATTTAAATAGTTGTAATTTTTATGTAACTTTTTCTTATAAATTTCATTAATTGGTTAGTTAACTCTCAAATATCCCTGCTTGAATTTAAAACGTAAATTACTACCCCAGTTTGTAAAGAATGCTCGTTAATTTGTTCAACTTTAACTTGCTGTAACTTTCTTGGTATTTGGTTTTGGTCAGAAGTTTATTAAGAAAATAACGTTATTTTGGTTCCATCTCGTTACTCTTTTAGTCTGCCCCCCCTCCCCCGTACTTTATGTAACACCCGGTATATATTTTCTACAGCCTGTAGTACGACCTGTAGTATACCAAATTGTTGCGTGTGTGGATCATTGTAGTGTAATCAAACGAAGAAATCTTATTCTACGTTCTTAGAAGTAAATGTTCTAACAAGAGGTGCGTGGAAAAGCAGTATTGATGGTATGTGAGAATGCAGAATTTATAGGATTTCACCGAACTAGGCTTATGAGATTCGATTTTAGGCGAATCGAAAATTCATAGAGTGAAATGAATTTTCTCGATTAATCGATATATCGATTAGAATTATAAATCGGCAATGGATTAGAGTGAATAATAGATAGTTAATCGATTTTTATCGCAAGGTGTTTTAGGCCATTCGAGAGGTGAATTGAATCGAAACAGGAATGTATTAATATTATTAATAAACTGCTATATCTTCTACCAAATTGAATATAAAACGACTGGGACTGGATATACCTAGACTAATTCTAATGTTCACACAAATAATAATGGTTATTTTTTTAAATTATGGTAGGACATTGTTACTCAATTGAAATCTTCAATCAAAAATACCTTAATGGTTTTTAAATGCGATTTGATTTTATTAGTTTCTTTTTCATTAATCGATTTCGATTCTAATGCCCAATAAAACTACATAGATTTTTTGAGCAGCCTACACCGAACGCAAATATTTTTGCACAACACTTATGTACTGTTGTGGTCTTAATACTTTTATTCTTATTTTATTTAAATTTACTATTGTTCTCAGGGTTTTATCAAAATTTATTCTAAATCTTACTTTTCTGTCCACAGTTTGAGCATGCACCTGTAATAACTGTAATTGTTCGACTCTTAATTTCTGGGTTACTGTCTGCATTTGTCATATTTAAATATACTTGTAAACTAGTTATTTGCATTTATTTCAATTTTATACTAGCTATACTGTATGTTTACATAATCTAATTATTTAATTATTTATGTGTCTTTGATTAAATTATTGTTTATGATACTCAATTTAGTATACATTAATATTTCTGTTGTTTAATGGCATTCACTTTCATATGCTTAAGTAGCAGATAAATGCTTGTGATTATTGTTTCCTTTTCAGATCTGTTTTTAATCTAATTGAAGATTTTATACACTTACTTGGTAATGTCTTCTTTTTTCGAGCTCTATTTATCTTCCATGAATTCCAATAAGCAATCCTTTTTGGCCTTAGGTATTACGTACTCACTTAGTATTTCTCGATTTTACACTTATTTCTTCTATATGGCACTCCTTATGAGTATGACATTATATAATTGCATATACCAGTATTGTATCATGTAAAATTGAATATTTAATTCAGTTTGAAATTAAACTTGTGTCAATCGAATTAATAAATAGTACACCCCATTTGTTCTTGTCATTTTTGAAATATCTGCCAAAAACCTTGGTTATACCAATCGATATTTTTATTTTTAATCTTTATTACTTTTGTATTTGTCATTAATCACACTTGTTATGTTAAAAGTTCTCAATTGTGTCTGTCTACAATTATATGATTATATTAACCCTCTTATACACCAAATATGTATGAATTAAACTTTTTGTTTTATCTTTTATGATAATATTTACTTCTTTCTGATAACACCTGACTAACAGAATAACCTTCAATTAATTTGAATTAAAGTTGCAACTACAAATTGCCTATTTATTAATGATCTGCTTATACCATTGTACGAAAAAGAAATTCTACTGATAAAATGAGGTTATTCCCATCAATATCCTTTTATGGGCATTATCATTAAGCTGTTTTGTTATTTCATTTTAAACTGCTTTGTCATTTTAAGACCATATCAATACATACAGCGCCACCAAGCACACAAAAATCCCAAATAGGGGAGACTGGCGTTAGCTCTGTTTCACAAGCACATTCCGTAAAAAATTATTAACATTCGTAAACGCGGGAAATATTTAAACTTTTAGTTTATTTTTTTACATATAACAGTGTTGAAGTTACTAAACCACTACATATCCCATAAATTCATTGTTACGAAAATAATAGTAAATTAAACAACCCATAATGTAACATATTTTTATAATATTGATTATTGCAACAGTAAGTACTAAGAGATTATATAAAATAAATATTGTATTGGATTGCTTAATTATCAATTATCCTAAACGTTAAATGGAAATACTTCGACATTTTTGAAGAAAGCAAAAAGAGATTATCATTACCAGAGGAAAGAAGAACAACAATGGAACTTGAAGAAATATCTCCATTTGACATTACCGTATTGACAGTGAAAATTAAAGTTTTATAATTTATTTCGTCCATTAAGCCATATTTTCTCCACACTTCTTCTCCTATATGTAAAACATCGTCAAACTCTTTCCTTCACACATTTTCCACAATGCCATTCCGTAAACTGTTCTTCGCAAAATTCCGAAATCAAAATAATCAAGTACTCTTTTTGCAAGAGTCTTCCTTCAGCTTCTTTTTCTTAGGGGATGACACAATTCGTTAAAACCACAGGGTCCAGCAGTATTATAGTTTTATTCTTAGGAGATGTTAAAGGAGTACCTGGAAAAAGTTTATCTATTAGAGAAGTTGACTTCTCAGTTGCTGCGGCTGCTAATTCTGTTCACCAAAAAACTTTATAACATTTGCTTCTTAATGCACGAGTTTTCATCCTTTACAGCTCATTATAATCCTATGTAACAAATGAATTTAGTATTACATAAATAATAAATATATGTTAACTAAATCTGCATGTGGATAGCAATTTCTCGAAAAGGTGCAAGTCTTCTCTATATTGTTGAGGTAAATTGTACGTTAAATGCAGAAATATATGCGAGAGAATGTTCAGAGCGAAGATTGAATATAATGAGAATGAAAGAAATACAGGGTGGATAAAAAACACGACCTCTGATTGAGGCCCGATAACTCATGCTATAGTAGAGATACAGGTTTGAGATTTTGAGAGGTAGTAAAGGAAGTATGAAAAATTATGCACGCAAAATTTAAATCAGTTATTTCAAAAATAATAAAACCGAAGCTTTCTAGATATTACATTTAAAGACATTTCTACAAGCTAGTTAAAATCTTGGTATAGAAACTACTCCTACTTATTTAAAAATATGCTGTATTGGCCCTAAATTTTGCATATACGCTGCTCTTAAACTTTTCTTAAATTGCAAAATTGTTTTTTTAATTAAATCTAAAGATATTTCTTCCCAAGAATCTTCTTTCTACCTTTGCCTGCAATTTGTCCAATATTTCATATGGCAATCTACGCTGAAGTAATCCTATGGATTGACATCAGGTGAATTTGGTGGCCATTCATCAGCTACTACAGAGATTTAGTGTGTAAAACCAAACATGATTCCCTGTAAAAAGCATTTTCGAAAATCAATCTTTTTATGTTTCCTGTTTCGGTATCTTTCAACAAACTTGTGTGAGACTTGGCATTCATATTTTACAATGTTTCTTCGACACTGATCCCGAGATTCACTTCATTAGCTGATATGGTAGAGGAGCTTGACGGTGCCCAACATTGAGACTTTTTTTATCTACCCGGTACGTATATTATTATCGTGGAATGTAAATTGTAGTAAACAAACGTATTCAGTTTGTTGCAACAAGAACAATTTTTGAAGAATGCATATCTATAATAACATATTTGCTTATAATTATACATTATGGGTTATATCCAAGAATTGATTTGCATCCTTTGGTGTGTATTGTTGTGTAACAATATTATAATACCACTAAGCATTAATGATCCCCCTTCCATGAAATAAAATATTAGCTTAGTTAAAATTAATGCTGTGGTATAGCATCAAATTTGCGGTTACAGAAACTTCGAAATGTGATATTTGCACTTGCAAAAAAAAAGCACATTAACTTTCCAGTTACTTAACGAATACCTATTATATTAAAATAATCCCAAATGTAGGACGTTATTTTATTTATCAGTAGCAAGCTCCACAACTCATAGTCATGATAATCTCAGGTCAAAGAATATTAAACGCTCTTTGCTCCTAAAAAAATTCTATTATTATGTCGACATTGATAAACGTTGCTTATTATTGTACGTATATTATGGTTGCTATGATTTATGAGCACTTATCGTAACTTTTCTATACACTGATGATGTCATATGCATTTAACACTTTATCTCGTGATTATAGGTTTAGAAAACGGTTATCCGGAAGGATTATGTGGCAAAAGCAGTTCAGCATCATACAAAACGCCATTGTAGTGACGATTACATTCTGATTTCTTCCGTAGCACGTCTGTTTTAGTGATATATTTCTCTAGTTTTAAACAGTTTACAATAATGGGGTGATTTTCTACAAATGATTCCTTTTCGATAAACAGTCCATTTATAAATCATTCTTTACCGTTAAACCTAGCAGCACCAAGAGTGTACAAAAAGTATCCATGGCTTCTTTTTGGAGGATTTCTTCTAATTTATTATTAAGCAATGAGTTTTGTGCAGCCAAAAGACATTTATAATGAATAGTTTAATGACACATTACCAAGTAACCCCAAAATCTTACGTAATAATGCGGTGTTCGCAGACAACGCCTTAATCGAGTGGTTATTGCTAGTTGAATGATAGCTGGTGGTTGTTAGATTGTTTGTCTTTGTTTTTTTTTTGCTGAAAAATTTGTACAAAATCTAAGACGTCCTCGTGTTAACCGAGCTCTGTGGACTAGGGGTTACCACGTCTGCTTAGCATTCGGAAAGTCGCGGGTTCGGTTCCCGTGGCCGTCTGCTCTGATTCAGGTTTTTAGGGAGTTTCCCTGAGTCAACAGAGTTCGTTCTCTGAGGCGAATGCTGGGGCACTACTTCTCCACCTTTCCTGGCCTCTCTTCCGTTCTTTACCCCTCCTTTCTCTCACCCATCTTATAATTCCAGTTCTTGGCCGAAGAGGGACGCAAGGTTCTTATAGTAGCTCGCCCCCAGTTAGGAGAATTGAAATGACCCTGAATCTTTACCTTGTTTTATTGGACAGAAAATTGATAGATATTAACGATAGTGACGGGCAACTCCATCTTTAAATAGTAAAAGCAGGAGTTTTAGATGCAGAACATATATGTGTGGAAAGCATAGGAAAAATCTACTATTCCCTAGCTGAAGAAAAACAGGATTTCTCAATTTCGTCTGCCTGTCTGCATGTCTGTCTGTCTGTCTGTCTGTCCATATGTCTGCCTGTCTGTCTGTCTGCTGTATAATAAAAAAAAGGTATTTGTTGGAGGAAGCCGATATTTTGCATGCAGAGTGTATGTCTCTTTGCCTCGAAACCGAATATACTTCCGGTCAAATATATACAGGATGAGCACATTAAAATAATAAATATTTCTGCTTTATCGCAAGAATAGATAAAAGTAATAATTTGCACATAGCTTATGCTTTTACAGTTGATAATTTAACTCTTATCATTAACATCACGTGTTTTGAGGAGTTTTTGTCATTTTGACAGCGGATAAAGTTAGGGAAAATGTTACATCTGATAATAAAACCCCTTCCTTTTATGAACTAACTGATTTTTACTGTCAACTCGTGTAATACGAAAGCAATATTGTACGAGCATCAAAATAAACAAATAGAAAACCAAACTCGTTAAATTATCTTTCAAAATTACTCTCGAATTCATTTTTAATTAAAAGTATAGTTGCCTTTTTAAACTCAAATGTGGGTTTCCTGTTGGCAAACTGACTCTACAAACCGTGCATTATAAACCGTCGAGTCCTTGCCGATCATGGAGAGTTTCTATCGTCAAAATTTTCTTGGCGGCCCAGTTTTCATTAGGAAGGCAACTATATTCGAATAAAAAATGATCTCCCGTCTAATTAATTGTGATAAAAATGGGACCTGACAGATACAGTGTGAATATCGTAAAATAGACTAACTGTGCAGCGATCAATAATTATAATACGGCCACAAGCGAATGCAACTGCTGTGCCAGCTTGGCCTAGCGGTTAAAGCGGCGGACTAAGAATTAGTAATCCCGGCCACTGCAGTTTTTTTTGTATTTGCAAATTAATGTAATTCACGCGAGAAAAGCTCCTTATTCAAAACAACTATATTGCGTTTGACTTGCTTTCGATTATTTTTGAAGTACTAAGTTGGGTACTATTATATATGTTATTTAGGAATCAAGGGCATTATGAAGATGTTTATGCCCGCTCGAAGGTCACACGTTTACAAGCCCAAGGGCGTCTGTCACGAGGGTTTGAAAGTCACCCGGGGGTACAAACATCAAGTATGTAATTCCCGTGGTGCATACAAAACTTTGTCTTACCTGTGTTTCTTAATAACCTAAATATTGGATTAGAAAGATTATATTGGATGATCAACTATTGCCGTGAGCGCAGCGACGCATCGAGGTACGTAATTGGTCAGAAATTTGCTGCTTGATATTTCTGATAATTCACCTACCATAGTAACCCTAATTCTCACCTGGGTATTATCTACCCCATAATATACATTGTATCCCAATTATTAAGAAACAGTAGTATACTAGTAAAACATAAAATAGTGTTAACCGTCCAGCACTCGGTCTAGCTGTGTGAGATCACACAACTTGTTTTCGCAATAGTTAATACAATTAATGCTGGTGTTTCAGGAGCCTATCGTTACCTCTCGGCCTGTGCTTTAAAAGCATGTGCTTAATCAGTTCGTGTGAGTTTGTTGTGCATAGCTGATATTAGGAATTTCTATAATCTCACAGGCCTGCTGCAACTATTTACGGATTTGGTTATGTTCACTTATAATACCATGAGTAGTCAAAGTTATGTCGACTATTTTTGTGGTGGTGTCACGAATGTCCATTGCGCTTTGGTACGATTAGGACGAGTGCGCTAGCACGAGTCCTAATCCCAAGCGCAATGGACATGAGTAGTGATACCACCGCAAAAATAATCTACTTAACTTTGACTAAGAATGGTATTCGAGGGACTATTTAATGAACCAAACTACCTTTTCAAATTAGTTTTCAGTAAATCTAGCAACAAACTACGCAATTTCTATAGTAACAGAACACTAATATTGACTTTTTCTAATAAAAATCGCATTTGTTAAAAATAGTCACTTGAATACCTTCTAGGAAGATATATCCACTGATATTTTTTTGAAGGGTCAAGAAACGTCAGAATTCTGGATTTTCATTGGTCACTTTTTGACAGATGACAGGTGAATTGAATAGTCAAGGTAATATATAAACCTGCTTCATTTTTTAAAAAGTAACTACCATTTTATCATGTTTGTATATGCCATAGATCCTTAACTTAAAGAAATCGAACGGTTACAAACGTTACATAATGAGGTACAGATAGAAGAAATAGACTTTGCAAGTGATTCTGGTTCAGAAAGTGATCATTGCAACGAGAGTCATAATTTTTTCGATACAAACCAAAAAATTTAAGAGTTGGAACAAAATGATCAACCTTCTCTAACTGAACTTGTACTACACACATTTGTATTAAGAATTGAAAAATGGTTCACGATTGTCACCGCCATGGCATGAAGACAATGCCAGAAATGCTGTCACCCGATTGTAATGGTGGCGTAGTCTTTTTGATAACCAAATTTTATAATTAATTATTCAAAACACAAATATTTTTATTGATAAAGTTTCGGGTATAAAGACAAAAACGGAATAAATCCAGCAGACATGAATGAGATTAAAACTATGATTGGCAGGTATTTGCAAGGGTGCACGCAGGAACTGCAAAGATTTTTGGGATACCGATGGAACAGGGGTTGCAATTTTTATAGTAGCAATAGCCCACCTCAGATTTGTCCTTCGCTTACGCTGTTTTTGTTTTGACAATGTTGGAACTTGTGTAGATAGACAGAGAGTAAAATGTTTTCTCCTATCAGGGAAATTTTCGAAGCAATTACTCTCAACTGTAAGAACAACTACGTACCTTGCGAATATTAAAAATTGCGAGATGTTATTCAGTTTTAGAGGGATGTGCGACTTCAGGATGTGCATTCCAAAGAAACCAAACCGTTATGGTATTAAGGTATTTTCTATAGCAGATGCCAGAACGTTCTATACCCTAAATATGGAAGTTCATTTGGAGACCCAATCCGACAGACCATTCAAAAAAAGTAACAAGAACCCGGATATGGTGGAAAAAATGTGTTTACCTATTTCTGGTACAGGCCAAAATGTTACAATGGACAACTGCTTTACCAGTTTACTACTGCTAACACATATGTTAGAGGTACATAAAACCACAATCGTCGGCACAATTCGAAAAGATAAGCCAGATATTCCACAAGAATTCAACATTTAACTTCCACAATACTGCAACACTTGCACCATACTATCCAAAGAAGTCTTAAGTTGTGCTACTTGTATCGTTTTAAATTACGATTATCGTACTGACAAAAGTACAAATGAACTTTGAAAACCAGAGATGGTTCCATTTTATAACATTCTCAAATCGGGAGTGAATTCTGTTGACCAGAAGGTAGCTGCTTATAAGGTAGCTGCTTAAAATGTAGCCAGAAATGTAAGGAGATGGCCTATGGCCGTGTTTTATAACCCTCTATACATAGAAAGCGTACATTCTTACGTCATACATCAAAGTAATGTCCGAAATTGTGTGTACCACAAAAGAAGAACGTTCCTCAGAGAGCTTGGGTTACGCTTATTGGAAAACAGTATTAGTGCCATAAATGTCTTTTTCTAGAACATGTCCATGGACCTACAACCCATGTGTGAAGACTGGTTCGAAATTGTTTTGAAAAACTCTTATTGTATACAAGAATATACTTACTAATTTTGTTTTAGTAAAATGTACTTTTTTAAAGGGGCTTGTTTTATATCTAGTCTCATAGACCTACCCCGATTAGTTATCAAAGGCTGGATTGCCCGAGTACTAGAGGGTTAAATTTATTTAATTAAACTCGTAGAAAAAATCATGTGTATGCAGTTTAACAGTTCATTCTCGGTAATACTTTGTAAGACATATCTAATTGCATCTGCATGTGATATTTTGTATTGTCTTACCTTATCGGGCGGCGTTCAAATTTATTATATTGCCACCATTAATGATAGCTTAAGAACTTCCTTCTACTATTAGATCCTCTAGTAATATTTTATCTCAGCGTGGTGGTAAAATCGGTTGTATTTTGTTTTAGTTGTCAAATGAACCGATAGCTAAAAACAATTCACCGATTTCTAAAAGACCAGGCCTCGTTAAGAGAGTTGGGGATCCGGTAATTCCCGTGTCTTTGTTATTTCTTCCCAATTCTTATTGTTGGATTAAGTTACTGGAATTTGGGATATACACCTTATAGGTAAATTTATATGGAAACAAGCCTCAGTTTTTGTAAATCGTGTTATGAGCCCCTATGTTGACAATTTGAAGAGTAAAGCATTAAGCCGTTATACACCTGAAGTAAGTGGTTTCTTCCAAAAGCATCTACAGGCTAATGGCGTCTTTTTGATTACAGAGCTTCTTCTAGCTTTTGTAGTTATTCTACTTCTTCTAGAATTTTCTAGATTTTCGGATTTTCGTATTAAATACTTTTATTTTTTAATGAATTTTGAATCTCATTATGGACTTGGGTAGCTAGAGTTTCTAGTTTATGAAGTTGGTGACGATTACGGCTAAGCTTTGACTATCATTTGGGAGTCGATTTGTCTGTGTTGATATCGTTCTATCCAGCAGCTAGACGAAGTTGAAGTCACACTAGTTTCCTTGATCGACGTTGGAGTAGACTTATAATTTGATTACGTTGAAATTATCCTGCTGATGTCGGTTTTATCAGTTGTGTATTAAGACAGTAGTGATTTATTTACGTATTGCTAATGTGACTTGCACTTTGCTTATTTGTGCGTTAAACTTACATTTAAAATTATAAATTACTTACGTACTTACGCAGCGTGTACACGTCGCGGGGTTGATATTGGGTTTGATTCAGTTACCTGCGTACCTTGTCTTTAAATATCATGAACACAATATTTTAGTTCAGTACGAGAAACTACCCTCTTATATTATTTAGCTGCCTGTAGACAACGAAAATAAATATCATTTTAATTGGGCCCGGTTTATGTATTTTTCCTTTCTATAAGAAGTTACAACTTTTAATTGGGCCGGGTTTATGTATTTTTCCTTTCTATAACAGGTTCCAATTTATCAAAAAGCCTGCGTCCGATAAGTGTAATTTTAAGGTCTCCCTTTGATTGTAAGTTGCGATTACCATATCACCGGAGGATCTTCCAACATAAATTTGCGAGCTGTTGAACAACCAAGTTGGTGGCGCCCGTACTTGATCAGTTTAGTGTAAATACTTTTCCATATCCTACTATGCAAAACTGGTTTTCACTTATAACTTATATCATTAAAAAGGAGAAACAGGAAAACTTTTGATATGTGTCAAGGTGGTGGATGCAACTCACCCATGACCACAAAGCAGCAACAGGGTGCAAACAGTGCAGGTTCGAGCATTCCTTGTACTCACCGAGGGTGGCCGCCCCCTGGCCGCTCCAAACTCCTGGCAGTGGCATCACAATGCTGGGCCTTACATCCGTCAGCCTAAACCCTTTGGCACCTCATCGCCGCCTTCACTGGTTAAGTTAGCTGTCGGTACTTTTCGCTAATACTGCCCAATAGTAATCCACTAGATTAACTATTGTTACAACACGTACAGAGTCGGTAATAACTCGTAGTATACTGATCTTTCACAGTACAGTAATTACCGTAAATCTTGCTAGGCTACTGCCCATTATGGAACTACGTGCTTCCGCGGGCTTATTATCATTACGGAACTACGTTCTTCCGATTGTGGAACTACGTGCTTCCACGGACCACTGTGAAGACTTCGTGCTCCTGCGGGGTCCAACCCTTTGATTATCGAATAATCGACTAGCACAAGCAAGAACCTCTGACGTTTATCATCTGCTGTAATTGCCAAAAATTTACCAAACATCATTCAACTAACTACGATAGTACGTACATTCTACTCTAGCTAAATTAATTTACTACCTAATAATACGCCTAGTTACGCTTGCAGCTTCGCCTCGCCTTATTGCAACTTATGACAATATAATTACTTGTTTCGCATATAATCGCTTACACCGAGAAATAATTACGCAAAGCAGCACACTTTCACTCACACGTCGCGCCTCTGTCGCCACCCCAAACGTTCTGTCTTGTTTTTAATTCCATTGCTAACCGAGCCCCCTTCGACATGGTGCATTAGTTGCACATGTTCTCCGGGTCCCTGAAACAACGGCCCAATACATTCGTCAAGATTATATTACATTCCAGGGCTCAAAACATGCCAGGAATGGCAAACGTAATAATTAAAACTTAAAAATAATGGGCTGCAAAACCATCAAGTATTTCTTCCCTAACATGTAATTACCCGAAATCTTAAAAAAACATTCTAAACCCACTTGATAACCTAATGTTTTTGCTGTACTGAAAATGAAAACAAAGTTTTGGATTTCATGGTTTATCATAGTAGCACTGTATACATTATTTACCATACTATAGCTTTCAGGGTTTATTCTGCACAGGGGTAAAATTTAAATAGCTCAGTGACGTTTGCTCGTCTAATCTAGACTGCCAACTGTACTTTGGCTCAGCATTTACTATTTCATTCGTAATAGGCCGGTCTGTGAGAAAGGTTCTAAAAATAGGTGTTGGTATCGGTACACATCGTGTCAAAAGATAATGTTGTGTATATACTACTCTGCCTGCGATTCTAGCATATAAATACAACAGCAGCTTTTTTTAGGACGTAAATATTTTCGAATTTAAACGTGCCTGCGACTTGATGAGTAAGAATAATATGATGATGTGTCTTAGACAATCATTTCCAGTGACGTGCTAAAGAATTTTTCAACCTTTATTTAATCTTTGATGCATATATCCGGTTTCACTCTAAGATTGCTTATAATCGCCCGTGGAATAATACACCATTGATAAATTTACACAAAAGCTATGCATCTGCAGTGTGTTTAAAGCCGGCTGTGATGAACAATACTAAATTAGTTTTAGACAATGAGTGATGCCTGCTACTGTATAGTGAAATGGTGCGTGGCATTATTCACCACCATGTTTTGATAATATCAACTGCTAAATGAACTAATTACAGTGGTTGTAATGTAGGCCCGCCTAACAGCTATGATCGTCTCAGTGTGTAAAATGTCGGTGAGTAAGTGCTAATGCATATGTGGTGCCTGTATACGTTGGAATTTGCATTCTTGATGGTACGTCCCAGTATTAAGATAACAATATTGTTTTTATAAGGTCATAACAAATACTAGTGCAATGACTATGACTAAACCTAAATTTTTGAAAGATAATTTAGTTCGTAGGCACAAAAATTTACTAAGAATATGACTTATTCCACTACTTCGTGATCAATGTTTACCGTGGCTGCATTTAACAAATATAAAGCAAACACAGAACTAATGAAATTAACTATGTTGTCCAACTATAATTGGCACTAGAAGAAGATAATTATGCAATTTTGTATATCGTATTGTATTATTATCAAGACCACAAGGACAGTTTACAAGTACACTTCATACATGCACACAGCAATTATACATACAACAGCTATCATAACAAATTACGGGCTGGGTAATTATACAGCTGCAATTTAGTTATAGTTTCACAATTTAAGGTTTATCATTCAATTTGCAACGGATCGAATAAAATGTTTTGCTTGTGTAATATTATAGGCTACTGATGCGTTGGAGACCTTATTTTTGGACACCCAATTTAACTTTCATAAGGATAATTTCGAATTCAGTGACTTGTAATTGACCCCTTCTGTTGTCGCCTCTTTCGACAATAGAGTACCGTGAACGTTAACCTTTGTTGAGAAATAGTGTATTTCCTTATTTAGAAGAAAGAATGCTACTCGAATGCAATTACCTAGTGAAATGTTGATACTTTATTTTGATAAGCATCTATTTGTTTATGATACTGAGTCAAATACGCTACTTATCTTACTTACTAAAGTGATGATATCATAACTTAATTTCCATGTGCTGGGCTTCCATAACTCTCGCACCTACAGCGTGTAGAATACCAATTTATACAATAGTGCCAGCTGGCAGCAATCTGTAGAAAACTTGACTTGAATGAAGGTTAGAGCAGACTTCATTTATTTTCAGCAGTGATAAAGAGCGAAAATTTAATTATTAGTTTACTGTGGTTAAACTACATACGTAAACCATGATTTCATTTTTTACTTAAACTTACACTCTGCTGGAAACAGCAAAAAATTTATTAAAATTTGCGAGTGGCAGAACAACTTTATATAGAGTATTAAAATCAATGGGGTTTAAATACAAAATTGTAAATAATAGAAAAATTATTTGGGAATAAAAATACGCCAAAAAGGTACATTTGTAAAGAAAATTTCTCCAGTTGCAAAATTCTTGTGAAAATTACCTGTTTGTGTACTTAGACGAAACTTAGATATATCAAAACAGATCTAAAATTCGTTTATGGGTACACAATATATATTTTAAATGCAATCCATCAATAGTGAAAAACTAGAGTGAACGTTTTACAATATTACATGCGGGTTGTGAATTGGTGTTGTTGGGCGGGTGTGATCTATTTTTAGATGCAAAGAACAACGATAGAGATTACCACAAAACAATGACAGGAGAGATTTTCCAAAAGTGGGTTAAAGACCAGCTTATTCCTGCTTTAGAACAAATTCAGAGAAAATGTGTGGTGGTTATGGACAATTCTCCTTACCATTCCATGCTTTTGGATAAGCCGCCAACATTTTCCTCTATGATGGACGAAATAGAGAAAGGGCTAATTGAGAAAACTAATAACGGCAAGAAACAGACAGTATCAACATTTAAAGAAAATCTGTAAAAGGCTTTACTCAGAACTTCCCTCTCAAGTGGACATTGCGACACTAAATAATTTTTAAAATCAAAGGAAACTAGGTGTAAATATGTTTTCACGTTTCAAATAATACGGACACAATAAAAGAATACCCTTAAATGCGAATTACATCAATTTTCAAATAAAAAAATTGTTACCGGAGGGATTTGAACCCCAGCGCTTGCGACTGCGGACAAATCGTTAACCAATTTCTCGCAACCCTACGGAGCCCTTTTCATATCGTTGCGTTTCAGCTGGCTTAACCTACGTCAGGCATGTCTTAAGTTTCGTGCCGAAACGAGGTGCATGTCAACCTAATCAGGCAATGGAAAATTAATTATATTTTTTACATCAATAAACCAATGCAGATAATAATTTTTTCACTAAAAATGTCTTCATTCCTTTTTAAACATATACGCAGGATGTATATATGTGCAATCGTTTTTACGATACGTCTATGCTGATTTTTATACAACACATTCTCCGTACGCTTTGTTTAAATAATTTCTGTAGCATTTGTTAAAAATAAATTTGAGGTTAATTTGATATCATCTAAATCTAGAAAGAATACAATTTCCACTAGTTTAATCATTGAGAAATATATAAAACTAAGGCTGTAATTGCGATGTACGCGTAATATTATATTACATACCGAGGTGGAAAGTGTTTCATTCCTGTCGAGAGATTAAGTAGTTAACCGAGACGCGTAGCGTGGAGGTCAACTTTATCTCGAGACAGGAATGAAACTTTTCACCGTGGTATGCATACTATTTTATTCGCAACCACTATATTCTAAACAGTAATTGGAAAAATTATATTATGATACGACAGGTTGCAACGCGCAAAGATGAACGAGATTCTCAGTGTCCCTACCTACACAGCGGTCGGGAATGTACTTCCCGCGGGAAGTAGCGGGTGGAAATGTACAACTTCCCACACTCAAATGAGGTCAGTAATGTTATCATTACATATATGGTTGCGAATAAAATTCATTAACTTCTTAGTACTAAAGGAATTTGGAAAAATATTTTTTCTGGGTTTTTCCAATCTCAAAAAGAATGGAGACCTACACATTTATATCCACAAGGTAATTTCAGATAGTGTACATTTTTTTAGAAAGTATATCTTCGAATGCATATCCTGTGTTGAATTTACGGCCTCGCTTAAATATGCGTTTCCCGTCTATTTGAAGGTTTGGGATTTACGCATTTATGCGGCTCGTAGCCTAAAAAGGTCAATATAACGCACTTATTCTTTGCACATTTTTGACTTGTAAAACATTTATTCTGTATCTGTTAGGTTCAATTTTTGTCAAGGATAAATACTACGCTATGTACAAATTATTACTTTTATGTATTTCTGAGTTCAAGCAAAAATTAACAAAAATTAATTTTTTTAATGTGCTCACCCTGTATATATTTCTCGGTTCGATGCCAGGTAGATATGTAATATGTATGCAAAATATCGTCTTCCTCCAAGAAATAGTTTTTGAGGTATCAATAGGCAGACGGACAGACAGACAGACAGACAGACGGAATTGAGAAAACCTGTTTTTCGTCATTTGGGGACCCTGAAACGTGAATATCAAGAAATCTGGGAAGGTAATTTTTTCGTGATTACAATACTTCTTTCGTCTTTCAAACGAGGGAAGTAAAAAAAGAACTATGGGAGCTAATAAAACCTCTTCTACAAAATAGCAACAAAATGTACGTAATTGAGCAACTGCTAAATGAACAAAAACATGAAGTTCTTCGTTTACCACCCTACCACTGTCAATTCAATCCAATTGAAATGGCATGGCACGTAACAAACCACTATTATAACAAGCACATAAACCCTAAATCTTCTTCCCAAAAGCATACTAATAGTTTATGGGTTACGTCTTCGTCACAATGTACTAACTAAATGTGGATATAGTTTTGTAGTCACTGCGAAAATCTGATAAAAGAAGTTTGAAAATATTTCGCCTCTCAATATTTCGTTAGAAGATGATTCAGATACTGATAACGAAGAGGAGTTACATTCTGATCATAGTGAACTAATTAAGGAGGTTTATTTAGAAAGTTGATGATTCATTTTCCTTCTTTTTCTACCGTTCGAGACTGAAGCCACTTCCACTGGTTGTATTTTTGCTTTAACTATTTTAAATAAAACCACTCTTGTTCTATACATTTCTTGTTAATACTGTTTTAAAACAGCTTCACACAAATGTAGGACATTATGGCATCATCGGGCATTCTGAACCCTCAAACCTCCTAACCAGCCTAACCTAGCTCTTCCGTGGTTTTGTCAGTTCATATACAGAATGATATCTGTCCGATTGTTATGGCCAAGCATCGTTTTTACTTTCCTCGTCGAAGGAAGTATTGTAATCGCGAAAAAATCACTTTTAGAGATTTCTCCAGATCTTCACGTTTCAGGGTCCCTAGATGACGAGAAACAGGTTTTCCCAATTCCGTCTGGGTGTCTGTCTGTCTGTCTGTATGTCTGTTGGCGGTATAACTCAGAAACTAATTGTCGGAGGAAGACAATCTTTTGCCTACACATTATATCTTTACCTGGCATGAAACCGAGAAAATTTCAAACAAATATATACCTTAAACAAATATAATTTTGTTTACCTTTCATTTAACATAGTAATTAAATAGATACATGTAATAGTTTGTACATAGTGCAGGGTTTATTGTTACAAAAAATGGGAGCCGATAGATACAGAATAAACGTTTTACGATAAAAAAGGAGGCACAAATT
The DNA here is from genome assembly GCA_940337035.1 of Agriotes lineatus. NCBI lineage: Eukaryota > Metazoa > Arthropoda > Insecta > Coleoptera > Elateridae > Agriotes > Agriotes lineatus. Next base: position 56,276,188 of record OW679196.1, read on the forward strand.
AGCGCGTTACTAAATATAGCTGCGACGTAGGAATTTGAAGGGTTGGTGCTCCGTAGCTCAGATAGAAATAGCCCAGTCGCTTACAATATTCCACAAAAGTTGGGGCTGCATACGCGGTCCGCCTGCCGTTCGAATTCGACCACCGGTAACTTTTTTTTAAATTTGGAAATGTATCTAATTTATTAGAAACGTGAAGATATTTTTACTCCTAACTTAATTTGATTTTTTAAATTATTTAGTGTCACAATGTCGACGAGGCAAGTTCTGGGTAAATCCTTTTACAGATTAATTAAAGATGGAATAGATTTTACGTATACGGATTATAGATGCACTCATGTACATAGATGTAACTACAATATCGGCAAAGCACTATTTTTTTATAAAATGTAAACAATTCTGAAGCGATTGAATATAGGGTTTATTCCAGGGATGTAAATCCGGCCTATGTAAAACACATGCCGTAAAACTATTTTTTTTTGTCACACTACGATTAAAAACTGCTGAACTTATTTTTTTGCCAATTTAATATTTTTCCAATGATATTAATTATTTATTAGGAATATCGCCCATCAATTTTCAGAGTAATCGATCTACAACTAAGCTATTTCAGTTGTGTAGTTGTCTATCCCCGGAAGTAGGTTAATCACGAAAAGAAAGACGTGGTTAATCCATATTGGTAAAAATGCATAGTGTGAAAAATCATCGTTACGAAGAGAAGTGGAACATTTAAATAAGTTTGTGTAAAGTTTTGGCTTAAACTCCATGGAGGGGTTTGGCTTGAAGCTCGGTGGGTCAAAGTCGCTGACTATTTCCTCTGCGGGTACCTACCCAATGTTTAAATCCACTCTGGTTTGGTGGATTGAACATCCTATCTTCACCACTCACCTTAGTTTTCTAACCCTAGCTCCAATTCGTTTCATTGTTCGGCGTTAGTTCACGGAAAAAGCGGACATTCGCTTCGTGAGTTACCAGGACGGACGCTTCGAATTTCTTCGATGCAGCTATTTTTAACATGACGCGCTTATTCGTTGCACCTTCTTGTCTCATACAACATTTATTCTACATCTGTTGGGTCTTATTTTTGGCAAGAATAAGCCCTTCGCTATGTATAAATTATTACTTGTATCTATGTCTAAGTTAAAGCAAAAATAAGCAGAATTTTATTATGGAAGGTGCTTACCCTATATATATTTGTCTGAAATTGTTTCGGTTTCATGTCAAGTAGATATCTAATGTATATGCAAAATATGGTCTTCCAACAAATAGTTTTGAAATTATGACAGACCGAAAGACGGAATTGAGAAAACCGGTTTTTCGTCATCTAGGGACCCTGAACCTGAAGATCTGAAGAAATCTTGGAAGGTCATTTTTTGCGATTACAATACTTTCTTCGTCTTTTAGACGAGGTACTTTTTTCAACAATAAATAGGGGTATAATTGCTGTTGATTCGTCTTGAATGTAAAATATGTGAGAAATATTGGTGATTTATGAATATCCTTCAGAATTCAACTATTGATAAAATTCCTACCTACAGTGGCTGCTCGTGATAATTGTATTTTGGAGGCTGTTAACTTTTAACAATGGCTAAGCAAAAAATGATAATTGATGATTCCTGTGATGTTCGCTCGAAGTGAGTAGACGTCTACTCTACTGCTCTGTATTTATCACTCTAATTTAACTCCAATAATATTTTATTATATCAAAATGGCGGGTGGAAACAGTGGTGAGCGTGTCACGCGTTCCAATGTCGATAAAGATGAAACTTTCCTTCAGAAAATGGTGGAAAAAATTTTATCGAACGAAACACTCATGGACAAACTAATGGCCCTGATGGTTGAAAAAGTGGACGAGCATTTGACCAAGAAAATCAAACACCTTGAAGAAAAGTTAATTGCTACCGAGAAGAAATTGGAAGCTGTCGAAGACGCGGTGGAAGCAGGTGAACAATATTCCAGAAGGAATAATTTGCGATTCTTTGGTGTAGCAGAAAAAGAAGCCGAGGACACCGACAAAATAATAATAGACATCTGCCGTGATAAGTTAAATATTAACATATCTACGGCGGATATTGATTGCAGCCATCGGTTACCAAAAAAAGTGGGCAATCACAAGCCAATAATAGTGAAATTTTGTCGACGTTCAATAAAAACTAAAATCTTCAACTCTAAAAGGAACCTGAAGGGAACAAATATTATCATCAGAGAAGATCTCACCCGCAAAAGAATGACTATCATCAAAGCTGCTATCTCGAAGTATGGTAATAATAACGTTTTTACTAGTAATGGAAACATTTTTGTAAAAGCTGATAGCATAATACATAAAATTGCGTCCTTGAATGACCTTAACCTTTTATCATAACTTTCGTTTTGATGCAGTAGAATACCAATGTGTCGATTTATTTTAATTTTTAATTTTTACTACTACCACAATCACGAGTGTTATTGGATACATAGTTGTTATTGTATTTAACAGGCACATTAATTAGTGATTTTCTTACTTAAGTAGTTCGTTTTTATTTTGTTTTGTTTTGCAGGTACCTATCTGAGCGATACAGCACAGGCATATGAATGCAAACAACCTTTCTGCAGATAACCTGAAAGTGGCACACTTAAATATACGCTCGTTACTGCCAAAAATTGATTATATCCGAAACATTATTAACACTTACGATATACTATGTTGATCTGAAACTTGGCTTTCACCGTGCGTAAGTAGCTCAGTCATCTATATTCAAGGTTATAATTTGATACGTAAAGATCGAGATGGCCGCGGTGGTGGTGTTTCAGTTTTTATAAGGAACTCTCTAAGGTATAAAACTATAAATACTAGCGATGTAATCGAACAGTTGTGGTTCTCGGTTAAAAATAAATCTAGTAAATATGTATTTGGTGTGATTTACAGACCACCATCTACAAATTATAAAACGTTTGTAGATGAACTTGAGATATCATTTACTTTGTGCACATCTGTTTCTCAGAAAATCTTTTGTTTAGGTGATATTAATATTAATATGTTATCAAAATGCAATCCATCTACTAAGTATTTCATGGAATTTTTAGAATGCCTCAATTTACGTCAGCATGTTTCTGTACCAACCAGAATTGCACAAGACTCTGAATCTATTTTGGATGTTATTTTATCTACTGACCCTTCTTTGGTTGAATCTTCGGGGGTTGAAATTAATAGTGACTCCGATCATGAGCTCATTTATTGTACTATCGTTGCAGATACTCCTAAACGAATTCAAATTACTGCAGTCTACCGAGATTTAAAAAACTTGGACTTAGATGTATTTATTGATGATTTTCAAAGGTTGCCATTGCAACAAATTTATTATACAAATGATATTAATGTTAAAGTAGATATACTAAATAATAACCTAATTAATTTATTTGATAGACATGCACCTTGGAAAACAACTAAGATTACAAAACCTTACGCCCCTTGGCTAACAGATAACATTAAGCTAATGATGAAGTTAAGAGATAAAGCTAAACTAAAATTTAAAAAATCCAAACGTAATTCCCATTGGGAATACTACAAATCGTTGAGGAATCTAACAAATGCTAGTATAGTAAATGAAAAAAAGGCATATTTTTCGCATAAGTCAAAATATTGTTCATCAAAGCAACTGTGGAAAGATCTTAAGTCTTTAAATATAAAAAACTCAACCCATTTTCAAATTCCGTCAGAGTTATCTGATCCTAATAACATTAACAATTTCTTTATAGATAGTATACCTAAATTAACTGTTGATGTAAATATAAAACAAAAGTATGCACATACTACTAATAATACCACATTTTCTTTTGTCCCAGTATCAATAGAGGAGGTGGCAAACTGCATTAGAGATATTAAAAGTAATGCGACGGGATCTGATGGCCTAAATATTAAAATGATAACATTGTGCTGTCCATTTATTCATAATTATTTAACGCATATCATTAATTGTTGTTTAACGGAGAATATTTTTCCGAACAGTTGGAAACACGCTGTTATAACTCCAATACCGAAAATTTGTAAACCAGTTGTATACGCAGACCTAAGACCAATCAGCATTTTACCTACCTTTTCAAAAATTCTTGAAAAAATTATGAGCAGCCAAATAATGAATTATCTAAATAAACATGAACTGCTTCCTGATGTACAATCGGGTTTTAGACCTTTCCACAGTTGTACCACTGCGTTGATGAATATAACAGATGACATAATTGAGGCAACGGATACTGGAAAATTAACAATTCTTGCACTCCTGGATTACAGTAAAGCGTTCGACTCCATTAATCACGAGTTATTATTTTCAATTCTCCACTCTATCGGCTTTTCTTCAAATGCGTTAGAATTATTTAAAAGTTATTTCAATGGACGGACTCAAAAAGTAAAAGTTGATGGCAACCTGTCCTTGTCACGGTTAATTTCACAAGGAGTGCCTCAAGGTTCGATTTTGGGTCCGCTATTATACACGTTATATACTTCAAAATTTTATCAATTCGTCAAATATAGTAAAATTCATATGTATGCTGACGATACGCAGGTTTATTATTCTTTTCAGCCCAAGTGTTTTGACCGGGCATTGGAGGAAATAACAATTGATTTGAATAACTTGTTTGGAATGTCAACCAAACATGCATTACAGCTGAATCCTTCTAAATCTTGTGTACTTCTTTTTGGTAGAAATTCTGATTGTGAGAGTGTAAAACCATTAATACAATTATCAATTAACGGGTCGAGCATATTGTTGAAAGACAGTGCTAAAAATTTAGGCATGGTCCTAGATAATAGTTTTAGATACAGAACTTATGTAAATAAATGTATCCAAAAAGCTTATCTGAATCTAAAGCTATTATATCCACACAGAAGGTATCTAAGTGAAGCACACAAAAAAATGTTGTGCGATGTTTTGGTACTTTCGAAATTTTCATATTGCTCAGAAATATATGCTCCATGTTTAGATTATGATTCTTCTATGCGAATACAAAGAGTTCAAAATTCTTGCTTAAGGTTTATTTATGGCATTCGAAAATTCGACCATATCTCACATAAATTAGTAGAAGCCAATTGGCTAAATATGGAGAACAGGCGTTTATTACACACAGCTTCCTTATATCACAAAATAATAATTTACAAAAAGCCGCCATACCTATATAACAAAATAGAATTTCGAACTGATGTGCATAATCTAAATTTAAGATTCAAGGGTCTAATTACACCTCCGCAGCACAAATCTTCTCTCTTTGAACGATCGTTTCGGTATAATATTAGCAAAGTTTACAATAATTTACCAAATTTTTTGAAAAATACATCTTGTACAGCTTTCCGAAAACATTATCTCAAATATCTTTTATCGGAATAGCCTTAAGTGTGCCAAGACGAGTTTCTAATTAATGGCAGTTAGTTTCTTGTGTTCATATGAATCTGCTACCATCAGGGTAATTTTTGAATTTAATTTAAGTCATTTATTGCTTTTATTTAGGGTTTAGGAATTACATTTTAAATTATATTTTCAATATCCTCAAGGTCCAGTTGAAAAACGGTATATCTGAACTGCGCCTTGTGATTTTCGATGTAAACTGTGTACTTAATTTTAAGTTTGATTTATGTTTATTGTAATATGTTTTATACATCGAAAATAAAGCCATTATTATTATTATTATTATTACACACCTACATTCCGGCGATGTTTTAATCCAAATATAGCAATGTAGTTAATTTTAGTAATCCGAAAGGAAACATCGTTTACACAGAACAAAAATGTTTCAAACACGCCAGAAAATGTACATGTGTTAAAAAAATTAGGTAATTAGCTTTATATGCGCAAAATATAAAAAAAATATAAACCTCGGTTTCTTTTTGCTTTTTCCCTTTTTTTACCAGTTTAGGGTTTATTACGTTATTGACTATCCATTAATAAACATGAAAAATAACATTATTTGAACAATTAAATGGCCTTTTACAGTTTTGTACGCGTGTATAGAGTTATGTATGTTTTGTGAACGACAGTGGTGTTTTTCATTATTCTGCAAGCAGTTATGCCGATATGAACTAATTTATTGCCAAAACTTTTCTCGGTGCTCGAATATGTTTGTAAATAAGCCCGCCATTTTATTACGTGCGGGGCTATAGCGCAGTTCGCCTTCGGAGCACATGGAAACTGCTGACCTCAATTCTACTGCATCATCGTTTTCTCCCATAATTACCATACGAGTTTGGGCTCTACATATTTCCGATTGCCCTCATCAGCTGCCAGCCGCTCCGCGCATTGATGCAAGCATGTGTGTTAATATGCTGTTTTACAAGTTTCAAGCGGAATCGAATATCTGCCTCTGGGTCTCATTACTTAAACCTTGTTGTATTATAACGCTAGGATAGATGATGAAATATATTTTCAGTTATAGAATAGTTACTTTTTCTCTAATTCTATATAGGCTGATGTCGACGGGTGGAAGGCTAGTATCCCTGCGTCGCTAAGGAGCAGCCGCCACTGGCTTGCTGATAAGTTTGGCAAACATTTCGCTAAGCAAGTCAATGAATCAATGAAAAATACACAATGTGCTCGTCGGAGGAAAACAAAAGCAAACCTGGAAACTGGCGTATGAAATATTAACATTTTCATTAACAACCCGCAAATCCTGAATTCACTGTTATACATTATACATGTAACAGTGGCGGCTCGTGATAATTGTATTTGAGGGCTCTTAATTTTAACAATAATTAAACAAAAAGTTATAATTAATAACTCACCTACATTCGGTCGATGTTTTAATCCAAATGTATTGTCTTTAACTAGTCACCTGTTTATTAGGTTTAGTTTGTTTATTTGAACTCAGAAAGCACATTTTGTACAACAATTCATATTGCGTGCAGAATGTTCGTGTTTTTACCCCTTGACGTAAATGTTTGAGATTTTTAAATCCTAAACTTGACCAGGTGTTACCCACTTCTTCACAATAACACAGAACACATGGAAAACAAAACAGGGCATTTATTGTATCACATCCATACATCTATTGGTTTTTCTTGTAAATGTTGACAGAAACATGTCTTGTATAATTCCGAATAACAGCTTTACCTTGTTGGTTGAGATTTGAAATCGGCGTAGGTCATCCAAGTTTTTATATTTTAACAATTTCAACTAACGGTAGGTTTGGAAATTAATGCTGAGTATACGATTTATGCTGTCTTCTGCCATTCTTTAATAAAACCTGTACAAAACAACCGAAATCACTGCACATCAACAATCACGCTTCAACTGCATCCGGTATTACCGAAAACCATGCAGAACCATGTAACAATGCTCGAATTGATCTTGTACATTGCAGTTTATTTACATCCTCAAGCAAATCTTGCAATATTTCCAAGGCGTTACTACCATGCGGCAGTCGCTGAACCCCCAGATTGAATTGCATTTCCGATAGTGCGATATTTGTAAATACTCTAGAAGACCGGGAGTTCTCAGCGCTGATGGCTTTAACATCGAACGATGTCACGTTCATTTAAACCGCTATATACGCAATTCTGCCATGTCAGCGTTTTATCTGTAATCCCATCTAAGTTTGGAGCAAGATTTATCGCCCTCATCAGCTGCCAGCTACCTTTTTGCATTGATAGGTTGTGTTGAACACGTAAATTATGTTATGTTGACATACTTGGATATTGTTTTATATGTTTTAAGTGAGATCGAGGATCGCCGGATTACTTAAACATTGTTGTATTGTAACGGTGGGATACATGATAAAATATATTTTCAATTATGGAATAGTTACTTTTTTCTAATGACAGGTAGGCTGTTGAAAGCAGGGAGGTTAGCGCCCTAATGACCAGCCGCCACTGCTACCTGCAAACCTAATTTTTCCTCCCCAGCTGTATGCTGCCTGTTTCGTGCGAGCATTTTATTTTCATGTATAACATATGAACAGGCTTCACATATATAGTGCAGCGCAACTTAAACTTATATTATGATCTGAATTGTTCTATTAAATATTTTGCGGCAGGATTGTTCATACAGAGTGGGACAACACACACAGCAAGGAGATAGCATACGCCAAAAGGACAGAATGCAATGCTTGAATAAGATAGAGATAAACATAGTAACAACTGAATTATTTCAATATTACTCTGTTGTTTTATCCAAGGTCTAGCTATTTATAAAACTTTCAACTTCTGGCAAACATTGTACCCATTTATTAAGATTTTCATGTGTTAATATTCTTAAGTATTTGATCACCTCTTTAATGTATCTTTCTGTAATATTACTTTGTGGATGTCTAATACTAAAAAGACAAATCTTTATTCCTTTCCTTTCCAAATTATGAATTAATCTTGCATTTCTGAAATATGTTGCATTGTCAGTCAATATTCTTCTCGATTTACCTACTTGATAACAGGTTTTGTATTATTGCTTTTTGCTGGATATAATTTTATAAATTTAGAAAACGGATCTACCATAATCAGAATATTTTATAAACATACTGTCCTGTAACTAAATTTCCTAAGTAATCAATAGCTCACTAGTTCCATCGGTTCATTTACTCTAATACTTTTAACAATACTCTGATTTTTAAAATTCTTTTCCTTTGTAAACTGACAAATTTGGCAAGTTTTTATTAATTGTTTAATTAATTTGATGTCATTTTTCCTATAAAAACATTCGCGAAACATTAACCAAGTTTGTCTTCTCCCACAATATCCAAAAATTGTATGAATTTCCTCAACTACTTCCAACATGTCTTCCCTACTTAAAACCATCAATTATTTATTTTTAATAACTTTTACCAACAACTTCTCCTTAATTTGATAACCTTTATAATTATTTTTTTGACTTTGCAATACTAAATTTCTTAATTCTTGAATTTCTCCTAACGTCTGTTTATTTAACATTTCTTGTCTTGACATTCTTACCTCTTCATAAATTTTCTCAAATCCAATTAAGATTTGTTTTGGTTTTTCATAATTTGGTAAATATTTTCTGCTTAAGAAGTCTGCAACTACATTTTATCTTCCTGATTTAGGTTTAATTTCCAATTCAAATTGTTTTAAGTACAATGCTCATCTGTATAACATATCATTATGGAACGTTTCGTTTTTCAGGAAAGAAATCGCTGAATTATCTATTTCAATGTCAAATTTGTTTCCAGTTAAATAAAATTTCAGTTTATTAATTGCAAATATTATTGCCAAAATTTCATTTTCAGCTATTGTATATCTGATTTTATACCCTTTCTGAATCCTTGAAATAAGACATATTGGTAACTCTACCCCTTCTTGTATTGGTATTAATTCAGCTGCTATTGCTTGATCGGAAGCATCCGTACAAAGTACAAACTTTTCTCTAATCCTTCATGAAACCTCTGTTTGATGGTTTCAATGCTTTTCCTCGTTCTTCGTTCCAAATCCATTTAACATTCTTCCTTAATAATTGTATCAAGGGTAACGTCAGCTCTGAGTAGTTATTAATAAACTTTTTATAATTTCTTAATTTCCTGAAGAAGTTTTTCATTTATTGTAACTCCATTTTTACTTATTTCATATCCTAGATACGTTACAGTTTCTTGCATAAATTCACATTCTGATAGATTCAATTTTAACCAAGTTTTATTTAATGTTTCTATTACAATTTCCAAATGCTTTAAATGTTGTTGCTCGTTTTCAGAAAACAATAATATATCATCAATATAATGCACACAAAAGTCTTCAAATTGGTAAAATCTTCTGCATTGCTCTCACGAGTGCAGCACATGATGTTGAAAGACTTCATGCAATTGAATAAGCCAACACGAGTTCTTTAAATCTGACTTTGTTAATATTTTCTTGTTCCATATTCTACTAAACAACCCAACAATCGTTTGTTAAAATTCATATTGTGGCTTTGTTATCTGATTAATTCTGCGTGCATTTAAACATAAACGAAGTGAACCATCACGTTTCTTAACTACTACTAATGGATTAATAAAATTACTTTTTGAACATTCAATTACTCCATGCTTTACTATTTTCTGCATTTCCTTTTTAACTTGTGCTTTTAATGCAAAAGGAATTGGATACGACTTAAAATTAAAACTCTGTGATTCGTTAACCTGTAACCTGTGAATGTATTTCTCTGCTTGACCTACTTTTTCATTAATAATCTCTATGTTTCTGTAAATTATTTCTAATATTTTGCCTTTAAAATGTATATTTTTCTCACTTAGTTTCAAATCATTCAACAATACTCCTCTATCAGTATAGTCATTCTTTATATTCAATTTTGTATTATTATTAATTATTATACCTTTATTCCATTCTATTGCGTTTCCAGTACTCTTGACTTGGGAACATTTATTTTCTTGGCAACCACTTTTGGGTTCTGTCCAAGATTTAATTAATCCCTTTAGATGAATGCACTTTTGCTCCCCATCTATTTTTATTCCCATTTGTTGAATTACGTCGATTCCCAATACAATATCCACACTCAGGGCTCACTATGAACAGTCTCACTACACTTTCCCATTGATTAATAATTATTTTAATATTTAACATTCTGTTAGTAGTTGATATTTTTCTTTTGGTTGCAGATAACAAATCTATCTTATTAACTTTAATTATGTGTTTATGTAAGACATCTAAATTCTGTAAAATTATTTCCTCTTTTACTAATGAAGCGATTGCACCACTATCTATTAATGCTAGATATTCGTTATTATTTAAATTGACTTTTATGAATGGTAAAGTTGAAATTTGATTTTCTTCCTCTTCTTCTTCTAGTAAAAATTTCCCATTATTGTCAAAATTAGTGTTAAAATCCGTGATGTTATTAATTAAATTAGTTAAAATTACTATTTAACATATTTTCATGTTCGAGTTTTAATTGCCATCTTAAAAATACTTTGATTATAATGCTATGCCATACCTCTGTATTATTATTAAATATTTTATCACCTATCACTTGTTTTAAATTGTCATTTAGTCTTTGTGTAATTTTAGGCTTCTTTGTCTTCCTTTTGCTTTTATTGACTTTAGTTATGCACCGTCTGTTATCTTTCTTAATTGGAACCGTTCTTTGAATCATTCCAAAGTCCGCTACTTGCTCTCCAAGTATCTTTATTAAATTTATATTGAATATGATCCGTAATATAAATTTCATATTTACACCAATCTTTCTTTTCTCTTCTGTTAATATCAAAATGAACAGCTTGTATCCCATTTATGGTGTTGTCATGCTGGAACTCTTCTCCAGTAAATTTCTCTGACTGTAGTGACTCATGTAACTTTTACTCCTCTGCTATTGTGATAAACAAATCACCTACTCCGTTCTGCTTCACTTTCTCATTATTTTCCGCAGGACCATTTTCCTTACTTACCCAACTATCCAACTTCTGATTTGTTTTACCTAATAGAAATTTTAATTCTTGTTAATTCTCTACCAGAATTTTGTTAAATTCTTCACTTAACTTCTACAATGAATTTTCCATCTTACCTGCATAAGCTTTATTTTCCTGAGCCATTTTCTCCGCATTTTCTTTTTGTTCTTGTAACTTCTCTGCAGTCTTTTGAATGGCTGCCTGCAATCTGCTTTCCCTATCATCTGTATCCTTCTTTAACCTGTTTTATATTTCCTCAACATCCTTCTTTAACCTGTTTTCTCTTTCCTCAGCATCGTTCTTGATTGATTCTTACAATCTTCATTCTCTTTCTACAGCATCGTCCTATATTTCATGTAAATCTCCCTTCAACTCTGCTGCATCTTTCTTAGGTTCCTCTGCATTTTTCTGTATTTGTAACACCATTGTTTGCAGAAACTGTTTCATGCTGTCATCTTTTGCTGTCTGTTCCTCTTGAGTTCTTACCTGATCTCCTTGTACACCTACATCTTGCTGTTCTTCTTTCATTTCTACCTCAGTACCACTCGCTACTACTTACGTTTCTTCCTGCTCCTCTCCTTTTTCCTCGTCTGTCCTTTTATTTTTTCGTGTAATCCGTTTATCAGCTATATTGTATTTCAATACGTATTTCCTTTTATTAGAGCCTTTTATTGAAATATACATCTATTTATTTTTTTCAACAATTATTCACAATTAACTTTATTATCACCTTTATTGAATTATTAATGCTTGCCTTATTATGTTTTTATGAATTACCAAGGCAATTAAATATGGCACGTTTATTTATGGTTGTACCTCTAATACGTTCTACTCAATCTCAATCTCAATATTAAAATGATATGACAAACATGGTGTTGTATTTAATTATGGTTGTCTCACAAATACTAAGCCCCACACTTGGATTACATAAATATGTTCATCTAAACTGACTAACAATTGCAATGAACCTCACGTTTGAGCATTTTAAATATGTCAAGTTTATTTATTTAAGGTTGTGCCCCACAAATATCAAGCCCCACGGTGGGTGCCATAAATATGAACTGAACCTTCACGTATATTGGTATTAATCTGTTTTTAAATTACAAATTTGCCCTATTATGTATTGGAATGTCAATAATAATAATTATTATTATTAGAAATCAGGGGTGAATTCTTTTACCTAGTTACTTGATTTCTGAAAAAATTTATGTTCTAATATTTTCAATCTCATTTGCATAAATCACAATACTTATGTCAGCTATCAAAACAAATCTGAAATTCAAGTGACAAATACCCAATCTTTACAACGGTACACAACAATATTAAAAACACATTAAATAATTATTTTTTAATTAATTGGTTTTTTAATTGTCTTTGTTTCGTTTCTAGTTATGATTTTAACAAGCAATTACCCACCTTTCATTTGGTCCGCACAAGGTTTCCAGATGTCAACCTCCTTTTAACCTGCTACTCGACCCTCTCAAGCACCTTCCCGCAATGCACGGTTCACAGACAGAGAAGACGTGCTAACCGTCCAAGATCAGCAAACTCCACCTTTTCTACAGCATTCAGTCAACAGAGCAAACCTGCAGACATCTACTTGCTACCGAATCTGGTACACTCCTGGAATGTGCTTGTTTTACCCGATGATCCTCCTCTGGAAGTCCTACTTAGCTCCACAAAGCTTGACGTAATCCACTTTTATTAATGAAATATGTCAAATGGACTTTTCCAATAAAATTTACCCATTCTATTTCTTCAATAATTCACTTTTGTAGAATAATTCAGCTATCCATTAGTTTTTTTACCACATACCAATAATCTTCATTAGTTAAGTCGTTGCTTCTTCTTGTTATTTTTTAAATTCCATTTTTATTTACCACGTAGATTTTAAGTATACCCTTTTTTTATTAGTCAAAACGTTTATCAATTTTAAATATTTTTACTCACACCAAATTCATTTTACTACATTTTCAAAATTTGTTATTATAAATAATCAAAGCAAAATTACTTAACGATATCAAATCCCTTTTTATACACTCTAGTCTTAATATATTTGAGTTAAACCTACTAAATTTCTATTTTATTTCAAATTAAGTATTAGTCATTCGTTCCAAACTGCAATTTATACAATATTATATTATTTTCAAATCCATCTGTTTTTGAAACAGCTATTTTCCATTCGTATTCCCACCTTATACATGAATAAATCCAAATTATTTTTAATCGTTGTAATCCCTTAATATTTTCTAAATTTAATTCTAACACCCTTATGGTTGTATCATTACAATATATAATTATTAATAAATATTGAATTAATTAGTATTGTGTATTGAAATATTATTTACTTTAAAGAATTTTTATATGACAATTATTTGATATTAGTGGGATTACTTTAAAATAAAAATCTAATAAATGATCGTAAGTAAGGAATATAAGTAAATGACTATTTATATTAAACAGAAACATACAAATTGTTTGTAAGCGTTTTAATTTTCACATAACACTTTAGTATACATCACACTCTACATTCATTTTACATTTTTCACATGAACACTCAACACTCAATGAACGCATTCCTCATTTTCAACGCTACTTAAATCTAACACTTTTAGGTGTCGTAACCTATAAAATAATTTTCATTATAATATACCCTATACCTAACTCATCTTTTATATTTAGCTACTACAATCACTTAAATTTCTGGCACCTGAATGTATAGTAGAGCTTACAGAAGTATAAGATTCAGCTAAAAATAACAGCTATATTTAATATACAGTGACAGTGACCGCCTAAAAATAAATAAATTTTGAAATTTTTTAAGTATTTTTCAAAATTTCACATACCAAGACTTGATATTAAAATTTATTTTTTTACGTGAATACTTTACAGATTTATAATTGGAGTAAATAATATAAAATGTTAATTACTGTTTTACATTTTTTATTATTTACAGAAAAGTAGTATGTTTGCATAATTTTTACGTTTTCTATGCAAAAAGCTTTTTAGGAGAAATATGTTTCAATTCTAAATAATATCTATTTAAATGGCTGCTAGAAACACTAATCTAGCCCTGTTAATTAATTACTGTTACAAAAATCCTGTAAATATATTTTATCTACTCCAGTGGGATAAGTAACGCATTACGTCACTCATTTGACACTATTTCAGTTAGGTAATGAAGCTCATTACACCACTCAGTTATGTAATGGTTTCATTACGCAACTGAGTTGTGTAATGACTTCATTGCGTAACTGAAATAGTGTCAAATGAATGACATAATGACATTTGCCTACTAAAATATTTTTGAAAATGACAGATCTGACATTTCTCTTAATGCACTTTTCTCAATTTTAGGCAGTCGTAGATAAAATTTTGTACAATACATGTGTGATAATGCATCATTAATAAACTTGTGTGCTTACATAACTCGTGCTACGCACTCGTTTGTAACACACACGTATATTAATGATGCTGTTATCCCACTTGTATAGTAAATAACTATTACAGTTGTCGAAATGATGCGATTTTTTAGAACATATTTCTCCAAAAAAGCGCCTTGCATAAAAAACGTAAAATTTATGTAAATATAATACTTTTGGGTAAACAAAAGAAATCTAAAGAAGTAATTAACATTTTACATTATTTTTTCCAATTATAAATCTTAAAGTTTTTACAAAAAAAAATTGAATTTTAATATTAGGTCGTGGTGGTGGGGTGTAGGGTTTGCGTCGGAGAGGTAGTACCTTTTGTTATGGACTGTCACTTCCAAGCAACATAGTCGGGCGGAGGTTCAGACAACTGGTCCTTACGAGGCACCCAACTCTCACTTGTTGGCTCCAAGCGCCACACCCCGGTGAACTGTATTGACCTACAGGCTAAACCAAGTGAGGGTATCCAGATATGGAGATGCAGTATCATTAATGACATAAGGGCCAAGATGAATGACGTCAAGACTTATCGTACATATACTCACAGTCGGCAATCGAAGGACGATTCAACCGGCTATGACACTGCGGTGTGAAATCCCTGTAACAAAGATGAAACAGGATCGAATAAAAATGTATTGACAAATATTAACAAGTCAAGCCTAAAGATTGGTACATGGAATATGAGAAGCTTGTATCTCTCCGGCAAACTAAGCAATGTCATCAAGGAAATGGAGAGAATCAGCGCGGACATACTAGGACTCAGCGAAGTTAGATGGCCAGGAATGGGGAAAACTAATGCAGAGGAAGCAACTTTGTACTACTCTGGAAACGACCTCCCAAACCACTACAATGGAGATGGCTTTTTGTGAATCAGAGAGTAAAGAACTCAATAATAAACTTTGTGCCATATACTGACAGAATAGCACTCCTACAAGTTAAAGCCTACCCCACTAATATAAATCTCATGCAAGTATATGCACCCACTTCGGACAGACCCGACGTAGAAATATCAGCAATGTATAGAGAGCTAACGGCTTTGAAGAGGGTAATAAAAAAGAACGAAGTTTTAATAATCATGGGGGACTTTAATGCTAAAGTCGGCCAAGGACGTGTCGATGACACCGTAGGTGACTTCGGACTAGGAACACGGAACGAAAGAGGCAACACACTGATCCAGTTTTGCCAAGAAGAAGACTTGACAATTGCGAACACCTGGTTTAAGCTCCCCCCAAGACGACTCTATACTTGGCAGTCCCCACAACATACTACAAACAATATCGTGAGAAACCAGATTGACTTTTTAATCATCAACAAGAGATACAGAAATGGACTCCACGGGGTACGAACATACCCAGGCACAGACATTGGGTTGGACCATAACCCGGTAATTGGAAACCTCAAGATAAAACTAAAGAAATTACGACGACCCTTAAAGAAAATAATTGACATCAGTAAATTAAAAATTGAAGAAATACGTAACACAGTTGAAGAAAAAGTAAATGCTGAAATTAAGGGCATAGTAAATACAACCAAATCCCCAAATATAGAAGGCAATTGGAATCATCTTAAAAATGTGATTGTATCGATCGAGAGAGACGTTGTTGGACCACAAACCAACAAAAAGAAGAATCAATGGATGACTGAAGATATTCTGCTATTAATGGAAGAAAGGCGAACATACAAAAATCGAAACCAACAAGAATATAACAAAATACAAATACCAATTAGAAATAAGGCCCGCTTAGCAAAAGGAGAATGGATAAGAAATAGAGATGGGCGCGTGAGTGAGTTTTCACTCACGTCACGCACGTTTCACGCTTGCTTTAAACACTCACGTTCATGGCGTGACACGCCACTTATGACGTGACACGCAGCTTTTGTTTCAAAATTTAAATTAAGATAGAACAGAATGTTCAAATTTAAAACCAATGAAAAAACCTTAAACAGAACTAACTATACGTTTTTCACGTGACATAGTTTACGTGATATGTTGCAATCAGAATAGTTAACACAAAAAGAAAAAAATTAAAATTGAACACAATAACTTACGACAAGGGATAAATACTTATGTTTCGCAAATACATTTCTTGCAACTGTCTTCAAATACATTACTTTTAATACCAAAAGCTGTGATTGGAATTGACGTTTCCCTTATTGGTATGAGTGCAGAAGGTATATGTTGCTAGGCAACACTTTTAATTCGTAGGTTTAAAAGTAATTTTACGCATAGTATAAAGAATACAAGGTGAAACGTTCCCGGAGATGCGCAGTCGTTCAGAAAGTAGATGGGAGATGTCAACCAATCCCCCATGGGCCTACACAGGAAATCTATTATGGCCGCGATCATGGTGTAACCATGGCCGCGATCGTATATTGTTGCTGGCACTGTCAGTCCATGTCAAATTCGAGGTTAGGTTTTGCGTCAGTCTGACGCAAAACCTAACCTCGAATTTGACATCGACAGCGGCTTCAACAATACACTTCAGTACTACCAATCGTGCCATTTGTGGGCCCATGCCCTATTGGTTGAATTTGAGGTTTGCCCACATTTTGCGGAACGTTACACCTTGTATTCTTTACACCATGCTTTTACGTACAAGGATCAACATTTTCAGCGTAAAGGCGAGTATATAAAACAAAACATTACTTTTATTAGAATAATAAGTTCATCTACACATCTACACAATAAATTAGTTTAAAAATAAAACGTAATCAACATTTTCAGTGTGAAGTCGAATATACAAAACAAAACATTAATTTTATAAAAATAGGTTCATCTACACATCTACACAATACATTTTTGGTTTAATAATAAAACGTAATTAACATTTTCAGCGTTAAGCCGAGTATACAAAACAAAACATTAGTTTTATTAGAATAATAAGTCCATCTACACAATAAATTGGTTTAAAAATCAAACGTAATCAACATTTTTAGCGTTAAGTCGAGTTCTGAGCTCTTCTAAAATTCGCCCAGCTGTAGAAAATACTCTTTCGCTTGTAGCGGAATCCTAAAATTTCGTCTCCATTTCCGCACCCTACAGTTCTTTATTCGTTACTAAATATTTAACGTAAAATTAACGTGAAACGTGAATCACGCCTTGGAAATTTTCACTTACGTTCACGTCACGATTTTCAAATATTAGTCACGTTCACGACGTGACACGCCGTGACCCGACGTGACACGACTGTTTTCACGTCACGCGCCCATCCCTAATAAGAAACAAATGCATAGAAATAGAACGCCTAGAAGAAAAGCACGATCACTTTAATATCCACAAACTTGTGAAAGAAACTACTGGACGAATAAAATATCCAAACTTAATGAGACTTAACTACGGCAACGACACCGTTATCACAGACTACAATGAAATACTTGATCACTGGAAGAATTATATCGAACAACTATTTAAGAAGCCCGTTCTAAAAGTAACTGACCATCAATACAAAAGCGAAAAATCCCCAAGAATACTAAAATCTGAAATAATGCAGGCAATAAAGCACAGCAAAATAGGCAAAGCACCCGGCCCAGATGACGTATACATAGAAGTTATAAAACTGTTTGACGATGATAGTATTGACTACATGGTAAAATTGTTCAATACCGTCTACGAAACTGGTCGGTTACCTAGAGATTGGCTCCAATCTGCTTTTATTCCTATCCCTAAAAAAGTAAATGCTAACAAATTTGACCAATACCGTATGATCAGCTTGATGAGTCACGTTCTCAAAACATTCTTAAAAATAATACCAGCTAGAATACACAGAAAATGCGAAGAGGACATGAGTTGTTGCCAATTCGGATTCCGACAGGGGTTTGGCACTAGAGAAGCACTATTCAGTTTCATGGTGCTACTCCAAAAATGCCGTGACCAGAGGAAAGATGTATATATGTGCTTCATCGATTATCAAAAAGCATTCGACTGCGTCAACCATAACGAACTACTAAATTTTCTTAAAAAAAAGGGATAGACAAAAATTATTTAAACATTATTAGAATGCTTTATAAACATCAGACGGCATTTGTTAGAATTGGAAACGGCAACACAGAAAATACTCCTATTGAATGTGGTGTACGACAGGGATGTGTATTGTCCCCCTTGTTCTTTAACGTATACTCAGACGCTATTTTCGCCCGTGCCTTGCAAATACTCAAATGACGGTATCAAAATAAACGGACAAATTATCAACAACCTGCGATATGCGGATGATACCGTTGTAATTGCCGACAGTCCGGAAGCCGAGTAAATCTCTTCGTATATGGAAAACCTATTCACCATGTCCCAAAGTTTAAATACCTCGGCAGCTGGATAACCGAAAATCGAAATCCGGACACGGAAATAGTCTGCAGAATAGAGCAAGCGAGGAAAATATTCCTCAATATGAGAAAATTACTGACTAACAAAAGCCTTAGCATGAAATTAAGATAGCGCTTTGTCAAGGGTTATATGTATGCTGTATTACTATGTAGTGGAGCCATAAATCGCAATAACTCGTTGTCAACAGTTAGCGTAAGAATTCCAAAGAAAGGAAGCTCGTCTATAAAATAAACAATGCCAGTCCGCAATAAATATTTGTGAAATGCAAGCAGTCAGCTTAAGTACCATTAGAAAACTTTCTAGCAAACGGATGCACGCAGTTAAAAAAGGTGATTTGTGCGCGGAATTCAACGAAGAGAAATTATTCAACGTCCCTCGAACTAAAAGGGTTTCTTAAAATACACTTTTCTAAATCAGAAGCGAAAGTGAAGTCACAATACAAAACTGCAGCTGTAAAAATCTAGTGAATTTCAAGTGGTGTCATAAACTCATAAAACCTCCAACCGTTGCGTCCCAAATGAAAGTGTTGTACCATTGTTGTGACTAGAATAGAAAATCCTTTTTGTATATTGTGTAAATTGTGTAACATGGGTATATAAACCAGAGCGATGGGGGT
Organism: Agriotes lineatus; assembly: GCA_940337035.1. Classification (NCBI taxonomy): domain Eukaryota; kingdom Metazoa; phylum Arthropoda; class Insecta; order Coleoptera; family Elateridae; genus Agriotes; species Agriotes lineatus. Next base: position 56,295,890 of record OW679196.1, read on the forward strand.
TGAACGGGATCATTGCACATCAGGTCTTCGCCTGTTAAACCACTTTGGTTAAACAGACACGCAAAGAGTCAGTTCCTCAATGCGTTAATATTAATCTCATACTTAGTGGAACATTTACTTTAAGTGTTTCCACGAGCCAAGTGTCAGATCCACAAACGCTCACGTGTATGCTGATTAACAAGACCTATTCGATCCACACGTGTAATAGTATAGTAGCAAATCCGCACATTTAATTTTAACCACCCACTTTAACTATATTGAGCTAAAACGTGGACTCTTAAAGTCAATACCCTTAATAGGTTGGAAGCATTTGAAATGTGGGTCTTCAGAAGATTGCTAAGGATACCCTGGACCGCGCATATTACCAACGATGAGGTTTTGAGACGTATGAATAGAGATAGGGAGCTTCTGACTATAGTGAAGCAAAGAAAAGTGTCATACCTGGTCCACATATTCCGAAATTCAAAGTACCTATTTCTGAAATTGATCATGGAGGGAAAATTTGAAGGAAAACGAGGTATAGGCAGGAGAAAACATTCATGGCTCAAAAACATCAAGGACTGGACCAATATGGACACTCACACACTATTAAGAGCCACACAAAACCGAGAAGATTTTGCTGCAATTCTTGCCAACATCCACTGATGGATACGGCACTTTAAGAAGAAGATATGAAATTTTGAAAAATCAATTTTTAGCTAAAGTTAAAAAATTCGGTGTTTTCTGGCCTTGAAATTGTTCAGTTAGCTAAATCTTACTACATTTCTGAAAAGTAGCACCTTTTGGATTTTGACAATTTCAAAAAACCATTTTCTAAATAAGTAAAAGTTGGGGCTAAATAGGTTTTTTACAAGCATCAATTATTGCCGTAAATAGTATATTAAAGTATGAGTGGATAACAAGGTCTTTAAAACACGCGCGAGTTTTCGAGCACGACGGCGTAGTCGGAGTTCTCGAAATAGAGCAAGTGTTTTATATACCAATTATCCACGAATACTTTACGCTATTTTTAATTATACCTCCAATATTGGAAATAAATTACGCACTAAAAACGTAGAAATAATTTTTGTCGTGATAAATCGAGAGGGCATAATAATATTGCTACTATAGTTACGAGAATTATTTACGTTTTTGTCGCGTCCACGTCCGTTGTTGCATTCAGTCGTTTCCTTGACAACCTTTAAAGTTCGGCGAGCTTTAATCGCCTGTTTTCCCACGCTCAGGCGTGCTTTAAACAGCGATTCTGATGCAGGTATAATAAAATAGCATATTAAAGTATGAGTGGATAACAAGGTCTTTAAAACACACGCGAGTTTTCGAGCATGACGGCGTAGCCGGAGTGCTCGAAATAGAGCAAGTGTTTTAAAGGCCAGTTATCCACGAATACTTTACGCTATTTTTTATTATACCTGCAATACTGGAAATAAATTACGCACTAAAAACTTAGAAATAATTTTTGTCGTGATAAATCGACAGGGCATAATAGTATTGCTACTATAGTTACGAGAATTATTTACGTTTTTGTCGCGTCCACGTCCGTTGTTGCATTCAGTCGTTTCCTTGACAACCTTTAAAGCTCGGCGAGCTTTAATCGCCTGTTTTTGCACGCTCAGGCGTGCTTTAAACGGCAATTCTGATGCAGGTATACTAAAAAAGCTTTTTTGATTAATCAAAAATAAAAGTTATTCTATATTATGCCGGATTTTTGGCAGTCACTGTATACTAAACAAACTATTAAATCACAGACTTTTGCTTACGTATTCTAGCTTTTTTTTAGGAGGGCTGTAAAAATTTGCAGCTGTAATGGTGGGAATGGAATATTATTTTAAATATTTCTTATTGTCAATTCTTTCAGATTCAAATGATTTCCTTCAAAAGGAGTCTGAAACAAAATTATGATGCACGTTAATGAAAGTCACTTGCGTGTACGGAAATGTACTGCAACAATACTTGCTCTAAGGGGAAATTCTACCCTATGGATACATTTTAACTAAGTTTGCCTCCCTTCTAGATTCTTGGTTCTTTGGAGTACGGATTCTCCAGCTCTATATTTGTGTATTAAACTGATCCATTTTAATAACAATCTTTGACAACATTTTAATATAGTAAGGGATAATATACAAGGCGGCGCATAGCCGACTGACATATTTTAGTTTCAATTTTTTTTCGAAGGGACAGTGCAAACAAAATATTGGTATGTTTCCAAGTTTTGTGTATAGTGCTTAAAATAGAGGAAGGTGCTTCATCTTACGGTACAGTGGCAGTTTGGTTTTACAATGAGACTAAATTAATTACACAAACAAGATCACGTTTTTGGTACCATTTTAATATTCACACGTTTTGAATGTATTCTTGTTCTTGTATTTGCAACAACTTGTGTATTATAATTGTCTTGGAACAATAGTCAAATTAAAGAATGCAATACGTAACGCAATTAACACTATCAATGAACAACCATTAGTAAGTGGTGCATTAGCAGTTTTGTAAATATTTTATGTCAATGTATTAATGTATTGCTGCTAATTACGTCAGCCTTATGCAATTAAATACGTTAAATGAGAAAATAAAGAACTAAGTTATGGTAGGTATTTGGAATTTTGCAGTTCGAAGAAAGATAAAATAAATAGACACTTACCCTTTATTCTCAGCAGCTAACGCTACCATTTTTCTACCACTTCTTCAACTATCTTTTTTCGCACTCCAGTTATAAGAAAACACCACTCAGTTCATGCTTTGGAGAGGTCCGATCGCTTCCTTAATTCAGTGTGCAAGTTCTGTATTTCAACACGTGATGCAATAACACATGGGAATACATTTGGCAACACCGATGGGCTACACAACGTGAAACAGATATAAATGTATACACAAACGGGATAAATAACGAACTAAACATATCAACGGAATCACATGGTCCTATTGATATATAAAAAAAAACTTTTAATAACATTACCCCTCTGAGTATGTTTTGACTCGTATTGATAAAAAATTGCGTTTAAAGTGATTTATATCTTTCGGACTGAATTTTTAAAGCCGGGTGGAACAACGGCCCAATAATGTAATGGGCTCCACAAGAAACAGTTTAGCGCTTGTTGAGCCCATTACATTATTGGGCCGTTGTTCCACCAGTCTTTAAAAATTGAGTCCCCAAAATACAAATCACTTTAAATGCGGTTTTTATCGATACGAGCCAAAACATCCTCAGAGGGGGTTTTCAAAGGTTTAGTTTTTTATATATTAATAGGACCAAGTGAGGCCGTTGATAAGATTAGTTCGTTTTTTAGCCCGTTTGTGTATAAATATTATCTGTTACACGTTGTGCAGCCTATCGGTGTTGCCAAATGTATTCCCATGTGTTATTGCCTCACGTGGTAAAATGCAGATCTTCCACATAGAGTTGAGGAAGCGATCGGACCGCTAGAAATTATTAAGCAAGTGGTGTTTTCTTATAAGTGAAGTGGAGTGCGAAAAAAATCATTTAAGCCGTGGTAGAAAAGTGGTAACGCTAGCTGCTGAGAAGAAAAATGGTAAGTTTCTATGTATTCTTTCTTCGAACTGCAAAATCGCAAATACCTACCATAACTGAATTCTTTATTAGTAGCTTCAGCGTACTTATGCAAACGTTTTGTCCGTCCGTCTGTCTGTGTGTCTGTCTGGATCGCCTGTAACTTTCGAACGGCTACAGATATCGAAATTTTGAAAGGAGGCAAAGTTGTTGCTAAGGTCCCGAGCACCTTCATGCGCTATTTGGTTTTGGCGAAAGGTCAACCGTTGTTTTCGCAGTGCTGAAGCTACTCTTTAGACCGGTGCTTGAGCAGTTTATTTTCCCATTTAACACATTTAATAAACTGCTCAAGTACAGGTCTAAAGAGTAGCTTCAGCAATGCGAAAACATTAAGTATATGTAGCCCTTGACCATAGCTTTCGATTGATACCCCATATGACCCATGTTGCCATTGAAAAATAAAGTGATCTTTGACATAGGTCGCCAACGGTTGACCTTTCGCCAAAACCAAATAGCGCATGAAGGTGCTCGGGACCTTAGCAACAACTTTGCCCCCTTTGAAAATTTCGATATCTGTAGCCGTTCGAAAGTTACAGGCGATCCAGACAGACAGACGGACGGACAAAACGTTCGCATAAGTACGCTGAAGCTACTAATAAAATAACGGCAGGTGGCTGACGTCATTAGCAATACATTGGCGTAAAATATTTACATATCTTAAATCCACCATTTAATGGCTGCTAATTAATAGCGTTAATAGCGTTACGTACGTTGTTGGAGGGCGATTATAACACACAAGTTGCTGCAAATGCAAGAACAGGAATAAATCCGAAACGGGTGAATATTAAAGTTGCACCAAAAACAGTCTGCTTTATGTAATAAATTTAGTCTCATTGTACGAGGGAAGGGGAAAAATTCTGCCGTTCTCAAAAACTACTAATGCTTTAATTGTGCAATTTTAAATACATGTTAGGACTTCTCCATGTAGTCGCCTGACAAATCAACGCACTTGGCCCATCGATGTCTCAGCTTCATAATGCCATCCTTATAGAAGTCTGAAGTTTGACCCTCTAACCACGAAGTCACTGCAGTTTTTAAGCTGTCGTCATCTCGGAAATGCGTTCCACGAAGGTGACCTTTAAATTTTCCGAACAAGAAGAAATCAGAGGGTGCCAGGTCCGGAGAATACGCTGGGTGTGGAAGTACTTCGAAGCCCATTTCCTTCACTTTTCATGTCGCTACAGCGCATTTGTGGGAGGACGCATTATCGTGCAGCAAGAGAACTCCTTTTCGCAGTAGTGCGCGGCGTTTGATTTTGATTTGATCCCGTAATTTTGTCAAAAGGTTGCAGTAATATGCTCCATTGATAGTACGACCACTGTCGAGAAAGTCTATAAGCAAGACGCCACAAAAATCCCAGAAAACCGAGAGCATCACGTTGCTTGCTGAAGGTTTCACCCTGAACTTCTTTGAAGGAGAAGAGTTGGAATGCCGCCACTCCATACTGGCTTGTTTGGTGACAGGGTCATAGTGATGGACCCAACTTTCATCCATAGTGACAATTCGGTCAAAAATCTGCGCTGACACATTCCAAAAGCTCGCGACAAATGTTCACTCGATCTTCTTTGTGCAAAGATGTCAACATTCGCGACACCCATCTAGCTGAAACCTTATTCATATGCAAAATGTTATGCAATATCGCTCTAACCGATTTCTCGTCAATCCTCACAGTCTTGGCTATCGTTTTAACGTTAATTCGCTTACCTTCCAAAACTAAACTCCACTTTGGCAACCATTTCAGAGTTCCGTGCCGTTGCAGGTCTTCCACTTCTTACATCATCTTCTAGGCTCTCTCTGCCACGCTTAAATTCATTTGCTCATCGACGGACAGTGGATTCTGACGGTGAAGCATCCTTGTAAACTGTGTTTAACCTTTGAGTGATTTCAGTAAAATGAACACCCTCCCTTGTCAAAAATTTAATCACTGCCCGGTGTTCAATTTTCTCCATTTGTAATAACTACTGCAACTCAACACACTTTATTCAATCTACTATAAAATCCGCAGTTTTGTGTGAATCTGGATGAAACTTTCAACACTGACAGACAACAACATACAAAATGACAGATATCAAAATTACTACTACTACAAAATACTATAAGATGAATCAAATTCCCCCATTTTCATGACTATACAAAATACTTGAAACCATACAAACAACATTTTGTTTGCACTGTCACTTCGAAAATAAATATAAAGTAAAATACGTCAGTCGGAAATGCGCCACCTTGTATATTATCACAGTAGTATAGAAGCACCTTGATTATGATATCAAATTAATTAGGTCAATTAAAATCGCGAATCAAATTAACTTAGGTCAATTAAAATCGCGAATTGAAATTAATTGATCTAATTCCGCGGATAAATTTTCGCATTAGCTACTGATTAAATTACGCGGCGGGCATTTTTAATTTGCTTCCGGAATTATGCTGCTGCCATTTTTAATTTCAATTTTCGCGCAAATTTTTGAATTTTTAAATCTAATTTTTCAGATTTTTCTAAGTTCCATTTTTTGAATTTAAACTTCCCGGGGGTCGGCCATCTTGGTTTTCTGCGCGCGTACTTCTCTCGGCTGCCATTTGTAATTTTTAATTTAGCGCCCGTTTTTGAATTTCAATTAGTAAATCTGCCATCTCTCTCTCTGGTTGTTTTCAGTCGCACGTTCATCTGTCTCTCTTGTATTCATTGGGTGTTGGTTGTCTCTCTTGCATTCACAGGATGGATGTTTATTTTTTAAAAAATCTCTGGCCGACTCGGATTTGAATTCGCTACGTTCGTGTCCACATTTGGGCTGCATCGGTGTAAGCCACTAAGCTATGAACCGCTGCGGGTTTTAAGGTGTCGAACGGAATGCCATTTCACTCTGAAATTTTACAGCGGTCAGTTTAAGATTTCAAATTATCCAATGCACAATATTAGCCGCCGATTTATTTTAAAACGGACTTTATATAAATATCGTGATGCAATTTTGCAGTATTCATATTATAATTTTAAATGCTGTTTCGACAGCGTCTTATCAATTTAATTCAAGATGTCCGCGATAATCAAACTACATATATGGATTAATCAAACTAGTTGAAATATTTGAATACAACGCCTGAATAATTAGAAATTTGTAACTGTATTCGTTTAATTATTCAAATTAAAAATGCAATCAAATTACAAACGAGCAATAGAATTTTAACGTTCGATTATTTTATGAAATTACAATTAGGCGTTTTATAATAGAATTTAAATAAACGGGCTGAATTATCCAAATGTTTTATTAAGTATGAAAAGGTCTCATATAATTTTATTAAATTATTAGAAAAACCGACGACAATTTGAAAGGTAGATGAATATCTGTAGTGTCTTGCATCTAAGTTGTTTTTGTACAAATTCGAAGGTCCTGACAAAAGCAAATGCACCGTCACTCGTGGGAATCCGCCCGTAGCAAACTTTTCGAGATTACACTTTACACGTTTCAAGTCGGTGATTTTAACTACCATCAAATGATACATAGGCAATAAATTTGCCAAAATATCGTGATGTAATTTTGCAGTGTTCATATTATAATTTTAAATGCTATTTCGACTAGCTCTTGCTTGATTTAAGTATGTATTGTTATCATTCGCCCGTTTATTAACGCTATAGTCCCCGTCGCTGCTGTGATATGTTTGTTCTATTGGCTTACATTTTAAAAATGTAAAATTAACTTTCCGATTACATTTCACCGACCCCTGTCGTGAATTATTCATGAAATATTTAAATAAAATAATTTAAAAACACTACAATTCGATCCTTTATAAAAGTTCAAACGTTTTATATTTACGAACTGAATTCGCTGTTTGTCATTTTTATAAAAATTTATTTTATACTTTGCCTGAAAATATTAAACTTAAAATTTGTAACTTGTTTTATATATACGATCTGAATTTGCCTCTTGTCGCTTATAAATGTACACCAAAACATTATACATAAATCAAAAATTATAACTGTATTTATTTATTTATAGCAAAATGTCGGTACAACTGCCGTTTATAATTTCTGCAGCTGTTCGATCCTCTATACACATCATATTAATTTTATTTGATATTACATAAATAAGCTATATTTTATCACAAGCACAAGACGTTCATCAAACTTTATTTAGGAATAATAAAAATTAACTTTCTTGTAAAGGAGGGTGTCTTTCTCCCGGCGCGGCGCTCTGCCCTAGATCCGCTATTTCATTACAATAAAATTTAATTTAACTGTCTTAATTATTTTGAGCATAATAATTATTTTGAAAATCAACAAATCCTGGCAGTTTAAAATAAGACAGATTGACCGCGAGGGTCTGAGGTGCTTAAAGTGAACAAACGGTTGTCAATTTACAAGCAAAGTCAGCGTTTTCTCAAACAAAGCCCTGTAATTTGACGACATGACAGTTTTGTTTGTATGGGTGTATTCAACCCCGTTCGAAAAACAGGACACCGCACAAAACTGGATATTTACAAGAAAGTTGCGTTTTGTTTTCCAACAAAGCTGAAATAAAAACTACTATGTTCAAATAAACGGGTTCCTGTTATATCAATAAAATCGGTGGTCTCTTTCTTTATTTGTATATATGTATGTATCTTTGTTCGTTATCTCCTCCGAAGATACTGGACCGATTAAAACGCATGACTGCTTAAAAATTTGTAAATTTTTAGACTTATTTGGTAGGTCGGTTTTTATGAACAGCCATTTTATAATAGGTTGCCGAGATATTTCGATAAATTGTATTTATGGAGGTAGTTATTTCTATAAAATTATTATAGATCTCTTGGTGCAAAAAACTTCTATCTCAAAACACACAACACTCATTTTTAAGTTAGTTTATTCACGGCAGCTCTACTGCTGTAATTTTATGTTTAACCTACATGTTTTTTTATTCCGAAAAAAAAATATCGTAAGTATTATTAAAAACCGACGCTAAACATGTGCATTCAAATATAACAGCATTTTGAGAAGCAAAATTTCAGTTAAATAGACGGTGTGTATTTTTTATTACAACGTTTTATCGTAAATATTATCGAAACTATTTAAAAATTTTACATTCACGGTAGATTGATCGATATGTTAAAATTTCCACATCACGTCACATAAAATTCTACAAAAACAATATTTTTATTCAACTCTCATTGAAAAATCTTCTGCCACCATCATTTCGATACACAAAATTACAGTTACGTAGACTCTGTTCATTTTTATTACAAAGTTCTTGTAAAATTTACGAAAAGACGTATGTGCTGACCACAAATTAAGATAAATTTGAATAAAAATCTGGGAATTAGACATCATGTCACTTGAAATTATACAAAAAACGACATTTTTATTCAATACGCGATAAAAAAGCAGGCCATCCGACATCATTTCACTTAAAATTATCAGAATTCGTTTTACAAAACGATTTTATAATTAAAAAAAATATGTAAAAAACAGTTTTAGAGTTATTTCTCAGCATAATTTTGCAAATGTTTAAATTTTTTTATAAATTGCATCGGTCAAAATTCAAATAAATCGCAATTTTTTAAAGTACATCACGCTATTATGAAATCGTAGTTTGATTTATTTGAATTTTCGTCACTTTGTATCTGTAAAATAACTTCAAATACTAATATCTTAGCTTTTAGATTTTTCATTATTACAGATTCCTGAAAAAACAAAAACAGGGTAGAAATAAAAAACACAAATACTTTGTAATAAACAAATATATTGTTCTTATTTCGTAGAATATTTAATAATATAAAAATAAATGTACAGTTGAATGTCTTATTTTCTAAAAATGGCTTAGCCAATTTACAAAACTGTAGTTTGAGGTGCACGACATTTCAAATTAAAAAGGCTGGAAGTAATAAAATCAGAATTCGTTTACATGGGATCGTAGAAGGATTTTCATTGTGGCATTTTAAAGTTTAAGACGCTCCGAATCCAGAATTCCAGTCGTTTTGGATGTCGATGACCTCTGCCTTAGCGATGGTTTTCTAACGGCCCCTTTTTGGAGGCGCTTCCTAATCGACGTTTTTCTGCACCTTTTTGCTGTGGACTTGGTTGAGTAGTTGGTGATTTTAATTTATATTCTAAATCAGTCTCGCAGTTATCAGTTTCCACTTCGGTTTTCCCTGTATCACCAGATTGGGTTAGCACTTTTTGCTGTTTAGGCTTAGCTAGCAGCACATGAGCAGCGTTAATGTCTTTGATATAATCAGCAAACTGCAGGCGTCCGGGTCGATTAATAGTTTCTCGAGGCCTCAGAGCGTCGTGAACTAAATCGACTATGTTAGACGCCGGTAAAATTTCACCCTTTACAGTAACTGTGCTCTAGTGATCTCAACTCACGTCGTTTGATGCACTTAGAATGCGGTAGAGCCGTCGTGAATAAACTAACTTAAAATGAAGACTCTCATAATAAATATATAAAAAATATGGCAGGTGCAGGAATCGAACCCACATTCTCTCTCGAGAAAATATCTTAAGGCTGCCGCCTTAACCATTCGGCCAACCTGTCACCCTGTATAAAGGAACACTCTCTGCATAATTAAGAAAGAAAACATATAGTTTAAAAGCATTCTATTTGCAATTTCATACAATATTTCATATAAATTAAGTCATGTACAAATTTCTAAACAGGGTTTGATATATATTTATCGAAAGACTTGACCCTCAGTTGACGTTTTATTATAATTTGTCGTGATTCGTCATCGGTGAATTTTACAGGAGCGAACGTGTCTGCTATGCGACGCACGCAATGTTTCCACCCCCTTTTATTTTAAAATTTGTAAAACCAGAGGTCCAAGCTGATGCCGTACTACCTCGTTTTAAACCATTGTGCTCTGTTACCTGGTGCATCTGAAGATGGCCCCCAGAAGAATTAATAACTGCCAGGATGCAACCGCACCTTACAGCAGGACATCAATTGCAGGATCAAGTAAGAAAAAGACAAAACCAAGTAAGAAAATGCAGTTTCCAAATAAAAACCAACACCGGGCAGCGCTAGCATCACCGCAGATAATAGCTGTTGACGAAGGAACCCGGGGACCATCGCCACAGCTAACCGGACCTGGCGAAGATCTGAGGTTGATCGTGCAGGAGACCATGCCTCGCTGTGACGTAACAACAGACACCCAAATCCAGGACAAACAGCTCTGTCGTGAGAAGAAGCGGATATTGTGTGATTTTTGTGTGCCTCTAAACAATACAATTGCAGAATCAAGTAAGAAAAAGACAAAGCCAAGTAATAAAACGCAGTTTTGAAATAAAACCCAACACCGGCCAGCAATACTACCACCGCAGATAATAGTTGTTGACGAAGGGTCCCGGGGACCATCGCCACAGCTAACAAGCATGCATCGCTGTGACGTAACAACGGAGACTCCGACCGAGAACAAACAGATCTATCGTGAGAGATGCGGCTATTGTGTGATTTTTTGTGTGCCTCTAAACAATAGTTCTAGCAAATTTGTTCATTTGGACTTGGATCCGTATAAAAACGTTTTACCTGTGGCTAGAGAAACATCGCTAAGCCAGAGGTCATCAACATCCAAAACGACTGGAATTCTGCAATGGGAGCGTCTTAAACTTCAAAATGCCACAATGAAATTTGTTCTACGATCCCATGTAAACGAATTCTGATTTTAATACTTGCAGCCTTTTTAATTTGAAATCTTGTGCACCTCAAACTACAGTTTTGTAAATTGGCTAGGTGATTTTTAGAGAATAAGACGTTCAACTGTACATTTATTTTTATATTATTAAATATTCTACGAAATAAAAACAATATGTTTGTTATTACAAAGTATTTGTGTTATTTATTTCTACTTTGTTTTTGTTTTTTCAGGAATCTGCAATAATAAAAAATCTAAAAGCTAAAATATTAGTATTTGAAGTTATTTTATAGATACAAAGTGACGAAAATCCAAATAAATCAAACTACGATTTCATAATAGCGTGATGTACTTTAAAAAATTGCGATTTATTTGAATTTTGGGCGATGCAATTTATAAAAAAGTGTAAAACATTTGCAAAATTATGCTTCGAAATAACTCTAAAATTGTTTTTTACATTATTTTCGTTATTATAAAATCGTTTTGTAAAACGAATTCTGATAATTTTAAGTGAAATGATGTCGGATGGCTTGTTTTTGATCGCGTATTGAATAAAAATGTCGGTTTTTGTATAATTTCAAGTGACATGATATCTAATTGCCTGATTTTTATTCAAATTTATCTTAATTTGTGGTCAGCACATACGTATTTTCGTAAATTTTACAAGAACTTTGTAATAAAAATGAACAGCGAGTCTTCCTGCTCTTATTAAAGGCCAGTGGCCTGTTTTAACCACAAAGTGGTTCTGTGAGCCCTCTTTACCCTTAGGCCGGGTAGGTGGCTAGCCTTGCCCGTCAAAACTGAGGAAGAATTCCCTTGTTAGGGGTTAACGACTACCGCAGGTGTTAGCGTGGTAGCCGGAGAGCGTACGATTTTTAAACTTTAGAGTCGCCGGGATTCGCACCCGGGCCGGCCGCTTAAGAGTCGAGCATTTGCTCGCGGGACCATCCGCTCACAGCGAGTCTACGTAACTGAAATTTTGTTTATCGGAATGATGGTGGCAGAAGATTTTTCAATGAGAGTTGAATAAAAATATTGTTTTTGTAGAATTTTATGTGACGTGATGTGGAAATTTTAACATTATATCGATCAATCTACCGTCAATGTAAAATTTTTAAATAGTTTCGATAATATTTACGATAAAACGTTGTAATAAAAAATACACACCGTCTACTTAACTGAAATTTTGCTTCTCAAAATGCTGTTAGATTTGAATGCACATGTTTAGCGTCGGTTTTTAATAATACTTTTCGTAATTAAAAAAAACATGTAGGTTAAACATAAAATTACAGCAGTAGAGCTACCGCAAATTAACTAACTTAAAAATGAGTGTTGTATGTTTTAAGATAGAAGTTTTTTGCACCAAGAGATCTATAATAATTGTATAAAAATAACTACCTACATAAATACAATTTATCGAAATATCTTGGCCACCTATTATAAAATGACTGTTCATAAAAAATTACCTACCCTATAAGTCTAAATATTTACAAATTTTTAAGCAGTCACATTTTAATCGGTCCCGTATCTTCGGAGGAGATAGCGTACAAAGATACATACATATATACAAATAAAGAAAGAGACCACCGATTTAATTGATATAACAGGGACCCGTTTATTTGAACATAGTAGTAGTTTTTATTTCAGCTTTTTTGTAAATATCCAGTTTTGTACGGTGTCGTGTTTTTTGAACAGGGTTGAATACACCCATACAAATAAAACTGGCATGTCGTCAAATTACAGAACTTTGTTTGAGAAAATGCTATGACTTTTCTTGTAAATTGACAGGCGTTTGTTCACTTTAAGCACCTCAGACCCTCGCGGTCAATCTGTCTTATTTTAAATTGCGAGGATTTGTTGATTTTCAAAATAATTATTATGCCCAAAATAATTAAGACAGTTAAATTAAATTTTATTGTAATGAAATAGCGGATCGAGGGCCGAGCGACGCGCCGGAAGGAAGACACCCTCCTTTACAAGAAAGTTAATTTTTATTATTCCTAAATAAAGTTTGATTATTTATGTAATATCAACTAAAATTAATATGATGTATATAGAGGATCGAACAGCTGCAGAAATAATAATAATAATAATAATAATAAGCAGCTTTATTTCCCATATAATTAAAAATTACAACAACAAAAAATAAACGTAATTACAATTAATTTATAGGGAAACCCCAAGGCCCAGGTTCAATTGCAGCGATATGCCGCTCTTGATCTACCACCGGAACCTTGCATAATAAAGATGGTTTCTTAAGTTTATACAATTATTAAAACTATACACTAAAAACTAATACAATTCGACGACAGTTGGTCGTGGCTATGATGACATAATAAAAAAATAGCATGTAACACATCGTATCACAGTTGTAAAAGTAACATAAATATAAATGTATAAATAAATTATTGTTGGCGTAGCAACTCGATCTTAAGTTTTCTTTTAAAGGCATTTACAGACAGACCCTTCAGGAATATAGGAAGATTATTATATACCTTTGCTATTTGGTACGTAAAGGAGCGTTCATATAGTGCAGTTTTATGAACTGGTGGTGTTATTGTTCTTTTATACCTGATGTTTATGTTGTGAATATCTGTGCGGTAAGTAATTTTATTATAGAGGTACGCTGGTCTCTTATGCAGAACAATTCTGTGGTATAACGTCGCCGCAAGCAGTTTTAGACTATTTGCCATATTTAACCAGCCTGCATCTTTCAATTTATGAGAAATATGATCATATTTTCTGATGCCATATGCCAGTCGGAGACACGAATTTTGCACTCTCTGAATTTGATTGATATTATCTTTAGTTAAGCATGGACCGTAAACTTCGGCGCAAAAGGTAAAATTAGATAAAACTAAGGAATCACATAGTTGTATTTTAATTTCTTTTGAAAAATAAGTTCTATGAGGGTAAATAAGTTTAAGGTTCATATAAGCTTTCTTAATATTATTCATAATTTGGGTTTTGTATCTAAACGTGTTATCTACCATCAGTCCAAGGTTCCGTGCCTGTTCCATAACCGGTATAGTAACTCCATCTATCTGTAAGTTAACAACTGTCTTTAATTCTTGGCAATTTTTAGCATTACCGAATAAGAGGGCAATAGATTTTGCAGGATTAATTAAAAGTGAATGTTTTTTAGATAATATAGCAATTTCTTGAAGATCTGAGTTAATGTTTAAAAATGCATGCTGATAGTTAGATATAGTAAATGAATGGCAAAGCTGTGTATCATCAGCGTACATATGAAATTTACATGTTTTTATGTGTTTGTGAAATAAAGATGTATACACTAAAAAAAGTAATGGACCAAGCACAGATCCCTGCGCTACCCCAACCGGTACAAGTCTCGGATTTGATGTACCACAAGGCAGCACAACACTTTGTGAGCGATTTTCAAGATAACTTTTGAAAAAGTCTATTACTCCATATGAGAGACCAACATAGTGCAAAATAGACAAAAGAATTGAATGATTCACAGTATCAAATGGCTTGCTGAAATCTAACAATACCAACACTGATACTTTGCCTTGGTCCGCAGCTTCGAGCAAATCATAGGTTACATTTAATAAAGCTGTTGCACAGCAATGTCCCGCCCGAAATCCAGACTGGTTAGTAGGAATGATGTTGTTATGAGTGAAATGCTCCTTTAACTGAAGTGAAACTATCTTTTCTAGGATCTTCGATAGTGTAGGTAGAACACTAATAGGTCTCAAGTGTTTGTATTCAGTAGGATCTTTTATTTTTGGTATAGGCGTTACTAATGCAAGTTTCCACTGAGATGGAAAGATATTTTTATATAAGCAAGTGTTAATGATGTGAGTTACATATGGAACTAAATGTGGACAACAAAATTTTATCATTTGTATAGTTAAATCGTCAGAACCCTTAGCATTGCTTTTTATTTTAATTAGAATATCAGTTATAATGTCACAATCTACAAGAGTAAATTCCATTGGTACGATAGTATGGCAGTTGTACCGACATTTTGCTATAAATAAATAAATACAGTTATCATTTCTGATTTATGTATAATGTTTTGGTGTACATTTATAAGCGACAAGAGGCAAATTCAAATCGTAAATGTAAAACGAGTTACAAATTTGAGTTTAATATTTTCAGGCAAGGTATAAAATAAATTTTTATAAAAATGACAAACAGCGAATTCATATAGTAAATATAAAACGAACTACGTTTGAACTTTTATAAAGGATCGAATTGTAGTGTTTTTAAATTATTTGATTTAAATATTTGATGCATAATTCACGACAGGGGTTGGTGAAATGTAGTCGAAAAATTAATTGTACATTTTTAAAATGTAAGCAATAGAACAAAAATATCACAGCAGAGACGGGGACGATAGCGTTAATAAACGGGCGAATGATAACAATACATAATTAAATCAAGCAAGAGCGCGTCGAAATAACATTTAAAATTATAATATGAACACTGCAAAATTGCATCACGATATTTTGGCAAATTTATTGCCTATGTATCATTTGATGGTAGTTAAAATCACCGACTTGACACGTGTAAAGCGTAATTTCGAAAAGTTTCCTGCGGGAGGATTCCCACGGGTAACATCTGTATATTTGACAGTTTATAAATTATTATGAAACGGTTGTCATTGTGACATTGAAACTTTTAATTTACATATTGTAAGAAATTAATTATTAAATGTATTACATGTATTACAATAATATTGTGAAAACTAACTGTTTAAGTGAAAATAATGTCTTGGTAATATATAGATTCATTTTATTCACTAAATTAATTCAAACCTCCCTGGTTACGAAAATGGATCACTTCGCTGGTTGAAAACAGAATTAAATGCCAACGTTGATTGTCAGCTAACAACAGATTAAGCCATACAGTATATCGAAAGAAGACTCACACCGACCGATATCTGCATGCTTCGTCTCATCATCCCCAACAAAAGCGATCTTTGATCAAGACTCTTATTCATCGGTCCAACGCTATCTGTGACGTGGACAGTAAACCACAGGAAATGAGTCATGTGGAAGAAGCCTTACCTAGGAATGGCTACAGTCGACGAGACATCAAGAAAGCGTATCAATATACCATGAAACCGAAAGAACCTAAACCTAAACCTATTAATTACGCCTGCCTTCCTTTCATCGCCGGAGTAACCGACAGAATAAGAAAGGTATTAGATAAAACGAACATTGGAGTCCGCTATGGTACAATAAGAAAAGTCGGACAATTGATCCCCTTCAACAAAGATTCTTTGCCCAGACTACAGACAGAAGGTGTTTACCAGCTCCAGTGTACCTGTGGCAAATCTTACATCGGACAAACGGGAAGAAGCATCCAAAGTCGAATAAAAGAACACCAGAGCCACACACGACTTGGAAACATACAAAAAATCAGCCATCGCAGAACACTTATTAGGACCAGGGGACCACAGAATAAATTACGAGTCCGTAAACATACTAGCCAGAACTAAAAAATACTTCCCTCGTGTTATTCGGGAATCCCTAGAAATTATTAAAAATCCAAACAATTTCAATCGAGAAGACGGCTATCGCCTTAGTAACACATGGAAGGTAGCTCTGCAAAACCAATCCATCCATAAACAAGTTGCACGTGAGCAACCAAGCGGAAAAATGACAAATCCGAATAACATACAAGATCTACATGAGCAGCCAACCGTAACGGCTCCTCGGTATATAACCAGGAGCAAAAAGCACCAACATCAGTCTTTAGAAAACTTCTGAAGAAGCTGGCAGCATGAGCAGCGAAACGTCAAGCTCAAATCGACGCCCACGGCATAACCCGAAAGAACCTATCATTATGGACAACGGCTGTGAAAGCCTGCATTCGACTAAGTAGCATTTTATCTACACATCGTTAAAATGTTACTTTGTCATGGAGATTTTCGTAGATAAAATACAGCTTTACAAGTAATATTAGTTAGTATTTGTTATGGGGAGACTACTGTCAAGCAAGTAGGCCTTTATAAGCCCTTTTTGCCAACCCCGTGAACAAGGGGTCTAGGCATGCAGAGTACCAGGTACCTTAGTCCTACTTAGAATTTTGTCGAGACTAAGAAGTTCCAATTCTAGCAAGGGATCTTTTACAAGCTAGACATCGTAGTAACATGGGACCCACGGTTTTACATCACTTCCGAATGATGGTATTCTGTAGAGGCTTTTTTTATTTTTAAATACCTCACCGGACCGGGGATCGAACTCGCGACTTTAAATCAGTAGCCAGAATGTTTAACAACTGAGCTACCGACTCCGCTGCTTTAGAAGTAAGTATTGGCAACATATTATTTAGTGACAACTCTCCTCTTAACTCCATCTTGTTTCCAAACAATAGATCTATGTATGGAAATCCTGTACATTACATAATTAGTTTTATATTTGGGTACTATTTAATAGCCCCAACTCGATGGCGACGGTCTATATCCTCTGGTTGAATTTTCAGATCCAACCATTTCCCCTTTCTCTTCTTTTAATCCAAATATTCTATTATTATTTCGAGGACTGCATTGCTCCAGATAATGTACTCTTTTAAATTTTCCTCTCTTAACACCGTAATACGTGCTTGAAACGCTTTATATTTTTCGATAATCTTGTCGAACTTCTTGTCTTCTAATCGTTTTACCACAATGTTTGCTAATTTTGTAGTCAATTCCATTAATGTCTTTATTGCTTAGATGCTCAGTTATCACAGACTTGACAGAGTTTTTAACTTCAGATATATTTTGCGCTTATGTTAGCACCATGGTGATATATTGTTAACATTATAAACAGATTGCATTGTAAACATTGAACAAAAAAATCTATAGAGGTAAATCTATTTATTGTTTTTTATTGTAATTTTTGCATATTGCAATGTAGTTTTTGATGTTAATGTATTTTACACAGCTGATACCATAAGTTCAGCAGCAGATTGCCACAAAGAGCTTCCTTCCTCCTACAATAAATTTTCTTTGTTGTTAATCTTTTAAATAATTTCCAGACAGTAAAATTAAGTAGTTTTTAAAGTTTTTGACACATACCACTTAAATTAAATTTATTACTAGTCTAATGGACTTTTGTGAATTTACACTGGAAAAACGAATATGTCAGCTATAACTAAAAAAAAAACAAAGCAGTCGTTGAAACTTTTGGTGTACAAAGTACTGTAATGGCGGTCGTGTTTCAGAAATAGCACCGTTCAGTCGATTATTTCTGTCAGAATATAAGTAATTTAAATTGCATTGTTAGAAGTTGTGGTTGTGTTATCAAATACTAAATAAATTATTAAAACTCAACCTTAAAGAATGATTCGCTGCTGTACTTTTTGTTGTTTCCGTAAATATAACGGAAAGCATTGCAAAATGTCGTATCTAATGAATTTTCATATTGCTTTGAACGATGTCATTTCTGAAACAATATGGCTGCTATTGCGATACGTTGTAAGCCAAGGGTTTCTTCGACTGCCTTGATAAAGAATAGAGTCAATGTATTAATCGAGTCAATATGGCGAATACACCCTAAATCATAAAAGGTCAAGAAGGTGGTTGGCGCATATGTCAACAGCCGTGCGCATGTCAAATAATTCAGTTCGAATTCGAAGTTGTGCTTATTTTAAGTGTTCTTTTAATTTTTTGTGCAAGTTCAGTAGATATTTCATATTTTAGAAATTAACAAATATTAATTACAGATAGAAAATTCCGGGCTGCAGTGTGCCCTGTTGCAAAAATCGTTCCGAAAGTGGGGTTAGATTGTTCTCCATACTGCCAAAAATTTAGAATGGAGGAAAATCTAGTTAAAATGTATCGATAGAGAAGCATTGCCCCTTAGAGCAAGTATTTGTGAAGTACATTTCCGTACACGCAAGTGATTTTCATCAATGTGCATCATAATTTTATTTTAGACTCATTTTGAAGGAAATCAATTTGAATCAGAACGAATTGACAATATGAAACGGCAGGCAAAAGAGGAAAACCCATGGCTGCATCAGAGATTAGTTTAAAGAACTGGCGTTAAAATGCGAAATAAGTTGAGGAGAGTCATTTTTCTATAATGGCAGATAGACTTGAAGACGTCTACCCTTCCTCTGATAGCAAGTGTTGTATTATGACTATGGAATCGGGACTAGGAACTTTAGTAAACAAAGGTAGCGACATCGGAACAGTAAATCCTCAGGACAACGAACTTTAGTAAAAATACAAAATTTTCTACCTATCATATGCCTTTCTGGCATGAAACCAAGAAAGCGTCGGTAGAATATATACAGGGAGAGCACTTTAAAAAAATCTGTAAATTTTTGCTTTAACTCAAAAACTATTACTTAAATAATAGCTTTGTATATTACAAGTACGAAACTAAGGACTTTTTGGACGAGTCGCAGTTTATGACTAAACAAGCGTAGCGAGCGAGGCACATAAATAAGGCGAGTCTAAAAGCCCTCACTCGTGCGAGTTACATCCAACACTTTTGATTCTACTCTTTTGGAAGCGTTTTTTTTTTCTAATTATAAAATGATAGTTTAATCGAGAATGTCGGGAAAAGTCGAGGTGGTCATGTTCATACCGTAAAACGGGAGTGTCTAGTTTGATTTCGACCAATAGAAATGGTTGTTAGTTTTTGTTGCTATGGTTATTACTGCCGAAAGGTAAAAGTTGCTAGTATAAACAAGTGGCAGTTTTCGGCCGCTAAACGCTGCCGAAGTCTATAGCTTTTCGATGCAGTAGAACAAAAATTTAATATTTTGCACATAGCTCAGGTTTTTACCCTTGACAAAAAAGGGCATATTTTGGAGCCAACATATACCAACGTAAGCACCTTAAAAAATAAAATTTGTTTTTGCGTTAACTGAGAAATAAATAAAGGTAATAATTTGCCCATAGCTTAGGCCATACCCTTGACGAAAATGGGACCCGACAGATGCAGGATAAACGTTATATACGACAAAAAGGGGCAACACATAATTGCCTTGTGTCTACTACAGCCGCATCGCAGAGATCTAAAGGGTGCAGCGTGGCCACGTGCGACGAACGTTCGGTTGAAATGACATTCGCAGGCGCTGAAGTTCAAATCCCACCGCCGGCAATGTTTATTGATTTAAAAATTTATGTAACTCGTATTATCAAGTGTTTCCGTTTATGGTTTTAGTATTATTAGGAACGCTAAGGTATTTTCATTCTTAGTTTCTTTTGACTTTTAAAATTGTTTAGTGTCACAATGTCCGCTTGCCTGCGAAGTTCTAAGTAATTCCTTTACACATTTTTTTTATGTTCAAACTCCCATATCTGAAAAACAATTAAATTTAGGGATATGAAGTAGAATATCATAGGAAATCCCATTAAAAGGGCCATTTATAAATATAAAAATAGGTACGGCACTTCTTTAAAAAAATTGGAATTATTAAATTTTAAAGTTTTGATATATATATACCCTGTATAGCATTAGTACCAAGAGATATAATTTTACACGCTAAGGGTAATCATTTTAAAAAAATAGATTTTTTGGTAGCGCTTGTTTTCATTCAATTATTTTCTGTTTATAGCAGACGCTGGTAGTTCAGCATGTTTTGCATTGAATCGCTAAAGCATTTGACGTTAGGCCGATAAAACTTGACATTAAAATGATTTGCATTTGATACAAAACTTTTAAGCTACCTAAACATAGGCAATTTTATGAAAGAAGGTAACTTTGATTTGCCACATTCTTTTGAGCCATCCTGTTTATTAAGAAATATTTTAATATATTGCACCATCTTTGTATCTGCAACTTTATTATGAGGGATCCTTATGTAACTCTCACAGTTTTCTAAATCTTCCCCTTTATTCAAAACATAGTGGTTATGTATAGTCTTCAAATAGTTTTAGTCCTCCAAAAAAATCGTGAAAAATCATTGTTCAAATTGTAATAAAAGTAGTAATTACCAAATCGAAATATTATTACAGATGACTTGCTTATCCTCAGTTGCAGGTTTCCTTAGCAGCAACGGTTACGTATGTGGTCACTTCACCTTTGCATAGAAGTATTATCTCTTACTTGATGTTACATAAGTAAACATTTGTATAGGGTCGTCGTTATTTCTTTTTCAACACACTATTCAACTTTAAACTACTTAAAGAAATCACCTTTTATATTTCACTTTTCATTCTTTTTGAATACTCGTAAAGCGGAGTCATTTTAGCTACAATGCTGTCATTTTAAGTCGTCGTGCGCCAAAACTTTAGCTCTATTCGTTTATATTATATAACGACAAGTTAAAGCCTTAAAAACAATTTTAGAAGCTATTATGTGTCGGATTGCATGCTGCTCAATATTTCTGCGAGGTCACTTGTCGTAATCGTCTTATACTAGATTAGACATAATTGACTGTTGTATTGGTCAT
The DNA here is from genome assembly GCA_940337035.1 of Agriotes lineatus. NCBI lineage: Eukaryota > Metazoa > Arthropoda > Insecta > Coleoptera > Elateridae > Agriotes > Agriotes lineatus. The sequence continues at coordinate 56,317,422 of OW679196.1, forward strand.
CGTCTTGTGGGTCACCCCACGTCGCTGGTTTTTGCATGTCTGTGTACGTCACTTTATTTGTCGTCTATACGTATTAGTTTCCAATGTGACAGCAAGCGAGTTCAAATCTTGGAAGGAAACATAAACGTTATACGAGTAGTCACCATTTGCTTGGATTTTTGTTTTGGGTACTTTAGAATTCGGCTATTTCAAAACATTAAATGCAGAAGATGTAAAAAAACCACTAACTCGCACGCAGAGCTTTGTAATAGCCAACACACCCTATATAAATAAAAAGAAACTGAATTCCAAAACAAAAATAACCCAGGTGGGAAGGATTAAAAATCCACAATCCTAGTATTGAATAAAAATAAAAAATTACAACTGTCAAGTTTTATATTAATTAAAGGTTATGAAAACAATCCTTTAACTGCTTTGTTAATAATTAAAAACAATTAACTTGTCGTAACATGCAACTCAAATTGCAACCTTTCCTAAACTATGTAATTTAACAATTTTAACTATGTATTTATTTACTGATGAAGCTAACAAAATAAGCGAAACGTATAGCCAATTTTTTAATTATTAAGGAACATTTTGCGACAATACGATGTTGATCATTCAAACAAAAATCATAAATAATTAATAATAATCGATATCTTCATAGAACACCTCCGAAAATTTTCATGGAAACCCTCCTCAGACATATCCCCCCTGGAATTTTTGGGTAGATAATGATTATGGGGTACCACTTATGAGTAAGAGGGAAATATGGCCTGTGAAAATGATCAAAATCGTCAGAGCCATTTCTTAGCAAAACAAAGTGTTTTAGTTTTTTCGATATTTTTTAAGGTATTTGGGGCTCTTCACAACGCACGCTGCAATGCAGTGAAACCAAAGTCTGCTTCCATCTCCCCAAGACTCTATAAAACATCTCTGCTATTTTTCATGAAAATCGATCCCTAACTTTCGCCGCTATGTGTGGAACATTCGTAACGTTTATCTCAAAAGTTTTCGGAAAATTTCCCAATAAGATGTACCTACAGTAAATAACGTCCCATCCAGTTGCCGTTGAAAGCAAATTGTATCGAATTGATTGAGGTTTAATAAGGTCAAATCAGTCAGTTACAAATTAAATTGCATTTGCCCTTCCGAACATTTATCATATCTGAAACTCTGAACGTAACCCTTCTAAAACCTGCTTTTATGCTAACTTTTATCCCTCAAATTATTAGTTACTGCTGCTGGCATCAAGTGCACTTATTAATGTAAAGTATTGATTATCTTGCAATAAATAGAATATTTAATTCTGTGTTCATGCTGACCTTATTCATTTAGTTAATTAGGCAATCAGCATTGCTATGGGCAGTGAACAATTACAATATGTAGGTAAACATTTCAAATAGAACTTCTGATCCATGTTTAGTAAGTTCGGCTGGTCCTACATTAGGTCCGAGAGACTAAATTTTTTATACTTCGAACTGCATGCTTAATTCAATTATTGTACATGTTTGGGGCTGCCGAATAATACATTTTATATATGACTGGGCGGAATTGGTTACTTTATACCCTAGTTTTCAGAGAGTAATGTATCACATTACATCCCAAGGACCATAGTACTTTACGGCCCGCTAAGTATTTTGTTTGTCAGTTTGACAAACAGTGACATTGTAGGTTACCAAAACTTATAAGAATTATAAATTTAGTTTTAATTTTGAATATTTCAATCTGTACATGAAACGTTGTATGCACCTCGTGCATAACTGGCGTTTATAGCCCTTGTCGTGTTAAAGCCTTCAGCTACGCCCTGTGCTCTAATTTTTATGGCGCGGGCCTTAAGCGCCTTTTTACGCCCTTGGTACATAAATTCGTATTATGTAGCTTAAAACACAAACGAGTATTGTATAGAAATAGAATAGAGTCGTGAACTAATGCATGCAACTTTTTTGTTTCAATTTTATCACTATCTTCTTTAAACCGGTGTCATTTTGAATGACAAGTAGAATGTGGCCTGAGCCACATTCTGCACCTCACACTCACATTTTCAAGGAAAGTTTTGGTGGAGTTTTGATATTTTGTTCCGATATGTTTTTTGGTTCGCTGTACACGAATATCGGGTTTGCCAACAAGAATTTTGATCGGGAACACTTTTTTAAGCAAAAACGGTGTAAAAACGATATTTTTTTTAGTTTTTCTTAAATTGCCCGGAAGCTATCCATTTTTCATAAATATTTAACCTATATGAAATAAAAGAAGATACAATTTCCTACATTTTATGTACTTGAGGTTTTCTTATCCGACCAATAGTTCAGCCGCGAGAGCGCCGCGAAGTTATAGTCTGGTCAAATGGTAGAAAATAGGGGAAAGTTTTGGTGGAGTTTTGATATTTTGTTCCTATATGTTTTTTAGGTCGCTGTACACGAATATCAGGTTTGCCAACGGGAATTTTGACCGGAAACACGTTTTTTAAGCAAAAACGTTGTAAAAACGAGATTTTTTAAATGTTTTTAAAACTACTCGAAAACTATCCAATTTCGTAAATGTTGAACATACTTATATGCAATGAAAGAGGATAAAATTTCTTACATTTTATGTACGTGAGGTTTCTTTCTCCGATCAATCGTTCAGCCGCGAGAGCGCCGCGAAGTTATAGTCCAGTCAAATGATAGAAAATAGCGTCATAAAAGAGACAACTTATGTTACTTGACTTTCAAGGTAAATGCGTTACTTTTATGCCTAGGCATAAAAGGGATTACTTTTACGCCACCGGAGTAAAAGTACTTCAAAACTTGGTTAGCTATCAAATATTTTTGACATTTGTCTTCTTGATTGTTGGAAACTCACGTAGATGTTAATTCTCGATAATCGTAAGCGGTATAAGGGGTTACAGATTATGTATGTATGTATGTATGTGAATTTATTCATATTCGTTCGGGCATTTGAAAATAAAAAAAACATATGCTATTCGAAGTAAACGTGACTTTGTATGCCTCGCCCAGCCTTGTCTGACTCGCTTACGCTCGTCAGTCAAACGCGTCCGATCTCGCCACACAAAGTATCACTTTTTTTCCTAATAACATTATATGCTATTATGTTGTAAAACATTTTATTTGTTCCTCACTTGTAAACATCAATTTATCAAGTCACTGTATTCACCTTGAAAATGTTTCTTAATTGGCTAGCCAGTGAAATTTTACAAGCGTGCCCATAGATAAATGTTGCTTGTCAGTTTGACATTTTGAATAAATGGTAAATTTTTAGTTATTTACAAGTGAGGAGCAAATAAAATATTCAACAATACACGCAAGGTAACAGGTTTTACTGGCTCAAGAAGGTAACTGGCTCGCCTGCGGCTCGCCAGTCATATCCTTCTATTCGCCAGTAAAAATCCTCTTACCAAGCTAGTAATTTTAAATACTATAGCATTTTTGCTGAACTAACAAAGTGGGAAATGCGTCAAGTTTAAAAATTATTTTTCAAATGGCTCCATAGATATTACCTTTTTGATGCGATTGTGTGGTCAAAGTCCGGTGATGCTATTTTAGTATTAAGACCGTTCTCTCATAATTGATATATATATATATAAAAGTTGAAGTCTATTTCAAGCCAATATTTGTATTAAAAGTATTTATTTTGGTATAAGTAAAAAAAACCTTAATAATTGTTTCTTGAACTGCAAGTATGGGCTATCGCCAGACAATCTACTAAAATTACACTTTGCGGGCTGTAAAACCGTCTTCAATAGATTTTTGTGCGAATTTCGAACAAGGACATATCTTTAAATAATAAGAATAATTCATAAACATCGGTAATTATTCGGTTGGGCGGTCGTAACATTTACATAAGTAGAGGTTATGAATGTTAAAATGCAAAAGGACAAAACTTTCTGGGTATAAAATTTCCAATGGAAAAAGACTATAACGACAGTCTGCAAAAAGTAAATTTTGTAGCACAGACACTGGCATGACGCAAATATAAGACAAAAACTATTTTAGAATCATTAGTCATCTGAAAACCGAATTGGTTGAGGTTAATCAAATGGAACAAATAAGACAGTGTCCTATTATAAGATGAAGAAGAAGCAGAAAAACTGTATTTAAGTGTAACGAATGCATACACGTGCGATTTACTTGAATTAATAGAGAAAATATATGCAAAACATTAGATTCTATACCCCTCATGCTCACCGATAGTACGCAAAAAGTGTCATGGATGTCCTTTCTACTGAGCGCAAGATGGAGTTTATTTATAATATTTGTTACAAAGACACAAAATACAAAGTAATTTAACAGCAGCATGGATTGGCTGAACTTTTGTGTAGCACTATTTTAATCGGTAAAAACTACCTAGACATGTCGTTTACATAATTCAAAAACATGTAGAAGTATCATCTCACACGACGATGTTTTACGATGACTATAAATTAAGAGAGCAGGTTGCATCTATCGATGTACAGAAACTATTTTTACTCCTCTGACTATCATATTAATTTAATATATGACAATGACGAGTTTCTAAACTTTTTCTCTAATTAAATTTCTTCTTTTAAGAACTATGAATCTGCAGTTGCTATAAGCTTTTTAACGTTTTCTGCAAAAATAATCAGAGAAAGTCGAGCGTTTAATAATTTTAAAGGCAACATCACTTTAAAGAACAATTCTTGATCTGTGTGCTTTTATCTTGTCTTTTTACCAAAATCTTCCTTAATTCAATAGCTATGCATTACAGTATTTACAGTTTATAGTTTTTCCGTCTTGCGATTAGTGAATATTTCAAAGAACTTTGAATTTCTCTTTACTTAAAACATTTCTCATGATTTGTACGTTTCTGCTTTCCTTAGTTTCATAAATTATTTATTGCTAAGTTTCAGAATTGTAAAAATCCACCCAACTATCATTTATCATTAAAAATAGTATCCAGAAATAATTGCAGCATCCTAGAGTTGACTATTTTTGCTGAAATGTATGTTACAGCCATATATAATAATAATAATAATAGTCTTTATTTCTTGCCAATGTACAGAGTACGCAAATTAAAAAAATACATATAGTAAAGAAAAAAAACAGGTTAATAAGCAAGAAATCTCAAGGCGCAGTTCAGGCGTAAGACGCCTGTTCTTCCACAGAACCTTGAAAGATCTATAGCAAAGAAAATGTATGGGCAATATGTTAAATACGTTCATAGGATACATTCACTACTTTTCTTGTACGAGGCAGGTTTAAGTGAAACACGTTTAATATGAACAGGTTATGATTGGTAGCCTCGGTAATAAAAGAAGTGGATTCTAGTTTTGCTTATTAACGTATTCGGGTTTCATGTGTATAATTTTGTAAGTCAGTTGCAGTTATAATAAATTCTTTTACCTTAAAATGCCCCTTACAGTAGAAAGTACGTCCTAACAAGATTAACCAATTCTTAACTGCCGATGAGCTTTCTTCCCAAGAAATTCATACGAGAATCTTCTTCCTTTCTTTATTATATTTACTACAAGGCTTATTTTCAGTTTCTTCAAACTTAGTTCGTTTATTATGTCACATGATTCAACGCTTGATGGAAGTCCTCTTACCATCACCTTAAATGGTTTTATTTCTTTATCTTCATATGTGTAATATGCGATTTCTTTTTGTAGCTTCTTACGCTTGGCGCATTTTTATCTGGTTTTTATTTAGCGCTTTAGCTTTAAAACAATATTGCTTACTGTTAGTAGCATGTTCAGATTGTTATACACTTTTATGTTACTTATTACTAGTGATGATGGAGGTGTTTTTTTGTGTTGTTTTTGGCCATTTTGCAGCTATTGTTCTGGGGAGGATTTAAATGAGTTATTAGTTTTTCTTTTTTTTTCTGTTATTATTTCCTATTGCAATCTAAGCCACTTTCCTGGCCAGTTCTTCTTGATCTGCTTCATACACCTGTTTATTGCTGGGCTGTTGGTTTCTCTGTTTTCGTTTCATTTGGTACCGATTTTTTCAATTTCTTTTGTAATTCGTTCAATGCTGTTGCAGTAGCTAAATAATTTTCTGAAATTGTGCCTTATACGGTTTTCGAGTCGAATCATTACAAAATGCGTATTAATTTCAAATTTGATCAAGTTAGTTTGTCACGTGACGTTGTAAAAACAACAAACCTTTGTAAAAAAACTAGACCGGCAAACTCATTGACCCTCAATACATTATTAGAGAAAATTCATGTTCGAAGTATTAATTTTGGATTTTGACAATTAATTTCACAAATAATTAGACACCCGCAAAATCTTAGTAGGTATATAGATTCTATGATTTACTATAGAAAATTGAGTTGTTACTATGATAATAAAAAAACAGAAGAGAAATAATTTTTGATATGAAAATCACGAAAAGTTGATTTTCGTTGTTCAAAAGTAACAAATATTAGTTTCAAAATTATTGTAATTGGTATTTTGATGTTATCAGACAGTGAGATTAATAATAAATAACAGTGTTCGCTATACAGTGACCGCCAAAAAGTCGGCAACGTATGCAGAAAAAATTATTTTTGATTTAAAAAAAATCATTTGTGCTTGTCTAAAAACCTATTTAGCACCTATCATATATATCGAGTAATTTTTACTTATTTAGAAAATGGCATTTTTGGAAATTGTCAAAATCCAAAAAGTGCTATTTTTTGAAATTAAGTAAGATTTCAGTGGGACTGTTTTAACGTATATTTGTTTTAGCTAACTGAATTTGAAGGCCATAAAACACCTATTTTTCTTTAACTTTCGCGAATTTGTAATTGAAAAAAATAATATAAAATCTTAATTACTCCTTTAGATCTTTTATTATTTACCGAAAAGTTACCTATATGTTGTTATAATTATGTTAACACAAGGCGCTTTTTCGGAGAAATACTCTTCGATGATCATTAATATCTATTTAAATGGATTCTAAAAACCCTAATCTAGCCCTATTAATATATAATTGATGCAAAAATCCTGTAAGTGTTCTTTTACAGTTGTCTAAATGAGGAGATTTTTTTAGAACATGTAATCTGGATAAAGAAAAATGTACTACAGTTAGACAAATGTAAAAGAACACTTACAGGTTTTTTGTAACAATAATTCATTAACTCGGCTAGATTATAGTTTTTTGGAAGCCATTTAAATAGATATTAATTATCATTAAAAAATATTTCTCCGAAAAGGCGTCTTGCATCAAACACCAAAAAATTATGGGAACTTATAACTTTTTGGTAATTAACATTTTATATAATTTTTTCCAATTATAAATCTTTAAGAGCTTCACCTAAGAAAATTTTAAGTTTAACATTCAAGTTGAATCTTAGAGGTATTCAACTGAAAAATCACTTATCTCACATCAATACACATTGAAAATGTAATAAAAATGTAAAGTTTGAACAAAATAGTTAGAGCCGCTTTTGAAACACAAGAGTAAATATCATACTTCCGGTTATGCGATTTTCTTCAAAAGCTTGCTGTCGCATTTAGAAAGTACACAAAACTTATATATGAAGTTTCAACGCCATACCTCTTTTCGTTTATGAGTTATTCTGTTCACAGACAGACAAACTAATGAACAAAAACACGTTTTTTTGGGTTCAGGGGACTCTAAAACGTGAAGATCTGTTGAAAACTCAATTTAGAATTTTTGGGGTGAATCCAATACTTCCTTTATCGCAAAAAGAAGTAAAACCCGCCTGCAAAACTTAACAGTGTGTTATTATCTGAATGGTAAGTTGTACGTAAAAAACCTGTATAATTTTTTTTGTAGAGAATTTCCTAGCCTTCATTTTTTGTAATAACTAAAAAAGTCATACCACCCATAAAAAGCGAGATATTTGCGAAAAACTTATTTCTGTGACCTTTGACCTTGAATAACTCAAAACGCAAGTGCGATATCGATGGGGACTTTGACACATTATTTGCAATATCAAAATAAAGGTGTATACAAAATTTCAGCTCACTTGGATTTTTTCGGCAGATGCTGCGGTTTTCCGTCTAATGTAACTGGACTATATATCAATTTTTGAAGCATATTTAAAAAATTTAAAAATAAAATTGTTGCTAAAGTTAAAAAATAGGTATTTTCTGGCCTTGAGATTATTCAGTTGGCTAAAACTAACACGCTCTAACAAAATCTCATTGAAATATAATAGCACTTTTTGGATTTAGACCATTTCGTCCAGATATATATTGAAATGGTTCAGGCAGTTTTTTGTTTTACCTATGAGTATATTATGTTTATAATTATCCTTTAGTCAATTTAAATTGCCCTGTTTATTTTATTTGAATATTAAAATTTATTCTTTTGGCTAGCTCCTGAAAATCAGGTGTGGATTCCTTTTATCTAGATTGCTTATTGTGAAATTTGATGTTCCGATTTTAATTTTGACAGCTCAAAATAACTTCTGTCAAATGGTACGTATAACAACTTTGAAAATTCAATTACAAATACCTGATCGTTACATTTGTTATATAATAATATCAAACTGTAAGTAATTCCTTAATAATTAATTCACTTTTAATCTCTATTTTATTTTATTGCTTATTTTAAATACCTAAACTCATTTACCTTTTATTTGAACTTATCAATGTCCTCGGCAGTAACCAACTCGTCCCACTCTGCTACCGATCGCAACTGCTACACCCTACAAACACGGTGAAGGCTTCCACTGACAACCAAAATGGATCCAAACAGACCCAAGTCGTTGTCACTTAACTCCAACACCGTATACAAAACCACTCTCCCAACGTATTCCACCGACCAGCACCAAGGACGCCATACAAAGACAAGACACCAGACCTCAATTGCCAAATCCTTCAAACATGTTCCCTCTGTCAACGATTTCCTCAGAACTCTCCTTCCATGTCAACAGCTCGCAGCAATCCATCTCAATCGATGTGAAATGTCAAATGCAATTCCTCAATAAACTTAATTCAATATCTCTTTCTATTTAATTACTTCTATAAATTAGCACTGCTTTAGTTAAATCTTCTCACCATTTTCTTTGTCTTCCTTCATTTTGTTATAACTATCTTCTTATTTTAAAATTTAATTTTTATTCTACCACGCAAATTTTGTCTTAATTGTAACCCTTTTTATTTTTCAAACATTTTACTTTTTAAAATTTCAAGTTACGCATATTAATTACAGCTTTTCATTTTCAAATTTGTTATCTTAATCATCAAAACAAAGTCCTTAACGATATCATATTTTCTCCTTCCAACACACTATATAAGCTTTATTTTGATTTCTACCCACTATGTGCAATAATCTATCTCGATTAAGTATTTGTCATTATTTTCCAATTTCATCTTTAGATATTACATTAAATTCGAATCCTTCTGTTTCTCAATTAGCCTCATATTATTCAATTATAAATTCTAATTTATTTTCTAATTACCAATATCCAACTACTGTAATCCCTTAATCCTATTTTAAAATTGATTTTTATACCCCTGTATTAGGGATGGGCGCGTGACGTGAAAACAGTCGTGTCACGTCGTGTCACGGCGTGTCACGTCGTGACGTGACGTGAAAACAGTCGTGTCACGTCGTGTCATGGCGTGTCACGTCGTGAACGTGACTAATATTTGAAAATCGTGACGTGAACGTGAGTGAACGTGACTGAAAAGTTCCAAGGCGTGATTCACGTTTCACGTTAATTTCACGTTAAATATTTAGCAACGAATAAAAAACTGCACGGTGCAGCAACTTTTAAATTCATTAAATCAGAAATTGTGCCAAACAAGTTACATTATGTGGTTTTATTTTTAGACCCTAAATATAAATCCTTAAAGTTCATACCTTCACTTAAAAGAGAAGATTATAATGCAAATAAAACTATAGATAATAATGATGAAATACCTAGCAAACGACTCGAAACTGGTACATCAGCATCAGATTCTTATCTTTCTACACTTAGAGAGAACTCTGACGATGACACATGTAATTAGGATGATGTCGAAACAGAACTAAATTAGTATGTTATATTAAAATTCCGAAATGTAGATGACATTTTAGGATTTTGGAAAAACAGTGTAAATACGCCACTGTTAAAAAAACTTTTAAACATACCGGCAAGTTCCGCTACAAGCGAAAGAGTATTTTCTACAGCTGTAGCTGGGCGAATTTTAGAAGAGCGCAGAATCCGACTTAATGCTGAAAATGTTGATTACATATTATTTTTAAATCAACATTTTCATGTTTAGATGTGTAGATGAACTTATTATTCTAATAAAAGTAATGGTTTGTTTTTTATACTCGGCTAACGCTGAAAATGTTAATTACGTTTTATTATTAAACCAAAAATGAATTGTGTAGATGTGTAGATAAACCTATTTTTAGAAAAGTAGTACCTAATGTTTTGTTTTGTATGCTCGACTTAACACTGAAAATGTTGATTACGTTTTATTTTTAAACCAATTTATTGTGTGCTTGTGTAGATGAACGTATTATTCTAATAAAAGTAATGTTTTTTTTTGTATACTCACCTTAACTCTGAAAATGTTGATCCTTGTACGTAAAAGTACTTTCAAACCTACGAATTAAAAGTGTTGCCTAGCAACGTATACCTTATGTACTCATACCAATAAGGGAAACGTCAATTCCAATGACAGCTTTTAGTATAAAAAGTAATGTCTTTGAAGACAGCTGCAAGAAATATATTTGCGAGAAATCAGTATTTATCCCTTGTCGAAGTTATTGTAGTCAATTTTAATTTTTTTTCTTTTTATGTCAACTATTCTGATTGCAACATATCACGTAAATGATGTCAGGTGCAAAACATATTTTTAGTTCCCTTTAGGGTTTTTTCATTGGTTTTCAATTTGAACATTCTGTTCTATCTGAATTTAAATTTTGAAATAAAAGCTGCGTGTCACGTCGTGAGTGGCGTGTCACGCCGTGAACGTGAGTGAACGTGAACGTGATCGTGCGTGAACGTGACTGTTTAAAGCCAGCGTGAAACGTGCGTGACGTGAGCGAGAAATCATTCACGCGCCCATCTCTACCCTGTATTAATATCATTACAATATGTGATACGGGCCAAATAGGTTTTTGAACAAGCCCAATTTATATTATTGATAAAAAAGCTTTTTTGAAATATCTAAAATAGAGTTTTTCCATATAATGCCGTTTTTTTTTGGCGGTCACTGTATATTAAAAATGGTTCTCTATTTAGCTTCACTACCTTTTAGATAGGTTGCATTTTCTGTAATTAATTATTATTTTTATTTTCATATCTGCTCTTCCTGTTTCTAATTCTAATATCCAATACTTTATGGTATCAGAAAAAAAATATGGATCCCATAGGGTCTTCAAAATATATCTGTAACGTTACAGTTTTGAGTGGTAGGTACCTAAACAATTTTACTAAATTTTTCATTTCTGTCTGACATAATCTAAAAAATACATTTGACGTCCTAAATACTCGAAAGTATTCTCAATCTCAAATTTCTTTAAAAATAATTTAAATGTGGGTGATCAAGCAAACATAATTTATCTACTGCTATCCTCCGCGTCAATTACGGTACTTTAGTAGTGCAACGTCTGACTTTTTAATTGTTATCAATTTACTCGAGATCAAGGCACAACTTATGGCACGCACCGAGTATGACTCATTTCTTGTGGAAGTCGTTGATATTACTCCCATAAGGTGAAGCCACTTGGAAATAAAAGAAGAAGCGTATGAAATTCTAGCTAATGGAGGTGGAATAATTAAAGTTAATCTAATAATATGTTATTAAAACTGTACATGCAGTTAAAATTTTTAAATTATCATCTTTTCTAAATGAATAACTAGCACACACCACCTTCTGTACTCGTATACGTCTACGTGTTTATCCATTACCTTACCGGCAGTAGTTGCGTGGTCTTCACTAATGACAAATAAATTGCAGCCAGTTTCCGTGATGAATTATTGTCTTACTGGTACGTGTTAACTAATATTAAGATTAATTCATTCTTTAAAAACTGGCAGAGAACATGTGTGTTACTACTTGGTTTTACTACCTGCTTAATATATTTCGAAAACTTCGATGCCTTTACCGAACACTCTGAAATGTAAGATCAGTCAATAATATACGGATATAATTATCTTTATCTAATTTTCTCTGATTTTAATGATACATATTTATGGCTAAATGTTGACAACGGCTAGCTAATTCTACTGAGTAAAGTACTAGATAACCAAAACACATGAAAGTACATTTGCATAAAAGTTCAACATCCAGCAAGAGTAAGTCCGGTTGCTACTTTAGTAATATTACTGACAAATAAAATATGTTTTACAATCAATTTTATAATTGATAAATCCCACCAAAACTACTTTTTTCCTCTACTTGATTTTAAGAAACCAATATGGTCCGTCTGTGCTTTTTATGTAATCCTAAAGACGTAACCTTACATTTTTACTTCAAGTTATAGCGTTTTTACGACATTAGGAACAATAGCTTCTCAGATATGACGCATTTCACGGCCATTATCCACTGGAACTGCGGTTTCTGGTGTTTAATTGTTTAAAGACCGAGTACCATATTTTGCCGATCATGCTTATATTTGCAATTACAATTACATAAACTAACAATAAATAAAAACCATATTCATATTAACAGCATAATAATCTATAATTACTCGTACTTGCCTAAGTAGCTTATGGCATTTGTTACTTATTTATGTATTTTACCCAAGCAGAAAAATTCATGTTGTGAATGAAAATTGATACTAAATAAAAAATATTACAAGTCAGAAATAATAGCAAATCAGTTATAGTTGTAATAATCAAATATTCTTTGAATTTGTTATATGTAATGTAAAAGTAAAATCTGTCACATTATGCAATTCATTGAACAATCTTTATTGTTCATTGAAATGTTAAACAGTGTTTAGCATAATCGCGTCCTCGAATGTTAAGATACATTTAACATGCACCACTCAAAGGGACAATTTCCTCCGTGGTGGAGGCAGCAATCTTTTTAATTTCATCTGGGGTAAGAAGGAACTCGTTTTGAGTTTCCATTTTAAGATTTTTATTTTGTTTACGACAGGCACTATAGCAACATCGCACATATTCATGATAGTCCGATTTCGATTTAGCAGTTTTTAGTAATTATTATTGATTTAAAATTATTGCCTCGATGAACAATAAACTAATGAACCCATTTCGAGGGGTAACGTCTTAACATTTCTCACATAAATTACCAGTCTTGCTTCGCTATGCTCGCTCGAGTGGTAAAAATATGCTCGAATGTTAAGACTGGGCTACCCCTCTAAATACGTTAATTACTATAACACATCTAGAAGGGGTGCGTTATGCGAATGTCGCTACGGAAACATACAAAAGCTACAGGAGCTCTGGGACCTCATTCTGGAATTCTAATCTGATATTCATATTAATGTATGGACCATCACTTGATGCGCAGGACAAGGCCAGGTTAGAAAGACTACAAAATGCGTTATTATTGTTGATATTATAATTGTCACTAGCCACACTGTAGTTTAAAGTATTGTAACATAGATGTATTAATATTCCTTCTATTAGCAAGCTTCTGAATGCGATCTTTCATGGTGTTACGATTTGCGTTCTTTAATTTAATGAACTATGTAGGAATATACTGTACTTTAGTTAGCTGTAAGCCATCTGTATAATATTTTAAGGTAAAATTCGTAGGAAAATGTCATATTTAAATTACAACAAGCGGATGTTTAGAAACGTGCCTTTCGCTTGGGAAGCTGGAGATATTCCAATCTCACGAATAAGATTAGCGTAAGTTTATGCAGCGTTTACTTCATAAACCGAAATATTGAGTGATGTATATGACCGGTACGTGATTAGAAGAAGCAACGGTTGCAACTCGATCATAAAAACTATTTGCAGCTGGGACCAAATGCTTTAGTAGAATTTTAGATCTTTATGGCGGTAATTTACTAAGGGTCCGAACAGGCCACATTTCACCATGGGAAATCCTCAAGCTTGTAAAAATTCATAGAACTATTATGAACGGTCACGTCCGCGTAATGCCAAATGTCCAAAATTTAGACCAGCTCTGATAGGTTATTGGGAACTTTGTAAACGCCCACCGAGCTTTCTTGGTCAGAATGGACTTAGAATTAAGTTAGTTAATAAGAAGATGTAAATACGTAAACTTAAGGTTTCTGTAAACGGCAGAAAAATAAATGCAAGTATTTGTATCTACTTAAGTGTTCTTATTAATCTCAGTAGCTTTGGGTCTTCGTGTCCGAGTGTGTTTCAACTAAAAGGATTGCCAGTTACCCCGACTTTAGGCGTCTCGCTATAATGGTTATAGCCTGGATAGTATTTCTGCCTTTTTCTAATATTGGAATCTGTAAAAATTTTTTATGAACCCTTTAAATTTGCTTTCCAGCACTACGGTGCTGCCACATAGCAGACGCATATTTTTGATATTGTCAAAGAATAATAAAATAGTCCATGATAAATAATTTTGTAAAACTGAATGTTTGTGCCATCACAAAATCTAACATTTTATAACCATGTGTCAACATGGAACCTATATGATCATATAAGTATAAGATCCTAGTCCTACATCTTTTACTTTTCCGGTATTCTTAACAACGTGTAATTAAAGTTATTTCAATTCTTGTTCTACTGAATGCAAAAGCAGTGCATTTTAAAATATTTTGTGATAACTTGCTATCACAGCACCTAGCGTACAGTAGGTCAAGATCTAACTGAAGCTTATAGCAATTTCGCTTATCAAATTTGTAAGAATTTTGAGATAATGGGAAGCAGAGAATTCTACTAAGTTGTGTAAATCATCGTTAATAAAATTACAAACAGTAGTGGTATCATTAGATTTAAACGAAAGATAATGCTGAGTATCATCTCAATACTAAGGATTTGCACAATGTCTTAATACTTTACAAAAGCCAGAAGAATAGATCGTATAGCAATGCACCTAAAATAGAAGCCTGCGGTACACCATGTTTAATTATTAAAGAAATCAACACGCATTTTTGTCAAAATTACTGTTTTCAGTTTTTAAATTGTAAATTAAAAAATTGTAATGCAACATGCAAAATAATATAAATTAGTTATTAGAATCCCATGATTTATTGCGTCAAAGCAATGGAAAAGTCAAGTAGAATCAATGCACTTAAATTATCTTCATCAGCAGGTCGAATAATATTATCAGTTACCTTTAATTGTGCAGAAATGCGATTGTAATCACATTGTAGATTTGACAATAGCCGATATGTATTGAAGTATTTTTTAAATTGTATATCCATCACGTCCAGAACTTTTGTTTCAATTTTTTAGGCATGTTAACTATACTTATGACCATTAAGTGAGCTGCTTTTCATTGTTTTGGAAATACGCCTTCTAATAGACAAACGTTAATTATATAACTTAAGAAGAACACCAAAAAAGGGCAACACAGGTATATCATCAGTATATTAATTCCATCGTTTTCTGACGCTTTAGAATAATTCCACTGTTCCGGACGTGTAGACTTTTTAAATCTACCAAATCCCTCACAGTTATTAGAAATCTCATATTATCTGTAGGCCCATGAGCCCTTGTGTATTATAATGTAGCAAAATTAATTCTTTAAAAAGTAAGTTCTGTTGTCGATTGATTCGGTATCGTTAATGAGATGCCAATGTAGGTAACGTTGTAAGACAGTGCTGAAAATTGTCATAAATGAAATTAGAAAAGCTTAGAATAGTATGAATTATTGCTTGCTTTTTATCCACAAAAATTCTAAGATTGCAGATGCAGTATATTAACTCATGATCCAAAAAGGTATGTAAATGTTTATTTTCGAAATTCTGGGTGATATCGGAATTACTAACGAGAATATAATTTAGAAGAGTAGATGTCGAAGTAGTCGGTTCATTTCTAAGTTGCTAGAATGCAATGGTATCAAGCATGAAGATATATTCAATAGTGCCAGTAGAATTAATATCAAACACGTCGATGCGTACATCGCCTAGATAAATCGTTTTGTCATAAGCAGTAAACAAGATAAATCGTTTTGTCATAAGCAGTAAACAAATTACTAAAGATTTCCTCCAATAGCAAACTTGAGTTTATAGAATCGAACTTGTATCCACACTTGTTCAAAGTGCAAATGATTTGTTACATTAGTTATAAGCTAAAATGTTAACAACGTTTTTTATGGATACAGCAATGCCGCTTCAAAAGATAGGACGATCTTTTTTTTTACACGAAAGTGTAAATTTAAATAATATCATTATTCGTGTTGCTATTTGGAAAAGTTTAAACGATGAAGATTAAATAATAATTATTAAACTTAATATGATCCTTAAAAACACAAAAATCATTCCTTGGTGGAATTAATTATTATTAATTAAAATGTATAGCATGTAAAACATCCCTTGCCTAGGACTGGAACTCCTTGGTCTCGGCAAAATTCTAAGTAGGACTTTTACCAGATGACCATAGCAGTTGGTATCTAAGGTACCTGGTACTCCAGGACCTTGCCCATAACACACAAGCAAAGAAACAAAATGGTAAAGTGGAAAATGACAATAGCGACAAAAACAATCGATTTGAAAGGAAAAGTGTACAGCGAACCGCACCAATAAAAATAAAAAATATATATTAAAATAATCAGAAAAATATCTAAGGGTAAGGTACAGATACTCATATAAGATTAATTTAATTCTATAACAAGAATAAAATAAAATTGGAAAACATGTCAACTTCAAAGCCAAGATATAATTTCCCTTTATTCTTTTGCTCGCAGTGATAAACTTAAGAATGTGTTTCTGCAATGACAGATAAAGCAATAAAAACAGAAACATTCCTCAGTACCACTAAGAAAATATACATACTCTAATAAATAGTATTAGATTCTTAGGCTGCTCGTGCTTCTGGCAGTTTAAATTTCTTTGTTGATTTTATCTTTAATTGTCCCAATGATGGGACACATATTACGAAAGCCATACAGTTCCAAAAGCTTTTTCTATCTTTCTTCACTATGATTTATGTAGGCTTAAAACTTGGCTTGTTGTTATAAATAATATCTTTATATTTGTAAATGATGAAATTGATGATAGCTGGACGTTGGCGCAGTTTTCTTCCTCCAGCAGCTTACACTGAAGGGTGTCTCTAAACTACCTTACCACAAAGTTGTCTTCCTTCCACCACTCCAGAACCATCAGTTTTTGTAAATTGTTGTTCTCTCTAGTAACATGGCTAAAGTGTTGTAGGATTCTCTAAATGAAATTTGTATTTCTGCTGTAATACTTTCATTGATCCGCGGTCCATGCTATACGAAACCACCTTCCCTAGCACCACATTTCAGGCATTCAGTTTTTGTTTGTTTACTTTTTTTAAAGTCTATGACTGTGACCCATATAGTAGTACGATACTGAATACGAACGTTGGTAGTACTTTCATTTTAATGGTAGTGGTGATATTGCTGTTTTTTCAAATCTTAATTCTTTTAGATGTTGCTATCTAGATTTATAGATTTAGTTTTCTGTTAATTTCTTCAGAGCAGATTTCCGAGTTGTTGATAAGAGATCCGTAGTCGTTGAATTTTTCCACAATTTCGATGCCTTGAAATGTAAATGTTGTTTATTCTGGGATTTTTTGGCCTTGTTTAATTTAAATCCGAAATTTTCGCTTTCTCTTTCTGTTCTTTGCAATAGTTTGACTATCCCTGCTCTTTATACTGCGCAAATCAGGCTGGTGTCGTCCGCGGAACGTAAAGTTGATAGTTTTTTGCCTCCAATATTGATGCCACCGTTCCAGTTCTCGTAGTTTTTCTCGTTATGGCTGGAAATGTATTACGTTTAGTTGTGATAACTGGAAGAACCGAGTTAAAAGTGATGAATAATAATATAGATATTCAAGTGTCACCTTAGATACCATACTATTAAGTAAATATATGGAACCAGGCCGCATCTCGTGTAAGTATTGTAAGACTCGTATTTTAGAAATGAAAGTATCAAACTAGAATCTCCGTTTCGAATCTTTGAGATCCAACTGTCTTCATTTGTACGTGAAATCCTGAGAAAGCAATGGGCCACTGCCTCGTCACCTTAATACTTCCAATAGTATCCTTAAGTACTAATATAGAAGATTTAATGTTTTATTATTTTTATTTCTTCTTTTATTTCTTCTTCAGAGTTGCTTCGTATACATTTCTTCTGAAATCTACTATAGAGCGATCGAAATAAATCTCCTCTACGCATGCGTTAGAATTTGAAAATATGTTTTTACTGTTATTGTTATAACTTCAAATTATTGTATTCATGGCAAAAGGCGAACAATATTATTGAAATAATTTGTAGTTTTTTTTGACGTTCAATATTTTCTAAATGAAGCTGTGACCTGAAGCTGCGATTACAAAATCATAGGTTACAGGAGGAGAAATTTTTTCCATAACTCTTTATTATTGTTTTAGATATAAATGAATGAATGAATGTTGTTAAAGTGATCTAAATAATATATACCTGTATTTATCTAAAAAGCCCATTATACTTATTAGTAGCTTCAGCGTACTTATGCGATCGTTTTGTCCGTCCGTCCGTCCGTCTGTCTGTCTGTCTGTCTGTCTGTCTGTCTGGATCGCCTGTAACTTTCGAACGGCTACAGATATCGAAATTTTGAAAGGGGGCAAAGTTGTTGCTAAGGTCCCGAGCACCTTCATGCGCTATTTGGTTTTGGCGAAAGGTGGCGATTTTCCACTTTGCAAAATTTCCAAGCATTGTAGCACAGTGGCGGCTTGTCCACTTGGCGCCATCTACAGAAGTTCGGTGGTCACGTTTTGAACTACACATTCTGGGTGCACTATAATTCCACTTGGCGCCATCTACAGAAGTTCGGTGGTCACGTTTTGAACTACACATTCTGAAGCTACTCTTTAGACCTGTAGTTGAGCAGTTTATTGACTATGGGAGCAGTAGGATATTTTGTTGTTCTGTAACATTCTCCTATTTATATTCAGAGAGCTTCATCATTCAGAACAATAGTAGTACAGTAATACCTCGTTTTTATTAATAAAAATATGATGGATATAGCAATTTTTACGATAAGTTAGCTAAACTTGGTATACGATTCAGATGTATGCAAGGGGCTGTGACGAGTTTAAATCTTCCGCTATTCAAGTTGGATATACGAACGTCTTATATTTTTACACAACGCTCTGGCTTAAAATCGCTGGGAGCAGTAGTTTCATAGAAAATTCAATCTATAGATTAGAATGCCCTCACTTCATGAAAACATATAAGTAGTTAACTAATAATTAATTTTACATTCTTCGAATCCGTTTAAGTTCGGAACATTACGAGGTCTGACAATTGTATTATAAAAAATTATAGCCAGCCACAGACGTAGAGACTTATACATTAAGACTTGAGCGTGCATTCCAAACAGTTCATTCAAACACGTATGTGTGTGGTTGAAACCTTCAGACTTATTTGGAAGACGCATTTCAATAAGTCTGTCACAAAAATATCTGGCGCTGCTTTATTTTTTTCCCGTGCGGTTTTGAATGCATGGGGAAACCTGTACGTGTGTGGTGCAAAACTGCACGTTTAACACAGTTTTATCCAGTGTCGTAGAACATGCTATTTGACATCAGTATTTAGAAGTTCCAGCAAGTTTCCTCGTCCATCCTGAGTTAGTTAAACTGATCAACAGGTTCTAGTTGTTATTCTATAAGCAAATTTACACCTGGTAATCCATTTTATTCATTTTGAACGTTCCTTTTTCATTACATTTTTAAATGTCTTCTTACCGATGCAAGCGCACGCCACTGCCATCAAACAAATTTCGTATTCTGATAAGACCGATGACATTTTGTACCAACGGTCAACTTAAAGCCGCCTTCCCACGGCACGCGGCTCGGCGAACTTCGAGCCTCGCGCCGTGGGAAGGGGGTAGCTCGCGGCTCGTTGGCGCGACTCTAAAACGGCAGAAAAGTCGCTACGTATGTGACACTAAACAGAGTACACGAATTTTACACTGGTTTGCGTACACATTCAAAAATGCGCACGCTAGTCTCTGCATCTGTGAGGATGCTTGCAGAAATGGTAACTATTAACAGAGGGACAGTTCGAAGAATTCTACATAAACAGTTGAACATGCAAAGTCTGTGCAAAATTGGTCCCCAAAACCTAACACAAGACCAAAAAAAAAAAACGCCCGTAAAGGAAGTAGCACAGATCTCCTTGAGGGGTTGAATGAGGATCCGAATTTGCTGGAAAGAGTAATCACCTGCGACGAAACAATGATTTTCCCAGACTAAGAGGCAATCCATGCACTGGAAGTCTCTTTCGTTACCGAAAATCAAGAAATCAAGTATGAGCAAATCAAAGATAAAGGCGATGTTCATCGTATTTTTCGATATCAAGGATGTTTTCCTCATCGAATTGGTACCTGCGAGCCAAACAGTTAACTAGGCTTACTACTTGGAGGTCCTGCAGAAGCTGAGAGAACGTGTAAGAAAGAAACGTCCCGATTAGTGGAGAAACAACGCATGGATTTGCCACCAAGACAACGCGCCAGCCCATAACGCTCTTTCCGCGAAGCAATTTTTGGCGGATAAAAGAACACCCGTACTTAGCCACCCACCGTTTTCGCCGGATTTAGCTCCTGCTACATTTACCTGTTCCCAAAAGTGAAAGAATCGTTGAAAGGAACCCACTTTGAAACTTTAGAATAGGTAAAGGAAAAAACGGCAACCCTACTTCGTAGTCTCACATCATAGTCCAGTCAAATGGTAGAAAATAGGGGAAAGTTTTGGCGGAATTTTGATATTTGGTTCCTACATGATTTTTGGGTCGCTGAACATGAATATCAGGTTTTCCAACAAAAATTTTGACCGGAAACACGTTTTTTAAGCAAAAACGGTGTAAAAACTGGTTTTTTGTTTTTATAAAATTACTCGAAAACTATACAATTTCGTAAATGTTGAACAGATATGAAATAAAAGAGTATAATTTTTTTTACATTTTATGTACTTGAGGTTTTTTCTCCGATCTATCGTTCAGCCGCGAAAGCGCCGCGAATTTAGGTGTTAAAAGCAAAAAAAGGTAATTATCACAGTTCATTTCTCGAAAACTTTCCATTTTTCGTAAATTAAAAATGGTATATCAAATGCATTTTTATAAATGAAATGTTGGCAAACGTAATATTTGCATACAGCGATCCAAAAAACATATAGGAACCAAATATAAAAACTCCAAAACTTTCCCCTATTTTCTATCATGTGACTGAACTATAATTTCTTGGCGCTTTAGCGGCTGAACGATACATCGGAGAGAAAAAACCTCAAGTACAGTCGTGTGCAAATAAATCTGGGACAATGGTTTTTGCATATGTAAATTGAGTTATGATTTGAAGCATACCTCCATGGATTTCCTGCTATCAGAAAGAGCTACATTAAACTTTGACAAGTAAATGAAAATGTAGCTCTTTCTGGTAGCAGAAAATCCATGGAGATATTCTTCAATTCTCAACTCAACCTACATATGAAAAAACCATTGTCCCAGATTTATTTGCACACGACTGTACATAAACTGTAGGAAATTCTATCTTCTTGCATTTCATATAGGTTTAATATTTATGAAAAATGGATAGCTTTCGGGCAATTTTAGAAAAATGTTGTTGCATAAAAAACGTGTTTCCGGTCAAAACCTCTGTAGGTAAACCTGATATTCGTTTTCAGCGACCCTAAAAACATGTAAGAACCAAATATCAAAACTCCACCAAAACTTTGTCCTATTCGCCCTTTTTCAGCACCATTTGACTGGACTATCAGAAGACTTCCAAAATTGTTTCAGCACTGGCAAAAATGCATGCAACGGTGTATATTTAGGGATGGGGAGTACTTTGAAGGGGAACATTGTTAAATAGCATTATTTTTAAAATAAAGTACATTTTTCACACCAGTCTTATAATTTGTATAATTGTCGGACCTCATATGAATACTCTAGATAATTTGCCTGTACTTTTGAGTGGAACAAAAACATGTTATGTATGTTATGCACAATGGGCTCCATCTAATTATACCTAAGAGGTTACGGGATTATGTAAACTACGTTTTTGAGTAACGTTGTATATACAGTTAAGAACGGTTAAAGCAGGTAATAGATATATATGCATTAAGGGAGATATGATTATGTTTTTTCCCTGAGGTTGACATGTGTTACAGACCGAGGGCTCTGGTCCGAGGTCTCTAAGTCAACCGAAGGTAAAGACCATGAATATCTCCCGTGGTGCATACAATATTTTATTTACTATCATATTAGTAAGAATAGTATGAAATTTCAAAATGTCATAATGACATTTAAAATTAGAATATGTACGTAACATCAAGGATTGTTTCAATGTATGGTTGCTAAAACGTTATTTCTAGTTGCATGATTACCATGAGTTTGAGGGAAAAATAATTTGACAAGTCCCTTGGGAGTTGTGAGTAGCTTGTCATATTTTGTTTCTATAACGAAAATGTACAATATCATGTTGCTAGTAAATAGAATTAATTATTTCCATTTCTCATGGTAAATTTCAATCTTTAGGTTTGATTTTTTCGAAAGCTGCTCAGATCTACATGAAGCACCAGTGTTTTTAGAATATTTAATTGGCGAATTGACAAATATTTCTATATTTGCATTCCATTTTGCGAAAAATTCTTTTCCGAGATTTCTTCAGTTCTTCACGTTTCAAGGTTCCCAGATGACAAAAAACAGGTTTCCTCAATTCGGAGAAACATATACAGGATGATCACTTTAGCAAATATATATTTTTCATTTTTTTTAACTGAGAAATAGACAAAAGTAGTAATTTGCGCATAGCTAAGGCTTTATCATTGGCAAAAATTAGACCTAACCAATACAGGGTAAACATCACAAACTGGACATAATAGTTTGGTATCTTTAAAACCCAGCAGAAACTCGTACAAGTACAGTCGCGGCTCAGTCGTTCAAGCAGCCGCAAGCGGTGGAACTGTGCTCAATATATTAATCTCATTCGCCTAGGAGCGCGGAGTTCGAATCCCAGAGGACTAATTTTTTTTTACTTGCAAATTAAGAACTGTAGAGCAGTTGTCACCTACTGCATAATTAGGCAGATCTTTCTACGTGATGTTACCAATAATTGAGCAATCAAAATGAATTATTAAATATAAAGACGTATATTTTATTTTATTTTATTTATTTAATTTGCACTCAGCCAACAGCCGTTAGGCCAATTACAGGCGTCGCTGTGCAGTGTATAGAAGACAAGTGCCCTATGAAATCTTTTAAAACCAAAATAAATATGGTGTGTATGTGTGTGTGTGTGTGCGTGTGAAAAACAAAACTAAATTTAACTAAAGATATAAATGGTAGGTACCTAACTAATTGAAAAGGTTAGGACAAAGAATCAAACTTATTTTTAAAAATATTGGCTGAGGAAGCCCATTCGGTTTATAAGGTTTGCCAAAAGCTCACACGAAATTCGTGGCCACGTAAACGTTGATCTATATTCACAGTAAATTGAGTCTAACTACACACCCAAACGTCCACATAAAATTCTGAAAGTCATTATGATATCACCACGTAGTCGTCTTTCGGAATACGTCTTCGTGTACCACACCTGCAGTCGTTCTTTATAATATGGTCTATTGGCCCGATATGGCAGCACGTTGAACAAGTTCTACTTGGTCACGATTTCTTTGAAGATCTGGCCACCAAACTGGTCCTCCATATTCCAAATATGGTCTCACATACACAACATACAATAATTTTGAAGATTGTAGAGTAATAAATTGAAAACTCTTACGAAACATAAATAGCACACGATTGGCTTTAGCACAAACGTGGGAAACGTGCGCTGACTAGGATAAATTTCTGTAATTACAATTCCTTGGTCCACTTGCTGTGTTACAATGGTAATCGAAATATTTTTTATAAAATAGTTATATCTAAAATTATCTTTACCCACATGTAAAACCGAGCACTTAGAAATATTGAGCGTAAGTAGCAGGTTGACGTTGAAGGACGTTGTTGGGTCAGCATATAGTTTGACGTCATCAGCGTACATGGAACATTTGTACTCAGTGAGGCTTGACATATCGCAGGTGTAAATTAAAATCAGTAGGGGTCGAAGTACTGAGCCTTGGAAAACTCCACTTTTTCCCAATGTATTACTAGAAAGCTCACAGCCGATCCGAACCTTAAATGACCGGTTGCTGAGAAATTGGCAATGGCAATAGGTTATCTTGAATACTAGAACATGATAACCTCTTACGCAATCGCCTCCTACGTACTCGAAAGCTTTTGAATAGTCTAGGTAGATACCATCGAGTGATAATATATATAGTCATTTACACAGGAAAATATATGATTGTCGAACGTTTGGGAACAAGAGCATGCTGGTTCTTAGGGATGATGTCATTTTGCAACCAAAATTTCTGCATCTTTTTACAAATTATGAATTCCATAATCCTCACTATGAGTGATGTAAGACTAATTTGACGATAGTTTCCAGGATTAAACTTATCACTTTTTTTTTTAAATAGCGGTCGTGATGAATGTTATCCAATCACCTGGTAATACGAAAAATTTAAATGATGGCGTCAATATCATACACAGCGGTTTCATTATATAAGATAAAGCGTTTGAGAAAGGGGATACTTATTCCGTCCGGACCTAGTGAGCAGTTCTCGGGTAGTTTGGGTATGACAAGAGAGATGTCTTCAATGGCGAATTCAATCATAGATAGTATTCTGGAGGGCTCTGCAGCTGCTACCAGTAGAGATCCGTGAGGCTCTTGCGTATAATTGGAAGCAAGAACTTTGGAAAATAGTTCGCGGGTTTCTTTGTTGCTGGAGCAAAATGAACCATCTTGACGACGTAGGTTAGGTACTAATACTTTCGAAGAAATCGAGATGCGAATATATTTATAAACTGTTTTCATGATTTTACTGGTGACGAGTGAGCGTTGGTAATTTGATTAGATTTCAGTTTACAAACATTTAGAAAACTGTCTGCGACGATTATAATAAATGGAATTACCAAAACGCTAAATATGTGTTAGGATGTCTAAGGTTTGGAAAGATTTATTCTGACACCTTGACATCAAAGTATTTTGCGATTTCGCAATCTACAATATAAAAAAATTTGGTCCATTCCAGTTTTACATCCAGACCGTGTAAGGTATCGTTCCAGTCAATTTGTAATAAATGCTGGTTAAGTAAATTATAATTAATTATTCAACACTATAATGAACGAACCAATGAAAATTTTCAATTTGTCAGAAACGGCCAATCAAAATTGATTGTCTTTGAAAACACCTAATGTCGTAGTGTTTTCACGCGAGCCCGATTGGTTTCAATAATTTCAATTTAGTGTAGCCTTTGATTGATATTTCACCAAAACGCCAAAGTGAAGTTTGCAAATCAGCGTCGTTCTAAAAGCTTATAATTATCGTGTTGGAAGCTCCACTATTGAATTAATAGTGCAAAACGTTAAAAATGTGTGCTGTCGAACACGGTAAAAGTCATCTACCCATATTGTTGAATAATCTTTCCAAATACCACTCAAGGCAAAATTTTTTAAGAGAATTTTTTAGTCAACATGCAAATTATTGCAAATTTCTCTCAACAAAAACTGCTCAAATGCTCGCGGAATTTTTAACGCAATTTTGGTTTCAAGAAATTTAAACGCAATAATTTGCATGTGAACGAACAAAATTCTCAAAAAATTTTCACCTTTTGTGGTATTACCCTTGATAATTTTTAGTTTTTTACTAATATTAGCGGAAACGATGTAAAGCCGTGGGTCTCATGTTACTACTATGTGTAGTATATAAAAGGTCCCTTGTTGTGGTTGAGACTCTTTCGTCTCGGCAAAATTCCAAGTAGGACTTTGACCATGTCTTTGTCGATAACATACATACATACGTACATTTATTGAATGGGGGCAAATATTTTATTTTTGAAATTAGATCTGCATTTGTGGAAACTAGGTCGATAAGGAAGGTTCTTTATTATTTTTAAATCGCGTATTGTGTGATACATGCCGCGTTAAACTCCTTTCTTTAATTATCTTAAATAGTGATTGAGATGATGGTTCCAGTTGAGGATTAGGCCAAAAGTATAGGGTGATTCATACGTATGGTCATTAAATTAAATGGGTGTCTACTGACCTCAGTAGGAGTACATTCCACTAAACATTAATCGATTACTGAAAAAAATCGTGTTAGGGCTGGTGCCGACGTTTGCGAACCACTGGTAGTACAACAATAACCTATTGCACCAAATGTGATTGCAACAAACCAACAACTGTTTTTGCTTTCGCATATAATTGAAATTCGGTCTTATCGCAATTACAGTATGTGCGAACTTTGTTGATAGAACTTCATTTCACTGACCCAGTTTAAGCATGTAAATGTTTATTTTTTGTTTATTTATTTATTTATTTCGCACTCATCCAACAGCCGTTAGGCCAATTATAGGCGTCGTTGTGCATTTATGGGGACTTCTACCCCACTAACGACCGTCATGATGTTGTTATGACCACCGGGACCACCCATTTCCGTGGCAGCCGTATCACGAGGCGCCGAAAGATGCAACCCTGGAACTCCCATCCAAGTTCTGACCAGAAAGAGGGTTGCTTAACTCTGCTGATCGAACGTGGACGCTTGTTCAAGCTACACCTCTATCTACCCTTAAATTTAATTGCCATACTTATGAATTACTCTATATATGGCATGGTGTAATGGCCATATAAAGTTAAAATGTTGGGGTTTATAGAAATGTTGTTTAGAGCTTCAAAAATATTATCATCGATTGCAGGCATTTGACGAGGAAACGCCCTATAAACACAGGTAAAGGTACAGGAATGTTTTACCGCAAATATTGTTACCGCAATAGTTTTACAACCAGGTTAGCGAAATGAACTAAATGGGTTTGAAAGGATTTTAATATGGAGTTATACAGGGTGATTTTTTGAAAACGATTCACCTGAGATATTTCAGAAACCAAAAGGAAATTAAAAATTTCCGAAAACAGGTCCACTTATATGTCAATGGGGAAACGGTTTGACCTATGATTCACACTTTTGACGTTTACCCCTGCGCCCCTACAAATACCTCCCCAAAAATTTTAAATGGAATGACCCATCGCGTGGTATCTCAAATGAAAGCTTATCTTATAAGGATTATGGTGATGTGTCACTTGCCCACGTTTTTTTTATTTTCTCATACATTTTATGAGAAAGTTTATCATTGCCACTTCAGGAGAACGGTAAGCGCTATCGAAACCTAATTTTAATCAGGTAGGCGTGGAAAAAAAAGAAAGCAAGCCGTTGAGGTTTTGTCTAACAAACTGTCACATTAGTTGATAAGTGGACCTGTTTTCGGACATTTTTAATTTCCTTTTGGTTTCTGAAATATCTCAGGCGTATATGCATATGCAGGCACACAATCTGAGAACTTGTCGAATTTATCCGCGAGCGAATTGAGGTGTAGGTAATAGATAAATGTACTTTTTCGCATTATCATCTACGTATAATGCAACTAGTGGGTTCTTGTTTATTAAATAATCATTTCTGTTTACATGAGATATATTGTTTGGCAATCACGCGAGTCTGAAGGACGAGCGTGATTGCCTAAAACAATATATCGAGTGGAAACAGAAATGATTTGATAATCAAGAAGACACGAGTTGCATTCGGCTAGATTATATCACGAGTCAATAAACAACGTTTGAATAGTGTATTTTAAATATTAAAAGAACAGTAAATGTGGTTGTTATGATTATAACACTCCCTCTAACATCAACTAATGAAAAACTGCAAAATGCATAGTTACGCATGTACTAACTTTTGATAATGTACATAGCAACTGACAATCACATACCTTCCTGATTAATAGGTGATAATCACACGCCTTCACAAACATCACGTTACCTGCTGTCAGTACAATTGTCATAACAACACATTAACTGTATGTACCTTTAATATTTAAAATACACTATTCAAACGTTGTTCATTGACTCGTGATATAATCTAGTCAAATGCAACTCGTGTCTTCTTGATTATCAAATCATTTCTGTTTCTACTCGATATATTGTTTTAGGAAATCACGCTCGTCCTTCGGACTCGCGTGATTGCCAAAAAATATATCTCGTGTAAACATAAATGATTATTTGATAATCAAGAACCCACTGGTTGCATTGTATATGACAATTGTATTGACAGCAGGTAACGTGATGTTTGTGAAGACGTGTGATTATCACCTATTAATCAGAAAGGTATCAAAGGTATGTGATTGTCAGTTGCTATGTACATTATCAAAAGTTAGTACATGCGTAACTATGCATTTTGCCGTCTTTTATTTTTTGATGTTAGACGGAGTGGTATAATCATATATAATGCAACTAGTGGGTTCTTGATTATCAAATAATCATTTCTGTTTACACGAGATATATTGTTTGGCAATCGCGCGAGTCCGAAGGACGAGCGTTATTGCCTAAAACAATATATCGAGTGGAAACAGAAATGATTTGATATTCAAGAAGACACGAGTTGCATTCCGCTAGATTATATCACGAGTCAATAAACAGCGTTTGAATAGTGTATTTTAAATATTAAAAGTACAGTTAATGTGGTTGTTATGACAATTGTACTGACAGCAGGTAACGTGATGTTTGTGAAGGCGTGTGATTATCACCTATTAATCAGGAAGGTATATGATTGTCAGTTGCTGTGTACATTATCAAAAGTTAGTACATGCGTAACTATGCATTTTGCCGTTTTTCATTGGTTGATGTTAGAGGGAGTGGTATAATCAATTTAATAAATAATTGTAGGGATTCCACTTTTATATTTTATCGTGAGGTTTGTTTCACCCGCAGACATCTCCAACGTGGTTCAAGTATTGAAGCTGTTGAGGCGTAATATCATCACGAACTCAGATTTCCTTGTACTCAGAATTACCCAAAATTTAATTATTATTTTTCAATATCTTACTAGCAACGCTCTGATCGGCTGTGGTCGACCTGCAAAGCCTACGGGTGATCTACTTTGAGGTTTTCCCAACCGTACTATAGCAACAGGTAATAGTTGGTTCTGCATATTATGCCATTATATCAATTATTCCTTTAGCTGCATGAGCTTCAGTGTGTTCACGAACACTAATGTTACCGTTTGTCTTAGGAACTCCATAAATAATTAATTTTTTTAGCGTTGTATGCGTTCCATTGTTTTAGCAATAGTTTCCTTGTTAGGTTGCATAGATTGAGGCAAAGCTGTTTGTGCACCATCCTTAATTGCAGTTTCAAGTTGATCTAATCTGTCGGTTAGGTTAAAAATAAGAGTTCTCAGATCGGTTGCCTAGCAAAAATTAGGTAATACTTTTATGATTTGGAATTTATTACAGGTGAGGCGAGTGGTGTCATAGCCGGTCAACCCAACACAGCTGAGATTAAATGTACCGTTGCATTATGAACAAGGTCGTTGGCAATTGCATTATCACGAGTACTGGTCATCACTGACACAGATGCAGAGATAGAAGTTCAACTATTCTCAAACAGCTAATGGCTGAAGGTTCCAGGTGAAACATTTTTCACAATAGTTGTCACAAAGCAGTATTATTGTTTTAAAAAAGTTTCAAGAAACGGCTGCAAATTTTACTAGCGAAAATCGAGAAATAATTAAATGGCACACGAGGCCACACACAGCACAAAGGCTCACTTTTACATTAAAATTTTATCGAAAATTGTTGTGGTCAGAAATAAAAATTTAATGAAAATACTAACGTTGTTCTCCTACTGTATGTCTAAAAATATTTTGTCATGGTCCAGTACAAGTTCACGGACATCTTTTATTCATGAAGCTATCTACTTGTGGGTCACAATGTTTCCTTCTCCGAGTAGGCTGTGTTAGGGTGACAAAATTGGATTATGTTGTTTTCAATTTATGGTTATGATGTTTAACGCTTCAGCACTGTTGCTGACTGTAATTTAAGAATAATTTTGATTGGTCTTACGCTTACAAAGGCAATAATAATTATTGTTAATAATAATAATCATTGTTGCAGAAAGATGCGATCTCGCAGGAAATTTTATAATTTCAAAAGCAATTTAAAAGTTTGAAGGTAATAAACAAAGTGTTATAATAATATTTACTTATCTAATATGAATACGTTTAAAAGCACAAAATTGCTTCATTATATTTTTTCCTTTCGGTATCAAATATTCATAGTTCAATGAAATATGTTTTTTCAAAAATCTGTTGGTATTAAGATCAATATCTACAAAAATATCGGTACTACATGTAGTTAACACTGCTGCTTATGTCAATAGCATATTAATACCAATGCCACTAGGGCAATCCATATACCAAGCAGAACTAATAGTTAAAACGGAAAGTAACAGTGTAATTAATATATTAAAATAATTTGTACAACTAATTTTGAAAGTCATACTTTTTTCATGAATTTGCAGTTTGATAACGAGGGCGAAGCTCGAGTTAATCAAGCAAATTAATGAAAAAAAGGACTTTCAAAATTAGTTGTACACGTAGTTTTTTGCATAGTGATCTCTTGGTCGAAATTTAGTTGAAAAGGACTTCGGAATTGACAACTGTCAAATTGATATTTCAATAAAATAGTTAAAAAAAATTACTTTTTTCACGATTTTCGTGTTAAAAAGTGGAATTTTCAATACGATTTTTCGTTCAAAAAAGGCGACTGTCACGATTACTATACAAAAAAGTCTTATGCACTTTTGTCGTGCGGGCCATGGGCCAAACAATATCTGCTACAGGAGGAGGGGGGGAGAGACTTTTAGCGTCCAGCACGAAATATTTTGGTGCACTTTTCTTATTGCAACTTGTAGTTTGTTCAGCAACCATTGTGTTAGGTGTGTGATGTGTTGACCTTGTTACTCTATCTCTTAGGTCTGTCGTTCTCAGTAGATCACAGTTAATTCGGTGCCCAACTGTGAGTGGTATCACCGAACGCGATACCGACAGCCACGGCTGCGGAAAATTCCGCCCACCGTGGAATTCGAACCGAGGACTTGCTTAATGCAAGCCTAACTCTTTACCAGCCGCGTTTCTCGGCTTATTATTTTTCAATTAATCATACAAATTTATTAATTTATTGTTGTGGCAAAATTTCGTCAATTACATTGCATTTTAGCCTGTCTTCTATAAAAGGCTTTGTTAATTCCTATAGTCGTTTTTTTAAATTTCGATTAATTTACACGTTGCGTTAAACTAGCCACTTCTATATTTCAACTGCACCGAATGAAACGGTGCATTATCCAACACCACCACACATTCATCTTGCAGCTTGTCCAATGCAGGAATAAGCTGATTTACAACACAATTTTTAAAACTTACCCATGGAGTCGAGTAGCAAGTCGCGCCCTTCCAAATACCTAATTTTGATCACACGTGCAAAATTGTAAAACGTTTCCCCCCATTTGGCTACGTTGATCGACGACCGTAGACCAACGTTTCCTCAATGTACACGAGTGTTATATTTTCACTACAATTTGCTAATTAAATACCTTAATCTCTAAAACATTTTTCTGGCGTGAAGAATAACATTCAAAGAATTGTATACCAGGTGGTTGGTCATACCTCTGAACATAAGCAATTTACATGGCTTCTCACGGTTATGCATATTCCTGCTCACCATTTTTATGGAAAAAATGGTAGTGGTACTAAATTCAAGAGAATAATTTTCCGCGTCGTTTAGCATTAAAAACTTATTGGATATTGTTAATTGTGCATAAAAATATCAATTTTAGATATTTTCAAATATAAGTGAGGGGAATATCTAAATTTTAAAAGAATATTTTTATGCACAATTAACATTATACAATAAGTTTTTAATACTAAACGACGCGGAAAATTATTCTCTTTAATTTAGTACCACTACCATTTTTCCATAAAAATGGTGAGCAGGAATATGCATAACTATGATAAACCATGTTCAGAGGTATACAGTGTGTCCAAGATAAGGAGGGCCAGTATGGGGATCTCGGTAATGGTAAGAGATACAAATTTGGTTAAATGAGAAGAAAGTTGCGCAATTAAAGGACTAAAAAAATGACGTCTAGAAATCCTTGATATGATTTTTCGTTTTTGAATTATCTCAAAAAAACCGAATTTTTGGATTTTCTTTTTTATTTTTTTCTGGCGTTAATATTAAAGTTAGAGCGAAACTGATTATACTTCTTTATAGCAACTTTTAGTGGACTTAATGCTTACGTTATCAATTTTTTTATCCGACGTTTCGTCTTTGAGAAACCATCATCAACTTCATTTTTTTAAATACGGCCCTGGTTTTTTGATGCCAAATTTGCAAAGCCCTTGTTACTCTGAATTCAACAATGTGCCACATATTATGGTTTAATTACGTTTCGAGCTTTTTTCTGATCATCATCAGAAATTTTTTTAGATACGGACCTGCATTTCTCATAATTTTGTAAAAATAAGTTCATACAGTAAGTTAGGCCTTTTTACATGCCGTTAAAATATTAAAATGCACATCATAATGTCATAATTCTGATACATTAATTTAATAAGCAACCAATAACTATTAACAATAAACAACAAATAAATGAACAAAAGATAGGCAGAAATAATGAGAAAACGAGCATCGAAACAATGTAATAGGTATTTAACGTTTTGAATTAGAAGAAGAACTTAGAAGATTGGTTCTTGAAGCCTTTCAAAGTATAACGCCAGTATTGCTGAATAATGTTTTAGATTCTACAGTTAAATGTTATTTATGCATAGAGAATGATGGCAACCTTTTTAAATACCTTCTGTAAATTTAATACCTATTAAATGGTTTCGGTGTTCGTTTTGTTATTCTTTCTTTCTATCTTTTGTTCATTTATTTGTTGTTTATTGTTAATAGTTATTGGTTGGTTATTAAATTAATGTATCAGAATTATGACATTATGATGTGCATTTTAATATTTTAACGGCATGTAAAAAGGTCTAACTTACTGTATGAACTTATTTTTACAAAATTATGAGAAATGCAGGTCCGTATCTAAAAAAAATTCTGATGATGATCAGAAAAAAGCTCAAAACGTAATTAAACCATAATATCTGGCACATTGTTGAATTCAGAGTAACAAGGGCTTTGCAAATTTGGCATCAAAAAACCAGGACCGTATTTAAAAAAATGAAGTTGATGATGGTTTCTCGAAGACGAAACGTCGGATAAAAAAATTGATAACGTAATCATTAAGTCCACTAAAAGTTGCTATAAAGAAGTTTAATCAGTTTCGCTCTAACTTTAATATTAACGCCAGAAAAAAATAAAAAAGAAAATCCAAAAATTCGGTTTTTTTGAGATAATTCAAAAACGAAAAATCATATCAAGGATTTCTAGACGTCATTTTTTTAGTCCTTTAATTGCGCAACTTTCTTCCCATTTAACCAAATTTGTATCTCTTACCATTACCGAGATCCCCATACTGGCCCTCCTTATCTTGGACACACTGTATAGTATATAGTATTCCCAGTGAATGCGGGAAATATTGTGTCGGTGAAACATCCAGGTCTTTAGAAGTTAGAGTTAAAAAATTCAAAATATTATTACCATCAGCTCGATAAATTTACACTTGCAGAACATGCTGGGAACCACAACATAAAATGGCATAACACAAAGCTCATATATCAGTAATCGATGTCAACTAAATGTAAAATTCAAGAAACGGCGTATATTTACATAACGAAGAAAAATGCGTTTCGTCTTTCTTAATATTTCTAAACAAAAATTGGCTGTCGATTCTTAAGGATCTAATCAAGTACATAGTCAATTATCAGTGTCAAGCAATTCATTGGAAGTTGGTCACTTCTCAACGCCATTGAAAAGCTAAGATTTTCTCAATTTGTTGGTAACGAGGACAGACGGCAGATTGTTATTTTTGGCTGCAACGGAAAATATTGCGTTCTTCATAACCCTTCTATGTTTATTACCCATTGATTTAATAATTTTGGATAAAGTAGTTCTCCCCTTTTTAAATTTCAGCTGTTTTTGAATCGGTTAATGATACCTCCAAATACCTTCAAATTATATTGCCAAATTAGTTGCGGAAAATCTTTTCTGAACATGGTAGTTTTTGTGCATTTACCAAAAATAAAAGTTTTCCAACTGTCAGGTTCTCCCTTTAAAATATTATGATTCTGAAACTTAATATTAAGCAGTGAGTAGTGAATGGTGAGATGCATTTCAAATGAATG
Source organism: Agriotes lineatus (assembly GCA_940337035.1). Lineage (NCBI taxonomy): Eukaryota > Metazoa > Arthropoda > Insecta > Coleoptera > Elateridae > Agriotes > Agriotes lineatus. The sequence continues at coordinate 56,351,597 of OW679196.1, forward strand.
CATACTCACTACAAATATATTCACTGATCTATTTATAATTGCGCCAGTTTCCAAATTGCCTCGTCTTTTTTATAGTGCTGGAATGCCGCTTAGTTCCAATTTTTGTATCCTTCCACACAGTTTTCCGTATGTTGACATTACAATTGCAACAATGTCAATAAAGCAGCATTAAAAATGTCATAATACCATTTTTAAAGAAAACGACGACATTCAAACATATCACTTCGGAAATGCTGTCGTTTTCCTTAAACGACTGATGCCATCGCATAATGTCAGCATACTTAGATACTTTTTTGATGTTAATATCACTACCCTTAAGTTCTCATTGAACCCTTCGGAATCGTTCATTACACAAAACGCATTGCACACGTTGCTGGATTGTAGGTACAAGTTCTTTTTAGTTTCTTTTTCACGATAGGTATGCATTGACTTGGCTAACCGATCATCTATACCTATAGCTATTGTACTTTGTGTACACAATAATAATTATACCGGGTGGCCATAAATATCTGATATCACATTACCTTTGGAATCAACACCGCTTTATTAAAGTGATGAATCCAACTAAACTAAATGTCATTAATGTCATCACAACTAAAATTCTGTCAAAAATTATTACAGATTGCAATAAGTAATGGGAGTTAGAACAGGAGATTGTTTATAATCTAGTCGTAAGCTAAACTGCAGAATCCGGGACACATTCCCCTCCTCTTATTGCATTTTATTACATTACATAGGTACCAATAATTATTGTAATTGCAATATAATGCTAACCAACATTTATAAATAGCTAATTCCATGGCTACCGGGATCTCAGATATTTATGGCCACCCGGTATGTACAATTATCTGGGAATACCTTGAAAATGTGATATTACATACATTTCAAATTATCCTTAATCAAACCGACCACCCTGTATTAGTTCTGCAGTAATCACTCAACCACCCATCAATTACTACGAAGATCATTAATGCTATATCATACATACGGGTTTTAAAAGAAAAAGCTCCTTCGATATTTCGCAGGATTTTGATAAGTTTTGGTAAGAATACCTAATTTATAAACTGATTCATCTCACTTGGTTGATTTCCCATTTATGTCAAATTTAATGAAAACTGCGGGAGTAATTCTCTAGGGCTTGATACTCGGACATATTCCATGTGTAATTGTATATAAACTGACTTCGTAACTTGGGAAATCCCATATTAAATTCTTAATGCTAACGTATTGACTCCCCTATTAAACATAAGAGCCAACTATGTTAAAACCCTTAACCATACAAATATTTAACAACCACTAAATACGTATTTCGAGAGATAAGTTCTCATCTTCAGTAACCTTGAAGAGAGAGACTAACCCGACAAAGTTGACCGAAGATATGCTCTCACCAGAGAAAGTCAGCACTCTCGCACATCCTAAAGCTATTTATACTATTAGACCCGGAGGGGTGTCCTATGCGATCAATTAGGTGTCAACTTTAACAGAGCGTAAAGATCAGAGTAGGGAATAGGACCTCCGCTTTTGTTCAAAATGTTGTTATTTTTATACTTAAAAATGGTCAGGACTTTAAAAGAATATAGCTTCTTTGTTGAAGTTAACGCCTTTACAACTTTTAGGTCAATTCCTGTGATACTGTGACTCATTTCGTAAATATCTATGTTGGAAAATACTAGATTTTTCGAACCTGTTGAGTGCTATATGCTCTTTACATCTAGTGCCAAAGTTACGAGGTAACTGTCCAATATATTTAGAAACACAATGCGAACATTTAATTTCGTAACCCCAGATTTCTCATAAGTTTTAAGTTTTTCTCTTGGATTCCCTATTAAATTTCGAATATTGTTGTTTGAACTATAAAGAACTCTATAACGTGGATCTTTAAAAGTTTTCTCTGGGCTCTTTGTAGCTGAGTGTAACGAATCGTTATGTAATTTCTAAGACTGACCAGAGTTATGGAATTTCAAACGTGCAATTTTATTTTTTGTTTCCTAATTAAATTGTCGATAATTTTAGAAGAGATTTACACACAGCGATAGTGTTGATAGTCTGAAGAAATTTAGAGTATGTAGACATTTTGTGTTGAAAACAATGACGAATACGTTAAAATAAATCTGTTTACATTGATTTATTTGCCATGAACACCGACTTTCAAGTTATTTTTATATCTTATTATTAAGACATCCAAAAATGGTCGTTGTCCTTCGTTTTCCATTTCATATGTAAATTTTATGCTAGGACAGAGCCAGTGTGATTTTAGTAGTGAATTTAGTTGGCCCGATTCAATTATTATCTTACTTTTTATGTTTTCCTACAAAGCAGAGAAGTGAAATCTATTCAACGAGACTTTAATAAAAAATGGGTGCGGTCATCAGATGACCTGTTTTACTGTTCTAATCTAATCTTGTGATTTTGCCAAAAACTGCACTTCTTACAAAAGAACTTTTTAAACAAAAGTGTAGATAATTGCAAAATTTATGATTTTGTTCTTTAAAATATTGTTTTTATGAAACAGTTATACCATTTTCACTGAAAACAGAAAAAGTAGCGTAAAGGACCACCGGTAACCCGATTTTAACCAAAAATCACTGGAATCTCCGAATCTATATTGAAAACGTAAATATAAATTTTGAGTTCGATCGACTAAACTGTCTGGGCTGTAGATATGACACAGGCAGACTCAGATACTGGCATCACTTCGAAAGCTACGTTTTCTGAATCGGAATACACCAAAACGGATATTTCTGCAAGAATCTCGAGTTGGAAAAAAATCATGGTTACTCTAATTTATTTTACGAGGTAAAAGAAAGTACAGAAAGAACGGTCAGTTCTATCGCTTCACTTTTTCTTGGTAAACTTTCATAATAATAACTTCCTTTTTGTTTTTACCAATATAAATTCACTTAATACTGCATCAAAATCTAAATGTTAAGTGACCTTTGTCGGCTAAAACAACACACCAGCCATGTTCAATTTCCAATGCAGCTCCTACTTTTTGATTAAGGGTTGATCACATATTTTCGCTTTTCTGTTTTGTAGGAAAAATTGGTAAGTAAGATAACAATTGAATTGGACAAACCAAACCTTGGTAGTTATACTTGTGCTAGAATTAGTAGGGGAACCAATATCTATTCTTAAGAATTTAGTATGGGATTTCCTATGCTGCACATACAGCGTCTACATATGGTATACTCATGAGTCATGATATTCCCGATTTCAATAACGTAGCAGTTATGCCACAAACAATACTGCACCTATTTATTAGAATTTAAACATTTGCCAAACCACTGATTAACGTCAATTCGCAATTAATATATTGTCAGTAGTGTGCAATATGGAAAATACAACTTAATATCCGCTAACTAAAAATATCCACGTTAAGGCGTCCTCCGCCGAATTACAAGTGAACGGATCTGCAGTACATTAGAATGCCAATGGTGACGACGTGAAGTTTTTAGGATTACTTCTAGCCTGAAATATAACATGGAACTTTCATATAAACAGAAAACTCTCCGAATGCTACACAAGGTTGAGCCTTTTTTATACATTAATAAATTGCAAATCAACGTTAAAAATTACATATTTAACATTATATAATTCTTATATCAATTCCTCATATGTTCAATCATCATGCGTGGCCCTGCCGTCTGGAAAACTACAACGAAAACAAAACAAAAATTAAAGTGATGCAAAACAAGATACCGTTCTAGGCATTACCTGCAACGCCTCATAGTTTGCACGTAACACTTAGCTATACCCTGAATTGCAAATTTCAAGTGACAAGGAAATAAGAAGTCAAACTGTCTCAAACTTCTTTAACATATTTAGTTGTTACTTTTCTGTTAAAACTGTAGTAAAACTTACGATTTGTTGTTATTTTTCTAACACATCCATAGTTTCTAGGGTGTTTCATATCTAAATGACGTGGAACCCATGTAAATGTTGATCATTTGTTCACTGTGGACCCCGTCATCCTTCAAGTGTTTAAAATTTATTTTTGATAATAGTAAAAAACGAAGAAAATGCACTGCCTAATATCAGAATGACGAAACAAAAAGGTCATGAAGCTGGTAGTAAACCAGAAAAAATGTTGTACACGTGCTGCTACAGGTGTCCTTATCAACTGAAATTATAATTAAAGTGATCAAAACTTAGTTTATTTATATATTTTATTAATAAGTTACTTCTTTTTTGTAAGATTTAAGTTCTAAAAAACGAATTAGTTAACGCTGTCTTGTCTCCTTTTTCTCTCTCTCTAAAGCTTTCAATTTTCACTTATTGCTCAATCCAAGATTGAAGATTTCCTGGAAATAACATCGAAGGAAGTAGAACATGCATTGAAGAACGCTAAGAATCGTAAAGCTGTATGTCCTGATGAAATTCCGGTAGAATTTCTAAAACTAATGGAAGACGACGAAATGCGAGAACCAATAATTAATAGAGAAAGGCACGGTAAGACAAGGCATGTTCAGGGGGTTTTGAATTGGCTCGCACATTAATAATTTAAAATGAAAGGTTTGAGCACATGCAAAGCCAAACCGCATACAATTTATTTAACACAAATGGTTTGTCGGCTGCAATATTAACAGAGTGTAAGTTTATTAAGTCAAACCTTACGATGGTTAAAATTGTGAGCATAGCAGAAAAGTAAACCGATATGAAGCAGAATAGAAAGAATTTGCAAGAGAGCAATTGCTAAATATTGGCAACAGGTTGTGGCGAGAGACATGAAAGTGGGGAACTCAATAATTAGTGCATTTAATAACAAAGTGAAACTGAGCAGAGCAATGACTTTTAAAATAACGTTTGTGTGTGCAATTGCAAAGAGACAATTTTAATTATAAGGGTAAAGACAATAATTTAGATTTAAGAAATATTAATTTTAATGTTATGTATCAAACTTTATTCCTGTTGTAACCTTTTTGTATCAAAACTTATTTCTGTAATTTAGCAACCTGATGCTAAATTGTTTTAAAACGAAGAGAACAATTGAAATTAATTTGACTTGAAGTTTGTAAGAAATTTGCTTCACTTTTAATTACGAATTTATAATAATAAACGAGCATATTAACAAGTTAAAATTACTGAATTTTATTGCCAACGTGTCAGTGTTCATATGAGAGTGTTTGTAAAGCTTTACGCCACAAATAAATATGAAAATTCTACGATCCCATTCCGAGGCCATTGGCAGCCGTTTCAACTGGGATCCTCCAGCTTTGTTCTCGGAAAAAGAAAGCTTTCCCAGCCAGAGGCCTGTACTCCAAGACGTTTACAGAGTCTGCAAGAGGGCCACCGTCAACATTAGCAGCGAGGGGACCGCCTCCAGCAGGAAATCCGTACAGCATCACCTACGCGCATCTACATTGCAGAGCGAGCCGAAGTTTAACAAGGTAAGGTGCCTGAAATTTGTGCATCAGAGCCAGGATACGCAGTATAATGCGAGAACAAATATTGCCGAATAAGTTTAGCGCGTTCCCAGGGCTCCAGCGACGTTCTAAATATAGAAAAATCGAGTGGCGTTACCAAAATTTGCAAATCCAGCGTCCATAAAACAATTGCTAGAAGTAGCGTCGTTTCAACTTCTGAACAATCGAAGGAGCAGTCCTGACGTCATTCTAAAACAAAGACGAGTTTAGTTGCCAAGCGGGAAAAATTTAAATGACTTACTTGACGCATTTTTCACAATATTTTCATGAGTTTTAAAACGTTCAGATACGCAGTTTGCACCATCTGCAAATTTGTGTCATCTGTCAGTTGGACAATTATTTGACCTACCTACTAAGAACCGCACATTTGAACTACTGACTTTGAATTGAGATAGTTAAATTCAGATCAAACTTGAAAATATAGTACAATTCTGATCCCACCCGAGCGAGTTTCATATTTTGCTCATGAGTTAATGCATTGAATTTTGCAGTTGAATGAAATATTAAAAAGGGCATACAACCATTTATTTGTGCATTAAAATATTACATCTCATTTTAAACATCCGTAATTCATTAAAAGGCGATAATTGATTAACAGGCGAATTAAATTAAATATTATCATCATATTCAAATAACAATACAGAGAATTAGGCCCCTTTCATCTCAAACTAGGGCCCAACGTTGGAGAAAATGTGAATTTTTGATTTATTTAGATTGTCTCTTACAAAATAAGACGAGGAGCCATCTCAATATATCGTACTGGCCATGAACCACAAGAATGGTTAAAGTCAGTATTCGTTGTATTGTCTAAGAAAAACAGTGCTAAGGAGTGTTCGCAATACCGAACCATAAGCTTGATGAGTCAGTTCGGATTTGGGAATGGTATGGAAACAAGAGAAGCTTTGTGTGGAATGAATGTACTCATCCAGCGATTCCTAGGCATAGACACTGACATACACATGTGTTTTGTCGCCTACCATAGGGCATTCGACAATGTTGCAAATGAGAAACTGATTAAAATTTTGAAAAAGAAAGGAACAGCGGCACACGATATACAAATAATACAAAACATATACTAGCAACAAAAGCATTATCCCAAATTGACGGTAGGACGACTGAGGAAATGAAAATTAAGAAGGGTGTAAGACACGGATGCGTCTTCTCACCCTCGTTGTTTAATTTCTTCTTCTTCCTCTTATATTAGGCCAGTGGTCTGTTTATTCCACACAATTGTGGTTCTGTGAGCCCTCTTAACTTGTAAGTCGGGTAGGTGGCTAGCCTTGCCCGTCGAAATTGAGGAAGAGTTTCTTTGTTAGGGGTTAACGACTACCACAGGTATTAGCGTGGTAGCCGGGGAGCGTACGATTTTTAAAATCCGTCCACCGGGAATCAAACCCGGGCCGGCCTGAGAGTCGAGCATATGCTCGCTGGGCCATCCGCTCACCGTTGTTTAAGTTGTGTTCTGAAATTATCTACAAGGAAGATTTCTATCTATAAACAAAATAACAATAGAAAAAGTTATTGAGGACAAATATTTAGGAACATGGTTGAACGAAGAGAATGGTAATACACAAGAAATAACTCCAAGAAGTGAGATAACCAGAGAAGTGTTTACAAAAATGAGAAACCTCTTTTTCAATCGTAATTTTACCTTGGAATTGAGAATTCGCATCGATGCTATGTATTCTCTACATTATTATATGGAGCAGAAGCATGGACTCTGAAAAAAAATATAAAAAAGCTTGAATCCTTTGAAATGTGGTTCTACAGAGAAATGAGAGAAAAGAGTTAATATTAACCATTAAAAAACGAAAACTCCCATATTTTGGACATGTTATGAATGACAAGTACTCCGTGCTACAGCTAATCATGCAGGGCAAAATCGAAGGAAAAAGGTCAGTGGGGAGAAGAAGGATGTCCTGGTTAAGAAACTTGAGAGAGTGATGCGGCTGTACATTAATGCAACTATTTCGAGTAGGGGTATTAAAAATAAAAATAGCCGTGATGATAGCCAACCTCCGATAGGAGAAGGTACTTAAAGAAGAAGAAGCTCAGTCCAAATATAAGAATATCTTCACTGGGGGGCACCTTTAAATACCCCTATTAAGATACACGAGAACGTCGTTCATATACGAATGGCGTAGCCCCGTGGATTGAATCGTAATTATAGTAGGGATATTAAGTACATAATCAATTTAAATGATAAAACTGTTTTGTAGCACCTTCTAATGGATTTAAAAACTACATTGCCAATTTTTTTATCCGACGTTTCGTTTCCGAGTAACCATCATTAATCTATTTTTTTTAAAATGCGGTTCTTATTGCTTGATGTGAAATTCAACAATGTTCTACACTATCTGGTTTAATTACGTTTCGAGTTTTTTTGACTATCATCAAGAAATTTTTGAATAAGGAATTGCGTCCTAAAGCATTTCATACTTTGTTCCAGGTTTTGTAATTTAAACAAAGAAGTAATGGGACACTGGATGCTTTGCATTTCTAATTTTAATTGTTTTTATAAGTAAAAAAGTAGTCAATAATTTAATTACTTATAATTGAAAATTATGTATTTCTATTCCAAGACCATACGCTATTATTTAGGATTAAGGACATTGTAATCGAGAAGACTCCAACATATGGTTCTAGATACACTACGTAGCACTCATGCATATCGTTGTATTGTGAAGGAGACGGTGACGACGCAAGAAAGCAATGTCGATCGCATACGGAGTAAGCCCGAGCAGTGATTAGCTTTTATATACAGTATGATCACTTTTCATCTAGTATGCCTATGGAATAGTTCCTAATTTATGAATGCAACTGCGTTTATATTTAAATGTCAACATTGAAATTTGGTTTGTGACTTGTAGTTGCATTCATAAATAAGAAAGAATTCCACAGCCATACTAGATAAATATAATTTTTGATGATACTATATATATGATAATGTTTTTCTAAGCAGGAAACTAATCTTTACTATAAGAACCCCCTTATTTTCGCAGTACATATTATTAAGAATGTCCTCTAAATCATAAATAATTATATGTAAATAATTTTGAGTTTTTCAGAATTTCACACAAATTGTTAAGTTGATGCCGATGTCATATGCTTTTATAAGATCACAGCTTTGCTTCTTATAGTTTACAAGACCTTCATGTTGTGCCTTCTTTCCTCGGTCACTTTGTATTCTACTTCGTAGCCTCAATTTGTCTAGGTTTTTAACATGACGTGATTGTTTTCCCATAGATTTCTTTATTTAAAAGTAAAGTATACAAAAACATTGGATATTTCGAATTATGTAATTAAATATGCCATAATGGAAAATCATATTGCAAAATTTCTTTAGAAACAATCATTTAAACCGCAAAAATTCCCACATATTTTGAATAATATTCAATAATAATGACCGAAACCTCTTACGCCAGAATCCAATACGATGTTGAAAAAGATAGTCGGTGTTGGCTTTATCGATGGCTTGTTGAAGCCATTTTCTATAAGATGTTCAGCTATTTATTATATGGCCTACTAATGCACAGAAATAGTAGATAACTCGATGCGGTGCCATTTTTTAAATAAAAATTTGAAGAAAGGTTTTGTTCAAAAATTCGTACTTCGGAGATGAGCTCTTTAATTGGCCATTATAAAAATTCTACCATCATGTTTTAAGGGAAACAATACTATTTATGTGTCTTCTAATACGTAGTCTACTATTTCAATAAACATTTTCTCCCTCACTAGTTAGAAAAGGCTACGTTTCCACATTTAAACAAAATGATAACATTGATCTAACTAACAGAAGGGTTAAAATAAACCATACCAAAATTTTAAATCAAAAGATTGGACGGAATAAAGAAAAAATATGCTTTTTAAAATAATTATTACAATTATGAATTTAGAAGAAACGTAATGCTGCTCTCCTGCGAATAAATGTAGAATGATTTGCGTAATTTTTAATTAGTGGGAAATCACATCACAATTATTATTACAAAATAAAATTACGCAGTTTAAAGTTAAATAAGTTAACATAATAGATATATAATTGCAGTGGTTCAATAGATATGGAAATTTTATTCTTACAGTAGCAATAAATTACACCCACAAAATAGCAGCCACTTTTTATGAGCTCAGAAAACGTGTTAACAGTTGTACCTTTACCACTCTTAGTGGCTGTTTTATCACATAGGTAGTTTTGTTTGTTCTCATAAGCCAATGATTAGGATATGTTAATTACAGTGATGAAACGTTTTCCCCGGAATTAACCAAACTAAAGAAATTCAAGTGGGAAGTTAGAAGTCTCAAGGACGACTACCTACTGAAGTGTATCTAGAATTGCGCCCTGAAAATCTAATCAGTTTTCGGCAGTAATTTCCTGCAATAACATATAATACGCGAGTCCGATAGATTTGCTACCATTTCTTCATTCAAGCATTACTTAACAGGACTGTGTTTGCTGCTACTACAATTGCTGCATCTTTAATAAGAGATTGTATTCGTAACTGGTGCGTAACTTTTTCAAATTTTATTAAATAATTTAAATTTGTAGCGTTATGGCGGATTACTAACTCTAATTTTTACATCTGTTTATGTAAATATACAAATAGAAATGTGAACCATTACGGGTGTAGCATTTTTTTTGTATATTGTCATTTGGCTTGGCAGTGATTATTCTTTTTAATTGATTGAATTTATTTGACAATAGACTGCCACTCACAGCGAATTTATTTGGTATGCTTAAGCGAAAATCTTCAATTTGCTTACAATAATGCTAAAAGTAATTGCATTTGTACATTCGTAATTGAAGAAACATAGTACATTAACATGAAAACGTTGAATATTTGCAATGATACATTTTCTTTGACAACTAATTTCAATTTATACCTCTGACGATTTTTTATAGCAACCATCTGTCTTGATTTTTTTTTTAAATATGATACCGTAACGTGCACTAGCTTTGCGCTTCTGTTCTTTTTTTAAATATAAGTGAAGAATTGTATTTGATTGATCTAGAACGTGGCTTTTTGCTCTCAAATTAACATAAAAATCAAACGTTTGTATGTAGTGTTTACGATCGGTAACATAATTAGATTTTCTTAAACCTCATGTACATGGAATTGACTGCTCCCTTGTGTTCGATTTTTTTAATGAAAATGATCTATTAGGACATGCAAAATAATTTGAAAATTCTTTCAGCTTCATCAGCATTTGCCCCAAATTTTTATTGTTATATAAAATTACGTTTATGCGTATTATTTACTCACAGTAGTAGATATATATTGCCAACTACATCGAACTATTAACGTAATGTAGTAACTAGTAGAAAAACAATCAACCTATTGTGCAGCTGAAATGGATAATCCAACTTCCACGTTTGATTAAACAAATCAGCTCACGCACGTGACACTAAAATACTGAATGGGTTTTCTGCAAGGTTGTTTGCGCATATTGAAGCATCCGTGACTGTATAAAACCACTTGAACAAATGACGGTAATTTTAAAACAACTTGGGAAAACTATTACTAATTATTGGTATCCCATGAAATACTAGTTCGTACGTCAGAGGCTTCATAAAAATAGCTCAAGATATTAGAATAACGTGTGAAACCACTTCGAGAAAGCATTATTGGGATCGAAAGAAATATTCTACTGTTCTACTTCAAAACACAGTTCTACCACAATTTTTGCATTTATAACACAAAACTGTTGATGCGAAAATGTGAGTGTGTTATTTGAAGATCTTGTGGTCTCTTGCATTGTCAATATCAAAATACAATTTGAGCTTGACCCTCATCGTCTTTGCAGATGAACAATTAGTAATGTTTGGTTTTGTGTGTCGTTCACCTTGCGAATCCAAGCAAAGAATTTTTGTAATAATTATTACTGGAGTTGGCATCTGAATCCTTACATCCTAACATTGCATTTAAAATGGCTAAAAAGTGCAGTATACCATTAATTATACAGGGTGTTATGGAAATGAGTGCAAACATTTTAACCAGTGATAGAGCTCACCACAATGAAAAAAATTTCTATTCATCGTTTTTCATCTAGTCGCATATTTGTTCAATCAGGCATATTAAAACTGCAAAGTTCTTGCACAAAAAACATGCGGTCAATAACTTACCTACCCCAATTGATAAAGTACGTTGGTGACCAGATGTGAGCAAAGGTTTTATCAGTACCTATGCAGTTTTTTTTTGGTTTGTATATCAAAGAAATGTTTTTTGTGTTTTGTGCCATTAAATAAAATATTATTCCATAGGTGGGTATGCATTTTTAGAGTAAAATTGTTCAGCGAACTCTATTACGGGTTACTCATTTCCATAACACCCTGTATAAACACAACGCTTTAGAAATCGATCGTAATTGAAAACTGTTTAACTATTTTCACTGCACTGATAAAAATACTAAAATAGTCCTAAAGACAGGCACAAAGCTAATTGTTCGCATTATTTTCATAATATTACTGCAACTAATTTTGGCTCCAAATTTGACAAAGGTGTACTTATAAGCATTAAATCTGCGCTTTGATACCAATGCAAAGTACAAAAACCTATAGTTTACTATGATGTTGGAAATCGAACGCTCAAGTAAATTATGTAACGTTTTTCTGTGTGGGCTGCAATAAACTTACAGTTAACTACATTATTTTTCATAAATATGCCTTCTCGAGAAAAACAAAATTTGATTGTCTAAGACATATAATTTTATAGATAATACTTCTCTTATACAAAGAAAACGTTAGCGCCATTTAAATGTAGGTTCAGATTGATCGAATTCGTAAGAAAACTTATAATTAATTCGTTTGATTACCAGTATCATGTCATTAGTAGAACGAACACGATAACTTGTTACTTTAATTAAGTTTTTATATAACTAAATATTTATCTTTCGGACATGATTGTCACTATTCAAATGCAGGAGAAAAGCTTAAAAATACTTTAAAAACTATTTCGCAAAAAGTCACTTGGACATAATTTGGCATAATTACATCATACAGTAAAAATAGTGTTCAAAATCCATCTGTTTTGCAGACTCCGTAACTATTTTACTTCAAGAAACTAGCGGGCACGTGTGGATCTTTTTTGTAGTATAGCTGAACTTGTATAAGCAAAATTTTTGTTCATCTTTCGTTTTTAGAAATGTTATAAATTTATCAATATCTAACAAAATCGGTACCTATGAAAAGATTTAAAAGTATTGTAATCATAAAAAATCGCCTTCCGAGATTTCTTCAGATTTTCACGTTTCACGGTTCCTAGCTGATGAAAAATAGGTTTTTTCAATTTCGTCTCTCCCCCTGTCTGTCTCTCTGTATGGTTGACTGACTGTCTTTCTGTCTGTATGTTGCAGTTATAGCTCAAAAATTAATTGTTGGATGAAGACGATATTTTGCATGCAAATTATATGTCGACCTGGTAAGAATCCGAAAAATTTTCGCACAAATATATACAGGGTCAGGACCTTAAAAATAAAATGTTGGTTATTTTTCCCTTAACTAAGAAATGCATAAAAGTAATAATTTGCACATAGCTCATGCTTTACCTTCGGCGAAAATGAGACCTAACAGATACAGGGTGAATATCACAAATTGGACAGAATTGTATGCCGTCGTTATAATGCAGCAGAAATAATTTGAGAGCAGTCGTGGCGCAGTGGTTCAAAGGGCCGCAAGCCGCGGATTAGAAATTGCGCCAGACATATTAATGTCATTCGCCTGGAAGCGCGGAGTTTTTTTTTAAATTTACAAATTGATGTAATTCGCGCGGGGGAAGTTCCGTGTAAACGGTTTTAATTTTTTTTTAATCCAGTTGGAGTCAAGGTTTAATATGACGTAAGTATTCAGTATCCCTTTTGCTTCCAAATATAACAAGAAACTTAATTTTCCTTGAATGGAAGATAGAGTTGCCTGCAAGCTAATAAATGGTTTATTTGTTTAACTTTCGAAAATATCAATTTTTCCTATGACGGTGGGGGAAGTATGCTCATTTTCTGCACTCAAATATCAAAAGATTGTCCAGTGAAAATAATATTATGATAATCAAGGATCATCTCGCCGAGAGTCGAGTTCTATCTTTCACATGTGTTTTTCAAGAGCATTTTTCTACACTAGTATTGCAATGTATCTATGATCGTTTAAAAAGTGACAATTTTTTGCACAGTATCTAATGTTAAACGTGTTTATAGTGTTGATACCACACTACAGTGTGAATTGTATTTTTATTTCAATGAAAATGTACCTAGATCGCTTTGTCGTAAATTTGTGTGTCAACATAACCTAGAATGACTACTAGTGTTACAGAAAAAATCTCCCCGAACTGAATTTTTATTCTTCACTTACGATCGTAGGATAGCTATTTATAAAGACAGGAAATGCCTAATTTTTTGTAACGCTTTTGATTTTGCAGGACGACCATAGCGAGATTCCGCAAAGTTATACAAATTACACAAAATTAAATTTTCTAACGTGTTTTATACATGATTTTTAGATTTGGTATGTTAAACCTTAAACTGATCAAACTATAAATGCCATGTCAAATAAATGTCAATATATTGAAGATTAAGTAGATGCACCTTCGGTTTTTCGTATGTTAATTTAATGTACTTTTCAGCACTAGTTGTGAAATGTTTTTATTTCATAACTTCAGTCAGTTTTGAAAAGCGACACTTGGTGGTTCGTCTAATACTGCTCGCACGATATCAAGCCATCGTTTAGGGAATCTACGTCTCCGTCTTTTGTCATGTAGTTTTCCTTAAGCAGTACTTTTCTCCAAGTTGTTAGTTCTAGCAATATGGCCCAAGAATTGAAGTGTTAAATGCACACGAGAGAGACGTTTCTCTAAAATCCACGCATTAATTCTATGCGCAATCCATGGGATCCGTAACATTCTACGCCAGCAAAACATTTTGAAAGTGTCCATTCTACACATAAACTATCAAAACATCAGAAATATATAATTTAGAAATCTCTACTTCAAGGACTAACGTGATAGCGTTTAAAGGTCAAGATTCTTTTTGAGCTAAAATCATGCAACACGCCTTAAGTTTTATAAGATTACTAGTGAATCACCCGAGCTACGCTTCGCTAATTTAAGAGAGATTTATTAATAAAAAATTAAAAAAAGGATGCATCGGCTGGGAATCGAACCCGGGCATGCCGTGTGGCGGGCGAGCATTCTACCAGTGAACCAAAGATGCTTCGTTGAATAAGGCGCTGCTATAATGGTATAGAGTGAATCACCCGAACTACGCTTAGCTTTGCTAATTGCACGATTTAATTAAAACTTTACTTTTTCGTACTTCTTTTGAAAATAAAAATCGGCCTACGATCTACGTCTAAAAATTTTCAAAATTTTAAGCTATCATACAATTTAATCGGTCCAGTAGCTTTGGAGAAGATAGCGAACAAAGATACATACAAAGAAAGAGACCACCGATTTTATAGTATAGATTGCCATTCTCGTATACCATACGGATGCGAAAATTTAACAATTACTGAAAGCCAAGTAAGTACAATTGAAATAGCTGATTTGACGTTCTTTTGGCACACTGCTGGCTACACAATATTGGACCATAAACACAATGAGGAAATTAGACAAGAATTAAGTAGCTTCTATCTAAATTAAAACTTAAAATAATACAGAACCAATTTTCACGAACATCCAATTATGACTCTCGTATACCGAAACAACTTCATCATTGTCAGCCTACGAGCGGTTTTGTGTACAGAAGTGCAGCTAAGTTGTCGCAATTGTAAACAGCAATTTTTTTGTAAATCGTACTTTTCCACATTTTTACATTCCACAATACATAAACTAACATGCCATATGTTTGCAAAAGTCACATATGAACTTTAAGCTCGGATTGTAAGTGTACTACTTTGAACATTGTTTAGGAGTAGAAATTCATAAGAACCAAAATTTTAAACTTTTTTGTGATGTTTAGGGGTCCAGAAAAGTTATTCTATAAGATTTTCTATAAAATACTCGTATAATGATTCTAATAATGTAATGAAGTTTATTATGTCATTTATGTAATAGTACGATGCATGAAATCAAAATTACGTAATTTTAAAACATTTTAATTTATAATAGGTCAAATTGCAAGTATTTTCTAGTTTTATGAGTTTTATTATAATTACTTTTTTACGAAATAGGACGAGAAACGAAACACAAGCGAAAAAACGCGAAAAAAATCTAGACCTCTTCACGCTTTTCTTTCTCGTTCGATATCTCGACAAATACCGCTCTTGCGCAGAAAAATAATCGATCATAATAAATTCTAGAGCACAAACAAATCTTAAATGCTTTATTTTCATGTACCGTTAACGGCAACCGAGTTATCGCAAAAACATGAAACGCACCTTTTCCTTAAGATGGGGCAAATAGCACATAGGAAATATTCGTCGACAACTTGAAGTTACGGTTTCGTGTCCCCCCCCCCCTCCCCCAACAGCTCAAAAAAGGAATTTCAAATTTTGGTTCACTTTCGAACACGTCCTTTTTTGGCTTCCAGCGCCTGGGCTATTAATAAAAAACACCGAATTTGTAGTAAACAGGTAGTAAAAAAATAAAGACTAATAAAAATGTAAAAAAATCACATACGGTCTACGGTAAACATTAGATAGCATCAGACATAATGAGCATTCTTATATTTCATTCTTGCAAAATACATGAAAATGAAATAATAATAGGAAGGTGCTTGTTATGTACAAGAAATATAAAAATATCACACCTATTTTCACGTGCATAATTCAAATCTTCAACAATATTTATATTGTTTTCTATTAATCGAATCCTTACTGTTCACTCTGAATACATTGCGTAATAGACCTTTTTTAGTCCACTTCTCAAGTATTGGTTTTACTTAAAGCAAACAAAAGGAAATGGTTTTTTCCGTGTATATCTACGTCACTAATACTTATCATGACAGTGCAATAATTTGTTATAGTTTTTTTTAATACCTTCTTACTCATTTATATAACTCCTACCTCGCGTGGATTCATTTTGACAAAATCGATTATTTTTATTTCGTATAATTAAACTGTAGTTAAGCAATTTTACGAAGCTGTTAATTAAAAGCTACTTATGTAATACGTAAAAATTTAGACAAGAAAAATTTACTTTTTCAAAACACGTTCGTGTCTCCTTGAACCTGAGGAACTCACCCCGTCTGCGAAGTAAAATATTTGCAGCCGTGCAAGAACTTATTAGAGTTCGTTTGACGGAATTAGTACAATAAATCATTGAAGAGTATCCCAATTGGAAGTTGGTGTTATAACTTAAAATTAGATACTCGAACTTTGCTTTTACGTTTGCATATTAGTGTTGTTGTGATCTTAATGCTTCAATTTTATTTTATTTATATTTACTATTATTCTCAGGTTTTTATCAAAATTGGGTTCTAAATCTTACATTTTTGCATACAGCTTGAGCATGCACTAGTAAGAACTTTAACTTTTAAACTCTTAATCTCTGGGTTACTATTGAATTCAATTGGGACATACACCATAAAATTTCTAATACTTTGAATTGAGGCAACTGTATTTATTAAAAATATATCTGCATTTGTCATATTTAATAACCTTTGTTTATATACTTGTAAACTAATTAATTGCATTCAATTTAATTTTATACTATATAGCTATACGGTATGTTTATATAATTTAATTATTTATTTCTTTGATTGAATTATTGTTTACTTTAATCAATTTATTATACTTTAATATTTCTGTTGAGTTGAATTCAATTTCATATTTTTTTTTTTTTTTATTATTAATTTACTTTACAATCTGTTGCGTAGCAACATTCAGTAAATGCTTTGATAATATATATATATATGACATGTTGAAAATAATCCACTGAATATTTTCTTAATAAAACGTAATAGTTTTGTCAATTAGCTTAACCTAAAATCTAATTCTACTTTAATCGCTACACTGCACAAGTTCACACATCACTCGAAACGTGTTGGTAGGTGAGAGAATTTAAACCTTTTGAGCCGTGGTTCTTCAATGTCCTCGTCCATTAGATGCTCCACAAGAGTGTTTGGGTGGACACTGAGCCTGTCTTTATAGCGAACACTATATTTTTGAATTTCTTCGTTGACAGATGGAATGTCAAGGTCTCGCAGTATTACTTCATTTGGAACATACCATGGAGCATCTACTATGGATCTAAGAACTTTTGACTGAAAACGTCTAAGGATGTCGATGTTAGAGTTGCTAGCAGTACCCCATAGTTGTAAACCATATGTCCAAATAGGTTTGATTATGGTCTTGTATAGTAGTAATTTATTGCTAAGTGATAACTGAGACTTGCGGCCTAAAAGCCAGTACATTTTTTGGATTTTAATACCTAGTTGCTTCCTTTTCGTCCAAATGTGTTTCCTCCAAGTCAGTCGTCTGTCTAGGTGTATGCCTAGATATTTAACGCTCTCTGCTTGGGGTATCCGTCGATTGTTTAACTGAACCGGTGGGCAAATGTCCCTTTTAGTGGGGAAGGTTACATGTATAGACTTTGCTTCGTTTACTTCAATGCGCCATTTCTTACACCAGGTTTCTAACTGGTACAGATGATTTTGAAGATACTCGGATGCTGTGTTAGGGTCAGGATGTGATGATAATAGAACTGTGTCATCTGCAAAAGTAGCGACGGACGTTGTTTGTGATGTAGGAAGATCTGATGTATACAGCAGATACAGAAGTGGACCCTGAACACTGCCTTGCGGGACTCCTGCGTTGATGGGGTGTAAGGATGTTTGAGAATCACCATATTTGACAAGGAAGTTTCTATTAGAGAGGTATGATTTAAGTATTTGGTAGTAGTCTGGTGGTACGGTACTTTTACGTTTGTAGAGCAAGCCATCGTGCCAAACCTTATCAAAAGCCTGCTGGACATCAATAAAAACTGCCGAGCAATAGCGTTTACTTTCAAAATCTTTAATAATTGTGTCTGCTACTCTGTGTACTTGCTCGATTGTGGAGTGATGCCTTCGAAAACCAAACTGGTGGACGGGTATTATGTTATTATCTATGAGTATTGGTGTAATTTTCATAAGTAGTAACTTTTCGAAGACTTTTGACAAGACTGGCAACAAACTAATTGGTCTATAGGACGACACTTGTTCATTAGGCTTTCCAGGTTTGGGTATTAGTATTATTGTAGCTACCTTCCATTGTTCAGGGAAATATCTTAGTCGGAGGACTGCATTGTATAAGTAGGTAATATATCTAAAACCCTTTTCTGGTAGCTCTTTAAGTACTTTACCCGTTATTAGGTCGTAACCTGGTGCTTTGTGGGGGTTCAAACCCTTTAGTATAGCGGTCTTAATTTCACTTATTTTAAACGGTTGAATAGGTGGCGACATTTGGAATGGTGCCTGAAGGTACTCCAAAACTTCATTTTCTTCTTCTTGAGTAATTTTGGCAGCAAATGGTTTAAATACTTCGGATAAATGTCTAGAAAATGCTGAAGCTTTTTCTTGGTCACTTCTAGCCCATGTGTTATTCTTCAATCGAAGAGGTGTGATATGCTGCTGCGGTTGTCTGAGCTTCTTGGTGGCTTTCCAGAGCGAGTAATCGGAAGACTCCGTAGGTGTCAAATGTAGCAAATAATCTTGCACTGCTTGATTTTTTATGGAGCTAAGTAGATTTTTAAGTTCAACCGTTGCTCGATTAAGTGCTCGTTTGTCATCTGAATGTCGCGTAGCTTGCAACTTTCTGCGCAATTTGCGCTTTTCTGCAATTTTTCTCTTCACTAAAATAGGACAGTCAAGATTTTCATTATTATAATTATGAACTTTTGTGGGTGTTGCCTGCCACGCAGCTTGTTGAACTGTTTGGTTAAAAGTTTCAACTGCTTCAACTAGTTTCTGCTCTGTTTTCAAAGACATTTCCAGGCTGAGGGATTCGTCAATTAGTTTCCTAAATAGTTCCCACCTTGTATGTTTATTGTGGAGAGTAGGAGGTTTCGTTTTGAGTAGTACTCGTGTGCACACTGTTATTATAATCGGGGAGTGCTCGCCTGTAAGATCTAGGCAGGATTGTGCTTTAAGGTTGTTTGGGGTTATTCCTTTGACAATACAGAAATCAAGCAAGCCTGGCAGTTTTGTAAGGTCTGTAGGCCAGTTCGTTGGTTCACCTGTGGATATATAATGCGACCTATTGTTATTTATTGTCTTTAGTAGTTCTCTGCCTTTAGTAGTATTTATTCTTGAGCCCCATTGCACATGCTTGGCATTGTAGTCACCTCCGGAAATAAATCTATTTCCTAATGTTTGGAAATAATGTTCGAAATCCTCTTGTTTATTATTGTGCCTTGGCGGACAATAGACCGCAGAGATAGTTAACGGGCCATTCCAGTCTTCAATGGCTATCGATGTAGCTTGAAGATTTTGAAGTTGGTATTTAGGGAGTTCGTGGTGTCTTATTGAATTTTTTATAATAATCGCTGTACCAGCATGGGCTGTTCCATCTGGGTGTTGGGTGGCATAAACTATGTATTTGGGTATTTTTAAGTGACTTCTGTCTGTAAAATGCGATTCGGATATCAGCATTATATCGATGCAGTGGTTTGAGATGAAAGATATTATTTCATCTTTGTGGTTTAACAAGCCATTGGCATTCCAAACAGCTAACTTAAGATACTGGGCCATTGTTATTTTTAGTGACGAGAGTCGTTAATAAATTTAAGATAGTTCCCATCTGCTCCATCAGGGTTTTTAACATTTTTTTCAGTTCGCTTATGTCATTAGCTTCATTCACTGGCATGGTTTGTTGTTGTTGTTGTAGGACATTCTGTTGATTAATACCACGTACTATTTGAGCATGAGTAAAATGATTTTGTTGAAGGTGCTGCGCTGAGTATGATTGTGTTTGCTCAAGTTGCCTGTTTCTCAGTGGTGGGAACATTTTCCGTTGTAGTTCTTTGTAGACTAGACAACCTTTATAATTTGCGGGATGGTTACCTTTACAGTTAATGCATGCCACTTCATTACTTCGTTCTTTGCGTTGACATTGAGATGTTGCATGATTGTCAGTACACTTTACGCATCTCGGACTTCTGTTGCAGAAATTTTTAGTATGGCCAAACCTTTGACATTTTGCGCATTGCGGTATTTGGCGCCTTACAATAGGTGTTTCAAACTTAATTACTGAATGGGCTAGCTTGTCGATTTTATAGATATCCTTGTTATTTTCTGCTGGTTTTAATTCGACAAAAAATAACGGTAGTGGTATTTTAGTTCCGCGCTGTCTGATATTTGATATATTGGTAACAGTATGTCCGTGTGTTTGAAGCTCCTTTTTTAGATCTTTTAAATTAGTAGAAGGGTGCATGTTTCTCAGGACTACTCTAAAGCTACGCTCTTCTTTTTTCTGATATGTGTGATATTCAGTTTTTCTTTCTGCTAAAGCTTTGATTATAGCGGAGTATGTTTTCGAAGATTTTGGTAGTATCTTAACCTCGTCATTGTTTAATGTTTTTAGGTCGTAATCGTCTTTTGCTATCGATTCTAATAGCGTTATAAGTGGTTCGATAGTCTTTACACCAAATACGAAGATCGGTGGTGGTTTGGGCAGTTTGCTATCGGAAAGTACATTTTGATTTTTATCTGAGTCGTCGTTACTCAGTGGCTCGTAACGGTTTGTAGGATTCAGCCAGTAGCTTGACGTTTTAGTCTGTTTTGATTGCGGCTTATCATTGTTATCTTTACGTCCGCGTTTTCTACCTTCAACTAACTGCCATTCTGATTCTTGAGAAATCTGAATTGGTTGTGATTGATGATTATTTTGAGGGGATATGTTTGAAACTACAGGTGTGTTTGGCGTTTGCAATAAATCTTGCACATTAAATCTTGTAAATGCATTATTTGTTGGTGTTTGTTGTGGGTACTGATAATTTTGTGGAACGTATTGTATTTGTTGATTTTGGTCAATTTGCATTGGGATGAACTGTTGTGTATTTTGTGCGGGTGCGATTTGATTGTAGTAGTTAGCCATTATAGGCTAGTGTTTTTAGTACTTACAATATTAGTTTGCTGATTATAAGTCTGGTAGTTCTTGATAGCACAGTTTTAGACCCGAAGGTCGCACTATTATCTTTATTGCTTGAATCCGCCTGTAGTTTTAGCCCAACCTTGCGCGCTCAGTATCAAACGGAAAACTTCATATTCTTAAGTAGCAGATAAATGCTTGTGATTACTCATTCCCTTTTTAGATCTGTTTTTATGCTACTTGACGTTTTTATACACTTATTGGTGATGTCTTGTCTCTTCGAGCTCTAATTATTTTCAATATTCAAATTCAATTGATATCTGCATCAGCTACCCCTCCCGTAGTAGTCAGCAAGCCTTTTTGACCATAGGATTTATACGCTCACTGAGTCTTTCTCGATATTACACTTATTACTTCCTTTTACGATAAAGGAAGTATTGGATTCACCCCAAAAATTCGAAATTGAGTTTTCAACAGATCTTCACGTTTTAGAGTCTCCTGATCCCAAAAAACATATTTTTTTTCATTGGTCTGTCTGTGTGTGTGTCTGTGTGTCTGTCTGTCTGTCTGTCTGTCTGTGAACAGATTATCTCAAAAACGAAAAGAGGTATGGCGTTGAAACTTCATATATAAGTTTTGTGTACTATGTAGATGAGACAGCAAGCTTTTGAAGAAAATCGCATAACCGGAAGTAGGTGTTTACTTTTGTGATTTTTCAGTTTTTTTCGAATTTTTCAAAAACGGCTCTAACGATTTTTTTCAAACTTTACATTTTTATTGCATTTTTAATGTATATTGATGTGAGATAGGTGATTTTCCAGTTGAATACTTCTAAAGTAGGTTTCTTTTGTTTTTTCTTCCATTTTTTTATTAACTCCTATTTTAAATAGAACACCCGGTATATTATTACATTTTTGAATTCAGCTTAAAATTTTAGAGAAAATTTGTCTCTTCAACTAACGCTCTATTTTGTAGCGTTTTTGTAGAATTTGTAATTTTTTAAAATTTTTGGCAAATGCTTAAAAATTAAAAATGAAATTTTTGACTAATTATAAGATCACTGTAAAAGAAAGTTGTGTGAGTGTATCACACCAGATTTTTTCTTCTATATTGCACTACTTATGAGTATGACGTTACATAATGGTACAGCAGTATTGTATCAAATTGACTATTTAATTCAGTTTAAAACTTGTGTCAATCGAATTAATAAATTTACACTACATTTATTCTTGTTATTTTTAAAGTACCCGCCAAAAACCTGGGCCATACCAATCGATAATACAGATTTCTATTTTTAGTCTTTATGACTTTTGTGTTTGTAATTAATCATGCTTATTAGGTTAACAGTTCTCAATTGTGTCTGTCTCCAATTATATGATGATATTAACCTTTTATACACCAAATATGTAATAATTAAACCTTTGTTTTATCTCTTATGATAATATATACTTCTTTCATATAAAGCTTGACTAACAGAAAACCTTTAATTGATTTAAATTACAATTGCAACCACAAATTGGCTATTTATTAATTAAATAGAAGTTTTAATAATAAAACTTATCATTAAAATTCTTCTTGCAATTCAGCTTTGTCTCTGCACTCGGGTTAGCCTGTCCTGATTTAAGTGTTTTGAGCAGAGCTCCGACGTTGTTATACATAATGTGTATGTAGGTGAACATAAATGATTTTTTAAAAACACAAAAGTATGTTAATATTGCATTATCAAACGTGTATTATACAATAATGTATCTACGCCTCTTCTCAAGTAGAAAATTGGAAATTTTTCCCTCATCAATATTTTAAAAAAGAATAAGGTAAAGATTGTGCTATTAATATTTACAACAAATAGTTTATGTGTTATGGCTTGCAGTTAAAGTTGCAATAAATTTTGATATATAGATATTTGATGCTATTATTTACTTTCAAATGATAGTGCGATAATGAAAATTAGTTCGGAAATGAGGCTCCTAACTCGTTTAAAATGAGTGTTGTAAGTGACATTCGTCTCCCGCGTGTAGGTAAATTATTATAGCCACTTGCAAAAACACACCGTCATTGAAATATAATTACAACCATCTCGTTGACGTTGGAAGCGATACTACTTTAATATATTAGGAACTGCTTTCAGCCTTAATAGCTTTCTTAGTGTAACTTAGACGATCTCTTACGCCACTTTTTAAATAATATGTTACGTAGGTACTATATGACATGTAATATTTGAATATATAGTTGATCTATTTATAGTAATAGCAATCATTGCATTTTAATTAGCAGGCAGTGGAATGTAACGCTAAGAAATTACAAATATCTCAATTTTTACATTTGGTTTTCAGCTTGAAGTGTCAGATACCCAAGTATTTACACATGTACAGTCGTGTGCAAATAAATCTGGGACAGTGTTTTTTTCACATGCAGATTCAGTTAAGATTTTGAAGAATATTTCCATGGATTTCCTCTTATTAGAGAGAGTTACGGGCTTCAGTACCTGTTAAAGTTTAATGTAACTCTTTCTGATAGCAGGAAATCCATGGAGATATTCTTCAATTCTTAACTGAATCTGCATGTGAAAATAACACTGTCCCAGATTTATTTGCACACGACTGTACATATATTGACTTATTGTCAAAACGCGAATTTTTAAGAATACAGTATGTGATTAGTGGAAATTTTCATAAAGAAATAGTCACTAAAATCGGCATACGAATGAATTACTTCAAATTGCTCTCATATAGCGGATAAGGGGAAATTAGCATCGCAGATTGAAGATTACGAGGAAATTGAAGAACCTGAACGAAATAAACGTTGTCTTAATAACAAAGACTCACTCTTCTAACCATAGTTATCACTGCTTTTACTAAATATTATTCAATGCAGCATCAAACCCTTTAATCAAATTCATAAATTTCAAATTGAATCCATTCAGGCTAAAGGCATGTATTTAGCTATCACTGTTATCTATTAACTTTTTATTTTTGCCACAAGACAAGTTATAAAGTTAATCATCAAAGATGGAGTGCCTCAATTTTCTTTAGCTGGCGAAATCTATGTATAAACACAATCTGAATAGTGTATGTTTACAAACCATCCCATTAGCTCAGTAATAAATCATGTTATGAATTAAACTTTTACTGATATGACAACGGGCGTCATTACAAACTTTTGGCATTGCACTGGACAGGGGCGCAGGAACAGGGGGGGCCAGGGGGGCAATTGCCCCCTCATAGAGTATGTCGAGGGGGCAAATAGTGTAATTTGCCCCCATGATATATTCTATGAAGTTTTTAAAAAATTGTACATAGGGTTATCACATTAATCTACACGAGATGCTAAAATTCGTTGTTCTATTGTAGAAGGGGCAGAAATAAAACACGAAGAATTTGTTAAACACGTCTTTATTGTTAGGTTGATAGCGGAGAATTCGATATAGTCCATTTTTCTTTCATATGGCAATGCAAATGCCGACATTCCAGGGAAATCATTAACAACAAGCATTGCCACTAGGCTGCATTGTGTTGTTACATGAACTTCTGGTTATTATTTTTGTGGTAAGGTTGACATTTCATTATTTTAAATTGTGTTGCTTTGGCTATTATAAACTTGAAATGTGATTTTATAATTTGGTTTTAACTATATAGTACAAGCAAACGGCGCGCTACGCGCACTTGAAATAGGATACGCGAAAGGTCAAGCTCCGATCCGAGCGCTAAGATAAGAAAAACAAAACCTAAACAAATATAAACATCTGTGAAGCCGGAACGTGAGATTTTATTTTGTGCCACAGACACACTGACAAACACACATTATGGAAAATTATATTATAGATGATCAAAAATTATTTTCATCTAGTATGGCTATGAAATAGTTCCTAATCTATGAATGCAACTATGACTCATTTAAAAATCAAATGTCAAGTTTGACATTTACGTGTAAACGTAGTTAAATTCATAAATTATGACCTATGCTATAGCCATATTAGATTACATTAATTTTTGATCATACTTTAATTAGGTAGGCATTGAACTAAGGACAATTTCAGTTTATAATAGCCAGAACTACAATTTATAAATAACTACGGTGCCAACCAGTCAAAATAAAACCTAACCTCATTGCAAAAATAATTAGAAGTTTATGTACCAACACAATGCAATCTAGTGACAATGCTTGTTATCAATGGTTTCTCTATACCTTTTCAACTTCAACTTGGGACTAATCAATTTCAAAATGGGAATAAACAATTTCAAAATGAAATAAACAATTTCAATTTGAGAATAAACAACTTCAAATTGGGACTAATCAACTTCAAATTGAGAAAAGCTTTTTGTTGGCGGTAGTCTTTGGAAAAGGACAATTACATGGTTTTGACAGGACGGAACTAATTATAGTTAGTTGTTGCTGGTGTTCCATCCTGTCATAATCATGTAATTGTCATTTTCCAAAGACTACCGCCAACAAAAAGCTTTTCTCAATTTGAAGTTGATTAGTTCCAATGTGAAGTTGTTTATTCTCAAATTGAAATTGTTTATTTCATTTTGAAATTTTTTATTCCCATTTTGAAATGGATTAGTCCCAATTTGAAGTTGAAAAGGCATAGATTGCATTTCCATATGAAAAAATAAAGTGTGGTCACCCCACGACTTTCTATTACTGCTTGTAGCATTTTGAAAAACTATACTAACAAAAAACTGATTTGACAAAAGTTATAGATAATTATGCAATATATAACAGCTTTGAATATTTTTATTCCCATTCATTTGGGAGAAAGTTTTTTTAAGTATTCATTTTGCGATTTTTCAAAAACTGCATGTCTTATAAACTTTTTAAACAAGCGTTGTATTTAATTACTCAATATATTATCTTGTTCTATGAAATTTAATTTTTATCAATTATAAAATTTTCCGGGAAAACAGAAAAACAGACATATATCACTTTAAAAATCACCTTTTCTGAACGATAAGACGCAAATACGGATATTTCCGCAAAAATCTCGTGATTACTATGAAAAATCATGATTACTATATTTTACGAAGTAAAAAAGTAACAATGAAGTATACCTTTTGTGTATCTTTACGACCATTCAATACGTGACTAAAAAGCATTTTGGCTTAATTGTAACTATTATAGTTATTTATGTATCAAGTCCATAATGTAGGACTTTATTGAAAGAGTCTATTTTATGCAGAGGCAGCGTAGCGGAGCGATAAAGAGGACGACCCAAATAAGGTCTGATGATGTACAAGCTGCATGCAAAGCTTTATGTTAGACGGCAGTGCAAAAGATTTCCTGTTTTCTACAATACCATTTGTGGCATTAGACACATTAGAAAATTCAAGTTGCTATTGAAACATTTGATAGTTTCGAAGTGTGCTTCTAGGTTAATTTCGTTTTTTATATCAAGAATAACTACCTATTACCGGGAAGTATTAAAGATGAATTCCTTTTTATTAATTGTAAAGTTTTCAGTTAACACTCGTACGTATAATATTTTTTTCCCGATTTGAATAAAATGACATTTATTTTGATAATAACCGTTGGACATTGACAGGCGGCCGTTTTACTTTACTCTATGGACTAAAGTGGCACTTTATGGAAGCTAAATAATACTATAATAAAGTGTTTATGGAACAGTCGAACATAAAGCTTAGTTATGTTAAAATACTAAAAAATGTTTTTGCCCCCCCATAATTATAGTAGTTCCTGCGCCGTTGGCACTGGACATGCAACTTATTCAACGGCTAGTAATAAATCGGCAACAATAAAATTACATCTCGTTTACGTTAGCAGCACATACCTATACATGACACTGCGAAAAAATGTGCTATCAGGTTGTACTGACATCATTAAGCAAAATAATATTTTTATAATTACAACCGGTTGCTAGGGTGAAGTTCTTCTTATTAAGGAAGACCTGTTACTTAATGTAGTAGTCATAATCGTAACGAAACGAGTTTTATTGCCAAAATGATGCGGTGAGCCCAGTTTTGCGGCAATCAAACGAGTTTCGTTAAGTGTCATAAAGAAACGTGTATTGTTCAATATTTTATCTTTATCAACAAATTGTGGTCCAACGTAATCTTTATATAAAAAGAGTGCCGTAATGAGGCTCTTCACGATATTAAAATTAATTTTGTTAATAGTCTATAACAACACCAATGAAGATAAAATATTGTACAATATAAATACATAACGCAGATTTAGTCATTCTTGAGTCTTATAACATTCGCTACGCTCATGCCTAAAGACTAGATTTACGCACTTATATCGTAAACAACTATGTATTGGTAAAACACCAGTTTGAATCACGGAACGGTATATCAATCAATAATACCGATGTTTAAACTTAGAGCTTCGGAATTAACTATCAATTGCTTTAATGTCATAGAGGCGCAACCACAATAATTTAACATGCAGTGTATTTTTTGCATATTTCCTAAAATTTGCTTTAGAAAAATAATTAAAACTAATTCCTCTTCTACTGTATATCCCTAGTTGAATATAAATGTACCGTTTACATTGCATAAAATCAATTATCATTCTTAGCATAACTAAGGTAGAACACAGCAAAAACAAATGCTCATTTTAGCAAAATCAGTTAGAGAAAAATGAGGAAATGGTTTAATTCTTTCAAAATTCTAAAACATTTTACTTAAAACGTCTGAGATTATCTTCAACTCTGATATATTCATACAAGTTGTTGCAAAAATGGCGGATTAACTCAAGGTGAGGCTATTAATAAGCAATTCCGGAGTAGGAAAAAATTACTTAAAAAATTTTTTGTTTTACACTTTTCTAAGATATGGGAGATCTAAGTTTGATTATTATTTTTTTTAATATTCAGTATTAGGATAAAAAAACATTGCATACTTAAAACTAATATTACGAATATAAAATAGTTTTGCGAATAAACTGCAGAGACTTAAGAACTGTTAAAATTGAAAACTCAATTTTTTTTTACAAAATATCAAAACTAATTTGACAACAGTGCTCCAAATAAGTTGTATAAAAGTATTGTATACATGACAACAGTATAGCCTTATCTATTTCTAATTAAACGATATTTTCAGTGTTGCTAGTTTTGAAGTTAATAAGATCTCGTTATATCTTGAAAAATGTAATACAATATTTTTGTTAGATTATTATTTTCCTACTCAGAAAGTGCCTCCTAATAACAGAACATTGAGTTAACCGAATATTTTTGCAACACCCTCTATACATATTAAATTTATAATTATATAAAGTGTCAAAAATGAAACAAGAGTGCTTTGAAAAAAATTCCTAGCGCATGTCCTACATTATGTATTACATTAAGCTGAGAGATGGATCACTGTTAACAAAAAATGTTTTCTTTTATAATACAACAAAAACCTCACCATAATTGAACGACACAAAACCACTCAATCACAAATTGAAGGTTCAACTTGATAGCTCCAAGTGCTACAAGCTACGCTGCACGGAACGTAAATAAAATTTTGGTCAAAGCACTTTTGATGCGTTTTCCAGACACCCGTTACTAAATGAGTATCACACTCTACTAACCAATTCAAGAATGCACAGATTTATTAGCCGAAATTGCAATTTTCGTCTATTATTCTAAAATAAAGGGAAATCTATTTGTGTACGTATAGGTAATACCTATTAAGCTAAAAACCATTATATTATTGCACCTAGTTTAGCTATCTCTGTAAGATCTGTAAGTGACAAGTTTCTTATTGACAGGCGAAGCGCAATACCTCGTAACTTAATTTTTTCCAAAAATGTGATTTTCGTGGCTTTGCTATGCAATTAGAGACCCTGTGTACAGGGTGTTTAAAAAATACGTTCGGATATTTTACCCACTTGTAGATCTTATCAACCCAAACAAAAAAGTCCTGATACACATGGCTCCGGAAACGCTTCATTTCTGAAGTACAGGGCGTTAAAGTTTTAAAAAAAATCGGTTTGTTATTGTTATCTACAAAACGATTTGGGCGAATTTGATAAAATTTTTACACTTTGTTTATAACTTTATGAGGTATCCTTTGGACATATTACAGTTGATCCAGTACTTCCAGAGGCGTGCCATGCGGCATGTTGATTAGGTTTTTCACAAAAAAAATAGCCGAATATATTTTTTGCAATTTTCTTATATTTTTTAATAAAGCAAGTAAAAGTGCAACTTTTTTGTCTCTTGATTTTTTTTGTATCTCGCTTTGTTTGTAGAAAAAAACAAAGCCCATGGTTTTGCACGCCTCTGAACCTATTAAGACAAAAACCCAAATGCTCCAATATCTCAAAAACCCATCAGCCGATTTTAGAAAAACTTGTAAGGTTTATTGACGCTATTAAGGAGCATGTGTTGGCGTACTTCGATTTAAATTATTTATTCTAGAAGCGGCCGGAATAATTCTTTTAGACTTTAACACTCTGTATCTCGTAAACGAAGGGTTTCCAGACCCATGTTTATTAAGATTTTTTTGCTTGTTGTTAGATGTATAAGTGGGTAAATATCCTACCTTTTTTCAACACTCTGTATAGTTTACTAAGAGTCTGGCAAAGAGTGATTTGACATACATTTTCGATCAAAATTAGATACTTGACATATGTCGAACGAAGAGGTTATGAGGACAAATTTTGCTAGCTTGCTTTTGATGGACGAGTTTTCAGAGTATTGACCACCTAGGATCACTAAAACTGACTATTAGGAATATACTGCAAATCTGGTTAAAATTTAGATTTACATAAATTTGAAACCATCTGTGATAACATGTTACAAAATATGTAAAAAAAGTCACTTTTGTCACAGATGCTGTGTAAAAAATGATCCAACCAATTAAAACGTATCACGTACCTACTTTTCCCAACTCTTAGTAAACCATCTCTATTGCAATTAGAGTCCATGTATATGTAAGGACAAACCATAGAGTACCTCATCTCTTAGTATATATAGGACCTCTAATTACAAACTTCAGCTGCTCTCAAAACTTTCCCTTAAAATTTTAGCGACGTTATATAAGAAAATTACTGAACTTAGGCAAACACCTTACAGGATTTCTAAACTTCTTTTAGGATACAATGTGCATACAGAAGCAACACGGTCGACTTAAAAAGGATTGTATAGCGTATGTCGTCTGTTAAGTAAATTCAATTGGCCCTTCAAGTATGTTTTATCATAATGTCTATGTGGTGTGAGCTTTTAGAGAAATCCTAGGTATTATACAACCCAATCAAAAAAGCTATAGAATTTATGATCCTCAACTCCCCGTTTTGCTGAATATCAAATTTGCGTTATATAGCTTTGTACGTACATACATTTTTCTTCTCTAAATAATAGCAATATATGTATTGAAACTTTAACTGAAAGACAAACTATTTATTCGAAATATTAATTACGCAATTTTTATATTGTTTTACATAAGTTTCTGATAAAGACGAGATTTTAAATTTTCTAGTTGTTAAAACAATTATGAAAAACGTCAGTTTTAATTTTATATATCGCCTTGTACAGATTTCACACAAGTTTATTAATAATGCTCTTATCTCACTTTTATTCTAAATATCTCTTACGTTTCAGTTTATATAATTTGATAAAACCCAATTATGGTTTACGATTACTCGATTAGAGCTAACAAATCTATATTCAGTAAACAATCCAGATTTAGAAAAAAATGAATATCGTCTAAAAGTGGTGTGGGTAACATTGCCGGATAATCTTTTATTCGCAACCATATATGTAATGTTAACATTCCTGACCTCATTTGAATGGGGGAAGTCGTACATTTCAGCCCGCTACTTCCCGCACTCACTTCCCGCTCAAGTGCGGGAAGTAAATTCCCGACCGCTGAGTAGGTAGGGACACTGGAAATCTCGTTGATCCATTCATGCGCGTCACAACCTGTCGTATCATAATATAATAATTTTTCCAATTATTGTTTAGAATAAAGTGGTTGCGAATAAAATAGTATACAAATCTCGACAGGAAGTTTCCTTAGTCTGAGATAATAGCTGATTAAGGACGCTTCGCGTCTCAATCAGCTAACTAATCTCTCGACAGTAATGAAACACTTCCCATCTGGGGCTGTAATATACTATTACACCCTTAAAACTATTATAGGAAATAACCATGGATTCAAGCTGCTCACTGAAATGGTCAGTGTCATAATTCCGGCCTTTATTGACACGTTTGATATGAAACGAGATGTTCTAGTAAACTAAAAAAATCTGCTAACACGAATTTGCCTTTTTGTTCAACGGCAATTTTTGGATGAAATGATAACTTTAATTACCTCTGCCTTGCAATTCATCACGTTTTTGATACCTACTAATTAGACCTATTTATTATGGGATGACCACCAGTTAACCAATATTGGCGATCATCATGGCAATCTGCACTTTTAAGTTTTTAGTTTCTTCAACCAGCATATTTTTCTCCTAATGCATCCGCATTATGTGGTCCACAGGTATTCTAGTTTCCTTGTTTTGTCGGTTTAAAGTATCTCCGTTTCTTTGCCAATCCTCTCCAGTACGCCGCTATTGCTCACGTGATCTGTTCAAAATATGTTCATGATTCACTAATAAAGCCACATCTCGACTGATACAAGTTGTTTACTTGTGCAGTCTGGAAGAGTACACAATTCCGCTCCCTGAAGTAACACTAGAAAATCATCATTACTCAGCAGTTTGGTTTTGCTCAGCAAGTTGAGATTATGGTGTGTAGAAATTTGATATTCTCAGACATTTTTCGATACGGTCATTCCCAAGTAAAAGTAAATATGTTTTTATATGAAACTCAAATAAAATACTAGCAGTACTAAAAATGTGCACTTACAGAAATATCACCCGTAATGCCCATTGGAAAATTAGTTTCCAACTCACTCTACACATAGTTCAATTACACGAGGCTTTAAGAAAATTCATGAAATCATATCAAGAAAATTTTAAATTTGCTCCGATAAGTAGTTTTTGAGTTGAGGAAAAATACAAAATAAAAATTCAACTTACTTAATGGTGCTTTTTTATTAAGACATATTCGGCTCTATCTACGTATGTTGACGAAAATTGTTTCTCATTCTTTTCAAAGCGCCCTTTATAAACATATATATTTTAAATTATGACAAAAATAGAACTTTAATATTAGAACCGTCGATATATCTAAATTAATGTCAGATATTTCATTTCAGGAATTCAACATGAAGCCACCCATCTTCAAGATTTTAAGCAAAAGCTACTGGACGGTTGTAATTGGGACAATATTAGTCAGCGTCGGCATCCTTTTGACATTTCTAAGATCTTGGTTATTATTGAGGATCTTACCATCGTTCGTCATCAGGCCAAATACAGAAATTGGGGAGTTCTGGCGTAAGCCTCCCATGGATATACCTACAAACGTCTACATGTTCAACTGGACAAATCCAGAAGATATTTACAATGCCAGTATTAAACCTAGATTTGAGGAACGTGGACCTTACAGGTTTATGCAGACTACGGAAAAGGTCAACGTAACCTGGAATGACAACGACACAATCTCATATCGTCAGATTCGTGTTTTTCGATATGATGAAAGGCAACCCAATGGAAACCTGTCCGATAAAATTACAACTGCAAATTTATTTAGCTGGGTAAGTAAATTATTATAAAGTCATTAATTTTGGTGTTTACAATCTATTGCTGCGTCATGTTCATCCGCCGTAACGGGTTTCATAATAGGGAGATCTTGCTGTTAACTCTTCCTAATGTCACTACTGTTCTATTTTATATCACTAGCATGGCTTTTCCCTATCTTCCTATCTTAATACAAGATAAGTTCTTAATTATAATAGCGATAAGTTTTGGATGATGAGGGTTTCCGGTTTGGGAGGATTGTTACCTAACAGAAGTCACGCTAGGAAAACCCAGACATTCTCACTGATGGTAAAAAATGTAAAAATATTCAATTTTCTTCTACCTGACAGTTTTCTAGCTGACCAATAGATTTAGCAGGTTTTTCGCTATGTTTGCTTTCCCCGTATCTTTATATATGCAGCTAATCCAACTGATTAGATTTATACATACATCTAAAGGGGTATGCAAGTTCTCCTCACTCCTCTCGACATACACGTTTTTGCGCGCGGCTGTAACCATTCCTGCAAAACGATGGTAATTTTCTACAGATGGTTCAATCTAGAGAAGCTTTTAGTAACGTAGATAATATTATATGGGAAATCTACTTCAATTGTATATTATAATCACCAGGCACCTGATATTTTGCGCAGTTGGCCTTGCTGAGGAAGTTCCACGTAGATGTTGGGAGGGAGATAAAAATGGGAATAGCAGCTCCAGTTATTACGATGACTGGCCTATGATGTGAATGCGGAAAATCCTGAAGAACCAGTTTTGTTGCATTCCTGGTGATCATATCTTTCCTGTGTTATTATAGCAAAATCCGGGTTGTAGTCTCTATTTCCATTGTTGGGTATCGTGTACGAACTTCTAGTGAGACATATTTAGCCACTGATCGATTTTTTCTCCATTTAAGTAGTTTCATAGTCCGATGAATGGTGACGACTGTTAAAATCCCCAACGTAGAAGGTCGAATATTGAAACAGGGGTAACACTTGATTGGGCCAATTTATATACAGATTGCGGCAGGCAACTAGGACCAAGCAAAAGCAAGGGGACCTTACATGTGCCCGTAATTGTGTTTAAAAGATTTAAAAATCGAATATATACCTTGTATTTATAATGATCCTAACCACCTACCGATATCGTACATTGATTGTTCGTTTGTTAAACACCACGACGGCCACATGTATCCCCTTGATTTTGCTATGGTTCTAGTTGCCTGCCGCAATCTGTATATGGGGGTGGCTTGTACGCATGCACCACTGTGTGTTCCTGCATTTGTATTGTCAAAATGAAGAAACCGTTGTCACAAGAAGAACTTTTAATAGTCTACCAAGTTTCTTGCCTTATTCTTACGACGTTGAAGTGTTTTACACATATTGAAAAACCGTTAGTGAAGTGGTCCTAAAAAGAACCTTTTGGTTTACCTTTAGAAATTAAACTGGTATTTAGAATAATTTTTAAGTACTGCCCAGTGCACCAGGAGATCTAAAGTGTAGTTTGGCTCTCACTTTTGATAGATAATTATTTTAGAGTTACCCAGGATACACTAAAGAAGATGTGTTTAATGTATACACTGCATACTGCATACTGTACGTTTTCCGTTTCTAGTTCCAATTACACGCGAGCTGTGATATTTCGCTAGAATATTTCTCGTATGAAGTATTTACACTGGCTTTAAAGTAATTTACAGAGATTTGATGAATCCAGGATAACCCTTAATTGATCTCTACAGGGGGTGTGAACGAAGTTTACTTAAAAATCCTTTGTAGAAAATATCCAGAGGCTTTTAACTCTGAGCCACCTCCATTGCTACTAGTTTTTGTTTTACCCTAAATGCAAAAACTGGTTTACACCTTTTGAATGGCGATCTGAAGAAAAATAAGTTAAAAACTGTTCTAATAATAGACAACTTAAGGTTCTCATTGAAATACAAAAAATAAAATAAAAGTACAAAAAACAACTTGTGCACATCTACCATTTTATTTGTATTCGCTTACTGCCTTTCTTCAGTTTTCTTTCACTACACAATAATTATTGCAAAATTCAATAATGTAATTATTTGAATTGTGGAATTGTGAAGAATCGTGAGATGGAAAGCATATTGCTATTGTACGTCTGAGTTACTTTACATCATATATTACAAAGGTTCTTAGAGTATTATTTTCTTGGAATAGTAATTGTAACTACTAATAGTAAATTTTTTATGGTTCTTCTATATATATATTTATTTATTTAACCGAGTACAGTTATTCCAAACCCAGAAACTCTAAGCAGGGTAACCGCGAAAGGAAAGTATAGTCCGCAGCAAATGAATAATAGCGAAGAAAGAAATAGCATGGGCTACTGGAAAATACAAAATAGACTAAGAAGCAATATATCAGAAAATACATACGACGAAATGAGAGACCTCGTGTAAGAAACGTCGTAGTGTGGGAAGACTTTTTGAATTCTTTCCAATCTTCTTTTTACATTTGAAGATACTTTCTCCCACACGTGAGCGCTGACACGATCACTGTATATGACATTCAAAGCAACGCAACTGTGGGAATATTTAATAAAAAGAGAAGGGACATTGACATAATTAATTATACATACATCTAAGAAGGATTTGTCTATCTTCGATTCTGGACTTGGGCAAATGTTGGTTTTCCGAATATTATCTTGCACCAATATGGCCTTGGAGGAGCTATGGGGGTGCCACATTGACACCGAGTTTAGCTTCATTATTGATATTATATGACGCTTCAACCTAACGTCGGTTATAGCCTCATCTTTTCGGGATGTTGGAAAATCCTTATTTTTGAGGTGGATTAGTCCTCGTAACTTTTCTTTACTGTAACTTATAGCATGATTTGTCTTTATCTACTATTTTTCTCCATTCATTTTTATTGGTACACTTCTCTTTCGATTCTATTATTTCCAATAGTCTTGGATTCCACCACTCGCATTTTGGTTTTTCTCTATATTTTTTCCGATCAGTGTCCTATTATATTATTTTTCTAATGGTTCTACTGTTTCGACATCACATGATATGTTTTAACGGGTTCAATGATTGTGATTTTATGTAGAGTATTATGTTCTCCCCTTTTATTTCTTCTTGTATTTCGAAATTCATTTTCTTTCTAAACGTGTTGTTCTCCATCATGACTGGTGCTAGAATTTCTCTTACTATTTTCTTTGAACCTTTTTCAGTTATTCTCAGTATGTTCTTTGTTTTTATTATAGTTACATTGTACTGCGTATCCAATCACTTCAGTTCCTTTGTTGATAATTGTGTTTTGTATTTCTGCCTTCTATATTATTTCCCCAATAACTATGTTAAACAGTACCGGTGATAATGTATCCCCTCTCTTTCCTTCTTTATATATTTTGATTGTTATTGCATTGACCTTAACTGTTGCGTCTGTCTCTTCCAGTGTCATGTGTATCAGATTTATAAGTTTTTTTAGGATGTATGTGTCCTTTAGTTCATGTATCATTCTCTGTCTATAATGGATCGAATGCGGTTTCAAAATCTAAAAATACGATATGCAGTTCGTTACTATATGTATGTGTTTTCTCCATTATTTGTTATTTTATGTATAGTCCGTTCATCGTGCCTTTTCTTCGATTAGATCCTTGTTGATAGTTTTGGATTATCTTTTTATATATGTTCGTAGTCTGGTCTTTAAGATGTGTGTGCAGACTTTGTATAATTTCTCTGTAGTTGGCACAGTTATCGGGATCTCCTATGTTATGTAGCGAAATATTATTTTCCTATTCCATTCGTTTCACATTGTTTCTTTTCTCATATCTCTTTTATCAGTTTGGGAATAATGCCAATTGTTCCTTTCTTTCCATTCCTCAACATTTCATACGGCATAACGTTTATCCCAGGGGTTTTATTGTTTTCTATTTATTTTTGCTTTTAGCTCTTCAAATGATGATTCGTCTACTGTTTCTTCTTCCATGTTCTCCATTTGTGAATGCTTTTCTATATGTTCTTAGTTTTGGTGCTTATTGCCTGTACGGTTTTGTTCACTTGAGTGGTGCGCCCATATTTGTTTAATCTGATTTTGTTCATGTGCTGTTTGCTTTAAATGTTCTTATTATTATTTTAGGGTTGCTTCTGCTTCTTTTGATTTTTTGATAGAAATTTATTACATCATTAATTCGGTTTTTTCTGCGGAGATAGAGAATTGTCTCCTATAGCTTCTTGCTCATCCATAGATATTTTTCTTTTGAATATTTTCACTTTGTTTCTATATATCTTACATTGTTTTCTGTTCTCGTCCTGCCCGTACCACATCCATGCTTTTCCAGTCTTGCCTTGCTTCTCCCTTACTTCTCGACGTTCTTAACCATACCATTCTTTGTGTTGTGTTTTTCCTTTACTGTGGTCTAGCATTTCCTCTGCTGCTATTATGATATTTTCCTAAATCTCTGTCATTTGCGCTTCTCGTTCTTCTTTTCTTGAGCTTCTCCCTTGTATTCACCTACTTTATCCTTATAGTTTTTCCATTCCTGTTCATTTTGCTACTTTTCCAATTCCCGTTTTCTTCT
The DNA here is from genome assembly GCA_940337035.1 of Agriotes lineatus. NCBI lineage: Eukaryota > Metazoa > Arthropoda > Insecta > Coleoptera > Elateridae > Agriotes > Agriotes lineatus. Next base: position 56,389,127 of record OW679196.1, read on the forward strand.
TGTTTCGTAATTTTGTGTTTTTGCCATATTATCTCCTTTTTGCCTAACATCGTCATTACTACTAAGAAAGTATGTGCGTCTGCATGGGCACTTCACTCATATTTCTTTTTTAATTAAGATATGATCAATTTGAAATTCCAGGTTACCTTGTGGATTCTGGGATGTTAAAATATTGTTGATTTTTGTTCTAGTTATCGTTGCTGCTAGCTCACACATTCTATATCCGTTGCCATTCGTGGTTTTACGCGCTGTGTGTTTTCCTGTTACTTCTCTTAAAAGTTCCTTCTTTCCAACTTAGGCGTTCAAATCTAATACTATTATATTGTCTTGTCTAGGTGCTCCACCCAAAATTGCTTGTAGTTCTTCATAAAACTTGACTTTTTCTTCTTTTATTTTTGTTTCGTTTCTACCCCTAAACCTACCGGCATGCCGTTTATTGGTGTGAATTATATGATTCTAATCCTGGTATTATTGTTCATTGAAAATCATACCAGTTTAGTCCTTGCTCCTTTTCTTCACTATATAGCAATCTGTACTATTCTTTATTTATTTCCGCGTGTTCCGCCTATCGCACTTCCGCCAAATCTATCTTATACCCGTTTCTATCACAACGTGATATTCCACGTTAGGATTTTCAGTTGTTTGGTTTTGATTTTTCATTTTTGTTCCTTATAGAAATCTATCATTGATATGCTTTTGTTTTCATTAGTTTTCTTTTTTGCTATCGTTTACCTTCGCAGTCATTATCATAGTTCCGGTGTGCTCATGCTTGGTCAGTTCTTGGATTTTGGGTGTGATGACTAATGTAGGTGTGCCTTTCAGTTCATCACGCTTCTTTACTGTGTTATTTATTGTTAACTTTTTTATCATGTTTTTACCTTTTTTCCATTAGTGGTTTCTTTATATAGAGAAGTAGTCTTTAATTTTATTATATATGTCGGCGCCGAAGATATTTGGACTAATGTCTCCGCTTCTGAGTTATGTTTTCTAGTTATGTTATGTTTCGTTTGAACTGTTTTGTTTATGAGTTCACAGAAGGAACGCGATAGGTAATTTCCTATAGAATGGAACGGCGCCTACAAGATCCAAACAATATGGGAATGAGTAACGTTGCCGAGATCAGGGCATTCTTGTATAGAAAAGCAAATGTGTTGGACGAAGTTGCGGGCGCCGCGCCGGACCATTACCGTTCCAACCCTTATTATTAGTTATGTTCATTTCGCCATTGCGGGCTATTTATTGGTTATTTTAGTTTTCAACCAATAAACTGTGCTTAGCGGACTTAATGTGTAAAATCGAAGTACGCCCTGAACTACCCCTAAGCTTTGACATATATTAGCATTCCTTTGGACGTTAGGTCGTTATCGATAACTATTCTTTGCCCTTTCAATGTCTTTTCATTTTAAATTATTTCTTTTTGTCGATTCTATTATGGTATTTTTGCAACTACTACATTTCTTGCTTCATTCATTCCTATTTTATACGCTTGGAATACCTATATATTAACTCCCCCTTCTCTTTCCAGAAACTGTTCCACTTTTTTTCTGCTTGTTTATAGTCAGTTAATAAACCTTTTATAAGTATTTTGTTTCTCTAATTTTGCTTTTCCCGTGCTTCTATAATATTTTCCAACTTATCTAGCTTCTATGACCATTATCGTTTTTCCGTCTTCCACTACTGTTCCTTCTATTCCAGCTTATATTATAAGACGGATGCTGTGTGTGGCACGTTTGCTGTTCATTTTAATTTATTTTGGCTTTTCTCTGACTTCGCACTTAATCCTGCTGTACCTTTTGATCACGGCTCAGTTCTTTAACGTCTCTCATCTTTTATTTCGTCGTACTCTTCAGTGGTTGCTGTTCTCCGGCTTTCTGGTCACTGTCATTAGTTATTTTCATTTTCTTTTTTCTGTTGATCTGGTTGTCTTGTGCTCGTATTGAAGATGCCTTCTTCAGCAGGAATGTTTCTCTTAAAATCATTATCTGAGAATGGGTTTTATAGTTATATCTTAACATGTTTTTCTGGATAATTTTAGAGATTAGTCTTTGCTGTCTGCGACTTTTCTATAGTATGCAATTGTAAATTTTCCAGACTATTTACTTTTATTAACTTGGCATTTTTGTAAAATTCGTCGCGTTCACTAGTTATCTGCTACCGCATACACGTTTTTATGTTATCAGCTTCTTTAATCTGGTCTTGGTTTTTACACTTTATTTTAACTAAATTCGCGTTAACTACGTATATTACATCCTTTACGCTGTAATTTACATTTTCGATCGTAATTATTTAGTTTCACATATCTTATAAACATATATTAATCAATAAAATATTTAAAGTGCAATCATTTGTATATTTTTCAAAATGCTGAAATTTGTAATATTCGTACGGTAAAATCAAATTTTTTTAGACATTCGTCTAAAAGACGAAAGAAGGATTGTAATCTCGAAAAAATCACCTCTGAGATTTCTTCAGATCTTCACGTTTCAGAGTGGCTAGATGACGAAAAACAGGTTTTCTCAATTCCGTCTGTCTGTCTTTCTGTCTGTTGGCAGTATAGCTCAAAAAGTATTTGTCGAAGAAAGACGATACTTTGCATACATATTATATATCTACCTCGCATGAAACCGGTACAATTTCATACAAATATATACAGGGTGAGCACCTTAAAAAATTTAAATTTTGTTTATATTTGCGTTAAGTGGTAAATAGATTAAAGTAGTAATTTGCACATAGAGCAGGCCTTACACTTGACGAAAATAGAACCCAACAATACAAGATAAGGTCGCAAAAATTCAAAATTTTCAACAAAACATCATTCGCTTAAATAGAGCCGCGCGTCGCAGACCTATCAGCGATATTGCATGGCGCAGTTAAATCTATCTGACTATTGACGATTGTATCCGCAGATGATGTAGATCGAATCCTTCCCGGGTATTTTTTTAAAATTTGATAATTGATTTAATTTGCATAATCAAGTGTTAAGATATTGTTAGTTTTATTTTCCTTTGATTTTTAGGCCGCGAGCCGCATAAATGCTTAAATTTGAAATAGACGGAAAACGCATTTTTGAGCGAGGCATCGACGTATATCGTAAAAACTAATGCACATAAATATATACATCCTGCCTATGATATGTTTAAAAATGAATAAAGAAATGTTTCGTGAAAGAATTATCTGCATTGGTTTGTTGATGTAAAAAATATAATTAATTTTCTTAAGACATGCGCGGCGTGAAGGTTAAGCCAGGGGAAACCCAACGATACGAACAGGAATCCATAAAGTAGCAAGAAATTGGTCGGTGAATTTGCTCGCAGTCGCAAGCGCCGCGGTTCAAATCCCTCCGGTAACGGATTTTTTTATTTGAAAATTTATTTGGTTTATTAGAAACATGAGAATATTTTTACCCCTAACTTAATTTCATTTTAAAAATTATTTAGTGTCACAATGTCGACGAGGGAAGTTCAGGGTAAAGCCTTTTACAGATTTTTATTTGTACATATATTCTAATAATCTACTCTAATTGCTCGCCTCATAAAGCTCACCTTGCTTAGCTAACAAAACAAGTCTACTTAACTGACTCTCTATTAAATGCGTAGTTTTACAGTTTGTAGCACATGGACTTCAAGATTGGAACTACTTCGTGGCATCAACAGCTTCTGGTGTAATCACAACCCTCTATCCTACTGTGCACGTGATCAAAACTGTAGGGGAAATTTTATATCAGGGCTATGACCACCTCGGTAGCGAATTGTTGAAGTATATGTCATTCTTATCGGATACACGATTTGAATCGTTTGGCTTGTTGGGCTATGTAAGTAGATTATGTTTATATGGTTTATGACAATCCATGAGTTACGCAATATTTCCAAATGTGTTAATAACATACAACGTTCAGCCATATATGTATAAGTAAGTGATAAAACTTTAGTTCTAAGAGATTAATATTACAGCGAAATGGATCTGAGGAATTTGAAGGAGTTATAAATATAAACAATGGCATTGATGGAAATTATGACATAAAACAATGGAATTATTTGAACGAAACGCCGCACTTTGAAAAAACCTGTGCAAGATTGGCAGGCTCGGTGGGGGAACTACATTCCCCAAGGCATTCCAAAGAAGATCTCGACATTTTTTTGGTCGATGTATGTCGAACAGTACCTTTGGAATACACAGAAGATGTCATAGTAGATGGTATATTAGGTTACAAATATACTGTGGGAAAGAAAGCACTCGATAATGGTAAAGAATAACTACATATTTTTATATTATATACTATGATCTTTAGGATTTGATAAACCTAAAACTGCAATTAAAATTCCAATCACGGTGTCAAAAGCACAATTTTTATTACCCGTTAAAACACAACTTTTGCTAAACGATTTATCTAATTTAATGCTTTTGAAAATTTTATTCTGTTGTATAAATACGGATAATCTAAAAAGAGCGCTTCTTGATGCGAGATAAACCGTTTTTTTCTATTTTTCAAATCGTGTTACATGTGAACAAATATCATAATGCCATAACAGTAATTAGTCATGAAAGTAAATCGGCATAAATGTCTGGAAACCTTCTCTCTTTAAATATATGTCCACAAAGTTTATTCTTAAAGGAGCATCTACCTCTAACTGTTTAAATAATCATTGCTATCATTTCAGGTGTTCTTCTGCCCGAAAATAAGTGCTTCTGTAAAGGTGAATGCCTCCCCGTAGGTATACTTGACTTATCCTCGTGTAAATTTGGATTACCTTTGTACGCATCTCTTCCTCATTTTTATGGTGCAGATCCTGTATATTTGGACAGCGTCGAAGGCTTACAACCAGACAAAAGTAAACATGAGACCTACGTCATTGTTGAACCAGTAAGTTTTCCAAATGCAGTAATTACGAATTCTGTCAGAAAAATTTATAATTCCAGTTAGAAAAGCTTAATAGCTTTTATAGAAAACAAATGTAAGAACGTACCTGAGAAGTTTGTATTGTTTGTTGTTGTTGAGGTGTGTTTGTTTTGAAACATTATGCAGATTTTTATTAGATATAAGGTCAGGTTTTATTTATTTACATTTGCTTAGCTGTGTTTATTAACTTGCCGGTTTTTAACTGCAAGTATTTTTCCATTGTTATAATAAGGCTTAATATCCTTATACTGAATTCAAGGTCTTCTGATTCCTTAAAAATTGCTCAGTTTAATCCTGTTTTGTTTTCTGTGTTTGTAAAAACCCAGTTTATTAGAATACTGGAGGACATTCGTGACACTACATTTTGGCTTTATGCTACTTTTAATTCTTCCAATCTGTAGTATTATTTTAGTATAAGTACTGCACATCTGGTTTCTATCCACTGAATAAAATCACTTTTCTAAATTGATTAAGTTTGTATATAGCTTTCTTCCGTTCTTCACTATTTGTTCCAGTATGGTTCTATTTACACATATATGATCGATACGTGATCGTTGAGCTCGAAAACCAGTTATATTTCAATCAACCTAAAATTATCATTATCATAATTTTAGTACTGTACCTAAGAGTATAATGGACGGCCAAGTTTATGTGTTTCCATGTTTTTATATACCTTAATTTTCATTTTATTCAATTGAAAAGGATTTGCTCTGCCAATCATATTTTTAGGGAGAGCGTGGCAATATGGAAAGCATCTGGGTCTTCTATATTGAAAAATGGCGTTTGGCTCCTGACAGGGGCGACTTCTAACATCCCGCTGTCCCTCACAAAACAGTGAGTCTACTTTAAACCGTAAGTTGTTTGTGTCTGCATGGCACTTTACGCAAAACCGGAATACCCTTTACGCAGTCCCCCAGTTGGATGCTCTGGAATTGGGCAACACTTTAGGTAAACTGCCGACGACATATGTTATGTCGGGTGTGGTATACATGTACTCTGTCTCATAAAAATTGAGTTATTATTCTGTTTTCTTATTTGCATACTTATAAAACAATCCATGAGTCCAAACATAATTTTGAATTTTATTTGCAATTCTTCCACAAAACGCATTTGTCGAGCAAGCAACGAGGACATCGTTGACATACAATGCCATTACTAATGTATATGATCCTTTCCATTCAACAAATAAACAGGGGTCGGCGACACTTCGTATAAACTGCAAATTGATCAAAAATCTATAAATCGCTTGTTCCAACACATGGGTGCTTGTTTGAGACCATGCAAACTGCAATTGCGACCAGTGTTTTCTTCAAATCTTTCCTGTTGATCCATATGTACTTTTTCATGAAGTAGTCCATATAAAAATTCAGGTTTGAGATCAAACTGCATGAGCTCCAAGCCTTTCGAAGTTGCAATGCTGAGTAGGTACAGTTCTTACTGTGTCAAACCGGGCTGAAGCTTTCATTGTAGTCGAAGCCGAGCGTCTAGGAAAAAGTCTTTGCAAACATCCTGGTCTTGTACCATTCCAATGATTCATTGGTTTTTAATTTCATACAACAGTACTTAACGGTCCATGTTCTTATTTGGGTATTTCGCCACTCTGAAAATTATAAATATTAAATATCGGACGTTTCGAGAGACAATCTGCCCTCGTTATCAACGAATAACAATTAAAAATTAAAACTAAAAATTAAAGGAACTTAGCTTTTCACCGGGACTGAAAAACGACCAACCTCCAGTGAATTGCTTGAAAATGACATTGCAATTGCACAAGCAACATTTGAGGTTGGTCGTTTTTCAGTCCCGGTGAAAAGCTAAGTTCCTTTCATTTTTAGTTTTAATTTTTAATTGTTATTCGTTGATAACGAGAGCAGATTGTCTCTCGAAATGTCCGATATTTAATATTTTTAATTTTCAGAGTGGCGAAATACCTAAATAGGAACATGAATTATATATTACGCCACAAAGAAGTTTCAGAGATTATCAGTACTTAATGGTTCCAGCCACCTTTTAGTTTGGCACTGGATCCTGTTTTCATTTAGTGAATTCACTTCTTCATTCATTTCTTTGTTCCAAAAATCTTCTTCTTTTTATGGTGCCATGTTCGCTATCGAACGTCGGCGATCATGTTTGCAATAACAACGTTGTTGACTGCCGTTCTAAATAATTACGTAGACGGTTGACCTTTCCATTGGCGTAGCATTTTCTGCCACGACATTCTTTTTCTTCCAGGTCCTCCTTTGCTGTTGAGTTTACCCAGCATTATAAGATGCAGGGGAATGTATTTCTCTGAGTTTCTCATAATATGTCCAAACTAGAAAGGTTTCTGATTTTAATCTTCTCATTTCTCTGATTGTATTATGAATCTTTACTGCTTCGTACATACTGCTTACGTTCCAGGTGCCGATATTTCTATAATCGGATTTCCCAAAGCTGACAGTGCTGACCTGGCGATTCTTAACGCCAGTGCTCCATCTAGGGGGCCCCGTACTCGGGGGCGTGGTTTAAATTTGCATCCATAATCATGAACTTTACCTGGGAAGGGATGCCGTTGCCTTCTACACCACTCTAATAACGTCGTTACCGTGAACACTATTGCGCAGTTGGTTTTCGGTCCAGACGCCATACTGATTTCCCTAATCTGTGCCTCCTGGCCAGTATTGAAAAGTCAACTGCCCCTTTTTAGCCTTTAGATTTCAGAAGAGGTCCCCTAGATCCATTGCTTATCTTAGCTTTGATGACTACTACACCAACCGGTTTGTCTGCGGGAGGAATATAATTTTCCGGTTACCCCTCCTATATGAAAGGCATTCCCCAATCCGCAATCTGTGGACGCGTCCAATGGGGGTTACGGTCGGGTCCAACAGTCTGCTTTCCTGTATTTCATAGCTGTAACATAAGAATTTGAATTTATATGTTCTGCAATATAAATATAATCGTGCATATAAACCGGTTTCTGCACTTATCCTCGAATTCTTTGGTTGACCTATACTGCCTCCTCTAAGACCAATGCATTCCTCGAACCCACAGCTTCATCCAAATTCGGAACTTGTCGGAACTGTTTTAGTATCAAACTGTTTTAACTACACTCTCGAGTATGGAAGTGCCAAATCCTTAATCAAGTCCGGGAGACGTCAACACTTACCCTTCAAATCTCACCAAACAGGCTTAAAGGCCACGGCTTGATACGCTCAGGGAGATGGGCGTGGTCCTACAGACGGTACATCACAGGGCAAGCGTAACTGTATAAATAAACACAAGATTCAATCTGGGAAACCTACGCTTAACAGAACCTTGAAGGCCAAACGGGGCGGGAAACAAATGCACAACCTCACGACACTGCAGCGGCAAGCATTCCCAACTTACCTGCAACGTACAGTAACCTGAAAGTAGGCATGCACAGACTCGTCGGAAATCATAAGACCTCGTTCGGTATACCGTTCTATTGGTCTCACACATGTAAATCAATTATACACAAAAGTAAAGACATGGACTAACTATATAGCCCAGCTGGGGGACGCCTTAATTCAAATAGACTATACTACCTAGCTAGCACACTGCTAACTTACATACTAGTTAATAAGCGACATCGGCAAACAGCAATGTAACAATAAATGATCGCACAAGTTGTGCCTGTACAGTTGAATGAATTAGTTTATTAAGCAGCCTTCGCAAAGCGGCAATGTAACATTAATGAAAGCATAAGTTATGCATCTTCGCTTGAATGAATTAGTTTAATAAGCGGCTTTTGCAATGCGACAATGTAACAATAAATGAACGCATGAGTTATGCATGTACGGTTGAATGAATTAGTTTAATAGGCAGCCTTCGCAATGCGGCAATGTAACAATAAATGAATGCATAAGCTATGCATGTACGGTTGAACGAATTAGTTTAATAAGCGGCCTTTGCAATGCGGCAATGTAACAGTAAATGAACGCCTACGCTATGCATGTACAGTTGACTGGATTAGTTAAATAAGCGGCCTTTGCAATTCGGCAATGTAACAGTAAATGAACGCATAAGTTATGCATGTACAGTTGTATAAATTAATTAAATAAGCAGCCTTTGCAAGGAATCAGTAAATGAGGTCACGGGACTGGTGAGCCTGCCTCTACAACGAACATGTCGTCGATAAACGTGGGAGTCGTGCGTCCCTCGAGAAGATTTCCCCCAAAATGGCGGGGTGTGGTTTAATTCTCTTCTTGGGAAATCGGAACGAAAGCTGGTGAGACCGAAGGATAATCAGCTTTGCAGTTTGGATCCCCGCAGCTTATGAGAGAGAGGACCCTCACTGCCCAACGGAATTTTGCAAAGCTGGCGGTCATACTAACAAACCAAGGGCACACAAAACCACCTCTGCCTTGGCAGTCCCTGAAGAACTATCGCAGCCAAGCGACCTTTTCGCGCCGGACGCCTATCTCGTGCTCACACCTGCAGCCAATGAGCTCGCAAGACTGCCCCGCGTGAGGGAGAGCGCGACGGCATTGGAAACAAAACTTTTGGGACATATCTCGCTTACTCCAATTGACTGTGTTTTTAAATTGCTGTGGCGAAACGAATACATCTGCGACTCAGACGTCTAGAGCCCGGAACGGCTACGCCGAACCTCTTTGCCAATCAAAAGGTGCGTGCATGACACCTTTAAAATTTTTAGATGCAAATAGCTGAAGTATTATACGAGAAAATATGACTGAAAAGAAACCTATATACAAGCAGACTCGTCATTTTTGTACCGAAACTACTCCAACAGGTCACGCACTTGCTGAATTTAAAATGGCCTGACAGAACTCACACCTTCCTCTGGAATTGCATTTTCTTCTAGGAGTACCTCCATCTTGGCTATCAATTGCTGTCTTTCTTTTTCTCAGCGCTTTGGAAGTAGGATATGCAATTTTAGAATTGACAATAATATCAGGATTGAAGAATCCTTGTTATCAGTTTTCTTCAATATTCGGAATATTTTGAATTTCCCACCATGCTTGATGCCTTTTTTTCTTCTTAGAGCTATTCTTTACGAGATGTTCCACCTTGTGGCATTTGTATTATTTTCGTTCCCGCGTTTCTTTGCCGTGGATGCCGAGTTTGGCGCCATATATTTTTCCTTTGTTAACCGCGTTTGTTGCAACCATGCCGACGATTCGCCATACTTTTCAGGTACCCACATTTAGATTAACAGCAGCCTGTTAGTTTTATGACTTTTTGATCTGCAGGTGACACAGACTCCCATACCCTCTTCAATTCAAAATATTAAGACGGTAACATTAACAAGTCGAGCAGCTTGGTTTTCACCAGCCGTCGTTCATCACACGAAAACTTCGTTGCAGGGATTTTTCTCGTACGCAAAGAAATTCTCCATCAGTCGATCCACCTGTTGGCCAGCACTCTGCTCCTAGACTGAGCACAGTTTGTCCCATATTCACTTTGATGATTCGTACGTCGATGTTACATCGATGTTGGCAGTTTCATGCGGCTGATTAATATACTATAATATATTTTTCTAGGTTTAGCATTTTTCTGGCAAGATCTTCTATGTTTTTCTTCTTTTGTGTCCTAACAATTTCAGTCTATTTTGTATTTGTGTTTGCAATCGTCGCATTTTATTTTCTGCAAGGCAATGTAACAGCAATAACTTGGTAAATATCACGGACGCTTCAAGCTTTTCTGCAGATTTTGGATCAACAGCAATACGACGATTAAACCAATGTTCACCGAGAATATCTCCATTATATTCTTCCGGCATCATAACATGTATTAATCTCAATACGCCAAACTGATTTTCGATTTAATAACGACTGAATTCTAAGTCTGTTTTCTCATTGTGCACACAGTTCAACGCCGACAGCCATGACTGGCCTCATTCAGTTGACGTCACGGGCTTATGGCGTCAGAGACCTTCGGGCTTGTATTTAAAGACGGTACTGATCATACGCTGCCCAAGCTTCTCCATTCGGTGGTTCCGCCGTGGTCTTCAGACCTGCCATGAGCTCCACCACTTCTTAGTGGCGTCGCAGTAACTCGATCTGCCTGCATCATTTGCTCCAGTTACTATTTTTTTCCAGTTTTTCTAATTGCTTATTGAACTCCGTCTCCACACAATCGAAGAAACTGAACAACACTTATAGTCTTTCAAAAACACGTGGTGAAGCTAACCCTACTACTACATATCTGTCCCACTTGCGCAAACGACTGGAGCCTATTAACTGTTGTAAAATTAAACGAGTTGGGAACACAAACGTGCTCAACACGCATATTTATTAACGATATAAGTGAACAAGCATAGTAATGATACACGCTAGGTACAGTTTATAACGCAATTGTTTGTAACAAAGTGTTAACAGGAACTAAGAACCAACTTGACTAACTTACTTACAAAATAAAGGGTAACTAGCTTAGGTACCAACATATCAAAACTACCAGAATATTTTGTAACTAACTTCAATAACATCGTGTATACCTTTTGTAGTTCGTTTTCAGTGTAGGTTGAATTTGCTTACAGAACTCAACGTTGCTTTCCTTGCTAACTTTATTGCACTTTGCTAAAATGAATTAAATTTTGACCTATAGCATTGTAAACACAGAGAGATTCAGAAACATTTTGACAAAAAACTATTGCCAAATCTTCTTGCTAAAATGAAAAAAAACATTTTAATAAACATATATTCTAAAACATATACAGAAATACAGATGTTTTTTCACTAAGATGCACAAAACAATCCCTCGCGGGATTAGGCGCTATATGTTTAATTTATAATGTACAAAATATTATGTGTATTCTGACATCAATAAATTTATTATTATTATTAATATTACTATTATATACGGCATATTGTAGATGGTGTCTCATTATACATTATTTAGGATTGCTATGAGGCAATCTATATAAATACTAACAAAGGAAAGTTTAGTAATTGTTGAAAGTGATACGCCCACCAACTCTAGTGCGCACGTATATCCCTTGTACAAATATCAGGGGGTTGTTTTGACTATTTCTATTTGTAAACTTTACAAAATAAAAAAAAATGTCGAGGTTTCAAGATATTTATGGAGATTAATCCAATGAAAGCCATGCTCAAGATGCACCTCCTTAATTACGCATTTTAAAATATATGTTTGGATGCATTTTGTACCTATTTTAACAAAAACAATTTACTGTAGTATTTTGCAAAATCTTTTTCAATTACCTTGACTTTGTCCCTCACACACTTGAAACCAATCAAATCTTTTAAATTTCTGAGATTCATTCAATCAGATCCCAATTATGCGATAATTTGCACTAGTGAAAATTGCCTCGTCATCTAGTTAGTGAAGCGCATGAGTCTATTAACGAGATTTCCACCTCTCCTACCTACTATCAAGCGAAACCACTGCCAAATTAGCGGGGAAAGGAGACCCTGTTATCTTTTGTTCGGGAAATAGTCTGCATAATACCACTCTTGCATACCAAATTGATTCTAGTTCTGTCTCGTGTACTTCGTACACTCGATAAAATTATCGACAATTTGGCATGCACTATGGATACTACGAATGATAATCTTCTCTTGAAGCTAAAAAATATCTTCAATTTATATGTGGAATTACCGCTACATATGCAATAATCTTAGTCGAATTGACACTCAATAACAAACCTTCCAGAAATTTACTCCTAAAACTTTTTTGTTGTAAAAAAGATAGGCAGTATCAGCTTCTTCGTTCAGTTTTATGAAAATTCCTGTAGAGTTCCGTTAAATACAACTGAAGGATGCATTGTCAGCAATAATAACGTCTTATTTATAAATACAACAGTAGTTTAGTTGTTTTGATTATTAGTTTTTATATTATATTTTTAACTGGTTAAAAAATAAATATTAAATAATATTTACAAATATATAAACTATATTATGTATAATTTCAGAATACTGGGATTCCGTTGAAGGCTGTACTCAGAATTCAAATAAATTCCCTTATGTTTCCTTCAAAACACATAGAGTAAGTATTCAATATGAATGACTGCATACTAGATGCAAAATTGATACTATGTCGCCGTAGGCTATCATGATATATTATGCATTCCATATTGAAATAGGATGTGTTCTTTAAGCATATACAGTTCTTCTCAGGAAATTGGAGTTGCATGTAACTATACGTCAAAATCTGTACCACCGTAATAGTATAAAATATTTTTTTTGCATACCGTAATAGTAGCCAGTGGCCTGTTGTAACCACAAAGTGGTTCTATGAGCCCTCTTTGCCCTAAGGCGAGGTAGGTGGCTAGCCTTGCTCGTTGAAAGTGAGGAAGAGTTCCGTGGTTTAAGGGTTAACGACTACCAAATGTGTTAGCATGATAGTCGGGGAGCGTAGGATTTTAAAACTTTTAGAGTCCGCCGGGATTCAAACCCGGGGTGGCCGCCTAAGAGGCGGGAATTTGCTGGCTGGGCCATTCGCTCACCCGTAATAATTATTAACGTCATAGGCCCTTATATAGCAACTAACAGACGCGGTTGAATTTTATAATCCGATACGATAGCCCACATCTATAATCAACCTAGTCCGTTATTTGCGTATCGGCCGTGTGTCGTTTAAGATTTTTGGTAATTTTACATTTTAAAACATAATTTAAAGATCACGTGATAAACAGCCTGCGGCCGTTATAAATTATTTTTTATTTGTTTGTTTTCTTCAGTTAACGTACAATAACGGTATAGCTTTACCAAAAAACATATATAATGCTTGGCACTCCGCATGCTTAAACCTTATACATAACAAACAAACAAAAAAACAAATTATAATCAACATACGTGGTTGGATTCAGAGAAAAATTGGTGTTTTGAATTCGCTTACATTAGTAAAATATGTTCTCTATTTATTTCCTGATTTCTAACCAAATTTGGTAAAATGTTTGCTTGTATACCGGTAATATCGCACATATATGACGTCATGAAAGTTTGACGTACAACGCAAAATTTCTTTTGTGGTGAATGCGAAATGACAATAGTACTACATTTGTCCTGATTTGAATATGTGCAGTTTCTATTTCAATACCAGTATCTAAACGGTGAAAAACATATCAACCATTTGCACATTGCGAGAAGTTATTTGGTACAAATTTCAAATATTCGAGCATTTATTGAATAACAAAAAAAACATCGTAGATTATTTGTTAACAGCAAATTTGAAGTTGGAGTGTCTAATACAGCTTTATATTTTCAGAGTGTTCAAACACATTCCCAGGATGTTCTATCCTGTCTTATGGATTCAAATGGATGTTACCTTACCTGAGCAGTTCAGATCAAATGTGAAAATCCTTTTAAGTGTTCCATTTCTATACAACATAATGGCAAATGTGCTAATAGTAATGGGAATGTTATTTCTACTGATTTGGGTAGGAAGCAGCCCACCGTTTATGTTAATGTATAAGAGGATTTGTGGGAAGCCACAGACTGTGGTTTTGAGACCTGAAGAAATGCATCTTAATGGCGGCCAGGATGTACATATAATAAATGAGAATAAAGATTATACGTAAATATGTTGTTTTAATAGCATAGCATACATTTGTTTTAAAAAATAAAACACTAATATTTTCTATAACGCAAATAACGAGTTGCATTTGAAGATAGAAAACTCGTACCAAATCATCGGATCTAATATGCTCTACATAAGTATATATATGCAGCAAATATTTTATGACTGTTTAGGGTACCTACTGTTTAGCCCACGTGAGGGCTATGTGAGCATGTGCTCTAAGTATTTTCTTTCATTTATTAAATTTCGTTAAATTGCTTAAAAATATATTTAATGAAAAAAAATCTTTTTTACTTCTTAGAGTAGCATGATAAAATTATATCTCAATACCAAATCGGCGAGATTCGTACAATTCTGTTTATCTGTGTGATCCAATAGCCACAGGAAAGTTCGTCTTGCACTTACAATAGTTTAAGCAAGCTGCTGCAATTTGTATATTTATATCTTTAGTCGTTTTGGAACTAGCCAAGACATTAGATTCTCGAAAATATCGTAGTAGGTTTGCGCCAAATTACTCTGTTATTATGCATATCCTAAGTGCTGCTGTTGCTTGCTAGAATGAGTAGGTAATCGCTTTGAAGCTTGCGAGCAAGAGGATATCCCCTCGTTTTCTGCGTTAGAGAACTATTTTATATGCGATTAGTTTCTAATTTTCGAAGGACTGACACTTGTTCATTTGCAAACGAGTAACCATTGTGAAGAACTTGTGTGAATAAGAAGAGTTTCCACGCCGTGTAAGTATTGTTGAAGAGTAAAAATACAATGATATTTGAATTTAGTTTATAATTTGTTTATAAAAATTGTGCAAACTCACAATATCGTAATCTTTTTGTGGCTAATTTAAAATGAGCGCGGTACTGTATTTGCTTTTCCTCTCCGTTATTTGGGCTCACTTTTTTCTTCTGATTGCTTTTGCGACCAGTTCTTAAATCTAACATCCTCTTAATCCTGACATCTTATACTCCTTTCATGTTTGTTGCATTTTCGTTTCCTTTTGGTTGTACTCTGTATGTTTTCTATTATTTCGAATTTGTTTTTCTATTTATCAAACTTGGCTACTACAGAGCCTTCTTTGCTTTCTGTTTTCACAACATTTACGGAGAGAATATTTACATTTGTTTCTAGAGTCGTGTATAGAAAGTCTTTTATCTAATTTTAGTTTCTTTTTTACTAATTTTAGCACTCTTCATGGTTACGTTATTTCCTTTTTGTGTTTTTCCCTTGCTTTCAAGTTTTCTTCCCGTATAGAATGCTTTTCCTTCAATTTCTTACTTCCTTTTCTTATCAACAATATATCTTCTCTATAGTTCCTCTAGTAGCAAATGAAATCAGATTAAGAAAAAACCAAAAATATCGATGTCTCTGAATTTCTAAGCTATATCTAGGTTGCTCAAAATTTGCAAAATGAATCATTTCGATTTATTTAAATAAAATATATATTATTGTATTTTTTAAAAACCCTTCGAGTAGGATTTCATCTGGCATTTGAGTGGCGTTTATTTATTATTTTTTAAATAAGGCATCTTAAGGGGCTTAAACAGTTACTTTATGTTCAAACTCAAATACCTGAAGCTCACTAAAAAGACATTTAAAAACACAAAAGTATACAGGGCTTCCGATTTCTAAAAATACAAATTACTAAATTTGCAGATTTTAAGCACCCTCTAAATTTTAAATACATGAAGTATGCTGTAAAAGTTTATGCTCTTTTGTCTTATAGTAGATAATATATACAGAGTGCTCGTTTTTATCCAAAATATTGATAATGTTCTTATTAAAAATGATACATGATTGGTTATATTAGCAAATATGAGCAGACTGTTGACGAGAAACTAATACGAGTACCGTGCTAATATTTAACCTGAATCAACTTCTTTGAAATATGAGGAGAAATGCATATCGCTATGTTTAAAATCGTAAGCTAATTTCATTTAAAATGAGAAGCGATTATTTGTTGGAATAAAATATACCATTTTTAAACATAAAACTGTGTTACTAGAGATTAATGATTCAACCCACATTTCCGGAGTTATCAATATGGCAACTGATGTTGATGGACACTTTGATATTTACAACTGGAATTATCGCAATGAAACACCGCTTTTCAAAGGCTTCAAATAACAGCAGGTGAACTTTATTCGCAAAGGGAAAACAGAGACGATGTTGAATTATTTTATTCGGACGTGTGCAGAAAGCTGAGGTTTGAGTATGAACAAGACGTTATTGTAGATGGCATTCTAGGCTACAAATACATTATTGGAGCTAGAACATTGGACAATGGTATGTATTACAATTTTCTTCAGCACAACTTTTTTTATGTAAGCCTAACTAAGGTGTAAGTTTACCTACATTTGCTTTAATGAAAAAATGCAGTAACAGATTCATGCTGTTCAATGGGTATTTCGCTACCTCTGCAAAATAAAGGTTCGACAAACTAACTCCAATAAATTGCGCACTGACGGTTGTCTACCTACTTCAAATGATCTTTAAGAATCGACAGCTAACTTTTCTCTAAAAATACCGAGAAAGACGAAACGCATTCATCTTTATTACGTAAAGTATACACCGTTTCTTTAATTTTACGGCTAGTTGACATCGATTCTTTAGATAAGATCTTTGTGTTATGCCATTATGCCATATTTAAAATACTCGTCTGTATTTTTTTGTGATGGTTAGAGTTAAAATGCCGGCATCTGTTACTGTTCGTTTTCTTACGAACTGTGTTTCATACGCATACTGTTTCAAAGGTATTTATTTTGCGTGTGATTGGTGTATCAAGGAAAGGTAACTGATTGGATTGCTCGGTTTCTAATGTGAATTTAATTGAGATTTCTTTACTGTTAATTTTTTCAAGAAATTTGTTTATTTCGCCCATATCATGAGGCAAAATTTCAAAAATATCATAGACATACCTCCACCAAACTATTGGTTTCTTTGTGTATGTGTAGCCATGTTGCTCAAAGCCTTCCATAAAATGTTACTAAGAACTGATAATAAAGGGGAGCCCATTGCAATCCAGAATTCTTGTTGGTAGAATTAATTGTTCAGTTAAAGGTATCTTTTTACGATATGCGTTTGACTTTTATGGTGCAAGGTTCTAACATCGAGTGCTGAGGACGATACGAGCGCTATCAATATCTCTGACTTAATTTACTCATAACTTGGCTGTAACTATCAATTATCATCTAAATTGCAACAAAAAATCATGGCTTTCAATCAAGCGACTAATTATTTCACGGGACAAACAAAACAACAACAACCAACATACCAAACAATGTACAACATACCTCAACAAATATATCCTACAGAAAATCAAACGATACAGTCCTCAACTTATTCATACTCACAACCTTTGACAAACCTTCAACCAACAAATCAATTCCTCATTTACATGGAGCAATCATATCCCGCTTTGAAAAATAATGATCGACAAACCAGAACCAACAAGAAGCGTAATCAAAGCCTCGAAAAAACCTAACAACCAATGAAAAAGAATTCATACTGGCTAAAAGAAACAATAGAAATCACCAACAGCTTTGATCAACTACATGAAGAAAAAGAAGACATTGACGAAACAAAAGAGAAAATTGAACTTGCCATTCAAGTCCCGCCGCCACCCCAATTTACATATCAGAGGTCAAAAATATAAAATCATTAATAAGACTTCTAAATTAAATTGCAAAAGACAACTACACGTCAAGTTACAGGGCAAAACAAACGAAACATACTTAGTACAGGCGCCAGGGAATTTTTACATGCAAAATCCAATCACCACCTTCACTTCACAACAAACGCACAGATTGAAAGTACTTTCGAAACAGACTTAGTATTTAATAGATCTACATGTTTCGCTAAAAACTAAACACGACATATTACGAACAGAAGCTGTCACTCGCAGAACTTATCCAACAAGTAGCATGGGAAGTTATTCCCGAACTGCTAACCACTACACAAACCAAAGATATTCCTATCATCCTAGAAGATCTAATAGCTGAAAAACGCCGTCTCAGAAAACGATGACCAAGTTACCAGATAAGATCTAAATAACCAAGCCCTGAACAAAGCTACAAAACAATTGAAAAACACTGCTTTGCCAGCATACACAAAAGGAGTTCAGTACCGCCTACAAAATCCCAGTGCAAACGAGCAAACAGACTGACTACTCGCTATAGAAAGCGGTACGGAAACTAAAAAGAGCAATCATGCATATACCCCCTATTAAAAAAAAAGATGGTAACTGGGCCCGCAGTTAAAACGAAAAGGCGAATGCCTTTGCCGAACATCTCACCGAAGTCAATGCACAGACGAAGAAAAGAAAATCATTGCAATCCTGGACTCGCCATTCCAAATGTTTACCTCTCAAACACATAACCACCAAAGGGGTAGAAGGAGAAATAAAGACCAACACAAAAAATGTCCAGGTTACGATCAAATTACGGGGACGATCATGAAGCAACTGCTAACCAAAATTATAAAAGCCCTCACACACCTGTACAATGCAATACTCACTTCTAGGCACTTTCCAAACCAATGGAAAAGAGCACAAATTATAATGCTACCGAAACCAGGTAACTCACTCGGTGGAATAATATCGTATAACCTATTCGCTATCCTATCAAATGTTATTAAAGAACTTATTCTACGTACAATAATGCCAATCCTGGAAAATCAGAAATTACTCCCTAAACACCGATTTGACTTTCGGAGTCAGCATGGCACCATGGAACAGGTGCACAGGATAGTTGACAAAATATACAAAGATCTGGACAGAAAAAGATACTGTTTTAGTGTTACTGGACGTGAAGCTGGCTTTTGATATGATATGGCATCAAGAATTACGCTGCAAACTAAAAAAAAAAACGCTTACCTTACCAGCTATATGAACTCATGCAGTCTTACATATCAAATCGGCATATATTGATAAAATTCCAAAATAACACTACGACCATAAAACCTCTCTCCTCAGGCGTTCCACAGGGTAGCGCTCTAGGCACCATACTATACAGCCGACCTACCTACATCACGACTAACAACATCAGCTATTTAGGCAGATGATATGGCCATTTTACCCTCACATGTAAATCCACAATCGGTATCGAGGTATATGCAAGTTCATCTCATGAAAATTCAATAGTACAGTAAAGTTAGATAAAAATGTCCAAACCCGGGAATCCAAAAAACTAAGGTCTGACTGTGACAAGTTGTTCATTACCCGTTGTTCTAAATGTGGTAAAAAATCTCCGCTGCCAGAGCGTCGGATTTGGGAGTGGGTGGGTGGGGAGGTGTCAAAACAGTATATTTTTGCAAGTATCTCTGAAATCCTTCAGTTTAGAGCTTATTGTACTCTATAAACTTTTAAATTACATTAAATTTCCAACAAAATTTGTCATATACGCTTTTCTGCTGCGTCCAATAGTTTCAAAGATATGGAGGGGGTAAAATTTAGTTTTTCCGTCTTTATGCTTATTAAGAATGGATAGACTCGCGTTATGGTCACGTTTTCCCAACCACTCTTTGCCAAGGCCCACGAAATAGTAGCCAATGCCCCTGCCGATACCCCTTGAAATCACTGTTCATCCAGCTTGGAGGGTTCCACTTTCTTCTTTCTTTTATAAGATCAGTCGACCACATAACGGCTGGAAGTAGTTTGGAAGAGGTGTTGAGAGAAGTTTATGCCAAACACAGCATCCCGCAAATGATGAATAGGAAAGCATATTCCAGAGATATCCTTGCCTTATTCCTAACTCAAGAAGCCCTTATGACGGTTTTCATTGAGACACAGAATCCAGACGTCCACAAGAAATAGTTGAAGGCACTCTATTCATCATTAAGGACGGTGGAACAGTTAAAAGAAATATTTGGCTATGAACTATGTACATATCTCCTCTCACTGTTTGATGAAAGTGGTTTGATGTGGAAAGGCACCAAATCGTGCAGGCTGAAAATGTTACCTTGTGGAGAGACTGATTCACCTGGTGATGAGATGGCGCAGGGGGTATTGTATGTAGTAGATGGAGGGCACCTTCTACATCGTGTTGTTTGTCAACGTCCTGCAACGTTGTGACGATATTCTAACAATATTGTGACTACGTTTTGTTCCACTACGAAAATGCTGCCATCGTGTTCGATGGTTACAGTGAACAGCTCAATACAAGAAATAAGGAACATCTGCGAAGGTCTCACTCAGCTATCAACGTAGATGTGAAAGTAGAAAACCCCATCCAAATAATTTTCAATTTCTCTGTTTGCCTTTGAGGATTTATTTGTGTCACATACCTACTTTAATATACGAACTATCAGTGTCAAGCAATTTTTATTTTTTGTTTACAACAGAATAAAATTATCAAAAGCATTAAATTACATAAATCGTTTAGCAAAAGATATGTTTTAACATGAACTTTCAAGTCCCTATACCTTCTTACTGAAGGGACTTTGTACTAAGGTATATTAAGTTTAATCGGTTTATTATAGTCTAAGGAATCTATGCCAAATCGGTGTCGCATTTTTTTTGGGGACACCTTGTATAATTGTTATCTTTGAATTTATTTATTTACTTACATCTTACTTCAAAACAAACTACAAACTTTTGGTTTTGGTGAACGGTGCAGGTAGCTACAAGATTTAATTATCAAAAAACCTTCAAAAGTGAAAGAGTATGTAGGTTACTATAGCTAACAAAACATAAAAATTAAGCATTTTTAGATTACGATTACGAATCTACACAACACTAATGGTAGTTGCAACTTGCAAGAAGGTTCTACTAAATAAAACTAGGTATATGACAATAATTTTTATTGAAAGTAATTGATGTTGTACAATTACAATTAATAAGTAATTGGTAATTGAATTACTATTTCCTGTAATCGAATCTCTGGTAATTAAACTACTGCATTAGTAATTAATTACTTTTTAAAAGTAATTTGCCCAGCTTTGAACACGCCTCATTATTTTTAAGCTCCACGCTGCCGAGAACGTATGTACGTTACTAAACACTACTCAACAATGCACAGCATGAAATTTAATAATATTGAACTTTAAATGGTGACGTCTACTTTGTGGTGAATTTAAGGCGTGACACGCACTTTACAGTTCCGTTCTGGAGTTTGCAAATACATTATTAACACTAATAAATATTACTTATAAGTTCCACGACCTTAAAAAATAGTGTAGGTATCCAGAACGTGGCGACAACTATTAAAACTACTTGAAAGTAGATGCACCTTTGAACCCACATTTCAGTAGCATGAATTATTCGCCGTTACGAACGTTAGCCATCTTCAAGATCTTATAACTTTAAGGTAATCCCAAAGGTAACCACGGCGTTTTCAATACTAAGAAAGCTTGGTACAAGTCATATACAGCTACAAAGTAACGATAGTGGTAAAAACTACGTAATCTCTAAAACCTTTTGGTGCCGTGATGTAATTCATTGTCTTTTTTTGAGTATTTCGCCACTCTGAAAGCAATTCATTGGAGGTCGGTCGTATTTCAGTCCCAGTGAAATGGTAAGTTTTCCTTGTTCCTTTTTAGTTTTAGTTGTTAATCGTCATTAACGAAGGCAGATTGTCCCTAGAAACGGTCGATATTTAATAGAAACTACGTAACAGCAACTATAACCCCAAAGCAATAGTTTTAGTGGCGGTTCTATAATTGTCACTGATTCAAGGTTCCTGAGTCAGTTATGGGTACTTTGGTGCTAGTTGGCTTGGAAATGTATTATACACATTACCTACCCATAATTCAGTAGCGATGATAGAACTATCAGAAATAACATTGGTAAAGAACTACAAAGTGTCCAAGCAAATCATCGACAAGCTTCGCTAACTTTGAAGAGGGCAAAAATAAAATGCTGCTGAAGTTGAAACTCCTTCTAGATCGACGAGTAACACTGACTAAACATATTTGAAGAAAAAAGTCTGGACTACACCTATCAGAAACTGTGGCGGGTTATGGGACGTAAATCTCACCTATGGATAGAAAATAAACTTCTCTACAGGGCAATTGTAGAACCTATCTGGACATATGGCAGAGCATCTGCAGCGCTTGCACTTTAAAACTTTACGAAACATCTCCAATTATATGTTCCAACTCAGATCATCTACCGGAATCTGAACGTCTCTACCATGGAAGAAGAAAAATGTCATCGGTGTTAGATATTGCGTGAACGATATTAATTTTTTTACTGACGCCCCAGACTACTCAGACTCAATTACGATGGCCAACTAAAGTAGAAGAAGAAAAAGTAGAAAATGATCATTGGCGAAAATGGCTTGGAAGCTTCGGCAACTCAAAGGCAGCCCCGTAAAATATAACAGCACTGACAAAAGGGAAGACATTTTGCATGCGGCAACCATCAGAATGCTTAAGATTTATCAAAATAATTAGCGGAAGCACCCGGCGCTATTTGATATCAAAATACACGCCACGATGAGAGGAAGATAATGAGCTTACGTTCTAGCGTGAAGTCGAAATGACCTTCGTGCAAGGAAGACCCGAAACCCCGATGTTCATACGAGGGGGCCTACAATTCAAACAAGCAACGCGGGGAGTTTAGCACCAAAAACCCCCGAGTCTGGTATCAAAATGATCGAAATGGTTCAGCAACTCAGCACCACAAAAATCAGGCCGCTAATTTTTCGCGCCGCGTAATTTATCTTGGAACTTCCACACACATCCAAAATATGTGTTCATAACTCCTCCTTTGACCAATGGGCATCGAGGAAACACCACACAAAGGTCTGGAACCCGTCAAATAGTCAGACATAGGAGAGAGAAAATCACTTTTTCTCGGCGGGACGAAGCATCTCCAAGACCAACCAGAAGCCAGCCGGCCTGCCACTTCTCTTCAGGATATAGCAACCCGAACCACGACCAGGACGCTGCCCCACTCCAGCTAGTGAGAGGTGTGTTAACTTTCAAGAAATTTTGTTTTGTTAAAGCTGAACATTTTTCTGGAAATTGTACTTCATATGATGTCCTATTGACGTTTTTCTTTCTTATATCTTACAGATTACGTTTTTACAGTTTTATAGTGGACAAATAGTTTTTCCGTTACTGGTCTGCAGACATTATACTATGTACTTAATTTTACAGCTAAAATGTTAAGAACTTTTTATAGAGAAATATCAATTGCAGATTTAACGAATACAAGAACAGTGAGAAATACCGTAATTATATACCAACAAATACTGTACTCAAAAGTCGAACCAATTTTTGTTTACTTCCCGTCCATTTAATTTTTCATAGTGTCTGCAAATTAAGTTTCTTTATTATAAATTAAAACACAAGAAAAAGAGCTGTAATGCAAAAAATCAGTTGTACATATTCATGTTCACTTTATGCAATAATTCTAGATGATGCATTTTATTGCAACATTAGAGGAATCGACAATCTTCATAGTTAAGAAATTACAATATTTTTCCGCAAGGATGAAAAGAAATCATTTGTCAACAATTTTCACTACATTAGGGAATTGTTTGTATGCAAGGTGTTGTTACCGTTGCTCTCTCCCTAATTAGGGACTTCTCAGCCGGAGCTGGACGTGGGTTTAAGAAAAGACTGTAAACTTAAGCTGTAAAACAAAGGCATGGGTGCCAAGTAGCAAGTAACCCCAAGCCCTTTGCTATTCATATAAAGCTACACATCAAAAGGCGCTACAAACCAATCCCTAAAAAGAGAATTACAAGACCCAAAATAAAATTCGCAGGCATAGATAACGAATTAGTATAATTTATTACAATAGAGATGCTTACTATAACATACACATAAATAAGCGTATACGGCACGCCGTATAAAAATATCACAATAAGTATCACCGTTATAAAAGTCAATAATCAAACTCTGAAAGATCAGTATATATGTTGAGAAAAGGTGTACAAGTTGACCGTTTAACTAGCAATTTGCATTACCGGGAGGTTCTCAGTAAAGGAGTATGGCTGCGACAATGTTATCAATGGTTAATTTTGGGCTGCGTGTCGAATTTGATACCAAATCTTCAAATGCAAGAACCTTCAGTTGTCATTAATAATTAGCACAAATGTGCTATAGATCTCAGGAACTCTCAAGCAGGGAGTTATGTATCCCGGAAAATGCGTGATAATTGTTTTAACTCGTCATCGACTTCAATACCTTGTAATGCTAGCTCTCTCATAGAGCTTATTTACAATCTTACACCTCGGATAGCTTAAAATCAGTCGAAGAATTATTTGGTTCTTTCAGATATGTATCACAGCGTAGCATAAATATCAACAACAGACTTTTAAAATGTTTATTCTACTTATCTATGCTTACAACAAATGAATGAAATGTATATAATTGACAAATTAAAAATCTTATTGAATAACGGACGTTGCTTTCCTGGCACGTCGGCAACCAGCCTCACACGGTCGAAGCACAGGAAGGCCTACTTCGCAGGGTTGTGTGTTTGAATTTTTAAACTCGTTCGGGTGCCGCCTCGCGCCTTCGGAGTTCGCCTCGAGAAAGTCCGTGTTCGCGGACAGTTGCTGTCAAACGCCTCGTGTTGTTTACGTTTGTACTGGGAATACAGAAGCCAAATTAATACAAATAATGCATTTTCTCACCTACACGGGTAGCTACGATTATCGCCTGGGCTTCGGTGTGTGTTTCCACGGAGATCCGGGTCGGGCCCCGCGAACTACAAGTTCTGATTGTGCGAGTTAACTTTCCCGGACTTACGCTCTCTGAAGGCGGTTCCCCAGGTGGTGCTGTTACTTACAATGCCGTAGAAGGCCTTGAGGTAGGTAACTGGTTCTGTATTCAAAGTAATTAATAACAAGTCACGTAATCGCCTATATTATTAGCTGGAATTTGGGCGGTTAGCCGGGGGAATTGAATTACAATGTTTTTGAACTAAAACTCGGGCCTAGTGACAGTTATTGACGAGGAATATTAGAGCTTCCTCTTAGGGCTGGTTAACTAGTCTGAATGGTCGAGTAGAGCATCTCGTGGAGTTGTTCCACTCTACTGGGTTCGGGGAAATAACAAAGGTTCGGAGTTAATTAGTAATAATTTCGGCGATGAGGACGCAATATTTTAGCCACCAGATCAGCCGGAGTTCGGAACAATTATTAATAATTTCAGCGATGAGGACGCAATATCTTAGCCACCAGATCAGCTGAAGTTAGGAATATTATTAACGGTATCTGGTCGGGATCGGGTTTTCAGGAAAACAAGTGTTTCCGGGGAAATCTCTTCGGCAGGAACAGGGATACGGGCAGGTGGAACTGGGATCTGGAACTGGGATAGAAGTAGAGCTGGGGAAGTAGGTTCGGATCTCTGTGTCTCTCTGGGAAAATCTGCCTCGGAATCGGCTCCGCCGTTCGTTTTATGCGACTTCGAGCGCTTCTAAAAGTGGGGAGAAACAGCGCGCGACGCACTTTTGTACTTACGTGACGTCGGTCACTGCGCTCTGCTTATCGCCTCGTGCATTGACATTACGGAAATTACGATAACGTGAGGTCGGACAAGGATCAAATTTAAATATTATATTAATATTCGGGAATACAAATTTGATCTGCAGGCAAACGTTACAACCTCGGGTAAAGCGAATTAATTAAGGCAATATCTTGCAAATAGAAAAATTTAATTGAGTTTAGTTCAACCGTGTTATTCGGTCACTAATATGAAGTGAGTCCCAAGCGATGAAGCTGCGGTAAGTCAACGACGAAGTGCGTTCGCAAGGAGCTGACTTTTCTCCGTGCGGAAAAAAGAGATAAAGGAATAGGAAAACATGAAAACCAGTTAATACAAAACGTAGCTGGGCCTACCATTAAGATATTCTGCTCTATTTTGTCAAGGTAGAGACATTTGCTTGCTCAGTATAAATCCAAACCATGTTTGATCTCGGGAAATTGTTAAAACTACTTCTCCTAGGAACTAGTACTTTTAAAACGTGTTTTACACGTAGTTCTTTTGCATAGTGATGTCTTGGTCGATATTTAATCGAAAAGGACTTCGGAATTGACAACTGTGAAATTGACATTTCAATAAAATAGTTAAAAAAGTATACTTTTCTCACGATTTTTGCGTTAAACAAGTGCAACTTTCAATACGATTTTTCGTTAAAAAAAGACGACTTTCAACATCACTATGCAAAAAAATTAAAGGCACATTTGCCTTCATAAACGTAATACATAAGGCAGCACACAATGGCAAATTGTCAAAAAAACTAAGAGCTTTGTCCAAAATTTGGAAAAACCTTGAAATCAGGATAGACAACTATAGCATCTCGGTGGGTGGAGTGATGCCTAAACTGACGTAAACTATTTAGAAATCCTAATATATCGAAGCATGAAAGTTGACTGATAGCTTAACTAAATTGTAGGTAAAATTTAGAGTTATCATGAATACGACAATTAACTAAATAAATACTGATCAATGACTTTTTGGCTCATAACAATGTGTTTACTATTTTGTTGGTTTCAAAGATACACTAATACTTATTCAATAGCTCTTGCTTTAAATTCACACTATTTGTGATTCTGAGCAGGCTTTGTATGTGCATTCTTTTAACGGTCAAAGGCACCATTTGTAACAAAAAATTACCAAAGTCAACGCAAAATTTCGTGATTTTTTATTCTTAATTCATCAAGAGTCAATGTTTTTCAAAATAGCATAACTGATCTCTCTAGTTCAACAAGATACTGCGAATGGATTTACTATAACTGTAGTACTTTCCAAAAGTTACAAAATGTCATTGTCATTTTGACATTAGTAATTTTCTGTAACTAAATATTTGATACACCGTTAAAAATATTCACATTGAAGGCCTGCTCATCATCATAAATAAAGCGAAAGGGGTATATAAGGGGTACAAATGCTTTACGTTTCAATGGCAATTTCTTAATGTGAAAATATTTCCTTTCCTAATTATTTTAGAACAAATATTTGCGCTTCAGTTTTTTGTAGAGAGAAATATTCTGCATCCATTGCATCATTTATCATTTTACATTTCGGAAAACCGAAAAATTAGATATT
The DNA here is from genome assembly GCA_940337035.1 of Agriotes lineatus. Lineage (NCBI taxonomy): Eukaryota > Metazoa > Arthropoda > Insecta > Coleoptera > Elateridae > Agriotes > Agriotes lineatus. The sequence continues at coordinate 56,416,521 of OW679196.1, forward strand.
AAACATTTTCACAAAAATTAGTGGTGCCTTGAAATTATTAGAACAAATAGCCACTCAAAAAATTTGCTAGAAAGGCACTGTTATTAAAAAATATCAGTCCAATTTTGACAGAGTAAAATGTTGAATATCAATAATAATCATAATAAACATTCAACCCTTCAAGGCAACACTGAATTTTGGGAAAATTATAATATCCATTTCCTTAATTTTTCGGTTTTACGAAATATAAAATAACAAGTTATGGGATGTATAGATGCGGTTTTGTTGATCTACATAAAACTTCCGTACAAGTTTGCTCTAAAATAGTTAGGGAAGTAAATATTTTCATATAAAGAAATTACCATTGAAAATCCTGTGTTGCGTAAAGCATTTCCACATCCTGTATATTTATTTTTTTCCTTCTGTCTATTGATTGTTTTTGCATATTATGCCTACTTGCTCTATTTTCGGTCTTGGTTAGTGTATATGCATTTATTGTTAGCCTATGAATTGTTAAATAATCATAATTTATGTTCAAATATTCAGATCCATGTCCAGATTCCAGTATTCCGTAGTCATCCTGTATTAGATTCTCTTTTAATTGCTAATTTGTGCAAATAGAAATAAAAAAGTAAAAGGCAGATTGTTATTATACCTCGAGCTCGTTATCCAAATGTATAATTTATAAGATTTATACTAATGTTTTAAATAGCAAATAATGGCCATAATCGCGAATGTAATACGATACTTAAATGTTAAATACTATTAAATTTAAGCAAATTAGTTTTATAATACTTAATAAAAACCAATGATTGTTCAAGTTTCATCCTCGAACTATCAAAAAGTACGTTGTGTTCCATTTGCTACTGCTGCTCCATCATGTCAAATTAAATTATAGTTAGTGATAGCTATTATATTATACACCAACTTCATTAAGTATAAAAATTTTTCAAATAGCTTCCGCTCTGTAGTAATTAGGTACTTCAGGTTTGGGGCCTTGCAAAACAGTGATTCAACAACCATAGTACTTATAGCTTTTGTAATGACGTGGTTAACACAAACGGCACCATTAAATATGCTGCAGAACGAGAATTCGATTAACAAACATATTACTCGTACCATCAAGAATGTTGTTTTTATCATTGGCATGTACATTTTGGGCATGTGCGTCTTTGTGATAGTTAAAAACATTACAACCAATTTTCGATGAATAGTCATGTGTGAAATATGAAAACGTCGACCTAACCTCCGAATTGATGCTTTTACCCTGTATTTAGCTCTTCTCACCATTATGTCTACAACCCGTGCTAACAAATTTTTGGTTAAATCTCCACAAAGTATTCCTTGCGAGTATTACCTTATAGTTTGATAAATTATTGAAACTAACGCATTTTGGTCTCTCAATATGTTGACAAAATGACACTTAGGCATTCGTCCAACGAATTGATAAACAGTCGGATTTCAAGTTTATAAGTCATTTTGATCGATATAAATGCAAAATTGAATACTGTCATAAATTGCTTAGATAGATGTATGTTTTATTTCCAATGGCGAATTGATAATGCATCGTTTAAATACATTTTTGTAACTACAAAAAAGTCCCAAAACTTTTGTTACATACTGATGTAGTAATAAAATGCTATTACAACATTATATTGCAATGGTCTTAGGCCCTACGGCTCTGCTCTGCAATGCTAAGTTTAAATGGCATTCTGTAAGTGCATTGAAAAAGAGATGCTTGTATTAAAATATAATTGATTAAAGAATGCAAAGGGGACAGCTTGTTTTTCACAGGGTTGAAGGCGAAGTTCAAATTAATTAATTATTAGGTTGGGCAGAATGAATAGCCAAACCAAATGAAATAAATAATCACAAAAGGGTTTGCTATGTGCAGGTCATTGAAGCGTAGATATCAATATAGCTAATTAGGTACAATTTGTGAACAATCTTAAAAGATATAAGCCAGAAAAATAATAATGTTGCAACGAGCAATTTAGAAGGCAGGCATAAAGGCATAAAATAGCAATTGTGAGAAGCAGACATGACATGATAAAACAAGGGTAAAGCAAACAGCAACACAGGAGAAAAAACGAGTGAAAAGGAAACAGTTGGACACCGAAAAGCATTTTTGAAGGAAGTGAACTCTTAAAACTAATCAGTGCAATTACGCGAGTGAATAAAGCAGCGTAAATAATAAAACGTGTAGTGGCGCAAAGAGACATTTTGACTATTATAAATGTAGACAATATTTTAGATATAAGAAATGTTTAAACTTAATGATTTGTATAAAAAGTTAATTTCAAAAGTATCTGATTTGAACTTGGTTAATTTCCGTTTTTATATTTATCAGATTAGCATTTATTTATAACGGATATCATCAGATAACAATTGAATAAATTATAAAATTGACATGCAGTTTAGTGCTCCCTTATAATTAAAGTTTTTACATAATAAAATACCATTTTACTAATAAAAAATTATACCATTGTGTTGAGCAAGTGTCAGAGCTTCTGTGAGAGTGTGGGTAGCTTTTTCCCCAACGAAAAAATTAATTTTCACAAAAAGCACTTCCGAGGCCGTTCGCCAGCGATCCAGCTCGAGATTTCGACCTTCGATTCGGGGAAAAATAAGGTTCCTGAGCCCGGGATTTTGACTGCAGCGCATCAGGGAGGACTGTACGAGACCGTACAGCAGCAACAGCACCGGAGAAGACTATTGCAGTGGCAGATTCCAGTTGGAGCATCTTTCCGAGGATTGTAGCGCACCATCTCAAATCTCAAGGTACAGTTTTTGACTAAAAGTAACGGCGTTCTCTTCTGCAAATTTGTGCGACTACGAGAGCAAAGTTTACTAAACAAGATCCAAGTGTATTAAAGTAGCGAGCGAAGGCGTATTTCAAATTATTAACCAGAGTCCAGTTGTGAGGTTAGGTGAAGATTAACAATTGCTAAAATTCGAACGGCGTTGCTTCTGACGTCATAAGACAAATTAATTCCTGAAACAAATGAGATTTATAACCGCCAAAGCACTACAATTTAAATAAAATATCTGTTCGTATGTTCACAAATTTGAATTTGTGAATGAGTCAACAACGCTTACTGCTAGATTCAAACTACTTTGTGAAATTTTGACAACAGCGTGTACATTTGCGACTGCGTATTTGGAAATAATTTGGGCACACAGTGGCGTACTACATTAAGGTAAAGATTTACAAATTATCAGGAACTCACCCCTTTGAATGGAGTTGACTGTCTACCGAGCTAGCGTTATGAGAATAAAATTGCAGATAAATAAAATACAAAAAAAACATAATACGATTTTATTTTGGAGTAAAGTAAATAATAAAAAATACAAACAATCTTATTTTACCCAGTCCAAATTGATAATTAAAATTGCTAAACACAAATCTCCTAAGTGAAGCATATCAAACCATTTTAATACATTATACATTTACATAATTGTCCGTTTATTAAAAAATAACTATATATTCAAGAATTAAATATAAAATTCTGTATAATTACAGTCAATTAAACTGTGTAAACTAAGTAACTGAACAGTTAATTATCTGATATAGCAATAAAGGGCCATTCATTTCTAATAGGCCGTAAACCTTTATCGCTGAGTTTGTAGCATTTCGCTCCGGTTTCAACACAAATTAGTCATAGTACAAAAGGAAGACGGTTTAAACTTCCAATTTTTCAAATTACAAACTGTCTTCGAGCGAACTTCCACTCTATCTCCATGGATAATATTCAAAGACTTGCCGACAATTCTAGGTAGTCAAGCGGCCCTGTGAAAATTATTCTTTCCGTGAGGGAAAAAAATATTCATGCCTTTTCTGGGTTTATAGCACCCACCTGCAAATCGAGAAAACAATATTTTACTGCTTAATGCCGTTAGTAACCAGAATAAAACATCCCTTTACTTTCTGGTCCCATAACACCTACCTGTGTATCGAGAAAACGTTATTTTACGGCCTAACGCCGTTAGAAACCAAAATACAGCACCGCTTTGCTTTGCGGGTCCATAATACCCACCTGCGAATCGGAAAAACGTTATTCTACGGCTCACCGCGGGCCGTTTGCTACCATAATGAGCAATTCGCTATTCGATCTTCCTTTACTTTTCGGGATTTAGAACACCCACCTGTTTAATTGGAAAAAAGTTGGCGTGCCTTAAACGCAGCCCGTCCCCATTGACAAATTCGCCGAAACATTTATTTACCTGAAACTGCTTTACAAATTCTCCGGCTAAACGTTGTCGGTCACCGCAGGCAAATCTCCCGCAAAATTTACCTACCTAAGACCGATTTACAATTTGTCTGGGCACCGCGGAGTTATCGCCGGCCTTAGTACGCGTAGGAGGTTCATTATCAATGCCAGAATGCGACCTCTAAACGAATTTGGATGACTGTTATTACACACCTGCAACCCGGAAAAACACGTGTGAAACTACCTGCACTCCCGAGGCATATGTGGTAACGGTTTAGAATAATTATTTGTCCGTTTATAACAAAACAAACGTATCCTAAACCTTATTTACTTCATTACTAATCAATGACAGTTGGATTAATTCGTTTTCTTAATTCGCAGCGCCACTGACGATTGTGGAGCACACAACCAAAACCAGTAACCGTCAAACAGTTAGGACCCGGCGAACAGACCTGCACAGTGGGTTGCCAACGGACCAGACATACTTTTCTAATGGTTAAATGCTTACTTATTTTATTTAAGCTATTGCTATTAGAACCTGAACTGTACAAGTACATAGCTCTTAAGAAATAGTATTTTTGAGATATATTGTCTTCTTTAAATCAGTCAAGGTGAATATTTAAAACAAACCTAGCCCATTAAAGCCACCCAGTGAAGGCCAAAATAAAAGTGCAAACGCCTAGAGCCGTGGGGACCTTCTAGCAGCTTGCAGCGTTGAGCTATAGCAAAACCATTATAGATACGCAGAATATGTAGGTACATAACTGTTTTTGCAAAGAACTTTCTAAGCTTTAATTTTTATGTGAAACGTAATTCCGATACCGCTAGTGATTAGTAAGATATAAGTAAAAAACTAAATAAGAGCCCAATTTTTCCAAGATGGCGGCTCGGGCACATCAGGCTGTGTTCAGGACTTTTAATGTGTTTAACAGTACGCCTAAAGGAACATCTTTGCTAAGTTACAAATCTTCATCATTTATTTCCGTCAAACGTTAAACTTTATTCCTACTTGACTAGAGTAGTAGTAGGAAACCCCCTATAACACACAGAGAAAAAAAAATAATAATAATAACTTTGATCAAAATAACTATAAATTGATGAATAAAAATAAGGGAAGGTAAATGTTTACATCTATAAAAATTAGCATGAACATTATATGGTCTAGACAAGAATGCTGCATTTATAGATTGATATTAACGATACAAGTTTGATTATGAGCATCTTAACGGAACGAGTTTAATTGTTAGAACGAGGCGGTGAGCCGAGTTCTGCGGCCTGCAAGAAGTAAAATATTAAACAATACATGTTTGATTATGAGCATCTTAACGAAAGGTGTATTGTTCAATATTTTACCGGTTTCAAAATATTAAGCCTTTGTTTACATATACAAAAGTAGGCTAAGTCATAACTGTGTTGGTACGGTAATAGTCCGTTACCGTACATTCGGATTTCAAAAAAAAAAAATCTGCGGCAGCTATTATCTTTATCAATAAATTGTGGCTCAATGTATCCTTTGTTTTTAAAAAGAGTGCGGTAATAAAGCTCTTAACGATACTCAAATTAATTTGGTAAAAAGTCTATAACAACAACGATGAAGATAATAGATATTAACGATAAAAGTTGTAACACGGCGTTTTTCCTAGCCCTATACACGACTGTACCGTTACTTTATATTTCCCTGGGTCGCTAGCTTATTCAGTTGGAAAGGTATAAGACTCTATTAATATCGTCAGTGCGGCTGAGGGCAAGCTAGTATTGTCTTGGGGCAGCGCGTTGTCACCTGAAATGTTCAACTTACACCTACAAACACTACCAGCATGAAAACCCAACAGTTTACATAAAAAGCATATAATCTGCAAGAAAAACACAAATACAAGAAAATACATATAAAAAAATACACAATACAAAAACTGTACGCTACAGGTATGCAAAACAACTTAAATAGGCCTCTAGAGTTCAATTATCAATGCACAGTTCAATGTCACTAACGCGAAATGGAATTGAACACCGCAAACCTGTCTATTCTTAAAATGCGGTTGCAAGTTGTCCGGCCTGGCCCGTTCAATTTAAACAACGTGTTGAGGCAGCAAATGACGCAATAACTTTGCGTCAGCTGCTTACAGGTGAATCCCCGGTGTCTTTGATACGCCACCATGCACTGAAGCAATTGCCGAGGATGTTGCAATCGCCTCTTATTTCGTAGCAAAGTTTCTAATAAGAACTAACCTTGCTTTCGGTTACCCCAAGCGTTCTCATGTCAGGTCACGAAAAGCGCTTCTATGACGTTAGATCACAGCTTCCTTCTGAGGAAATATGGAGCAAACCTTTGTCGGGGTTGTCCAAGTGGTAGAATGCTCTCGCAGTCGTATTTCGGCACTCTGGAACCTTCGTTCCGCGTGAGCGGATGGCCCCGCGGGCAAATGCTCGCCTCTCAGGCGGCCGACCCGGGTTCGAATCCCGGCGGCTCTATAGTTTAATAATCGTACGCTTCCCGGCTACCACACTAACACCTGTGGTAGCAGTTAACCCCTAAACAAGGGAACTCTTGTGGTTAAATCAGGCCACTGGCCTATAATAAGAGAAAAAGGAGAAGAGAAGAAGGAAACTTCATGTACCGGCGACGATTGCTGCAGGCCAAAACTTCACAATTTGAGCAATGCACGAGTCGCCTATCTGTTTGCGACCCTGGCTTGGGTTCCGTTGCGCACTTCTTAAGCGCTTCGGTGCGACTAAATTCCCGCGGGTTCACGGCATCTTCGCAGTTCTTCATAACTGCCACGTTGCGATCTCTTTATAACTCGACGTTCCGAATTAGCTGTTGTTGCGCATTCACTCACGTTCGCACTCGCGTTGAGGCATATATAACGCACAACCGCTTAACACAACCTAACTACTTATACGGCGTGCTAACTTAACATGCTAGGACATGAAGGATACGGTTAGGCTTATTGATAGCAATGTATATAAGAAAAAGGTATGAAACATATGACTACAGGTGGCACTAATTGCCCCGTTTCGAAGTTTGGTTATGATTATTTTAAAGAAACGAGTTTGATTGCCAGAACGAGACGGTGAGCCGAATTCTGCTGAAATCAAACGAGTTTCGTTTAGTGCCATAAGCGAATGAGTTGTTCAATATTTTATCTTCATCGATAAATTATGCACTTAGTGCGGCAATAAAGCTCTTAACGATACTCAAATTGATTTGGTAAGTAGTCTACAACAACACCGATAAATATAAATAAATTTACGGCACTCAACATTGGATACTCTAGCCAGAGTTGCTTCGACTCTTGGCATGACTTGGTAACAAGTCAAACGCAGAATCATAGTTAAAAATTATGAATCCTTGCAAATCGTTAATGGGGCATATCATGCAGAGAGCTTTTCTCTACTACGAACACGCCATATGATATGACGAATTTACAAATGCCAAAAAGTTGAAGTAAACAGTTCGCGAATTTTGTCAACAGATAATATCTGCCAGAATTTCTTACTTAAAATGGATAACTACGAAGCAACGCAAAATTCACATGTAAAATAATGTTATCAGGACCCAACGTGTCGGGAAATACAAAGTTCTTTCACAACATTTGAAAATATACGTTCTCCATCGTTATCAACCTGCACAATTACTTAAAGTTTTTATGTGTTGCTCCTCAAAAAGCATTAAAGGTCTAGTGGGGATTTCAAGGAACTACAGCTAATTACCATCCAGATTATTCCGTTAAACAAATTGCTGAAGTACTCGATTTAGGTGCGTCCACTTTTAGAATTATATTACGGAAAAATGGTTTTCGGTTCTAGAATTAGAAAAGCCAAACGAAATTCCTCTAGATGACCATTTCAGACATATAATTTTATATGAAATTCAAACAGAACTGGTGAAAAGTTTTTCTGGAAAGTCGTTTTCATTGATGAGTGGACATTACCATTGGGTAATCCCCAGAATGTGCGTTACTGGTCGAGAGAAAACCTGCATAGGTATTTTGAATTTCGGACCCAATAGTACCCTAAAATTTAAATGTTTGGATAGGAGTGCTGGGTGAGAACATTGAAAATGATTAACGATTTGGGAGTATGACTGTAATGCGAGTTGTACATATTGCAGGTGAATGTTGTTGCTGTCATTTTGAATAACTCGTAAAAGGCTAACTTTCTGTGGAGATTGTGAAAATTTAAGTTTCGAGGGGGCGGAAATACGAGGGTTAAAACGATTTGTTGGACACGAAGGCGTTCGGTGCTGTTAGATCTCATACTTTTTTAAAGATCCGAATGTAATTTGGGGCTAGTTGGAAAGAGGATAAACCACCGCTCATCGTACTGACTGTTTTTTGCGGTTTGCGGTGCACGGAGTGAAGTTATAGGGGTGTAAAGGTGGAGTGCCTTTGTAACAACTTGGATGTTCCTATAAACAGGGGAAAGAAAAAATTGTCGAATTTTCTTTTTGGCCGTATGTAGATAAATCTGTGGGTTTTTAAGAATTTTGAGGTCCAGGTGGATTTGGGGGTTGCAAAATGAGAAAAATGTTATAGTTATAAAAAAACTTAAAATCAATATTTGCTTGAAATTCGCTGTTTGGAGACTTTCTACTGGTCGATTGTATTTTTAAGAGAATTTGGGATGCGGTTGTGAGGGGCTTGTCTTATTTATAAATAAGGAAAATGTGCAATTTTATTTGATTCTGGCCTTTGGTAAAATTGAAAATTTCCAAGTAAGTATTAATATTTTTCCTAACATGAATAATATTTCGTGGGAATAAGGGCATTGCCGCGCTGCATTGTTGGCAGACGCTTGTAGAGTGGTAGACGGCCACTGGCAGAGTTAGGATGTTAGTGTCATCAGCTGGTTGTACTAAAACTTAATGCGAGATTGTAATAGAATGTAAAGAAAGAATTGGTGGGGACTTTAAAAATACAAATATATTTATTTACTTTGCGTTAGGCTATTATGATACTCGTTTGCGTATCGTAATAGGCAAAAAGTAATGCCATAAAAAATATACTACAAACAGTCTAATTATTTTTTTAATGTTGGTAACCATAGGTACTTCGCTTCGTGTGCATATCGAACTGTCAATAGTGGCCTTTATTGCACTGTACAAATGTTGCCAACTGCCGCGAGATTACCTAGATTTTGAAATTTAATTTTTTTGTTTAAAAAAGTGGCAAAGTAGATAATAGTAGTTTATACAACTAGTATATAATGTAAGGCTTTATTGTAGATCCTAGTTTATTTGACAAGCGAGTGAAACGAGCAAGTCAAATAAAAAGGGTGAGACAATAAGACCTATTATGTACGAATTGTATACAATATTTTATGTTAGACTGCTTCCAAATTTTTGAATTGATGGTAATTTTTTAGTGTTGCTTATCTTCGAAAATCGTTTGACAAATTTTATTTAATTTCAACGTGTGCTTTTTTCGAGTATCCTTGACGACCCATAATTACCGATAACAAACCAACTTCAAACATTTCGGAGTTTTTCCATGTTTTTTATTAAATTTCAGAACTGGTGTATACTGTTGAAGATACGGAGGCGAAAGGCAGTGACAATATAGCTAAGATTGCGTCGAATGCAAAGGAATCACTTTTATCAGGCAAATAAAAACATTTATATGAAGAAACTTACACTTCCTGTAAAAGATATTGTTTAAGAAAGAACCACCGAAGACGTTATTTTGGCTTACTTCAATACCGAACTCGCCTGTTACAAAAGTTCCAGTTTATGGACTAAGTACTCCATGCTGCGCTCAACAATTAATTTGAAAGAAAGGGTAGATTTTAGTAAGTTTCCGAGTGTTATTTTATTTTTAAAAAGAAAAGGTAAGGGCTGCAAGCCAAAGAAATCACTTTCGTTATCAAAGGAACACGTGGACAGCTTTTTAATACGAGCAAATGATGAAGAACATCTGTTAAACAAGGTACTCTCATGTCGTATTAATGTTTTAAATGTTGACCCGTGCACTCGTATCATAATGTACTAGTATATGTATGTAAAATGCAATGTTACATAGCTTAGACAATGTAAAAGCTCTCCAAACAACGAATCCTTTTAAAATTTATTTATTGAACAATTAACACAAAACTAAAGATACATATCGAATAAACAACTCAAAGTTCTATTGGCATGTAATCCGTTTTTCACACTGCCCCGTTCCTGCAAATAAAAGCAGTAAAATCTTTCCTCTAGTTGTTATATTTGCTATTAAAGCAAATTTCACGGTGAAACAAAATAAACTATGAACAACAATATGTGGTATGTAATAAAGAATGACTCATTTATATGCTTATGCAATTCATCTTCTAAAGTTATATAAAAAAAATGAATGTAATATCTAACTCAACATCTTTATTTAATTGCAGATTAATACTAAATTGTACAAGATGTTGAGAAGGTTCAAAATTGTAGTATGTTTTATTTATTAATGATCTGCTATGCAGTAGAACTTCGCAGTAACGTTTCGCGTGGCGTATAATAAACAATAATAATAAAGATGTAAAAAATTTTAATTTTTCAGAATTTGCAAATTTTATTCCAGATTTGAAAATTAGTGAAGCTCATTTTCAATACATTAGTGAAGGTTGGTACGTTACAACTTCTGTATTTTTTTAATTTGTGGTACCTCAACCAGCCCTAAACACTTTCAACTACTACAGCAGCAAGACATTCCAGAAATTCGACGTATATCGTATGCGAGATTCAATGAACTTTGGTTCCATCAGGATGGCTGCTGCTGCGCTCACAACACTGTCATAGTTTAAAAATGCAAGGAAATACAACGAGTCCGTAGTACAGCTTTGTACTTATAACTCATAATATTCATTAAAAAATCAGTGATAACACGTACTACTTATTATATTACCCCTGATAATATAACATCCGTGTACCTTGGCGAAACGTGGATTTATCAAAATGGGACTACTGTTCGTCGTAAATTACACGAATCTGATAAAGAGTAAACCAGCCAAACTTAAAAGTGAGGGAAAACATTTACAATTTTGAATGCGGGTTGCCATTTAGGCTTTTTAGAAGGTTGCGACTTATTACTGGACTGAAAACACAACGACCACTACAGATTATTAAAATAAAAAGGGAGAAGTCAGGAGCCAATGTTATGGTATTCATTAAACAGTGACTATGAGGTGAGAGACACATCAGAAATTGAAGGTGTGCTCTTAGTTTTGTTTTTAGCTTAATAGAGTAAAGAGTGTGTACACTCGTACACCACTCAACGTGCCAAAAAGAGAGAGGTAGAAGAAAGACAAACGCCATTACACCGCCAAACAGTAAAAGCATCTACGGAAACCTGCCCTAAATCGACGTGCTACTGCGTTGTGTATGTGCTAAAGTTACGAGTTCTTAAAGTGATACTGCAGCTGCAAATAAGCAGCTTCCAGTTGCAGAACACGCCTCGCTATAATTACGCCAGGGTCTACCAGGAAGACTATGTAGAATAATATTGGACAGGATGGACCGTCTTCACAGAAACAACTGTCTTCGGAGAACTCAATTGCAGACAGCGTATATCAAATATAAGATCTTTATAATTGTATTAATTTGTAAAATAATTTATCTTTAACGGAGTTGTTAAAGACTATTAACCAAACTAATTTTAGTATCGCTATGATCTCTCACAGAAACCGAGTAGCGCAGATGGGTAAGCGCCTGCCTTGCATTAAGCAAGTCCTCGGTTCGAATCCCGCGAGGGCTGGAATTTTTCGCAGCCTCAGCCTTGCGATTTGAGCCGGGTTCGGTGAGATCATTCACAGTTGGGCATTAAATTAACTGTGCTCTACTCAGAACCACAGACCTAAGAGATAAAGGTCAACATAACAGACACACACACCTCACACAATGGTTGCTGTGCAAGTACAAAAGGGGCGCTCCAACTTTGTATCCCGAATCCGGGGCTAGTTGAGCATTATACCGCCACATGCCAGCATATAAAGCAGCAGCCTTTACACCGCAAGGTAAAACGAGGTTATCGATTATACATACATACATGCATATGATCTCTCACTCAGTGCGCTAATGGATAGATATTACCGCAGTCAGCACGGTAATGGATTTTACCAGATTCTTGTTAATTAAAAAAAATACATGGATCACAATGTGTTGATGAAGATCAAATATTGAACAATACACATTTGCTTATTGCACTTAACGAGACTCGTTTGATTGCCGCAAAACTGAACATAATCAGGCTTGTATCGTCAATAGCTATAATGTATTACATGCACCGTTAAGCTAGCCCAGGTCCGATAAGTTAGAAATGTTTAACATATAGGAAATATAAGGGGTTTATTGTTGTATCATTTTGAAGCCCTTTAACAAGTGCTGGTCATGCGCTTCCCGGACAAGGCAGCCAGTAACTTCGTTTGACAACCCTAACAAAAAAGGACAAAAGTAAGCAGATATCCATTAAAACTTGATAACGCCACGTTACAAAAAAGAAATTTAAAAATATTTGAATCAAAAAGCTTTTTATGATACATATAAATTTAGTTTATCTACTCCTACTGTACAATGACCATTCATAATTCACAGTTTGCAGCCAATCATAAAATTCTATTTTCATTATTCAATAGTTTGCAAGTTGCAACCAATCAGAAAATTATATTTTCATTACTCAATAGGTTGTAGCCAATCACAAAATTCATTCTTATTATTAAATGACTTTTGAAGTTAACAGCTGTCACAAATGTCATAATTGGGAAATATGAACACGCAACTCCTATTGCACAGGAGTAGATAAAATATCGTATTATATTCGCGATTATGGCCATTATTCACTCAGATGACTTGCGCCACGCGCCTTCGGCTTGTGGCGCAAATGTCATCTTCGTGAATAATGGCTGTCATAATCGCTCATATAATAATATACTATTACCTAATTTAATTCACTGTAATTATACAGAGATTTATATTTTATTCATGAATGTATATTTATTTTTTAGATAATTTTCCAATTATGTAAATGTAGACTTTTTCTAAATTTTCCTACCAACTACCGTTGTCCTCCGGAACCGCTCACGCATTACTTCAAGGCGCGCGGGCGATACTTAAACTTAAACCTTAATTAAGAGAAAATCTGGACCGCCCGTGACGGGAGTTGAACTCTCAACCGCTCCGGCTCGAGAGCAACATGATTTTCACTGTGATCTAGGCTACAACGGCAGTGTAAATTTAGACTATTATCTTACTAACGTATGTAACTAGTTTTGAAACTCTTTTGTAGTTAGAAAAATGTATTTAAACGATGCATTATCAAGTCGTCATTGGAAATAAAAAATTATGGATCTATAGAGTTTATGATAACAGTACAAATTTTCCAATTACATTGATCAAAATGTCTTACAAACTTGAAATCCAAACGATTGTTTATCAATTGGTTGAATGAATAGCTCAGCCCCATATTGTTAACATCTTCAAAAACCAAAATGTGTTAGTTTCAATAATTTATTGAATATAAGAGAATGCTAACAAGAAATACCTTGGATAAATTTACCTAAAAATGAACGCCCCAAAATTTGTCAGCACGGATTGTACACAGAATGGTAAGAAGAGCTAAAGACAGAGTAAAAACATCAGTTCGGGGGTTAGGTCAAGGTGTTCATGTTTCACACATGACTGTGCATAGACAATCGGATAGTAATGTTTTAAACTATCACAAAAGACGTACGTGATCAGTATAGATATGCCAATGATGATAATAATTTTGGCCAGACTTGGGTTCTTGACATTACGCGAGTTCCACGAAGGACTCATTTATACCAAAACATAACAACCTACTCAATACTCCTCAGGCAAGACCTATCAAGGATTTTTGGGCGTTACTAAGTAGGAAGGTGTACAACAATGTCTGGGATGCACAAAACCAAGAAGAACTTTGTTGAAGTATATTTAAAAAGATTATGCAATTGATGTAAATTTGGTCCAAGAGCTTATGCGTACATGTAATGGCAAAATTGCGGCCCATTGAAAATAATGGAGCGCTTGCTATTATACCGCTGGGACCAAAATTATATACAGATTGGTGGCGGAAAATGTGAACATAGACAGTGAAATGAGTTAGAATAAAATGTCTGGGCTTTGTATGGGTTAGACAGAAATATACTTATATGCGATTACCATCTAGCATCCGCAGAATGAAGGTTTTTTGTTTTCAGAAAACACTGAATTTTAGGATACTAGATTTTAAATCATATATGTCTATTTCTGTCTAACGCATACAAAGCCCCTAAACTGTATTCCAGCACATTGGACTGCCTATGTTCATATTTTCCGACACCAATCTATATAACAGCATTGAAATAACATTAACAAGAAGATAACACGTACTGCTTGAGTAAGAAAGAGATAAACATAGTAGCAGATATTGGAGTAGGTCTGACTTTCATTTTAATTACGACATATATTAACCAAACATGCCTACTAATATATTTTTTTCGTATGGTCACATCTTTCTTACTCAAACATTTTATTTTGCTGTTCATGCTATCTCATTTCTGTTATATACAGATTGCGGCAGGCAACTAGGACCATAGCAAAAGCAAGGGGACCTTACATGTGGCCGTCATTGTACTTAAAACATTTACAAATCAAATATATACTTTTATTTATAATGATCCTAACGACCTACCGCTATCGTACATTGATTGTTCGTTTGTTAAACACAATTACGGCCAAATGTAAGGCCCCCTTGCTTTTGCTATGGTCCTAGTTGCCTGCCGCAATCTGTATAATTATGGCACCATCCGTATAATGTTGCGATTAATATTACCTTGGTTGTAAGATCAACATGTTTCAAACGTATTTTGAATAACATTGAGTTTGAATTAAATAAACCTACTTCAAGTTTTCCCAAACGTCAAAATTGCCAGTTGACGTTGCCTGAAAAAAAAATTCGAGACATTATAAGCTCATGCGTAGTTGATCCTTTGCTTGTTGTAATATGGCAGTCACCTAATGACGCGTACTGCCTGGGACACCCTATATAATTAGAATACACTATAATATATACTTTATTCATCGACAAATGTTTTAAAATGCTAGCAACTCGCCATTTTGGTGATACCTCTTAGTAATGGTCGTTTACGTATTTAATTGTGCAAAACTAGTATTAAATATCATCCAGAAAAAGCACCAACTTCGAGCGAAAACACTAAATTACTTATCTACTAAAATAAGCTCAGTTATAATCGATAATCATGCAGCAATGATCTGTTCACGTCACTGCCATATACCTATTTTACCCTACTTCACGTGCCCGTATCGTCAGAGATCGTTGGCCTCGTTCTTCAGGTGGTATTGGTCTCCATTATTCAAGTTGCTTGTTTCCACAATTGCTGGTCGCTGTTCTAACACCTCTCTTATGCTTTGTGTTTCTGATTTGATCTCTCCTATTCCTGATGCCCCATATTGATGAAGCCTATGCGGTATACAGAGGAAAGACCTACACTTGTTTTTTACAGGCAAGTAGGTACTTATCTGCTAAGAAAAAAATAATTAGATGAATAGCTAATTCCTCAAAAATAAACACCCATTCGGATTTCAAAAAAATTGCACTGCATTGTTTGAGGAAGTACTTTATACGATAAATAGAATAAAAAAGTACTAATTTACATAGACAAAGTAACTATTATATAACCAGTGCAAAAAGTGGGAGTTTTTAGTAGTCGAAGTATCAACAAGTCAATTGATAAAAACATAACTATTGGACGTGCTACACACTGCATTTTTATGCGATCGCATATCATTAACTAAACAATTCAATTCAATAACAAAATATGTTGGGGGCATTTTGGATGACAAGAAGAAATTTATTTTTAGTGGCAAATCACACAAATCTAAGTTGCCAGAAACGTTGCATTGTATTAATTTTATAATTTACTGCTCTAGCGGGCAAAAGTGGCATATCTGAACTCAGAATGGCTGCGTCAAGGTGTATTTTGACGCTACTGTATGAAAACATATATTTTAGATTTTCTTAGTAGTCCTATACGATATCGTACATTGTCAAGCTGGTCAAAGTGAAGTTTTAATGGGTCTTGACGACGTATACCTTGTACACCACATATTCTTCAGAAATATTTTTCCTTCCATGTTTTCCCTTTGCCTTTCACAGAATTTGTGATAGTGTAATTGTAATTAGGATATGTCTCATTACTAATCCACAGCTGACCACTTGCCAGAAAAAAATGTTTATTGTTATCAGACGATTAATTAGGCAGTTCGTTAAAAACCAATTTTTATTAAATTAACTGGTAATAGGAACCAAACAGTTTATTCTGTGACATAATAAAACATAATTGATTCATAATGAAAACAATTCGTTTTTGTTGAAACAAGACAAATTCAGTAATCGCAATAAATAGTTCATATAGCATAAATCTGCTATAAAATTACTCGTAATACTGCTCTAGTACTGTAGGAAGATAGCTCTGCATTATTTACAAATATCTGAAAAAAAATTTATAGGAATGTTTATTTAATGCACCAGTTTCAAAGTTCTCGGAAATCATTATGTACGACTAATAGCAAACGTCAATCAAATTCAAGGATGCCGACATAGGTATCTATTAGCATCTAGGTTAAAACAACTAAATTTGGTCATTATCATCAACTAATAGAAATACATACTGTAATCGTTTCTTGGAATGATAATAAGCTGGTTCAAATGAAACACGCTTAAGGTTTATAAAATGTAAATTAATCGACTTAAAAAAAATCGATTGGAATTAAGACAACTCCATTGCTTCATTGAATTGTAGATCCCTTTCTTAACACTCTGCAGGCGAAACCATTCTTGAATTGCCTGCTGGACATCAACCTCCGGTTTGAAACGACTTGCTTTCAATGCCGAATTCTTTAATAATTGCGTGAACAGTACCAATACTAGTATTCATGAGGCTCGCAGTATCTCCTACTTGAATACACGCATTTAACAGTGCTTGCAGTTTTCACAATATGCTCTTGCCAAGGACATGTATTATCGTTTGCGCATTCTCTACACGCCAAACATTGTTTTGCCATTTATCAACTGCTCTTTTTAATAGCAAACCTCTCCATACACATTTTCTTAACCAGAAAGTCTCTCGACAGTTGTTAGAGGATGCTGTAATCTAGTATTATCTTGTTTAGACGATTTTTTAAGGGTATTTTAAAAATCTATAATTAATTAACTTTTAAAATTATACATATAAAACAAGAACTCCTTACTAAACAACTAGAATTCACTCGTTTTATATCGAGGCTACCAATCTAGACCTGCTCATTTAAAAAGTGTTCCAGTTGAACCAGCTTCGTACAAGTTCCGGACGCGACGCTTTAAATATCACGCCGTTGTGTTATTACTGAAAAAAAAAACTAGACCTTTTAAGTTTTTCTACTAAAGTTATGGATATGCATTTCTCTGTAGTAAAGGAAATCCACTAATTCCATATTTGATCGAGTAATAAGTTTCTTGCTGTGCTGTAAAAGTACGAATAATTCCATATTGGAAATAATATATTCGAAACATTAATGACAGCTTAAGAATGCTGGAATTTAAATATTCCTAATCAACTAATTAACTACTAAGTAAACCAGTTTTTGTATGTATTTTTATATGAGCTACTCTACTTTTAGTGCTTAACGTTAGATCTGATTAAATGGCAATTATTTTAAACCGTTCTTTATTTTAGTAGGCTCACAATGAAGCCATCCAAGATTTATGATTATTGTAGCAGAAATTGCTGCATTATCACCTGTGGTGCAGTGCTATGTATGCTAGGCATACTTCTAACATGTTTGAAAACGTGGATATTAACTGTGATTTTACCACCCTTCGTACTCACGCCAAATTCTGCAATTGAAGAATATTGGAGGAAACCTCCAATTCAGATACCTACAAACGTCTACCTATTCAACTGGACCAACACTGACGAAATGCGCAATAGCAGTGTAAAACCAAAGCTGGAAGAAATTGGACCTTACAGATACGTTTTGAATTTGGAAAAGGTGAATGTGACATGGAACGATAACAAAACAGTCACATACAGTCAGCTGCGAACATTTTACTACGATGAAAATAATTCTCCCAGAAGCATCAACGATACAGTCACTATGCTTAACGCTGTCAAATATGTAAGTAGGAATAGTGGTTTTATAAATATTTTAAAGTGAAGTAAAGAGTACAATGCAATCTAGTAAGGGAACATTTATAAAGTTCGAGTTCGAAATATCTACTCGGCAACTTCAACCAATCGAAAAAAATATTGACTTGGTATTAGCCCTTTCAACATTTATTAGACGGTATTTGTCTCTTTTTAGAATATCGCTCACGTGTGTAGATATGCGGATTATTGGTCGGCAAGTGCACTTTCAGCTTTAATGTCTACAGTAGATCCCTATGTATATACAACGACGACAGCAGAACAGATTATAAAAGATGCCGACGAAGATTTTTATCGTAATTTAGCAGGAGAGTTAGGATTCTTAATGCCGGATATGCCGCATTTCAAGCATGGGGGAGTATTAGGTTTCGTAAGTAGTTTTATAATATCTTACCATATTAATTCTTCGATATTCTTTACAACTAGGAAAACAAAATAATGTCATATATTGCATTGAAAATGTTTGAGTGTATAAAGGTACATTACAAATTATAGTCATTTATTTGGGATTTATCTGCGAAGAAACATAGTGAATATAATATATGCCATTACGAGTATTTTGGATAGGAGTTGACCATGGACATATTGCTGTTTTAGATGAGATGAACAGGATCGGTTCCTATGTGAATTCGACATTTTAATATAGCATTTTCATTCTAAGGGTATAAATCATAGAAAATTTTTTTATGAAAAGACTCTAATATGTCAAAAATAGTTGAATTCAGGTGTAAGGTGTAAGATTTCTAAAAATACCAATAAAGGACCTTTTTATGAAATAATAAATTTCTAGAGCGTTAGATTTAAAAAAAACTACATTTTAAATTTACTAAATTTGAGTCCTCTGCATAGCATAAATACCCACACCGCTTTTTTTGTTTGTTCAATTATTTTCTGTTACTTACAGCACTCGCCTCAAAATTACCCTTTTTGCTTAAAATCGTTAATATCTTCCAAACAGTATCTTAAAATTAATTTCGACGAAAACCTTTAAGCTAAATGCAGGTTGAGTTAATAATAAGGGGATTCTCGATTGCGCTTATGCTGTTCAAGATATCGAAATAATCCAGGTGCTCTTGTATAAAGTTCAGTTTGTAAAATTATTTTGCATTATATAGGGTGCACCGGTTTTACAAAGCCACATTCAACTTAATATTTGAAACGGAACTGTTATATGTTTTCACATATTTAATTTTTTTCCTTTTTAATCTTTGTGAATACGTATAGTCTTCAACATTTCCATCATCAGTTCTGAAGTCATTTGATTTTTCCGGTGATAATATATTAAGGGTGAATGATTTTGCCGGAAATATTTTTAGGAAAGTTTGTTGTTTCAGTAATGTCACGAGATAAACTAACTTGACCAAATTCCAGCACCGAAGGTGATGGAATTTTTCAAAGTTATTTTGTCGAGAGATTTTGCCAAAAAAAAAAACAACATATCTTGAGTAAAAAAATTTCGAAAGAAAATCATGAAATACGAAATACATTTTGTAGACTCTTTGCTAAACATCAGTTCATTTTGTATTGGTACGCCATGAATATGACATTTATACTGAAGCACAGGGACCGTGTAAATAGCGTCTTTGAAATACCGTATTGATTAAAACATCATGTTTAGTGGTTGCCGTGGATGAAAGTGACAAAAATAAAGTGATAAAATTTCAAGGAAAAATTTCGATTTTTTGCCACCATAAAAACACGTGATTAAGATGGACCATAATTTAACATTTTGGACAACGTCCACTGATGATATTTTGAGCTATTCATAACAGAGAAAGTACTTTACCTTAAAAAATAGGTGTTGCTATATACCGCTTGTGAGGACTCATGAAGACCAATCCAGCATTTTGGAATTAAGTATAGCGCCATATGTGTTTCCGTCATTTTAAATACACCCTATATACTGCTGTTTCTCTAAGCTAATTTTTATTTTTGATCATTTCCAAATCTTTTCCATTTATCAAACTTGAATATTACAAACTTTGTTTAGAAAATCTTCTATCCCAATTCTACTTTCTTTTTCACTAATTTTAGCATTCTTTACGACTACGTTATTTGATTTTTCGGTTTTTTAATGCTTTCAATATTTCTTTCCGTATATTCTACTTTCTATTTCAATTTCTTACTTTCCCTCCTTACCAACATTTCTTCTCTATAGTTTTTCTAGAAATAATAAACACAAAAAACTAGAAATTGTATGCATAACCTAATTCTGGTAACAAACAAATTTAGTTAAAAAAACTAAAAGCGAGTACACAACAATCCTATACTTATTAGGTTAAATGATCACATATTTCTCCCAATGATATCTGGGTATTTAAGCTATACGTATATAGGTTACTCAAAATTTGAAAATTCAATAGATCTAATTTTTTAAAATAAGAAAACACCCATCTCTGTGTTTTTAAATAACTTATTTTAGTGAGTTGTGTTCTAATAGTTCAATACTCTAAATATTCAGGTATACATTTTTCCTGAGATCGACGAGTTTGAACTGTTATTTTATTTGAATCTCGAGTATCTAAAAATGGTTGAATTTAGGAGTATGAACATCCGAATCAATCTGACTAAAAAGGCTTTTAAAAATGCAAATGTATAAAGGGCGCCCCATTTAAAATAATCCAAATTACTAAATCTACAGATTTTAAGGTCCCTCTCTAGCATTAATACCAAGAAAGGCAATTCACAAAAACTAAATTTTTTGGTAAGGTTTTTTTCATTCAATTGCATTTTGTCATAGACAGCAGCCGCCTGAAATTCAGTATTTTTTTCAAAAAAAAAAAAAATCGTCAATGTCACCAGTTAACTTTTTATCGACCAACTTTATATTAAAATGTATAGAATTTCGATGCCAAACTTCTAAGTATTAATTATAAGGCTATCTATGTAAAATATTCTCCATCCCTCTACCGATTCTGTATATAGGGTGAGCAACACTACCCCTTTCTTAAACATCGATATCTTCATGAAATACTCTGAAAGACTTTGAGAAGCTATTATTTGTTTTAATACAATATATTATATTATTGTTATACATTCAACTGTGTTACTACAGATTAACGATTCTACCCACTCTTCCGGAGTTATCAATATGGCAACTGGTGTTGATGGGCACTTTGATATTCACAACTGGAATTATCGCAATGAAACTCCGCTTTTCAAGGGCCAATGCGCGGAACTTCAAATAACAGCAGGTGAACTTTATTCGCAAAGGGAAAACAGAGACGATGTTGAATTATTTTATTCGGACGTGTGCAGAAAGCTGAGGTTTGAGTATGAACAAGACGTTACTGTAGATGGCATTCTAGGCTACAAATACATTATTGGAGCTAAAACATTGGATAATGGTATGTTTTGCAATTTTCGCCTTCCTTATTTTTTTATGTAAGCCTAACTCAAGCGTGCTGCAATAAAAACATAAATAAGAGATTAACTCAAACTACCGGTTTTATGCCTGAATGTTTTATATATTCAAGAAGTAATTACCTTGTAGAAATTGTAATAGTCAACCACTCGAAAACAAGTTGTTTAGGAAATCTTGTTTTGTTACGTAAACGATGGTTTATTTGATATCGATATTGGATTAGATTTTCGGTTGTACGCCTCTGAATACAATAATAGGTTCATCAGAATAGCAAAACATGTTCTTGTTTATCACCATGTTAACGAAAAATCAGAAATCTTTTATTTAAGAATTTTGTTACATATACGCCCGGAAGGTAAACCATAGTTTGCTATCAATGTGCGTTTTACACTAACATATGTTTAAATAATTTTTGCGACGTATAATCACCAATTTGCCATTATGAAACCTGGTAGTACGTCAATTATGACTAAATTTGATCTTTCTTGGAGTAATTAAATACGACTAGTATTCAGGTTTCTTTAATAAACACCACCGTAAAATTGCAAAGCTAATTGATTTGAAAAATTCTCCTTTAACGGCATTAATGTTTAATTTTGGTAAATACAAATTTTATTTTCATTAATTAATTATTGTTGAATATTTTATCTTTATGACTAAATTCTGGTTTATTTTATTCTTTGTTTTGTAAAAAAGAGTGTGGTAATATCAGCTATAACCACATTGAATGCGGTAATACCCATTACCGCACTGAGTGCAGTAATGCAGCTCTTAACGATACTCAAATTGTTCTGGTAAGTAGTCTATAACAACACTGATAAAGATAAGTTATATTAAAATCCTGTTTTAAAAATGTATGCTTTTTATTTATTAATAGACTTATTACGTTTTCTTTACCTATCGTTACATACAGGGTTCGGCAGAATGACCGACCCTATTTAAATTGTTAATAACACCTTCCTAATTTTCACTCAAACTCAAACTTTATTATCACACTAATACAGATTAACCTAATTCTTAATTTGATTAAATTCACCAAGTTGGGCAATTTGATTAAATTCATCAAGTTGGACCTATCAAACAGAACTCTTCGCGGTATTTTAAATAATTTAAAATGTCATCCTGTCAAATGTCGAATCGTGCACCAATTACTACCACGAAATTTAGAAGTTCGGGTTACGTGTTGTGAACAATTCCAACTACTGAATAATAACCAAATTAATTTGTAGCAATGCTAACATTTTTATAGTATTTAACGTATTTAGAGGGGTAACCCAGTCTTAACATTCGAGCATATTTTTACCACTCGAGCGAGCGTAGCGAAGCAAGGGTGGTAATTTATGTGAGAAATGGTAAGACGGTCACCCCTCGAAATGCGTTCATTAGTTTATTATTCATTGAGGCAATAATTTTGAATCAATAATAATTACTAAAAGCTGCTAAATCGAAATCGGACTGTCATGAATATGTGTGATGTTGCTATAGTGCCTGTCGTAAACAAAATAAAAATCTTCAAATGGAAACGCAAAACGAGTTCCTTGTTATCCCGAATGAAATTAAAGAGATTGCCGCCTCCGCCACGGAGGAAATTGTCCCTTCGAGTAGATGCATGTTAAATGCATCTTAACATTCGAGGACGCGAGCATTTTAAACACTGTTTAACATTTCAATGAACAATAAATAACTAAATTATATTGTAACTGAAATTGGCAAGTTTTTACTTTACATTTAAAAAAAAATTAATTTGAAACAGTTATTAACAATTTAAGTAGGGTCGGTCATTCTGCCGGGCCCTGTATAATACTCAGCATAGTATTTTTCCCAAACAAATTCTTTTCCTTCTCTTTTGACCATATCCCTCCCAGGTTGGTCGTTCTCAGATGCCAATATTCTCTATTATTCCATTCATATTTTTGCAAACATTTTTCTTACTTTGTTTGGTGTAGATATTGTTCCCATTTAGTGGCTGGTCGTCCTCTTTTTTCCTCGTTGATGAGGCCATTTTAATATTTCCTTGGGCCATCTTATTGCTTCCTTTCGTTGAACGTGTTCGTACCACCTTAACGCTTTGTTCTCTGATTTCTCTTGTAATTGATTCTTTTAACCCCATTTCTCTGCATATTTTGCCAGTTCTTATTTTATCTCTCCCATTATCCTGTAGGCACCTACGCATAACGTAACTATCTTAGTCATTGGCCACATTTATTTGCCATACTTTGTTATACATTCGATAATAGCTTTAACTATGTTCATTTTTGTTTCCCTGGAAAAGTTTTTGTTCCAGATCGTCCCATGTAGGGCTTCCATAGCTCATTTTCCTTTTATGATTTTTTCCTCTTGCACTTTTTTGTTCTTGTAATAATCGACCCTAGATATCTATATTCCGTGCATGCCTTGATCATGTTTTCTCATATTTGTATATTTCCCGTTTGTTCTCTCAAGCACATGCATCCTGTCTTTTTTAAATTTATGTTTAAACCCCATCTCTCAATTGGAATAAGACCCCATGTGGGTAAGAATCTATTTCCAAGTTCACACCAATAAGGTCAACCTCAGGGGAGAGGCAAAAATTAGCAGTTAACATCTAGAACTCGCACCTCCAAGCCATCTACGTTTAATATTGCCAGATATAACATCAAATAAATACGATCACAAGCTCGGTTAGTAGAATTAAAGAAGAAACTTTCAACACAAAATGGGATATTTTGGGACTATGCGAAATGAGCAGACCAGGCGAAAAATTCACAATCCTTACATCAAGACATCTCCTATACCAAAATAATTCAGAGGCAATATCACATCTCGATGAAGTAGCCATTCTAATAAATACAAAAAATGAAACACCTAATTACGAAAATGCACTCCACTTCCAAAGAAGTTATACAAGGTGCCCCAAAAAGAAGTGGTAACTCTTCCGAATTGTCTCAACAGATGTCGCTTTATCTAAAGTACAGCGACCAAATACTTATAATTTTTAAATTAAGTAATACTAACTCAATTTAAAAATTATAAGTATTTGGTAGCTGTACTTTAGATAAAGCGACATCTGTTGAGACAATTCGGAAAAGTTACCACTCCTTTTTGGGGCACCTGGTATACATAGTCTCCATATTTCCAAATGACCTACAAATAATCCAAGTATACGCTCCAACAAATGCTTCAGATTACACCGAGGTGGACCAACTATACGAAGATATCTCACTTGCACGAAAAGAGAAAGTTCAAAATACACTCTTATACAAGGAGATTTTAATGCCAAGGTAGGGCCCAGTAATAGTGATAACACTAATAACAACAGAGCTAATAAATTCTCTCCAAAATGAGCAACTCTACAGCATGAATACCTTGTTTAAAAGCAGTTATAGCTCAGATGGACACAAAGAAGTCCAGATGCAAAAACCAAAGACGGAATTTATTACTCCATTTCTAACAAAACAATATTTTGTCACAAATTACTCAGTAATGAACAGAATATGGGAAGTAACCATAGATTAGTACGAGCAAAAGTAGTTATTAACACGAGACGAGAAAGCAATAATCTCCAACGATATCCAACAATAGAAGTAATAAAGGAAAGCCAAAAGAAATATTAAGATAAGCATAACAAAAGACTTTCACTAACGGAAAGTCATACGAATTTGGAAGTAGACAGACTTGAACTGAACATAAGGATCAACATCAAAACAACAAAGAAGATATGTACTGGTTCGAAACGGCACAACGAAAAATAACACAACATACACGTGATCTAATGGAAAAGCGACGAAATGTGAACAATTTTTCACCGAAATACTCAGGCATAAGCAAAACTAATACAAAGAGAATAAGGGCCGACATAATAGTGAAACCATCCAAACTGTAATAGAAAACAATATAAATATGAAAGTGTTTAAATCCCTCAAACATAATGGCTATACAAGAATACACTAACTCAAAAACCAACACGACGAGATAAAAGAAAACAAAAAAGAACTTCAGCTAACCCGCAACCAAAAAGTGGGCATTAGATTGAGGTCATGAACGTGGGATCAGAAGAGTTACCCGATATCATAATCGAGAAGATAGAGATTGCTCTGTTTCAAATAAAAGATGAGCGAACACCAGGCGAGGACGGAATCACAAAGGAAATGTGCATGGAGAAGAACTACACGTTTAATGGCCATAAAAATACTATTAAAGAAATGTTTCGAAAACTGCAATATTCCAGGATCTTGGAAAAATTCTCAAGTCATTATTCTTCTTGTTCCTCTTATTATACGCCAGTAGCATGTTTTTAACCATATTCTCACATATGAAAGGGAAGACAACCTTAACATAGCGAACTATAAGCATTCTATGATCCGTATAAGATACTCGCAACAATAATTACTAACAGATTAACCAACAAATATGATTGTTATCAACCTCCCTAACAGACAGAATTTCGTAGAAGATCGAGCAAATTCAGAATTTGCAACATTCAGAGTAAAAATTGAAGAAGTGCAACAGACACGGAAGATTCCCATACAACCTGAGTCAGATATGGAGACACTATGTCTCCAATGTTCTCCACAAAAGTGAGTAAGCGAAAGTAAATGCACCAAACGAATGCTAAACTGGAGTCCGAGAAATCATACAACACCAATTGGACAACTTCAAAGACGTTGGATAAACGACATAATGGAAAAGCTGGACAAAAGTTGCAAACAGATAGCGGTGAATATGAGAGGGTGAAGAAGAGGCGTACGTCCAGGAGAAGATCTAATGGACTGTTAAAAAGAAGGAGAAGAAAGAAACATTATTGATATTCTTTAGGTTTACGCAGCATATACAGAGTGTCTCTAAAGGGTCCGTACAAAATGCTAGCACAAATTCCTAAGACTAAATTTGACAATCTAGCTCACTTACCTTAGTCCAAAGGTTGATAGTTTTTGAAATACAGAACGTGAAAGTTATTATGTTTTTGCACTTTTTTAAATATGTATCTCAATAATAGCAAAATCTGCACGAAATTTTGTATTAATGGTATTTTTTGGAATGAGAAAACCAGATCTCTGATCAAACTGATCACTTGGCGCACTCCGTAATGTACACTAAATCTGTCATCAGATCTGGCTTTCTTATCCTAAAAAAACATTAATACCAAATTTCGTGCAGATTCTGCTATTACGCAGATACTTATTTAAGAAAAGTTTTTACCTCAACAACTATTACTTAAATGAAAGTAATATTTTCCACATAAATAATGTTATTAACCTTGGCAAAAAAATGACGCAATAGATACGGGATAAATGTTGTAAGAGACAAAAAGAGTAACAACTAAGCGCATTGTATTTCAGTTGCATTGCAGAGATCTGAATGGTCCCGCGTGACAGCGTGGGATTAATGGTCCAGCATTGAAATCGTATTTGCAGGCGCTGAAGTTCAAATTATACCGCTGGTAATGTTTCTTTATATAAAAATTGATGTAATTTGCATGTCCAAGTGTTTCTTTTTATTATTTTTGAATTATTAGGAACGTTAATATATTTTTATCTCTACTTTTTTTTATTTTTAAATTTGTTTAGTGTCACAACGTCCACTTGCGATGGAAGTTATGAGTAAAGCCTAAGTCTGTATTATGTGTCTTGTGATTCAATGGGGTGTGCCACTCTTCTGGGATATCTTCGTCTATTTTTATTTTTTGAAAAAGGCTGGTGATTACTTGTATAACTTTAGTCCCTCCCTTCTTTGAGAGATCGAGTCTAATGTTGCCTGTACCTGCCGATTTACTATTTTTGCTCTCCTTTTAGAGATTTCTAACATCTTCTGATGTTATTTCATTATTTTTATTGACTTCTCCTTCTGCACTTCCATTTATTGCGTATTGTGATCTCTTCTCTTGCAACAGAAATGCATAATGTTCTACCATTGTTCAGGGGTAATTACATTTATATTATCTTCCTTCTTATTTTTCCATCTTATATTACGGATTACTCTCCATGGTTATTTACTGTTATTATAGCCAATTGTATGATTTATTTCTAAGAGTAGGTTGTTCCAGTATTGATCTCTTTCTTCTCTAACCTGATTCTTCACTTCTTACTTATATCTTGTGTATTCATGCCCTTGTTTTATTTTATCGTCTAGTTCTGTAATAAGTACTTATACTTAGCCATTTTTATTTAATTTTTTTATATCTAGGATTTCTCTGGCCGCTTACATGCTTATTTTTTGTTTTTCGTATATTTTGTTCTGAGTAATTTCTTCTATGTTCCAATCTAGGTCTTGTTCTAGTCCTGCCTAATAGAGTTTTAAAATGGTTTGTTGCCTTAATAACTCTACTTGATATACTCGTATATATTGCATTTTATTTTTTGCTCTTTCTTCTTCTTTCTCCTCTTCTTCCCATCTCTTTAGTGTTCGTCTTTGACTAATAAATATCCCTACCATGTGGTGGTTAGATCCGCATTCTGGTTCTCTATAAACTCTGACGTCTTTCAGATTACCGTTCTTTCTCTTTTAACGATTATTTAGTCTATTATTGTTCTGAGCCCTATCATTTGATGTCGACGCGTATATTTATGAATATCCTTATGCTGGAAGAATGGATTTGCTATCATCAATCTGTGTTCTCCCCATAGGGTGATTAATCGTCTTCCGTTGTCGTTCTCGATCTCTTCTCCAAACTTTCCTACTATATTACCGTTCTCTCTTTTTTCCACTCTATTGTTTAGATTTTCTATTATGATTAGTTTCTGGCTCTTGTTAATTTTTTCTACTTTTTCGCTCAATAGCTTATAAAAATCTTTCTTATTATCGGCAAGCATGTCATTAATTATTGTATACAGCCTTATTGTTGTCATAGGTTGTTCTTGCTGGTTCACATGTCTGGCCCTACTGAGCCTGACAGTGATGTTCCAGCTCGGTCATAAACGCTTACCTACCGCCCTAACGTAGTAAATAACTATTATACTTATTCAAGGCACTGGCCAAGCAATGAACAATGTTGTTCAGCTCTATTGGCTATCTAAAGTAAAATATTGCACGATAAGTTGATGTAATTTTCTATTTTGTAATTTAATATAAGAAATACACGTGCAGTAGATAAAACAACACAAATCTACATATAATTAGTCGCAATATATTAAACTTGTTTAACATTCATTCACAGTTGACTTACAACCGACGGATAACGATGCTGAACTTTTATACTCCCAAAAGTGGACTAACTCCTAAACTATTTTACTACATTAGTTTAAATATATTAACATAAATGAATAATACTGAGCTTTTGTTCTTTTAGGCACCCTTCTGCCTGAAAGCAAATGCTACTGTGGCGAACACTGCATACCCTCAGGAGTTCTTAATGTTTCCTCTTGCTGTTTTGGGTTTCCTGCTTACGGATCTCTACCCCACTTTCACGTTGCAGATCCCATCTACGTGAATGCATTAGAAGGCATGCATCCCGAAAGGGATAAGCACGAAACCTACGTTGTCGTTGAACCCGTAAGTCAATTCTGTGGAATATATTGCTAGAAGGTTTCTTAGCAGAGTTGGATTGCATACAAGGTGTGCAGAAAATTCTAGAGATTGTAGAACACATTAAACCATCTCCTTTGGTGTAACCCATGGTTAGAGAAATTGTTTTACAACGTATATATTGACGGCCAAACGTGCGCTCACAACGTCCCATATACAATAAATTTGTCACATAAAGTCCTATGGCTTGGCCAGCGCGGTCTCCAGAGTCTGAAACCACTCAATTTATTTCTTCACGGATATTTTGAGCATACTTTGGCTCTCTACCTATAGTTGGGTTTAGAATCATTAAACCATATCTTCGATCATGGGTTGTACATATATATTTTGTATCAATGCAGATAGCAGGAACTCTCTACAGAGACAGTCTCACTTCAGGGGTTAGCCACCCTATCAATACAAGGTACAGGCCGCTTCTGGCTTCGGAAGAGAGTGTATAAGGGAAGCAGCAGTTTCTTCAAAACCGGACATGAAAAGAACTTCAAAACTTCAAAAGGGTGTAGAACTGAACCGCAGACAGTTCAACTGAAATAGCGTAAACGGTTTACATACTGCGGCAGAGAAGACAATGCAAAACTGCTCTAGTATATTTTCCATGAGTGTATTTATACCGGTATTAACGTACGGATGCGAGTCGTGGGCATTGAGCGATAGGGACAAGAGTAGAATACAGGCAAGCGAGATACGCTACCTTAGAGCAGCAGTCGGTGTTACAAGGAAAGACTGTATTAATAATAAGGTAATTCGGGAGTGGCTTAATGTTAAACCGGCCCTATCTGTGATAGAACTGCGCCAATTAATGTGGTACGGACACATGGTCAGAATGAGTGATGATAGAAAAGTAAAAGTGATATGGAAAACCAGCAGTGATAAGAAAAGGAAAAGGGGCAGGCCCAAGAGAACACGGAATAGTGAGGTTGCCAAGGTGATGCAAAGAAAAGGGACTAGTTGGAGTAAAGCCGAAAGGAATTCGGCTGACCGGCGTGCGTGGAGGACCTTCTGCCACACCACCTCTACACCGTAAGGTAGAAGAGGACCGATTATGTATGTATGTAGGTATAATCTGATGTTTCTTTGTTTTGTCGTCTGCGAAAAAGTATTTATTTACAACCATATATGTAATGTTAACATTACTGACCTCATTTGAGTGCGGGAAGTCGTACATTTCCGGCCGCTACTTCCCGAGTGCGGGAAGTGAGTGCAGGAAGTACATTACATATATGGTTGTCAATAAAATAGTATACAAACCTCGACAGGAAGTTTCCTTAGTCTCGAGATAATAGCTGATTTCGACGCTTCGCGTCTCAATCAACTAACTAGTCTCTCGACAGTAATGAAACATTTTCCATCTCGGACTGTAATATACTATTGACAGTATCAAATGGAAGAAGCTATGGAACGTACTGCAAACCATGGACATTTAGAAACATCTTGACAAACCCATTGAACCACTCTTCAACGAAAGCATTGGAGTAATGTCCATAATACGCTTTCAAGAAAATGTCTCATAAGAAAAGGGGCGCGATAGGGTTAAGTGCTGTCAACAATTGTTTATAATATCAATTATAGCAAACATGTTATGAGGACAATACTTGAAGACTGGAATGGTGGAATGTCTGTAGGTGGCAATAAGTTCTCAAACCTGCAATTTGCTGATGACACACTTTTTATCTCTGAGAACGTTAAAGAACTGGAAACTGTCGAACGAGAGTACGGACTGAAGATAAATTATGGTAAATCCAACGTAAGGTACATTGACAGAATAAATAGTTTGGCCACAAGTTACCTCGTATAGCTACTGTAAGGTAATGGAACAGGTTTACCTAAGCTCTCTATCCATGAAAGTAAAATTTGAATTCGATGCCGAATACAGCAGGGCTGATAGGCGATGTCTCGACTGGGTGTTTTCTGTCTTCGGTTATGATTAAGAGACTTGGGTTATGCGCCAAGCGGATAGCGGATAGAATGTTACGTGTATTATACACTGCAAAATTTAATAATATTTACATCTTCTACGAGTGAAGACAGCATAGGAAGGCTAGGGAAAGATCGCCCACAAGATGAACCGATATCGTTGCTATCTCTTGGGTACTCGCTTAGAAAATTCAACCAGAAAAGCACACGACTGTAATCGTTGCGAAAGTAAATAAGTGCAGTACACAAAACGCCGAACTAGCTCAACGTAATCACCACTCGTTATTTGGCCAGGTTAAGACTAAGAACAATATTAATGTATCTTCGAGCTCTAGAATTCTGTATATGTATTCGTTATCAACATTATATAAAGACTGTACACTACCATAATTTTCTGTTTTACTGTAGTTCAACTGTGTTTAGAAATCTTATATTTTATGCTTTTTCAGAATGTACATTTAATAAATGTTTGTTCTATATTCTGCATTCAATCATAACGTTTCAGACAGCTGGAATTCCTCTGAAAGCGATGCTGAGAGTTCAGTTCAACGTATTATTACAGTCAATCGACAGCTTCGCGTAAGTATATTTTCCTACATTGGTGCAAAAAGTAATAATTTTCTACACGCATTTGAGTACAGAAAGTGACCATTTTCTGCACTCTAATGTCAAGTGATAATCATCTGATCGGCTGAAACTGAAAAATGTTAGATATTTTGACAAATGTTAATTTTTTGCCAAATGTCAAATTGACAAAATTAAATTTTTTGCGGAGTAAGCATGAAAGTCATCTTTTTTAACGATAAATTGTAAAGAAAGTACCACAACACTTTATTTTAACTATGTTATTGAAATTGTGAATTCTCAATTTGATAGTTGTAAATTCGTGAAAAAAGTATAGCTTTCATAACTAGTTATATAATATACTATTCTTATAGAATGGCAAGTCGTCGTGGGAAAAATTGTATGTAACACATGTGTGGAAAGGCACTCGTGTTCCATCTTTCACATGCGTTTTTCACACTTGCATTACAATACAGTATTTTATATTTATCAAATGCCGACTAATGTATGAATCCTTACTATCACTTTTCGTTTATTTTTGCTTTCACTTAATAGACAAGTAGCAATCCATAACGAAAATACGCTGATCTGCTTTGAACTCATAAAAAAAGTAGTTTCTTGGACAACTTCAACTTCAAGAATACGTCTCATTTGCATCAAGCATAAATAATTTCACAAAATTTGAATTCAGAGCACCTTTTAAAGGTCAAGCAGATGCTTTTAAATAAATAAAAAGATGTCGTGAAAATGATAGCTGTTCATCAAAAACTGTAATTATTGATTCACATATAAAAATGAACTAACACGTTTTTATATTTTTAAGGATTTATAATGACATCCCAGCTAGATACATTCCTTTGGTATGGATGGAAATGGAAATACGTTTACCAGACAATCTAATGGCTCAATTAAAGATATATTTAAAAGTTCCCTTTATATACAGTGCCTTTTCCAACGTCCTTTTCGGAATTGGAATATGTATATTACTAACTGCTGTGGTATTTAGACTAAAACACTTTATATCTGTACATCGAAGACACTCTCATGGGGTGCAATCTGTAGTACTGAAACCGGAAGAAATTCCATTGCAAATTCCCGAGAAAATAAGGTAGCAGTACTGGAACAAGCATCCATTTATAGAATTGAACGCAACTAGAAGTGTTTATATTTTAATCTGCAATTGTTTTGCCACTATATCAAAATATCGAGTGATCAAATAAATTTCAGATCAAATTGGCTGATGCCGCAGCAAACTACATCTGAAATCTATTTGATCACGTTATGTGTATGTGTAAATTATGTAAGCAGATAATTATTATATTACAGTACACTTAGAAACGTCTGTTTTTTAAAATTTTATATTATACTGGAATTGTAAATTGTGAAAACATATTAGTACAGTAAATACACTCTTACTATTTACTATTTTTACTTTTGCATTAAACTATTGCCATTAAAATCCGTGATGTGTTAATATGGTGTTAATAATTCTACACAAACATAATCCCTAAAGTAGCACAATAAAGCCGTAGAGTTTGTAAATTATTCAGACAAGTACTCCACATATCATAAGGGTTGCAAGGTTTACAAGGAGTTGCAAAAGAACCGAATTTCACTATGCGTACTATAAATTGCACCATAACTATATATTAAAATTACTAATAACCAAATCCGTCAGCTAACATTAGACAATGCAAACAAGGCCCAATAAATACAAGTAGTAGTAGGACTTAAGCAGTACGCATGAAAAAGCCATGATCAACATAATGAAGAAGATAATAGAGCTTTCTACTGATCTAATCGCGAAAACGTACTGGGTCAACTTCATAAAAGATATGAAAACGGATCTATACAGATCACAAAAGAAGATATAGGGGAAGATAAGACAAGCCAATATACAGTAACAAGCTATTAACAAGAGAACCTGGGCAAACTACTTCAAGAGCCTATGTCAAGAGGGGGGCAAACCAGAATAATATTCCACAACAACTAGTGGACAACATGGACACTCAACTAAACCCATCTTTCATGGTAAAGCTAATCAGACTATAATAAATAGGAAAGCATCATGCTCAGATAATATATAAAATGAATTGCTTAAATAAGGCAAGGAAAACCTAATCCAACAATTAATAACTCTCCTTCAAAAGATATGTAACTACGACATTGTGTAAAATGGACTTTTAGTTGGCAGTTCGTAAAAGAACCGTATTATAACATGTTTTTATTAGTTTACGTCGTCAGTAGCAACGTGCTTCAAATGATTTCTTCAGGCAGGTCATCAGTAACACCGTGTTTTAAACATTTTAACCGCGCAAAGTTACTACCGGTTGCTAGTAATCCTAATTTACATTTAAAATAGTTTTTATATTTACAGTGCTTTCTAGATTTTATTATAGATAAAATATTGTACGATACACATGCATAAAGCATCTCTAGTCACTCGCGGGGCTTAAAACGCTCGCTCACTTTGTTTTAACTCTGCCTCACTCTTGACTAAAGACTAGCTTTACGCACTTGTATCGTAAATTACTATTTTATGGATGAAGCCAGTAAAAACAAAAGTGAACCTGATACTAATCTAAAGTTGTTTTATCAAAATAATTCAAAAAGTAATATCACTAGTCAATTTGTGTGTTCGCCTGCGTTGATAAACGATGTAGTAAAGTCTCTCAATTACATTCCTTCAAATTCTGCTAGTACCGGCGATATTTGCATTAATATGACTAAAATTTGCTCTACCTTCATAATCAAATATTTTCTTCATATTACCAACTGTGGAAAATAGCTCTACAGAGATAGTCTCACTTCAGCTGTTGGTCACCTTGTCAATGCGAGGTATAGGCCTCTTCTGGCTTCGGAAAAGAGTGTCTAGGGGAAGCCGCAGTTTCACAAAATCGGACATGGAAAGTATAACTTCGAAATGGGCGTCAAGTAGAAGGTATGCTACCAGTAATTCTAACGCCAACGTAAAATTAAGAAGGTAGAAGAAGGAATTGCGCGGCAAAGTGAATGTCCAAAGGTTGGCTCAGGCTAATAGTGGTCTCGAATAAAGCGTAAAAACAAGCATGTTTTTAGTCGGTGTTTAGTAAAAATAAGAATAACGTGTGGCCTGCTCGCAAAAACTTTGGACTTTCAATTAAAGTGCCAAAATGATATTATTCCACGGCATGTTTGTAATTCCGATCCAATTAATTACTTTTTTATGGATAAAGTCAGTAAAAACAAACGTGAACCTGATGTTAATCTAAAGTTTTTTTTTATCAAAATAATTCAAAAAGTAAGATTACTAATCAATTTGGTTTTTCTCTTGCTACAATAAACAATTAGTTGAGTCTTTCAAATCTATTCCTTCAAATTCTGTTGGTACTGACGGCATTAGCATTAATATGATTAAAATTTTCTCTCCCTTCATAATCAAATATTTGCTTTATATTATCAACTGTTCCTTGGAAAATAGCTACTTTCCCGATACCTTGAAAATAGCATACGTCACTCCTCTTCCAGAAACAAAATCACTGTCTACTTTTAAGGACCTATTTCGTATTAATGTACTTTACCCAAATTGGTGGAGAAATTATGAAAAAATTTACAGAAGTTACAATTTTCCAACCTTCGTTAATGCATTGAAAATGAACTTGGCTAATTTTCAAGTCTGGCATAAAATTTGCAAAATCTGAGAAATTTACATGGGATATAAATAAAGACAAGTTTTAAAATTCTTCACATCTTTATTATTGTTGTTAAAGCTGGCAAATATACAATGATAGAAACAAACGGCAAACAATGAAATAAAAAGCTCAAACCATTTGTTTAACAGTTTTACAATAATTTCAATATCAATTTAACAAATCGTCTGTAGGAATCTCGAGGACACCGCTACTGCCACCTTATTTGCTTTTTTTCTACGAGGTGTCCGGTTTTTTAGCATCACTTGCATCGTCCGAAGACGATTAAGATGATTCTACTGAAGTATCGACCAATTTGCAGCGGCTTTTCATAGCAACAGCACCGAACGCTATCCTCTCCAAAAATCGTTTTAACCCCCTTATCTTCGCCCCCTCGAATCTTACATTTTTACAACCTCTCCAGAAAGTTCGCACTTGACGAGATCTTCAAAATGACACCTGCAGTACGCACATCATCATCATCATTATCAACTATCTTCATCACGTTCACTGCTACACATAAGCCTTCCTACGGTGCTTCCACAATGTTCTTTCTTGTGCTGCTCGCATCCAGTTGGATTCAATGCGTTTTATGTCGTCTGCCCATCGGGTCGCGGGACGTCCCCTATTTCCGATTGCCTCTTGTCTTGGTCTCCACTCGAGAATTCGTTTTGTCCACCTTGTGTCAGTTGTTCTTGCAATATGCCCCGCCCAGTTCCATTTTAGCGTAGTTATTATTTCTATGGCATCGACTATTTTAGCTCTTTTTAGGATATATGTGTTAGGTACATAATCTCTGAGAGAGATGCTTAGCCTAGCATTAATCTTTCCATTACCCGCTGCGTAACATTTATTTTATTTACAGTTTTCATTTTAAAGTCTCTGTCCCATTGCAAAAAACTGGAAGGACACATTGATTATACTACTTCTTTTTTCAAACAGATCGGGAGTTCTGATCTAAATATATATTTAAGTTCGCAGGTTTGATTATCTCTGTTTATGCGTATCTCGTGGCCCAAGTACTTAAAGGATGTAGTTTCGGCTATTTGCACTTCGTCAATGTAAACACCCGTCGCTAATAATCAAGTTCGTCATTAATTGAATTTTCGAGATATCTATTCTCAGTCCTACTTCCTTTGAAATGTGGTTTAAGTCCCCCAACATTCTGGTGGCATGATCTAGGCCTCTGGGCGGTCGGCTATCAAGACTAGGTCGTCCGCGAATCTCAGGTGGCTGAGAATTTCGCCATTAATATTCACTCTCATTGTTTCCCAATTCAATCCTTTACACATATGTTGAAGAAGAGTAGTAAATATTAGGTTTTTCAATACCAGTAGGTGGTCGTTGGTGCTGTAGCCTGTCCTAAAGCCAGCTTGCTCTCGTGGCTGATACATCTCTAGTTTTGTTTAATCTATTCGTGATTATTCTTGTACAACTTTTATATATGTATATGTGAGAGAAAACTGATTGGACGATAATTTCCAATATCTGCTATGTCTCCTTTTTTTTATGTATTAATACGATGACGGCATTATTCCATTTTGTAGACGTTGTTCCTTTTAGAAGGCACTCGTTGAAGAGGGTCTTTAGTGCTTGTAGTAGGGGTACCCACCGTTTTTAATACATTCGATGAGTATTTCGTCGTCTCCTGGAGATTTGTTGTTCTTCATAGCAGCAAGTGCCTTCTCGATCTCAGCAGTATTGATTTCAGGAATGTCCTCTGATCCTTGATTTATCACTCGAGGTATTGCAATGTTTCGATCTTCTATCTGTTTTCTATAAAGTTCTGAATAAAATCCGTTGACTATCTTGGAGATGTCTTCTCTACTTGTTCTTGTGATGCGGTTTTTGTCTTTTAACTTGCATATGATTTTCTTACTTCGGAAAAATGTTGTCTTAGAACTTTCAGGTTTCTGTTCTCTTCTATTGTTCTAGTAATTGTTTCTGCATTGAACTTACGAATATTTCTTCAAACAGCTTTAGATATTTCTCTATCAAGTTATCGCAACGTTGGACGGTTTGTTCCATATTTGTCCTTAAGTTTGTTTCTTTCTATCATAAGCCGTCTAGTAATTTGACTTTGTTTTCTTTGTTGTTCCTTCTAGTAGATAATTGTTTCTCTGTATTTTTTATACTGGTGGTTATACGAGCGTGAAGTTAATCGTTTCGACTATTTTCATTTTTTATGTATTGGATACTATGTAGACTCTTCTATTGTGTCAAGTTCTTTGGCGGTACCCATCTGTTAGATTTATTTTGCACCATCTGCTTTGTTTTTTTAATTTTATAACTACCTTTACACTTACCATTCTGTGGTCGCTTCCGATTGAAAATTTATTAAGCACTGACATATTCTGAATTATTTCTTTTCGGTTGGTAATTATTACAAAATCTATTTCATTCGTAGTCTTGCCATCAGGACGTAATCCAAGTCCATTTGTTTTGGGATTTTTTGTTAAAGAATGAATTCATAGCATAGAGGCGTTCCTGGTGTAGATAGTTTACTAGCCTACTTCTTATTTCGTTTCTCTGGCCATTTCCGTAGTTACCCAGTGGATTTTCAGATTCAGCTTGTTTTTTCCCAGTTTCGTGTTAAAATCGCTATCAATATGGTATAATGTGCTTTGGGTTCTTGTGAGACTTCATTAACTTTGTCATAGAATGTTTCGACGTCTTCGTCCTCCGACTTCGATGTTGGAGCATATGCTTGGATAATTTTGAGGCAATATCGGGCGTTTAGTTTCAGTATTAGGTATTAGGACTCTTGGACCATTACTTTTTATTTCCTTTATATTTTGTAGATGTCTTTTGTGTACAATAAATAGAATGCTCCCTTCAGAAACATCGTCTTGTCTGTTATAATGGAATAGGTTGCCAGATTCCAGAATAATTTCTTGTTCTCTCCTTCCCCTAATCTCCAAGAGACCAATAATATCCCAGTTGACCTTTTCTAGTTCTTCTTTCATTCCGATCATCTTGTCGTCTGACAGGAGTGTTCTCGCATTATAGGTTCCGATTTGCAGCTTTTATTTTTGTTGTTGTTAGTAGCCTGTTGTGATGCGGGGATTCTTAGCACCCTCTGCTCCAATTCGATTCTGACCGCTGCCGTGGAGAGAGAGCTTGGAGCCGCCGGAGACTGATGGCCGTCGTGAACTTTGTGTAAACATATTTGGAGATTTTGACCATACACCTGCCACGCTGGTCATTGCGAGTTGTAGAGTGGAAAGGAGGGGACGGGGGCATAAGTGGGTTAAATACAGGGGTGTTGGGTGAGAAAGTGGGTTAGGACATGGTTTTTACTCTGTGGGGAAGGGTTGGGGGAGAATCAAGGCTTGCGTGTGCAGGGTCGCATCCCTGTAGTAGACAAGTATCTACTCGCATACACACGCAATACGTACAGCTTGCAAAACTTCGCGAAAACTGTGCATTTTCCAAGCGTCACACAAATAGCTACTGGAGCCCCGTATTAGCGTCACACCTCCAATTCGTTACACATTTTACAAGGTAACATCAAACGAAGATAGATGTTGTCGTCGCCAAAGTATACTTCAAAAGATAGTTTAGACATAAGCGAAATTTCAATTGTATATCCCAGAAACCAAGTTCTCAGTGATTTTTTGAATCTTGCAGACGCAAGGGCACATATTCAACCAATCACGTGTTTTTATAGTGGCAAAAGATCGAAATTTTCCGATGGGACTTGATCACTTTATTTTTGTCACTTATATTCATGGCAACAACCAAACATGATGTTTTCATCAAGGCCTTATGTCAAAGGCGTCATTTAAGCTATTATTAATATCATATTCATGGCGTACCCATACAAAATGAACTCATGTTTAGAAAATAGTCCACAAAATATATTTCGAGGTCAAAATTTTGTTCAGAAAATGTTGTACTCAAGATTTGTTGGTCCCCCAAAAATTAAATTTGACAAAGTTAGTTTAATACGTGACATTACCAAAACAACAAACCTTAATAAAAAAAAATTAACGGCAGCATCACTCATAGTTCTGCACGTATTGCAGATTATTTTCAAATATCTGAAATGAATTCATAGGAATGTTGGTCTAACGCACCAGTTTCAAGGTTCTGGGAACTCACTAATCAAACTCAAGGATGACTACATATGAATCGATTAGCATCTAAGTTAAAACAACTAAATTTGGTCATTCTAATCAACTAGTAGAAATACACTCTCTAATCGTTTCTTGAATTGATAATAAGCTGGTGCAAATGCAACCAATCTTGTATAGCCAGCTGGGCATCCGTTTTCGGTTTGAAACGGCTTGTTTTCAATGCGGAATTCTTTAATAATGGCGTGAACAGTTTCAATACTAATATTCATGATTTTCGCAGAATTACTTACTTGAATACACCTATTTCTAAGCAAACTATCTTTCACGCATTTAACAATGCTTGCAGTTTTCACAGTATGCTCCTGTCAAGGACGTCTAATACCTTTTGTGCATTCCCTACACTCCAAACATTTCTTTTGCCATTTATCAACTGCCATTTTTAATAGCACGCTTCTCCATACACAATTTCTGGATGAGAAAGCCCCTCCACAGTGGTTGCTGTAATTCAGCATTATCTTTTTTGGACGATTTTTTACGAAGGGTATTTTAAAAATTGATAGAATTCAATATAACTAATTAACTTTTAAAATTATACATATAAAACAAAAACTCATCAATAAACAACTAGAATTCACTCGTTTTTCAGCGAGTTATCAATCTAGACCTGCTTATTTAAAACGTGTTCCAGTTGAACAAGTTGAAGAAGTTCCGGACGCAAGCCGTTGTGTTATTATTGAAGAAAATACTAGAAGTTTTAGGTTTTTCTACTAAAGTTACGGATATGCATTTCTCTGTAGTAAAGAAAAGACAATAATTCAATTTTTGAACCAGTAATCAGTTACCAGTTTCTTGGTGCATTGTAAAAGTATGAATAATTCTATGTTGAAAATAATATATTCCAAATACTAATGAAAGTTTAAGAACGCTCGAATTAAAATATTCCTAATCAACTAATTAAACCGGTTGTTGTACGTGCTTTTATGGGCCACTCTGCTTTTACTGCTCAACGTTAGCTCTGATTAAATGGCAATTATTTTAAACCGTTCTTCATTTTAGTAGGCTCACAATGGAGGCATCCAAGATTTATGGTTATTGTAGCAGAAATTGCTGCATCATCACCTGTGGTGTAGTGCTATGTATGCTAGGCATACTATTAACATGTTTGAAAACTTGGATTTTAACTATGATTTTGCCACCCTTGGTGCTCACACCAAATTCTGCAATTGGAGAATATTGGAGGAAACCTCCAATTCAGATACCTACAAACGTCTACCTATTCAACTGGACCAATACTGAAGACATGCGCAAAAGCAGCGTAAAACCAAAGTTTAAAGAAATTGTCCCTTACAGATACGTTTTGAATTTGGAAAAGGTGAATGTGGCATGGAACGATAACAAAACAGTCACATACAGTCAGCTGAGAACCTTCTACTAGGATGCAAACAATTCTCCCAGAAAAATCAACGATACAGTCACTATGCTTAATCCTGTCAAATATGTAAGTATAGTGGTTTTATAAACATTTCAAAGTAAAGCAAATACTACAATGCAATCTAGGAAAGCAAAATTTATAAATTTTGAGTTCGGGATAGCTACTCAGCAACTTCAAGCAGCCAGTAAAAAATGTTGACTTGGTATTAGCCCTTTAAACGTTTATTAGATGGTATTAGATGGTTTCCGACAAGGAATGGGAACACGTGAAGCACTTTACAGTCTCAATATTCTGTTACAAAAATGTAGAGATCAGCAGAAAATTGTGTATGCATGCTTCATAGACTTCCAGACCGCATTTGATAATGTGAGACACGACAACTTAATTAAATTACTCGAAGACAAAAGGCTACACGCGGAAGACATCAAGTTTCTGAGAAATCTGTATTGGAATCAGTCTGCAACAGTTAGAATTAACGACGAAATCACAAAACCAATTCCGATAAAGAAAGGTGTCAGACAGGGTTGCATCATGTCGCCGATGCTATTCAACATCTATTCGGATGACATTTTCGCCAAGGCGTTACAGAATGTAAATGAAGGCATCAAAGTTAACGGTAAACTTATAAACAACCTGCGCTATGCAGACGATACGGTAGTGTTTGCTGATAGTGCAGAAGGTTTACAACGATTAATTGATGCTATAACAGCCGAAGGAAATACCATGGGTCTGAAAATAAACACACAAAAAACAAAAACCATGATATTCAGCAGGAATCCAAATGACCAAATTAACCTTACCATATATGGCCAGCGTATCGAAAAAGTTTCCAAATTTAGATATCTTGGAAGCTGGGCGACGGAAAACACGGACCCAGATTTAGAGATACGTACGAGAATAGAATCTGCAAGATCCACTTTTATTAATATGAAGAAACTTTTAACTAATCGAAGCTTAAACCTGGCCGTACGCTACAGATTTGCCAAGTGCTACGTTTATTCAACACTGTTATACGGGGCTGAAACATGGACTCTGAAGAAAAACACAGAAAAAAAGTTACAAGCATTTGAGTTCTGGGTTTTCAGACGAATGTTGCGGATATCATGGACAGAGCACATCACTAACGAGGAGGTTCTTAGAAGAGTCGGTAGAGATAAAGAACTAATAAGAGACATCAAAAAGCGAAAAACCTCATACCTTGGGCACATATACAGGAACAATAAGTACGATTTGCTTCAACTTCTTATGGAAGGAAAAATATAAGGAAGAAGAGGTGTAGGACGAAGGAAATGCTCCTGGCTCAAGAATATCCGGGACTGGACCGGATTGAAAACACATTCGCTAATTAGAACAGCGAAAAACAAAGATAAATTTGCCATAGTTGTTGCCAACCTTCAATAATGAAGATGGTACCTTAAGAAGAAGAAGATGGTATTTGTCTTTTTTTCAGAATATGGCTCACCTATGTAGATATGCGGATTATTGGTCGACAAGTGCACTTTCAGTTTTAATGTCTACAGTTGATCCCTATGTATATACAACGACGACAGCAGAACAGATTATAAAAGATGCCGACGAAGATTTTTATCGTAATTTGGCATCAGAGTTAGGATTCTTAATGCCGGATATACCGAATTTCAAGCATGGGGGACTATTAGGTTTCGTAAGTAGTTTTAAAATATCTTACCATATTAATTGCTCGATATTTTTTATTATTACAAAAACCAAATAATGTGATATGTTACATTGAAAACGCTTGAGTGTATAAAGGTACATTAAAAATTATAGAAATATATTTGGGCTTTGCCAAGAAAAACACTGAATATAATATATTCTATTTACGATTTTGAATAGAAGTTGTTTTAGATGAGATGAACGGTATCGGTTTCTGTGCGAATTTAACATTTTAATATAGCATTTTCATTGTAAGGGTACAAATCATAAACACATTTTTTTAGAATCAGACTAGTATGTCAAAAGCAGTTGAATTCAGATGTAATGTTTAAGATTTCTGCAGAAATATCATTAAAAGAACCTTTTCAAAAATATGGAAACTTCTAGTGTTTTTTTAAAATTACATATAAAATTCACAATGTTTGAGCCCCGTGTATAGTATAAATCAGCTCTTTCCTGTTACTTACAGCACTGCCCCAAAAATTAGTCTTTTTGCACACAATCGTTAATATCTCCCACACAGTATCTGAAAATTACAATTTTGAGGAAAACTTTTAGCTACCATATAGGCTGAGCTAATAATACGGGGAAGCTCGATTGCGCTTATGATGTTCAAGATATTGAAATACACCAATTGCTATTGCATTAAACTTAATTTTTGAAACGGAACTGTTATATGTTTTCACATATTTAGTGGGTAGGCCACTTAATACGAATGGACAACACACGGCAAGTTAAGAAAGTATGGGAAGCCAGGAAAACAGGCAAGAACAGAAGAGGACGACCCAGAACAACCTGGAACAACAGTGTAGCGGAGATCCTAAAACGTAAGGGGAAAAGATAGGGAAGAGACAAGAATACTAGCAAGCCACCGAAGAAAATGGCGAAATTTTGTTGAAGAAATATAGCATGGAAAATATACCTCGACACCTACGGGTAAAAGAGGAAGATGATGATGGTAAATATTTTTTCCGTTTTAATCTTTGTGAATACGTATAATCTTCAACATTTGCATCAGCATTTCTGCAGCTATTAAATTTTTTCCGGTAACAATGTATTAAGGGTGAATGATTTTGCCAATATTTTTTACTTCCCTCGTCTGACGAAGACAGTATTGTAATCACGAAAAAATCACCTTCCGAGATTTCTTCACATCTTCACGTTTCAGGGTCCCTAGATGGCGAAAAACAGGTGTTTTCAATTCCGTCTGTCTGTCTGTCTGTCTGTCTGCCTGTTGGCGGTATAACTCAAAAACTATTTGTCGGAGGAAGATGATAGTTTGCATACACATTATATATATACCTGGCATAAAACCTTGAAAATTTTAGACACATATATACAAAGTGAGCACCTTAAAAAAATAACATTTTGTTTATTGTTGCGTTAATTTTGATATAGAAGGGAGTAATAATTTTCACATAGGTCAGGCTTTACTCTTGCCGAAAATAAAACTCAACAGATACAGGATAATGTCACAAAAGAGTCGAAACGTTTCAACAATAAGACCGTTCCCTTAAATAGAGGCACGCGCCGCACTCGTTTCAATAAGGCTCGATGGCGCAGTTCGACTTCTCGATGCAGTTACGATCGCTATGCAGATGCGGCGGGTTCAAACTCCAGGGGAATACAGTTTCTTTAAATTTGCAAATTGATCTAATTCGCGGGTCTTGAGGATTGAGGGACTTCATGACCTATTTTCTAAACATGAGTTCATTTTGTATTAGTACCCCAGGAATATAACATTTATACTAATGCACAGTGATGGTTTAAATGACGGCTTGATTAAAATATCATGTTTGGTGGTTTCCATGGATACAAGTGACAAAATTAATGTGATAAAATCCCAAGAGAAAATTTAAATGTTTTGCTACTATGAAAACACGTGATTAGTTGAATTTTGAAAAATCATGGCATTTGATTTGATAATAGAAGACGCAGGCAGTAGTCTGTAAATATGTGCGCTTGCAGACACTTATTCAAAAAATCACAGGGCACTTGGTTTTTGGGATATAAAATTAAAATTTCGCCTAGCCTAAACCATCTTTTGAAGTATAATTTACTTTGCTGTGACACATTAACTTTTCGAAATTTGAAGAGACCAACTTAATTTTTTCGCCTACCATATGTGGAAATGAACTATATTAACCCTAAAGATATGACCGAAAGCATGGTCCCTTGGGGCGCTATAGTATATTGTGTCAGAAAGGCAGAAAAAGAGCATTAGC
This sequence comes from Agriotes lineatus, assembly GCA_940337035.1. NCBI lineage: Eukaryota > Metazoa > Arthropoda > Insecta > Coleoptera > Elateridae > Agriotes > Agriotes lineatus. The sequence goes on from OW679196.1 coordinate 56,461,291, forward strand.
AGCCCGTTGGTATTAGCTGATAGGTAAGGGCTGCTAATGCGTATTCCGCATGTGTTACACACTACTGTCTTGTGTCTAACAGTAAACAAACAAAACATAGGAAAGATATAACAAAATCTTTAATTTTATAAATACAGTCCGGATTTAATAAGAAAATTAGGTAATACCAATTTTGGAATTTATTTATTAAAGTTATAATGTTAATATTATCGCTTGAGTTCAATTATGTTTACCTTCTGAAGTTTTCCATAGTTCATTGCTATAAATACTGTCGAAAGCCTTTTCCAGGTCCAAAAAGCACACTTATCCTCTTTGTTATAGTTCATTATTCTTTCCTTTATGTATACAAGTACATTCTCCTGAATTCTCCGTCCTGGTCCAAACATATTTTGTGATTCCTCTAAACTATTGTCTGTGTTATTTCTTAATAGCCCTTCCAAAACCCCTCATATATCTTATCGAGGACGTTAAACAATGATATGCCGCTATCATTTTGGCACATTGCCCTCCTTGACGATTTCTAATCCAAGTATTGGGTTTTGTATCCATGCCGTTCAGCATATCTTCAACACCCTTTTTTACCTGCCTTTCCCATATTATTTATTTTTTTAGTCTGACTTTACTAGTTTTATTTTGCTTTTAGCTTTTTTTAATCTCCTCTTACGTTATAATTTATTTCTCTTCTTTATTGTGTATTACTTGGCTCGTTTTGTATTTTTCTCCTTTCTTATTTTGTTGTTTTTTTTTTTGTATTTTATCTTTATTCTTCCACCGTTTTATAATTCCTCCGTCTTCAAGAAAAATCTCTCCTTATTTACTCCTAATCCTATTTCTTCAGACTTTTTCTTGATTTTCCTTTCTTAGATTTTTTAAATTCTGATGAATAATTTTTGGTTATTTTTATAATTCTTCTTCATTCTACTACCAAAATCTTCCCACATCGTTTTTGTATTTTTCTTAAATTTTAACTATTCTGCACTCCCTGTACATCTGGTAAGCTTGTTCCAATCTCTACGGTAGATATTTAGACACAATTCCTTTTTGTCACTTCCTCCTTTATTTCTTGAGTCCGCCACTTGTTAGTTCAACAAATGTTGCTTCTTCTCTTAATTTGTCTTTGCATTATCTATCTCTTGAAACTCTTTTTTGTGTCCTTCCCTTTCAATTTATTTTTTTACATTACTTTTTATTGGATATGGACTATTCAGAAAAGTGACAAAAACAATAATATGTATTTGTTTATTTTCTTAAACATTGACGTTGCAGAACGGCTTGTATTTAAATTTTTCTTTAAAATACCGTAGCATGTCTGAGCTAAATTACTCTGCCACTATTTGGACACTAAGTGTTGCTGTTGATTGCTAGTATGAATGAGGTAATCATGTTAAAACACTATTTACGTGCTGTTAACCGTTTAGGCCCTGCCACCTTCATATTTAGAGCACACTGCTGTACGTATTGTTACGATTTATCTTCTGGGCTATTAAAAATTATACGCCGCTTCTTGTTTTAAGCATTTATTTACAGCAATTTAACTTAACGATTTACAAAAACACAAGAACTGTTAATACGGACACAAATTATTTATACACTAACAGGAACTATTTCTAATAACAAATACACTTTATTTACACACGACTTCAACACGAATGATTTATATGGCAAGCGTCGCACACTTCAAAGCTAGATTCGAACTGCCTGTTTTTCCCGCTGTGCTTGCTTATATATTGCCGGATAATTCCTTCTGGAAACTTCGCGGTCTCACTCGATTATTCCAGCAATGCTGACGTATCGTGCGCATTAATCGCCGAGGTCGTTCTCAAATGATCTGGAAGGCTGACTCATCTGTCTGCACGCGATCCGGCTTGAAGGTCGTTACAGTATAATAGAGACACCTTGGCCACTCACCGGTAGGTGTCACATGTGCTGACACGCTAAACATATTTCATTCGGGGTTTTGGGAATATCTGCAACTGTACATGGATTACAACCATTTTTGCAAGTGGCGCGCCAGCATGAACGTCTCGGCGTACCAATAATTAATATATCAATTGATGCACACATTTCACTTTGAATGATTTGTAAAGTGTAAAGCATGCAAATTAGTTATTTACCTGGAAGTAGTTTGAGATTTCATGTATAGAAGACCCTAACATTACTTCTTCAAATTGCTGTACGTAATTGCCACAAATAGGTATTGGTGGTATATTTTATGGCAACTTTTTCCTGCAGATGAAGGGATACCACCAATGAAAATTTATAGAAATTTGAAGATAGTAGCTAGGACAGTGACTTTGGAGAAAGCGCAGGCTGCCGTATCTTCAATTCCTGACTCTGATAGTAAAGATGAAGACGAAATTGGAGAAGGCGATGATATAGAACATGAGGATAAAGAGCAAGAAAATGACGATGAGAACGAACATATTATTCCATTGGCAGAATTGACAGGCAAGTTGTCACAAAAACCAAAAGGTAAAAAGATATTGAAAAATGTTAATAAGTCTTTGATAACACAGCACCTTTCATCTCCAAATTCTGTTTACGTTTCGCCTGACAACACTAACACCGTTGATGAAGATCAGACACCAGTGCTGAAAATGTCAGGTTCCACTTTGGTTATCAAACACTAAAAATTACTTTAAGAATTTTCATGGTAAATAAATGTTACTGAGTATTATTACTTTTGTCTTTATTTTTGTAAATTTGTACCCTGCAGACCCAATGGTGCCAATTACCACCATCTTCTAGTTTCTACATCTATGGTTGACACTTGTTTAAAATTTACGGAGGAGTTCTTGCATTTTTTATAGCAGTTATATAGTTATCTAACAAACAAGTATGTTAATGAGAGCGATTCATAATCCAGACATTTTAACGCGGGAGCCCCAGCGAGATTATTAATCGTCGATTAACACACGAGTTAGTTGCAATACTTTTTCGTTGATCGCATCTTATTAATTTGAAGAAAATGTAATTTTATTCCATGAAAACACTTAAAGTTTTGACATTAATGGTATCTTTGATTTCCTCTACCAAAATCGTCTATTAATAAAAAAAAGTCATTCATAAATAGGGGTTATTAATAAACGATTTTAAAAATTGTTAATTAATAAAAAATCATTCATTAATAGGGGTCATTAATAGACGATTTTCTATACATTAATAAAACCCATAAATAAACGAACAATGGAGAAACAATTTTTCGTGCCAAAATATTCTTTCTGACTGTCAAAAAATCCAGGCTGAACGGGTTTTTGTATTTTTGAACTGCTGAAATTTGTTTGTTTGTAGCGATTAACCAGTGGGAAGGTCTTGCATGAACAAGATCGTAATTTATTGTATCTAATTTAAAATTAACGGTGTGTATTTTTTCCCTGTTCTTAATATTGACTAGCTTCTTTTCTCTGATTTTCTTTTTCTTCAACCAGTTTCTAGTTCCTTTTAACCCTGACACATTTTACCCTTTAAATATTTTTTTACCTTTAATTTCTTTTTGGTTGCACTATTTATGTATATATTTCTGTTGAAACTTCTGTATTTTACACTATTTAGTATGCAAAACCCAAATAATCTGTTTCCATTGTTACTCACTGTGCTTTCTTGGAATTTTCCATTGCCTCCTCAAATCCTTCTATTTAAATCTCATAAAATAGCAATTTGTTCCTTGATCGTTTTAATTTCCATCTGCAAATATACCAACAGTTGTTATTTGCTTTCCTTGCTGTCATTTTCATTTGATTCGTAAACTGTTACCATTTATTTGTTTCTTTGACGTTATTTTGTGAATTCTAATGGCATAATTAGTTTCGAAACACATTTCCATTCCCTTTAATTGTTCGCATCTTCTTTGTTTAACATTATTTCCACTCATTGAGTTTTCTGTACCCCACTATTATGTATAAAAAAGCACAACCTTTTTGCAACACTTCACTTTTCTTTTTCACTTGTATATTCGCTGGTTTCTTTGAATTTGCCCTTTTTAACGTCTTCCATTACTCTACGTCATTGCTATTTATCAATCTTACATTCCATGTTGCTGCCTTCTGCATGTTACCTTCTTTTTCGGTTTTTTCTCCATTAGTACTTGTTTTATACTCTCTATCCTTTTTTTCCTAGGTCTTCCTCAGTTTGCTTCCCGTGTTTATACTTTTTGTTATTTGACTGTTATTTGGCCCTGCTGCATGGCTTTTTAACCAATTGCTTCATCCCATTTGCATACTTTCATCTTTTATTAGTTTTGTATCTCACTTGCACCTTTGTTCAATTTTCTCTTTCAACCTTCGCCTTGGATTTCTTTCTCTTATCGTTATCAGTATACCAGGGTATAACTAAAATGGCGAAAAACGCCTAGCACTATTCTTCGTAACATTTGAGAAGAAAATCTTCATACGAAAATGTTCTATTTTTCAGGGAAAGTATGTTTTCTTCTTTAAATAAGTCAAAGTATCACCAGGAAAAGTTGTTCAAAACGTAAATTATGGTCGCATGCAAAATTTCAGACGTATCGTGAATTCATGAAGTCTTTTGTGGTAACATGGTTTCATAGAAGTAAGCCGATACTTTTAAAATTTTGCTTGGTGCCGTAGTTTTACCTTTTGAACAAATTTCCCTCATGACACTTTGACGTATTATAACACAAAAAGTACTTTACCTGAAAGAATAGGTGTTTTTATCTTCCACTCGTGAGGGCTCGTTTTAGATATATTGCTGTTTCTCTAAGATACTTTATATTTTTGATTGCTTTCAATATGCTTTTCCATTAATCAAACTTGACTGCTACAGACGTTTCTTTCTTTAAAAAATCTTTTATTCCAATTCTAGTTTATTTTTCGCTAATTTTAGCATTTTATACGATTATGTTATTTGGGCTTTCCGTTTTTTCGTTGCTTTTAATTTTTCTTTTCGTATATCCTACTTTCTTTTTTAATCCATTATTTGTTCCTTACCAACATTTTTTCTCCATATTTCTCGTACAAATAATAAACACCAAAGACTAGAAATTGCATGCATAAATAAATTCTGGTAACAAATGAAATCAGTTAACAAAAATAAAAGCGAATACACACAAATTATATACCTAAGTGCACACATATTTCTCCCCATTTAAGCTATACGCAAAACTTTAAAATTTAATCGATCTGATTTTTTAAAATAGAAGAGACATCCATCTCTGTGTTTTTAAAAAGGTTATTTCAGTGCGCTTTTTTCTAACAGTTCATTACACTAAATAGGTTGAAGGTTGAAATTTCCTTTTCGTTTTTGTTGCCCTCGAAGGGTTCACGTGTTTGAGTTAACATCCAAAGCATCTGATTAAAGGGCTTTTAAAAATACAAATTTATAAAGGGCATCCTGTTTAAATAAAAGGAAGCTATTACATTTCCATATTTTAAGGACTCTGTACAACATTAATACCAAGGGAGGTAATCCTCAAAAACAATTCTTTAATAAGGGTTTCTTTAATTCAATTGCAAGTTGTTATTGACAGCGGTCGTCTGAAATTAAGTATCTTTTTTATTCATATATATAAAGCGGAAATATCTCCAAAACAGTTATATTTTTATCCACCAAGTTTATAATAAACTGTACAGCATTTCGAGGCTAAACGTGTAGGTATTAATTATAAGGCTATCTATGTAAAATATCCTCCATCCCCCTACCGTTTCGCCATTCTGTATATAGGGTGAGTAACGCTACCTCGCTCTTAGACATCGCTATCTTCTTAACATATCCTGAAAACTTTGAGAAGCGATTATTTGTTTTAATATAATATACAGTATATTATTGTTACTATCGTTATACATCTTACTACAGATTAACGATTCTACCCACTCTTCTGGAGTTATCAATATGGCAACTGGTGTTGATGGGCACTTTGATATTTACAACTGGAATTATCGCAATGGAACGTCGCTTTTCAAGGGTCAATGCGCGGAGCTTCAAATAACAGCAGGTGAACTTTATTCGCAAAGGGAAAACAGAGACGATGTTGAATTATTTATCCAGACGTGTGCAGAAAACTGAGGTTTGAGTATGAACAAGACGTTACTGTAGATGACATTCTAGGCTACAAATACGTTATTGGAGCTAGAACATTGGACAATGGTATGTTTTACATTTTCCTTCCTTACCATTTTCTGTGTAAGCGTAACTCAAGCTCGAGTTTATCTACATTTGCAATAATAAAAAATAAGTAATAGGTTAACTCAAACTATCGGGTTTGTGCCTTAAATGTTTTATATATTCATGAATTAATTACCATTAGAAATTGTAATAGTCAACCAGTCGAAAACAAGTTGGTTAGAATTTCTTGTTTTGTTACGTAAACGATGGTTTATTTAATATAGATATCGGATTATATTTTCCGCAGTGCATCTCTGAAATACAACAATTTGTACATCAAAAATATTCTTGTTTGGCAGCGTGTTAACGAAAAGTCAGTAGTCTTTTATTTATTTTTTACGTGTATATCGAGAAGGCAATTCGTAGTTTGCTATCAAAGAGAGTTTTACACTAACATATATATATAAATAATTTATGCGACGTATAATTACTCATTTGCGATTATGAAACCTGTTAGTACTTCAGTTATGATTAAAGTCGATCTTTTTTTGACGATCACACACTACCGGTATTCGGGTGTCTTTTTTGGCAAATAAAAAGTTTATTTTGAATAATTTTATGTTATTACAACACATGCATTAGTCATAATTAACAACATAAACGTTGTAGTTATGTTGATCTGCTGTAAAAATTCTAATTACGTTAAGTATCAAAGAGCTCTATATGAATATATGAATGCAATGGTATTAATTATATTAAAATCCACTGTTAAAAATTTACGCTTTTTTTTAAATATTACGTTTTCTTTAGCAATAGTTACATTTAATACACAACTTAGTATTTTTCCCAAATGAATAATTTTCCTTCTTCTTTGATTTTTCCTTCACAGGTTGTTCGTTCTCAGATGCCAATATACCTTATTATTCCGCTCATGTTCTTCCAACCTTATTTCTTGCATTGTTTGGTGTACGTGTTGTTCCCATTTAACGGCGGGTCGTCCTCTTTTTTTCCTTGTTGGTGCCATTTTAGTATTTCCTTGGGTCATCTTATTGCTTTCATTCGTTGAACGGGTCCGTATCACCTTCGCGCTTTGTTCTCTATTCCTTTTCTAACTGATTTTTTTACCCCCCATTTCTCTCCATATTTTGTCATTTCTTATTTTATCTCTCGCAGTATTATGCAGGCACCTAGGAATAACTGTTTTAGGCATTGGCCACATTTCTTCACCATACGTTATTATACCTTTGATAATAGCTTCAAACATATTTCTTTTTGTTTTCGTTAAAGATTTTGTTCCAGATCGTCCCATGTAGTGCTTCCACAGTTCTGTTTCGTTTAATAATTTTTCCTGTATATCCTCTTGCATTTTTTTGTGTTTGTAATAATCTGCCCTAGATATCTATATTTCGTGCAGGTCTTGGTCATCGTGACACGTCAAAATAGCCCCTTCAAAACAGCCCAGTGCAAAATAGCCCCGACAAAATAGCCCTGTCAAAACATTCCTAGCAAAAATCATAATAATATTTGAAAACACAACACATGACCAAAGTTACTTTGTTTATTTATATACACCTTGTATATAACTAATACCGGCTGGTGACTTGGGCGACGCAGAGTGAGGATTTCAATGATAAATTCTTAATATTCTGTTAGTTGCTTTCCTTATTATTTTAAAACGAATGAATACTTACGTTTTTTAAAAACAATACTGCATCTGTAGATACCATTGTTTAAAATTTTCCACTCTCCGGAACTGGAAAATGAAAGAAGTAGATTTTCAGCTTTTACAAAAATTATAAAAAAGAAAGAGGCACTATTTACTATTTTATTATAGTAATACATGTTGTTTACAGATGAAATCATATAAAACACTCATGTTATAGAAAACTAATTGGTTATAAAATAACAACATAAAAACATCAGTATATTAAGAGTAATATTACTATAAGAAAACACATTTTTAATTTTACCTAATTTTACCTTACCTACACTTCGGAGATAATCAATAACGTTTAAATTATAATAATCTTGTACTACCATTTCTAATCTGCGATTAAATTGGACAGCACAAAGCTATGTCGGTACGAAGCTATTTTGTCATGGAGCTATTTTGTCCGGGCTGTTCTAACGAGGCTGTTTTGATGGAGCTATTTTTGGTGGAGCTGTTTTGCCGGCGCACCTTTTCCACCCTTGACCCTAGTTTCTCCTATTTGTATATTTTTCGTTTGTTCACCCATGTACATGTATTTTGTCTTTTTAAAATTTCTATTTAAACCCCATTTCTCATCTTACAAAACAAACAACAGTACGGTAAGCCTCAAGGATTCTGGGAGAGGCAGTTAACATCTAGAACTCGCATCCCCAAGCCATTTACGTTTAATAATAATAATAATAATAAAGTCTGTATTCTGAGACGCCAATTATGTACAAATAAAAACAGAAAATAAATACATTCTTTAAGCAATGGCACAGCAGAACCTCAAGGCGCAGCTCAACCAATATTGCCAGATATCAGATCAATGCGATTACAAGATCGGTTAGTAAAATTAGAGGAAATGTCCAACACAAAATGAAATACTTTGGGACAATGCGAAACGAGAATACCAAGAACAAAATGCACAATCTCTACCTCAGGACATCTGTACCAAATTGATTCAGAGGCAACATCACACCTCGGAGGAGTAGCCGTCTTAAGAAATAAGAAAATTAAGCGCCTAATTACGAAAATGTACTCCACATATATATAAATATATATCATTTCTCTTTTAATAATTATCAAGTCTAGAGTTTGATGTCGATACATATATTTATGAATATCCTGGAGTATGCTGAAAGAACGGATATGCTATCATGAATCTGTATTCTCCGCATAGGGTGATTAGTCGTCTTTCGTTATCGTTCTCGATCTCTTTTCCAAACTTTCCTACTATATTGCAGTTCTCTCTTTTTTCCACTCTGCCGTTTCGATTTCCTATTAGATTGGTTTCCCATTATTCTTACCTTTTTCTACTACTTCGCTTAATAAGTTATAAAAATCGTTCTTATTATCGGCAGGCATGTCATCATTTATTGCATAGAACCTTATTATTGTATAATTCCCGTTCTTGACTGAACAGGGACGGAAGGTCCCTATAGCAGCCCCCCCCCCCTAGTTGAAGGAATTAGAATGACCTTAACCTTTCCCTTTCCTTACTATTGTCATAGATTGTTTTCGCTGATTCACATGTCAGGCCCTAACGGACTCGACAGTAATGTACCAACTCGGCCATAAACGCTTAGATACGGGCCTAACGTAGTAAATAACTATTATACTTATCCATGACACTATCCAAGCAACATTTTTAATCGCAACATTTACAACGCAATGAACAATGTTGTTCAGCTCTCTTAACGATCTAACGTAAAATATTGCACTATAAGTTGATAGGATTTTTTTCGCTTATGGTTTAATATAAGAAATACACGTGTAGTAGATAACAAAAAATCAAATATACATACGTATATTGAGTCGCAATATATTAAACATGTTAAACATTTATTCACAATTGATTTACAACCGATTGATAAAGATCATGAACTTTGATATTCCCAAATATGCACTAACTCCTAAAATATTTTACTACATTAGTTTAAATACATTAACATAAATGAATAATACTGCTAAGCTGGCGTTCTTTTAGGTACCCTTCTGCCTGAAAACAAATGCTACTATGGCGAACACTGCATACCCTCGGGAGTTCTTAATGTTTCCTCTTGCTGTTTTGGGTTTCCTGGTTACGGATCTCTACCCCACTTTCACGTTGCAGACCCCATCTACGTGAATGCGTTAGAAGGCATGCATCCCGAAAAGATTAAGCACGAAACCTACATTGTCGTTGAATCCGTAAGTCAATTGTGTGAAATATATTGCTGGACGATTCCTTAGCAGAGTTGAATTACAAACATGTAACGCCGAAGCAAAATTTAGAAGTTAGAAGAACGAATCGCCCCGCAAAGTTAATGTCCAAAGGTTGACTATGGTTAGGAATTTAATTATATTAAGAAATGGACTAACAAATTGTATCATACATATGGCGGTGATCAGTGAAAACCATTGGAAATCCAGTGGTCCTTTCACAAGCTCTCGCTACATTACTTATTTCTGTGGTACAGAAGACAGAAGAATTCATAGTGTAGTGATAGTGGTCTTGAATAAGATAATCACTGTAGTACTGGAATGCCAAGGAATAAGCAAACAAATAATATACCTACCTCAAGATCAATTCAAACCTTTTATACTTAACCTGCTTCAAGTACATGCAACCACCACAAACTCAGATGAAGAGGAAGTTGAAAAAAATACAAATACAATGGAAGGCGATCATACAGGAAAAGTTTTTGCCAAGCATGGATTAAGAGAGCAAAACAAAAAAAGAGGGCGTCGCATACAGTTTTGCTAGATAAAAAAATTATTTTATCCAATAATACCACCCTTTGCCAGCACAATAGACGTCCACGCGAACAACCATTATGCTCTCACATTTTGAAAGACTGAATAGAAGAGGTTTAAAACTCTCCCAGTAGTAACTGAACCAGCAAAATTATATCGCAAAATAAAAAATCGATAGGAAAATATGCTCAAAATGAGACCTAATCAAATATTGGTACAATTACAAACAGCTGTAAGGTAATCCTTCGAGGAAACACGATAAGTTATCAATTAAAAATTAACCATGGCTATTTGAAATGACTTTCAAACGTACAGAAGAAAGACGTAACGGCTATCATCAAATCATACCAACCACTTGAATAGTAAACACCAGCAAATACAAGAGAATGAGAATATCATCAACCGAAGAGGTCTATACAAACAGATTCGTGAATTTAATCAGAAACCCAGTTCGAAAACCTGTCCTGAAGATAAAAATGGCAACCTTATACAGTAGTTGTAGAAGTTGTAGTTGCAGAATTAGACCAAATAGTTGCTACAGATACCACTGTCAACGGCTTTGCCACGAAGAGATATATGTACACATTCAAACCGCTGACTAGGAAAGTGGACTAGGTCAAATGTTGGAGCCTTCCTCCGCCAAATAGTTAAGTCAGCAAAATCTCGAAAAACTGATACAATTCCTGTTAAATTACTGAAAAGGCTAGTTCCTAATTCCGTTAAAATAATTCACCAACTTTGTGACAGCATATCGAAAACCTGTAAATAGTTGACGATTCTATGTTTCTCTGTTTTGTTGCCTAGGACAAAGTATTTGAAAGTATCAAATGGAAGAAGCTATGGAACGTACGGTAAACCATTCAACAGCTTTACGAGAAAGCACAGTAGACAGTCCATAATACGCTGTCAAGAAAATGTCTCATACGAATAGAAGCGCGCTAGGGATAAGTACTGTTTTGACAAAACATTATCTCTTCTAGCTAACTGTAAGGTGATGAAACAGTTTGTCTACATAAGCTTGCTATTCATAAAAGTGGAAGTTTTATAGTTGCAATTCGATGCCGAATACAGAAGTGCTGATAAGCGATGTCTCGACTGGCGAAAATCCAGAGAGATAAGTCTATCGCTAAAGCCACAAAAATAAACTTAGTACACACATTGGTGTTTTCTTTCTTGGGTTATGATTCAGAGACTTGGGTTATGCGGCAAGCGGATAGCAGATAGGGTGTTACGTGTACTATAGACTGCAAAATGAAATAATGTATACATCTGTTATGAGAGAAGACAACATAGAGATGCTAACAATCTGAAAAGTAGGGAAAGATCGCCCACAAGATGAACCGATGTCGTTGCTATCTCTTGGGCACTCGCTTAGAAAATCCATCAGAGAAGCACACGACTGCTTCGTTGCGAAAGTAAATAAGTACAGTACATAGGGTAATTCGCGAAACGCCGAACTAGCTCATCGTAATCACCACACGTTGTTTGCTGAGGTTAAGACTTAGAACGATATTAATGTATCTTCAAGCTTTAGAATTCTGTATATACTTTATTAAAATTATACAGGGTGTCCGATAACTGCCTCCCAGAGGGAAATGAGTTTATCCGGGCGAATGTATCAATCGGTATTTTGAAGAAAAAAAGTTCTATCTCAAGCGATAACCGAGAAAATGCATGTTAAAGTTAACCAATCAGGGCTTAGCATCATCAAGCTAGAATGACCGCAATTTTGCGTTGCCAGGGTTTTGCGATTATTCATTTTATTACGTATGTATTATCATTACCCTCATTTTACCTTGCGGTGTAGAGGCTGGTGCTTCATGTGCTTGCATCTGGCAGTACAATGCTCAACTTGCCCCGGATTCGGGATACAAAGTTGGAGCGCGCCTTTTGTGCTTGCACAGCAACCATTGTGTGAAGTGTGTGTCATGTTTATGTGTTGACCTTGTTACTCTATCTCTTAGGTCTGTGGTTCTGAGTAGAGCACAGTTAATTTGGTGCCCAACTGTAAATGGTCTCACTGAGCCCGATTCTAATCGCCAAGGATACGGAAAAATTCCGACCCCAGCGGGATTCGAACCGAGGACTTGCAAATCTCCTATCCATAAATCTAGTCTACCACAGTTGGTGCTTTGATTTTTGCGAAGTCAGTATTTATTTTGGCTGTCTAGCAACATGTCGGATTTTCGTTAATATCTGAGAACCGAGTTTCTGGGATTGGTGCAAACTTAGTTATTTGGGGTAGTAAAACATTTATTTTTGCTTTCTTGCAGCCTCTTTTGCTGTCGGTATATGCTTGCTTTCTATGGGAAGGCAGTTCTGAGACACCCTGTATAAAGACTGTGCAATATCATAACTTTGTTTCACTGTAGTTCAACTGGAATTGTCATACTTTACGCTTTTTAGAATGTACATTTGTATTTAGACTGTACAAATTTTTGTCTATATTCCGTATTAATTATATCGTTTCAGACAACTGGAATTCCTCTGAAAGCGATGCTGAGAGTTCAGTTCAACGTATTATTACAGTCAATAGACAGCTTCGCGTAAGTATATTTTCCTACATTGGTGCAAAAAGTACAAATTTTCTACACGCATTTGAGTACAGAAAGTGAGAATTTTCTGCACTCTAGTGTCAAGTGATAATCATTTGATCGGCTGAAACTGAAAAATGGTAGATTTTTTGACAAATGTCAATTTTTTGTCAAATGTTAAATTGACAAAATTAAATTTTTTGAGGAGTAAGGATGAGAGTCATCTTTTTTAACGATAAATTGTGAAGAAAGTACCACAACACTTTATTTTAACTATGTTATTGAAATTGTGAATTCTCAATTTGATAGTTGTAAATTCGTAAAGAAAGTATAGCTTTCATAACTAGTTATATAATATATAGTATATTATAGAACTAGCAACCTAGTGAGACAAATGTCTCATTTACAAAAACAAAAAAGACCGTTTTTCAAATAGAACGCGTATTAAATAAAAACTGTACCCAGACCTGGAAGGTGTCAAAGTGGTTGCCTAACCGATCGACGTTTGAAGGCGCAGAGGGCATCGGAACATTCTGGAAGCTGTCAAAGTGGTTGCCTAACCAATCGAGGTTTTAAGGCGCAGAGGGTCGCAGCTCCGTTTGGCTGCTGAAACAGCGTACTGACACTTCCGGTTTTCGAGAAATCACGTGATTTCTCGAAAACCGGAAGTGTCACGTGACTGAAATTCGGTTCCTGACCTGACATGACCATTCCAAACATATAACTTTTATAACTTTTTTCTCTATCTCTTACGGTTTGGCTGCTGAAACAGTGTCCCGGACAGACAAAACAGCTTCCCGAACAGACAAGTCTATTAGATAAAGAATGGTAATTCATCGTGGGAAAAATTGTATGTAACACTCGTGTGGAAAGGCACTCGTGATCCATCTTTCACATGCGTTTTCCAATTGCGTTCTTTCCACACTTGTATTACAATACAGTATTTTATATTTATCAAATGCCGACTAATGTATGAAGCCTTACTATCACTTTTCGTTTATTTTTGCTTTCACTTAATAGACAAGTAGCAATCCATAACGAAAATACGCCGATCTGCTTTGAACTCATAAAAAAAGTATAGCTTCTTGGGCAACTTCAACTTCAAGAACACGTTTCATTTGCATCAAGCATAAATAATTTCACAAAATTTGAATTCAGAGCATATTTTAAAGGTCAAGCAGATGCTTTTAAATAAATAAAAAGATGTCTTGAAAATGATAACTGTTCATCAAAAACTGTAATTATTGATGCACATAAAACAATGAACTAATTACGTTTTTATATTTTTAAGGATTTAGAATGACATCCCAGCTAGATACATTCCTTTGATATGGATGGAAATAGAAATACGTTTACCAGACAATCTAATGGCTCAATTAAAGATATATTTAAAAGTTCCCTTTATATACAGTGCCTTTTCCAACGTCCTTTTCGGAATTGGAATATGTATATTACTAACTGCTGTGGTATTTAGACTAAAACAATTTATATCTGTACATCGAAGTCACTCTCATGGGGTGCAATCTGTAGTACTGAAACCGGAAGAAATACCATTACAAAATTCTGAGAAAATAACGTAGCAGTATTGGAACAAGTATCCATGCATAGAATTGAATATGGCTGAAGGTGCTTATATTTTAACTTGAAATTATTTGTCACTATTTTAAAATATCGAGTGATCAAATAAATTTCAGATCGAATTGGCTGATGTTACATTATACTTCTATGAAGTCACAACAAACTTCATGTAAAATCTATTTGATCACTCTATCTGTATGCGTAAATTATTTAAGCAATTGTTATTATATTACACTTAAGAATGTCTGTTTTTTTTTTAAATTTTATATTATTCTGGAATTGTAAATTATGAAAACATATTAGTACAGCAAATAAACTGTTACTATTTACTATCATTCACTTTTGTATTGGACTATTGCCATTACAATCCGTGATGTGTTAATATGGTGGTACCACTTCTACACAAACACGCTCTCGAAATTTCCACAATAACGGCGTAAATTTTGTAAATTATGGAGAAAAATACTCCATGTATTATAAAGGCTGCAAGGTTTACAAGTAGTTGCAAAAGAACCGAATTTAACTATGCGTACGATAAATTGTTTGTTACACGATAAATTGCTCATTAAGACCCCATGGGGTGCTCGTAGCAGTGTCCGCCCCTCGTACGTACCCCCACAGCTCAAATGTCCGGCCAGAACTCAATCGCGTGGGAGGGTTCACAAGTTTAGGGTGCGTCTTGGGGCGAAATGCCACGACGGGGTGTCGATATCGGGTTATTAAGACAAGGTTATGGGGCGCCACGACATTTGAAAGATGTTAAGATTAATAATTAGCTGACGACCGATCAAACGTCGAAAACCAATCGCAGTAGCGTTGCGTTGCACTCCAAGGGGTACTCCTACGGCACTGGCTTTTTACACCTACCTTTCGGGTGTCCTTTCTCCAGTTGCTTAGTCCCTGTACAAAGGAATACATACACAACGCAACAAGAAACTCAATCCTTGTCAGTCACAATAATACACAAATAATTGAAATGAAAAACAAGACGTAAAGTAAAAGTGGGTAATCTATTACCATACTAGGTACAGGCCCGAAGGCAAGTGTGCAAGTAGCAAATGCTACAAATTGGGGTTAGTAAACAATGCAACACAATAAAGGCTGAAGGCCAAGAAAGCGGCGCATCCGCTGAGAATATTGGTCACCTAGGTCCCGGAATACGCTAATTTAATTTGCCTCAAGGCTCTCCACAACTCCCGGAGCTAGGCTTCCATAAACTTATGCTGAAGGCTTCTATTTACGTTAGGGATGGTTGTCAATTCCCGGACCTACTCTTTTGAACCTAGTTCGAATGCCGGAGTAGGTGCACCTGGTTCAGCGACCCTTAAAGAGTAGGTCGCCTGATCCGGCGTTCCTTCAACGAATCGAACCGCTGTGCACCTAATTCGAATCGTGCCAGCGCGCGGAGCGGCGGACCTGTAAACGGAATGCCGGACTCTCGCACCTAGGAGTGATCCGTCGTTCCTTCAATGAATCGAACCGTTTTGCACCTAAGCCAAACCGCACCAGCGCTAAGGAGCGCGGAGCGGCGGAACTGTGGAACGGAATGCCGGACTCTCGCTCCTACGAAGTGGATCGGATCGCTCCTCTTTCTCGGACTCTCAAGACGTCGAATTTGAAATCTGAATGGAAATAGATCGACGCGGTTTGCGCTTCGCAATCGTTCGTAACTGACTAGGAACTGCATAATCTACGCAAGGAATTTCAGATTCGGATTCGGAATTGCTGGATTGTTATGGCAATGCCTCGTGTGTTGTGCCAAAATTATAGACCATGTAGGCTACTGTAAGGTATAAATAGAAAAAAGGGAAAACATCTCATAATTTTGAATTGTAATAGACATATTTAATTGTAATAGTTATTGATGCCCTGCTAATGCAATCAAAGAAATCTTTTACAATTGAAATAGACGACTCAGCAAAAACTTTCGACTGGAGCCGTCGGATTCAAATCAAAGTCACGTCCCCTACATTAACATTTGAGTCATAACATGCGACTGTAGGTGCAGGCCAAGATCCGACTCCGACCGCTCCAGCGTCTGGCGAGACCTGCAATTTCCCCGTGACCGCAAGCGGAACTGAACCTAGTTTCTTGCACCTAGTTCGGAGTCGGAGTCGGATCAGGTGCACTTGATCCTTTAGCGGAACAGGTTTTACCATCCCTAATTTACGTTACTTGACGATAACTAGGGCTCGGGTAATTAGCACGCGGCCCACAAATAGCATATACGATAGATTGAGAGTTCCAAAACTTCGCACGTCACTGTATAATACGCAATTCACTGTTTTATGTAACTACTAGTACAATACCTTGATTTACTGTTAGGGCTCCAAGCAACTGTGTTGTTGAAGTGCTGATGCCGGAAGATTCCGACCTGGAGATTCAACGCTCTGGCGATGCTTACAGAAGAGGGTTGCGATAGCAGCTTAGATGCGGCAAGGGTTGATGAACAGGTAGGGACGGTTGAACGGCTTCCTCGGGAAATTGTGGCGGCAAGATCCTTCGAAGAAGTAGCAGGGTGGAGCCAAACGATAACTCACAACTGCTCACCCTGTATATTGATGCTTTATGTTCGTTCCTATCACGAATCCGCCGACCTGGGCGAAGAATTGTACACTCCGGTACTCAGAACTTTAAGGGACGAAAAGCACTTATAACTGCCACAAATTCGAGGGTACAACGCGCCCCTAAGAACTAAAGGGGTTGTTCTTTGTTCTTAAGTTAACTTGCACATCCGTGCGATAGTTAAGCTTAAATTGGACTCTCTCGGAGGGAACGCGCTTGACGCAGCGTAAATTCGATGATTGCGTCATGCGTAAAACTTTCCATAGTTGGGCAACTTACTCGGGTACACAAAGGATCTATTGTTCGAAGTGCTGACTTGCAATCGCCAAAATGCAGCGCGCAACAAGGCGTGGGGACTTCCCCGTATGTCACGCTCGCCTCGCCGGAGCGGTAACCTGATATCCAAGGCCTCGCCTTTTTAACTTGAGGACTGAATGCAAACTCCATCTACCAGCGATTTATTAAGTTACTTAGCAGGGTTCTGATGTTATGATCATGCGTTACAGCGTTCGCCTCTAGATTGAAGCAAATGCCTTAATTAAGATACTTTATGCGACAGATGTCGGGATTTGGCCTACATATGTGCCAAACAGTTCGAGAATTTGCGAAAGATGCCCGATGGCTTAAATTACGCTGCAATATGCGGGAGCGGAATGCGGAATTACACATAGGTTCTTAACGAAAATCGGGAGTCTTAACATGTTCCATAACTATCTATTAAAATTACTAATAACCAAATTTGTCAGCTAACAGTAGACAATGCAAACAAGGCCCAACAGTAGGACTTACGCAGTAGGCTTGAAAAAGTGATGATCAAAATAATGAAGAAGATAATAAAGCTTTCTACTGATCTAATCGCGAAAACGTAATATATCTACTATATGCAAAAATTCTAAAACAGTTCGCTAAAGAAAACGAGAATTTTATCTCCAATAAAGAACACATGCAACTGTAAAAGAATATAAATATAAAAATATTGGAAACAAGATCAATCTAAAATATGGAATCTGGAAAAGGAATGCTGGGTCAACTTCATAAAAGTTATGAAAGCGGATCTATATAGACAACAAAAGAAGATATAAGGAAAGATAAGACAAGCGAATATACAGTCACACGCTATCAACAAAAGAACCTGGGCAAACTACTTCAAGAGCCTATATCTAGGGCGAAGCAAACCAGAATAATATTCCACAACTAATGGACAATGTGAAGCACAATTATAACCATCGTTAATGATAAAGTTAATCAGGCTATTAAAAAATACAAAATCATCTCGCTCGGATAATACAAATAAATTGCTTAAATACGATAACGAAGGTCCAATCCAACATTTAATAATACTGCTTCAAAGTAGGGACAATAACTGGAGAGAAGGAAATACCATAAAATTGTGACGAACTTGAACTATACAGGGTGGGTGTTTACTGTGTGGACGGAGAATTGCTCCTTAACTATTAGAGACATCAAAACCAATTTTGGTATGGTAATACACGATCATTGGACCTACATTCTAAACATATTTAGGTACATACAGAGTGATTGACAAAAATATGCAGCCCAAACTTGTGTTTTTAAATAGACCACCTTGTATATTTTTTGCATTTTTGGATTCCCTGTCACATAAAATGTATACAGCTGTATCTGTATCACTAACCGTTCTGAAGATATCACATTTGCAAAACACAAAAATCTATAAAAGGCTTTACCCCAAAACTTCCCTCGTCGACATTGTGACGCTAAATGATTTTAAAAATCAAATTAAGTTAGGAGTAAAGATATCTTCATGTTTCTAATAAATTAGATAATTTTTCAAATAAAAAAACCGTTACCGGTGGTCGATTTCGAAGGGCAGGCGGACCGATTATGCAATCCCAACGTTTTGTAGGATATTGCAAGGGAACGGCTATTTCTACCTGAGCTACGGGCACCGACCCTTCGAATTCCTGCGTTGCAGCTATATTCAGTAACGCACTAATTTGTTGCTCCATTTTGTATCGTACAACATTTACTCTGTATCTATTGAGGCTTATTCTTGGTAAGAATAAAGCCTGCGCTATGTAAAAATTATTACTTGTATTTATTGCTAAGTTAAATAAAAAATAAACAAAATTTTAATTTGTTAAGGTGTTCACCCTGTATATATTTGTCTG
Source organism: Agriotes lineatus (assembly GCA_940337035.1). Classification (NCBI taxonomy): domain Eukaryota; kingdom Metazoa; phylum Arthropoda; class Insecta; order Coleoptera; family Elateridae; genus Agriotes; species Agriotes lineatus. Next base: position 56,480,607 of record OW679196.1, read on the forward strand.
AAATGTTCTATATTTTATGCCAGGTAGATATATGATGTGTATGCAAAATATTGTCTTCCTCCGACAAATAGTTTTTGAGTTATGCCGCTAATGGGCATACAGAGAGACAGACAGACAGACGGAATTGATAAAACCTTTTAGACGAAGTAAGTAAAAATATAACGTCCTGAACCCATAAATATAGTACAAGACTCATCAATGTAAAAGAACCTGGGGTTCTATGAACAATCAATTGAAAATGGCACATAAATGCTAATCTGGGTCGCTCAATTCAAAGACGATCCAGGGAGCTACATGTTAAATGTACAAAAGCAACGTTAGTCAAAAGCACATAATTATACGAGTACAAAGTTCAATGATGAATAAATTATTACATTTTGGTTCAAAAGTAAATTGCACGTTTAATACTCGTAGTATCAGGGTTTATAATCATAATACAGTTAATAAAACTACCTACGAATAAATCAGAAGCCCTGCAGGTCCTGGCAAAAAGCTAATATATAACCTGAGAAATAAGGCGCAATTCTGTCGAAAGCTCTTCGAAAAACCTGTAATAATAATAGTAGTTTGTGCATCGACAGTGGACATTCCACTCGAGTTGTACAGTATATTTTTTCTACGACGTATGGAAAAACAAAAGAAAATAGGAACCGTGGATTTAATTTTTTTTTATTGAATGTGTTGCAGGTGAATACGTATAACATTTGGTTTCTGTGGCAATAACGTGTCTTACGTTTCATTAGCTGCTGAACGAATATTTGTCGGAGTACTCATTTGTAACGATTAGTTTGACAGCTTAAGCTAATTGACATTTTATCTTGTCCATAACATACAAACAATAAATGAAAGCTACCTAGGTAACCCCGACTAACGTGATTTGTGATTAGTGGATTTCATATTCGTCTGTGTGTGGATTTGAAATGATATTCGCCCAGTTAACCAGAATTGCCTACTTACCCAATCTCTAGATCTGTAGATTGTGAATATTTACATGCGGGAGTAGTGATGGGCTTATTCGAATGAAAAATAACCGGTTATCCGGTTATTGAAATAACCTATGTAACTCGGTTTTCGTTCCAAGTATTCGAATGAAAAATAACCTCATGCTGATACGTACTACGCTTTGAATATAAAACCTCTATTCAAAGGTACTACGTGCCATATCTCAGCGACCTACGCAGTGCTCAAAATTCTGTAAATATAAATACGTCATAACTCATAAACAAAACAGGTTGTACTGAAAACACTATTTGGTTATCGCGTACCTACCTCCTATCATAAAAAATATCAAATTATCACATTCTGGGGACCTGAAACCTGAACGCCTAAAAACTGCAAACGCAGCAAGCTATAAAACGATTTTTTATTTGCTTAAATCTCCAAAGGTTCAAAACAAGAGGCGGCGCCTTTAACCCGCCCGACCGATAAAGATAAACGTTTTACCACTGTTTTTATTGCGATTAGCAAGCAGTCCCGCATATTTCTTTCTTTCTACACTTCTTAATAAATACCTCTTAATTTCCAATACATAACACATTATGTACGGTCGGCGCCTTAGAAATCGGGCAATACACACTATTATGATATATTTTGCATGTATTTTTTAAGTGTATAAACTGGGTTTTTACAGTTATTATGGTAAATTAATGAGCCAAAGTTTATTCCAATGATTATTCAAATAATCATTCGGTTAGTAATATCATTCGAATGCAAATAATTCAGTTATGAAAATTGTCCGGTTATGCCCATCACTATGTGGGAGTAGAAAAACTACTATTTACGTTCTCCAAGTACAATGTTACACAGACACTATATAATAATTATCGTATAGCAGAAACTGTAAGGAAATTTATATTGCTGATAGTTCATGGAAAACGAATATCATTTAACCGAAACCAAAAGCGCAAGTCGGTTTTTAAAGATTACAGAAATATATCTAATCATAGTTTTCAAATTAGGCAACCACACAGGCACTACATTCGTGAAGGTGAGCTAATATAGCATAACAAAAGTCGATGGAATTATAATTTTAAATTATTAAATACCGCAATCCACTAACGTCAATACTGGAAAACGCCCATTGCCGTCTACCACTACAGACACAATCGACACCCCAGTAATAGAAACCATTGACCAGTTTATAAACCTAAACGACCTAATTAAAGAAAACCCAAAAAGAAACAATTTTGAAGAATTGCATACATCAGACGAAGAAAATATATCACAAATAAAAAAAAAGAAAATGAAATCAACATCACAGAAAAATAAGAAAGTAAAAACCGACAGATGAACCAGCTTTTCAAGAATTAGTTACACCTATTTTACTTACGAAGAATTTGAGAGGTTTTTAATAAAAATACGTTTATTTAAAGACCCTTTGCAAAATGCAAGAAATTTTATGACCGATGTTGAACTGCTTATAGCTACCCTTCAAGACTTCCACACCGTAAAATAAAATATAGATTTACTGAAATAATAAGCAACAATAAAAATCAATTATATCCAAATTGTACGTTAACCGACCATACGTCGGCATCTGAGTCGCAAGTTCACGACTCACGACTCACTATTAATACAAAATATGCTATTAATCCAATTTAACTGTACCGGCTTTTGTACACATCTAACCGACCTTCAACTATTAGTATCAAACTACGAAACAGATATTATATGCTTGCGAGAAAACCAACTAAACGATGGAAAACCAGCTTATCTAAATGGATACAACTTAATAAACAAAAATAGAACTGCAGCACATTCCAGTTGAGTAGTTAGCATAGGAATTAAGCTCAGTTTGTATTACCAATCCATTCAATTACCAAGTAATTTAGAAGTTTTCGTGATCGAGGTATGGATTACCAACAGAATAAGGTTATACAATATGTATATCCCTCCTGATCATACACTAACATACACCGAAATTCAATCAATTATTGAACAACTGCCCGCTCCTTATATAATAGTAGGATATTTTAACGCACACAATCCACTATGGGGATGTGAACGAACGAACAGCAAAGGAAAAGTAATTGAAAATGCCGTTGACAATTTTGATGATCTAATCCTTTTAAATCAGGGCTGTCCAACACGTGGCCCGCGGGCCGCATGCGGCCCGCCAGGATAATTTTTGCTGCCCGCGGATCGATATGTACTATACTTTCAGAAAACATGAATCTGTAATATAAATTATAAATAATTGAAAACAATATAATATAGCTACATAGGACAAAAATACAAAAATGTATCATTAGGAAAACCATTTTCACTTTATCTGGCAACATTGTGTTAGAAAACACTCCCGGCCACCTCCGGTGCAAGGCTTGTCTTGTCAGTTGTCTCAGTCTGACAGTTGCCACCAAAGTGAATGGTCCTGTTTTTTAGTAGTGTTTAGTTCTTCTAGTTGTTAATTGTTTTTAATTAATAAATATTTTGACAGTTCTTACTTATCAACAAATGTCATTTTATCTAGCTTACCTATCTCTATACGTAAATTTACATTAATTGATGCACTTTTTTCTTTTGTCGATATCTCAAGAGCAGAAAAGAATAAACCTAAAGTACATTGATTTTTTTGTTTAGAATCACCTCTAGAACACATGGTGTAAGTTTGTCGGTTACCTCAGGGAACACCCTGTATATCTCTTTTATGTTTCAACGATTTTTGTAATGTAACCTAAGCTTCTTGAATAAATAAATCGTAGTATTCTAATATACACATTTTATATTTATTACAAATAACTCACAAAGTCGCATATGACACATTTTATGATGCGGCCCTCATAACCTTCAATTTTTGTACAGTGGCCCCTGGGCCATTTGAAGTTGGACAGCCCTGTTTTAAATGATGAAAGCCCTACTCGCTTTAGTACAGAAACAACTTCTTTTTCTGCAATTGATCTTTCTGTCATACAAAACTTGCATCTTTATTGACCTGGAAAACAGATAATAATTTACAAAATAGTGATCATTTCCCAATAATACTTTCAACAAATATTCAGGAAAATATAAACAATAACTCGCCTTCGGAGAAATGGAAACTACAGAAAGCTAATTAAACCAGTATCAGTTACTCTTCCAGAATTACTATCTAAACTTTTCTGGATTAGAAACTCTGGATTACATATGTTCAACGTTTACTCAAAATATAATAAATGTAGCTTTAGAAACTATTCCTAAGAAAAAAGGATCACTCTATAAATATAAAGTTCCATGGTTGAATAAAAATGCGCAGATGCCACCAAATAAAAATTTAAAGCTTTCAATCTATATAAGACACATAAAATGACCGAAAACCTAATACAGTTTAAAAAACATAGAGCAGTAGTCAGAAGAATCATAAAGACCAGTAAAGAAGAATCTTGGAAAAATGACATTAACGCCATCAACATTCAAACTTCAACAAAATATGTGTGGCAAAAATATATAGTTTAACTGGCAGATACTCCAATTTCGACATAACAGCATTAAAAACACAATACAATGAAATAATAACTTGTCAAGAATAAAAAGTAGAAATGTTAGCTATACCCTTTAAAAATATTGGAAACGACAACCACCAAAATGACGAGCATACATTACAAATAGACATGTTGTCGAATGAAGAACCATATAATAAAACACATTCAGTGCTAGAGCTACAATTAGCTATTGACAACGCTAACAACAGTTCAACTGGTCCAGATAATATCCACAACGAAATGCTGAAACGCCTACCAGAAACACATAAGGAAACACTACTACAATATGGTATAACCATATTTGGACAAGGGGGCATTTCCATAAGAATGGACAAAATCGATATAATTCCCATACTAAAACCTAAAAAAATAAAACCGAAGTTACAAGTTTTCGTCCAATAGCCTTGTGCAAAATCTTCGAGAAAATGGTAATACAACGTTTAATGCACTATTTAGAAAGTCAACAACTCATCAACAAATCCCAAAGTGGTTTCAGAAAAAATTATTGTGCGATGGTAAAAATAGAAACAGATATAAGAAATGCATTTCAAGAAGTAAAATAATCAAAACGTTAACTGATTGGGATATAAAAAGAACATTGTTAAATTTTATCAAACATTTCTTAAGCAATAAAATTTTTCAAGTCAGAATAGGATCAATCATTTCTGACGAATATACACAAGACACTGGAATTCCTCAAGGCTCAGTTCTTAGAGTATTAGTATTCCTAGTAGCCATTAATGATATACCTGCCAATATTACATATCCTGTGAAGTCTCTTCTGCATGCAGATGACCTTGTTATTTACATGCCAGGTAAAAATATGAACTCTATGCAAAACGAATTGCAACTGACCTTGAACAACCTGACCACAGGGGCACAAACCTCTAGATTTACATTTTCTTCAGAGAAAACACAATGTACTAATTTTAATAAAAAACGTCGACCTCAAAATTCCAATCTATGCTTAAATAAGAAAAACCACGTATATACAGATAAAAGAACATACTTAGGTATGACGGTTGATAGGCGATTATCAAGGACAGCTCACATAAAGCAACTGAAAACTGACTGCAAACGAGCCTTAAATATTTTGAAAGTAGTTTCCCACAGATCATGGGGAGCAACTTGAATGGTACTGTTTCAAGCACTAACTTGAAACAGAATATAATAATATACGCATCAAGCACGTACAAAGTATTAAAAACCATTGACGCAATTTACAATACAGGATTAAGATTGGCAATGGGACTGCACAAAACAAGCCCTCTTCTGAATATATACAGCATCTCCGGAGAGCTTCTCCCGCATCTTGGAAGAAATTATCAGCTGATGAACTATTTCATATCCCCAAAGGCTTACCCAAATCACATTAACCATAACCTATTACAACATCATTTATTCGAAAACAAGTATAAATCAAACATAAAATAACCCCACCTGCCCCTATAAGAACAAGAACAAAGAAGCTATGAGATTAATCTAAACATCAATTCACCGCCAACATATTCTTGTACCGAAAAAGCCGCACCTTAACTTATTGACTTACCAAACATAAATATATGGCTATCCATGTTTGCCAAAGAACAAACAAATCCAAACAAATGCTATATGAAATTTTAAGTAACTACCCTGATTATGAGCAAATAAATACGGACGACTCTAAGATAAATAACAGTGTAGGAAGTGCATTTAAATTTAAAAATCACAGTGAATCTTGCAAACTAAGTGATATTAGTTCGATCCATACTGCAGAACTATTGGCTATAAAGATGGCCCTTCAACACATCCATGGAAGTCTATAGCACAAATTCCTGCTTCTAACAGACTCTCTTAGTGCCATTTATAGTAAACAAAATATCTTAGTGACAATCTCCATATGAACGACATACACACTCTATTGGACAAACTAAAATTAAACAATAAGGAAGTAGCTGTAATATGGATTTCCTTGCACAAGAAAATACGAGAAAACGAGGAAGATGACGAACAGGCCAAATTCGCTACTACACTAAATGTAATCGTTAACTGCAGCACTGTGGGAGATGTGAAAAATTTCATCAAATACAATATTACAGAAAAATTAGACAATGACTGGCAAACAATATAAGATAATTAACTACTAGTCATAAAAAATTATACTAAAAAGTGGAACCCAACTAGCAACCATCCTCGCAGAGCACCAATAGCATTTCTTCCCTATATCCACCAAGTCACCGGCCGCATACGAAAGTTTCTTCGAAAACAAAACATTAAAACAGTATTCAAATCCCCGAGCAAAATCTCACAGGTTCTTCCTTTATCTAAAGATAAATTAAACACTATGTCATCTAAAGGTGTTTATAGAGTCCGTTGCTCTTGTAATGCTGTATTCATTGATGAAACAGGTCGTTCAGTGAAAACTCGCATCTCTGAGTACCAGCGTTGTCTCAAGTCGGGTCTCGTTTCATCATCAGCCACCGCCGAACACTTACGCGATACTGCTCATAAGATCCTTTTTGATGAAACTTGGCATCATCTGCAAATCCCCATTCTTCTTTAGCAGAAAGATTCGCAAAGCCATTGAGATTTGCAAACACCCTAATAATATCAATCGGGACGAAGGCTTTCCCCTTCCTTCTATGTGGAAAGTGCTAATTCCTAAGCCCCGCCCTCCGCCACTAAACCGCAACGGCATTTAATGAACCGCGACCGCGCTTGCTTATAAATTATCGCTTTTCTCCTTCCGTTAGTTAGTCGAGTTTCGCCTCTGACGTGGTTCACACGTTGAGTTACCGTGCTCTTCTATCCCTTCCCTTGCAAAAGGTTTCGCCTCTGGCATGGTTAACACGTTGAGTTACCGTGCTCTTTTGCTTTTTCCTCCTGAGAAAAAGAACCTTGCGAAAGTGGGCAAAACTTTGAGTTTTTCGATCTCAATCATGACACGGTCCAATTACAGAAGTTGTTTGTTACTTAATTTATATAATCTTTGGCAACCAAAAAGAAGGCGAACAAAATATTATTAACTTTGTGAAATCGATTGTACCTACCTACTCTTTATTTAATCACATGTAACATTAATTTAAAAGAGCTAATAACCTTAGATGTTGATGCGCTTAAAACAATAAAATTTCAAAAAAAAAATACTTCCTGCTGTTATCTTCGTAATAACTAGTAACAGAGTAAAAACGATATTCACATCTCAGTAGTATAACCTCTAACGCTAAACATGTTTAACAAATTTGTAAGATTTATTAACACGATTATGAAAAGCATTGGATTCAATTATGCATATTTTTCGGCTTCAACAAAAACTTCACAACGCCCGTGTAAGCTAGAGCTATTGTCGATGAGTGGTTTTTTCTTATAATTTTTTATCAGTATTGTTTGTTTAGTTTATTATTGGTTTTGTTGTACGTTTTCCAAGACACTTGCATTAACCTTTAATGGACGTAGAGGGTGATCACACCAGCAGTAGATTACTTATTCCAGTAACCAATTAAATGTAGCGTTTATTTTTACCAATTACAAAAGCGTCTGCGAAAACATCCTGTGAAAAATAATTAACCAGATAAAAAGGAAACGAATAAATAGTAGACGAGGAACCTTGGGTGGTTTTTATATTAATTCTTTTATTTGCTTAAAATAGTTACATAGTTTCCTAATCTCTAGTTTTAACTATTTAATATGAGCACTTGTTTATCTATTTATTTCGGTTTTGGTATTTCTGTTTTGAAGAGCAGTACCTACATCAAAACTTATTTTGAACACATTTCTCCCTGAGAAGGGACAACAAAAGGCAACTTCAGAAAATCGAACAATATTCTAGATATAAATTAGCCACTTAGCCATGCATTGTCTGTGGGAACAGAACAACAAACAATAATTTCCATTAGCCTCTAGACATTAAATTGTATAGAATTTACTATTAACTGTCGCTGTTTCATTTAATGAAAATAATCTCACTAATTTTTATTTATCCTGGTGATATACCAAAGCATTATTTAAAGCAAATTGGCGATGTTCTGCATGTCGTACAAGGACTGATACAAACACGCAATGTGAAAACAAATCAATGCAAGCTGCCGTTAATGATAGAAACGCGGATCAAGGTAAAGGCGTCGATCTTTCTGATGCACTTATGGAAAAAATTACAAACGTAATTAGACAAACAATAAAAGAAGAAACTAAAACACTGGCTGGAAAAATAGATACGTTTGAGCAATCAGTTACTTACTACAGTAATAAATTAGATGAATTCACGAATACACTAAAAAATATTACGCAAGAGCACACTGCGCTAAAGAAAAACTTTAATGAGCTGCAAGCAAAATATTTAAAATTGGAATATGAAATTGAAAAACAAAATGTGGTGTTAGAAGAAGACAAGCAGTATGCCAGAAATAGAAATATCGTTATTGAAGGCGTAACTGAACTACCTAATGAAAACTTAACACAAATTGTTATCAATATAGGGAAAAGTATGCGAGCAGAAATATCACCAACCGATATTGATGCAATCCATCGTTTGAACACGAAAGATAACAAGAACCGGCCTTTTGTCGTGCAATTTAAAAGTCGAATGACCCGCGATAATTTTCTTAGCCAAGGAAAGAAACTAAAACTAACTACGAAAGAAATCTTACCGGATCGCCCTCCAAAGCAGATTTATATCAACGAGCACCTGACTCCTTACTACAAAAAATTATTATGGCAAGCCAAAGAAAAGAAAAACGGAGAGGAGCGTTACTACAAGTACGTCTGGTTTAAATATGGCAAACTTTTTGTTCGCAAAGGTGATAATACCAACATCACGAGAATTTTAAGCGTAAACGATCTTAAATAACATATCTGCAATCTATCTATTGGTGCTGTAAAATGATAGTGAAATTTAGGTTAGTTAAGTGCTTTTTAGTTTTCTTATGGATAATAGGGAATTACAAAGTATAATTGATAATTTTGATAACTATAAAACAAATATTTTTTATACAAACGAAGAGTGTGTTAATTATTTGAAAAATAATTTTATTTCAGTTTTAAGCATGAATATTCGTAGCATAGGTAAGAATTTTGATGAATTATGTATATTATTAGAATCTTTTGGTGAAAATTGTCCAGATGTTATTGTGCTATCGGAAACATGGAAAAATGTAGATATCGATAACTTTAAAGTAAATAAATATATGAGTTTTAACAATACAAAATATTTAAATCAAAATGATGGAATCGTAATTTTTGTCAAAAATGATATAAATATAATATCCATCACCGAAATTGAGGATTTGGAAGTATGTACGTTAAGAATAGTAGCCTTAAAAAATACTTTACGTTTTGGAGTTACAGCGGTATATAGAATTCATGAAAATAATGTAAATAATTTTAACGGAAATCTTAATAATTTTCTTAAATCTTGTCACGAGCCAAACGAATTATTTTTGGGAGATTTGAATATAGATATATTGAAAAAATCTGTTAGTGTCCATGAATATTTAAATATATTAAATGAAAATGGTTATAAAAGTCTTATAAATGAATATACACGAGAGTGTGGAGGGTCAAAATCCTGTATCGATCATATATTTTTTAAAAGTATTAATACATCAATACATTTTAACGCTGTTGTTTATTGTACTACCATAACTGACCACTACACCACAATATTTGGTTTACAACGTTTATCAGTTAGAGACGATATTAATAAGAGACCGACTTCTATACAAATTACAAAATTCGATAGTTCCAGGTACCGGGGCTTTTTCGATGAAAGCACGTTTTTGCCAGTGATGAATGCAACTCAGCCGGAACATGCTGTAGACATACTCATTCAGATATTGAACCAAGCTATCAAAAAAGCTACTTTTCAAAAACAATTAAAGTTAAACGCTAAAACTAGAAAACGTAAAAATTGGATTACTTTTAGTATTATTAAATGTATCAACAAAAGAAATCGTTTAAAACAAAAACTAAACAAAGATGTAAATAATATTAATCTTCGCGAATACTATCTTAGGTATAAAAAAATTCTGCAAAGCGTTATTAAAACAGTGAAAGCTAATTACTTCATAAATTTACTTAATTATGCATCCTCTAGTGCAAAACACATGTGGAAAATTATTAACATCTCTACCAAACACGAAAAGCATTCAGAAATACCGAGCCTGCTACTGCCGGACGGAACTGTGTTAAGTAACACAGATCCTAAAGATATTGCTGATACATTTAATAATCATTATTGTAGGGTGGGTAAGCGAATGGCTGAAAAGTTTACAAAAGAATCTTCGAAAGGAAACAATAATGTAATAAACAATAAAACCTGCAATAAATCTATGTTTCTTTTCCCAGCAACTAAAGAAGAAATATTAAAACATATTAATCAACTTAACGATAAAAAGGCTACTGGGTACGACAATATCAGGGTGGAACATATAAAATTGATAAGTCATTTCATAGCACCTGCCCTAGCACATATTATTAACTTAAGTTTTACAAACGGAGTATTCCCAAGTCAATTTAAAAAAGCTATCGTAATACCTATTTTTAAGTCAGGAAATAAACAAGTAGTCAGTAATTATAGACCGATTTCGTTAATAACACATCTAGCTAAAATTGTAGAAAAAGTCATTAAACAAAGACTGGTAAATTATCTAGAACGAAATAACTTATTATCAACTAAACAGTTTGGATTTCGGGAAGGTTTGGGTACTGAAAATGCCATCCGTTTACTCCATAGATTCTTCAGAGTGTTCTGCTGCGGTGTTCCTTGACTTGGCAAAGGCGTTCGATACGGTTAGCCACCCACTGCTAATTGAAAAATTAAACGGACTTGGAATTAGAGGATTACCGTTGGATTTATTTTGCAGCTACTTAGGTGACAGAATTCAACAAGTAAAAATAGGCAAGACATTAAGTGATACAAATACTATTGAATACGGTGTACCACAGGGAACCGTTTTAGGCCCTGTGCTGTTTCTGATTTATATTAACGATCTATTAGATCTTAAAACTGATGGCACTATAATCTCATATGCTGATGATACAGTACTGCATGTAAAAAGCTGTGACTGGAATCAAGTAAAACTAAAAATAAGTAATAGTATGCAAAAAATATCGGCGTGGTTAAAATCAAATTTATTAACACTTAATTATGAAAAAACAAAGATAGTTGCCTTTACATCTTACAAAAGTAGTTTGCCTAATTTTCATAAAATCGCCATTAAAAATAAGGAAGGTATCAATGACTTTGATATAAATGTTGTCAATCAAGTAAAATATTTAGGGATAACTATGGACAGCTGCCTGAAGTGGGGTGCACATATAACAACAGTAGTAACAAAAATTAGAAAATTATTGTTTATATTTAAACACTTAAGAACTTTTATGAACCTTAAACAACTTAAACAAGTATATTATGCTTTAGTTCAGTCAATTTTACAATACGGTTTGTGTGGGTGGGGTGGGCTATATAAAAATACGTTACAGCCACTAAATGTCACACATAACGCAATCCTGAGGATAATTTTAAATAAGCCGTTTCTTTACCCGACCTCGCAATTATACCAAGAAGCTGGTGTTCTCACAGTCAGACAGCTGTTCATAAAAACCACCGTATGCAGAGCATACTTGGAAAAGCAAAGTAATTTAGTCAAACACAATTATTCAACCAGAGCTAATGTAAATCAGAAACTACATACTTCAAAAGCTTCCAAGACAATAGGACAAAGATCAGAATTTTATCTGGCTAAACGCTTCTTTAATCTTTTGCCTAGGTGGTTGCAGAGTAGGCCCAATATTATGTCTTTTACTAAACATTTAAAAAAGTATTTGTCGATAACGGATTTGGAACCATTTTACAGTCTTCTTTAACAAACATTATTTAATATCATATACATCTATCTAACATTACGCATGTAAACTATACCTATACAAAAACTCGAAATCAATAGAATATAATTTTTCACTACTTAATCGAGCTGGATAGCCGGCAGTTTTATGCACAAGCTCTGCTTATATAAAACTGCTGGTTATTAATTATAAAGACGTACATACTTTCAAATCGCTTACCTGCAAATGTTAATCGCAATTTAATTTATAGTTAATTTATAGTGCACTGTAAGTTTTTTTTGTAACACTGAATTTTTGATGTCTTGATGTTCTTGATATGTATGTACTGAGAATCAATATACTCAATACTCTACTCAATTATACATGTATATGTAAATAAAGTCTTATACGCGGTGTTACCAACCTCATTCTATGCACAACTCTGAATCGCGAGATGATAACGCTCTCATTTTGCTTAAATGTCACTGTGAAGTATTGTTTATAAGTCATGGGAAGCATTTCGTTGAAAACAAAAATTATATTGACCGTCAAGTTTAAAAGCAATAGTGTGACTTTCTTATATTTGGCCATAAATGTTGTACCTACCTATCTGCTACTATTCGCCAGAAAAATTAATTTCAACTTTCACCGTTACCTACTCACTCACGCGCCCGTATCTATTTAGCAGTATGTAAACAAACAAAATGGCAGTATTTGGTGGGAGGGAAAGTCCAAGGATGATCTGGGGCGAAGAGTTGCAGTTAGAAGGTAAACCTTTTGGCCTTCTTGACCTGAGAAGGTCGTTATGCTCTGTTTAGGTATTAAAAAGCATTGATACCATGGGCACATAGACAATTCGAGATCAGGCCATAAAGGTTGCAGCAGGACTGCACCGTCCCACAAAACCCGTGAAAATCGACAATTTCTTGAAATTTCCGGAATTTATTTTGGCGAAACATTTGCATTTGCATTAACTCCGTCTGTAGCATTCATTGTGTGGATTAAGTAGCACAGTGGATGCTGTTGTGTGAAAAATGCTCAGAAATAGAAAATCCAAAGTACATGATTTTTTTCAAACCACCACAATATCAAAATATTAACTATACAGCAATGAAGAATGTGGAAATCTGTGTTTCCCAGTATCAGATGAATCCATAACATGCACTACCCGCATAGCAGAAGAGGAAATCAGAACTACCACAGTCAAAAATCGAAATGCACCTGGGTTAGACGACATTCACAATGAACTCTTAAAATACAGGGGTGCTAAACTGGTAACCGAACTGAAAACATTATTACAGAAGATATAAGCACAGTAAACATACCAGAAGAATGGAAAACCAGCTTTACGATACCCGTTTTCAAAAAAGGCAACAAGAAAGAAACTCGGAAATTATAGGGGCATCATGGTGTTAAGCTTAGTGGTGAAACTAACAACGAAAATAATAATGCAAAAACTACAAGTCTACCCTGAAGGTAGTGACGAGAAATAAGGGTCTAAAAATAATAGGTCGACGATTGATGCAAATTTTATCTTGAGACAAACGGTGAAAAATGAAATAGAATTCTGCAAGTCGCTGTACCTATGCTTTGTTGCTTTAACACGTTAAGCGCCGCAGCGGCCCGTAGGGACCCTCTTGGGACCGCTCGTAGTTGAAGCAGTTTTAATTCCGTATAGGCCAGTGGACCGCTGCTTACATTAGTTAAATGTACTGTATGGACCGCTCTGGCCTGTGGAGAACGTTCTGCAGTGCGAGTTTTTAAATTTTTTATTTCGTTCATTTTTTATTGATTAAAAAAGGAAAAATTGCTGTTATTGTAAATAAACAATTGTATCATGATATTTATAACTTTTTGCTAGTATACCCATCATAACATACCTAAAAATGCTTAAAATAGTTTTTGGCCCAATAAGAAAATTTCAAAAATTTCTCGTGGCGCTCAACGTGTTAATAAAGGCTTTTGACCGTGTGAGACTAAGCGACATAGTAGAGATACTGCTAGAGAGAGAGAGAAATCATACGACGTATATATGAAATAAACACCAATACCAAAACGAAAGTTAGATCGTAACACGTATATACAGACGAAATAAAAGTTACAACCGGAATACGACATGGAGATTTGCTAAGGCCAGCATAATTCAATCTAATGATGGACAAGTTAATAATACAAAATGGGTCAGAATAACCTAAACATAATCTGCTATGAAGACCATGTAGTACTGATGGCGGATAACGAAAATAACTTCCAGCGAGTGTTATATTGACCCGCTAACACAGAAAAACAGTACAACATGGTAGTTAACAAAAACAAAACAAAAACGCTAATGATAACTAAAGAACCAATTCGCTATAAACTAGAAATATGTAGAAGGAACGATAATAGACCAGGTGATAAAATTCAATTATTTAGGTATGGAAGTATCAAGTGGCAGAAATCAACCAGCAAAAGAATATTCCATTGATAGGATAGTATAGTATTAGTAGTCCAGTTACATTAGGATCCGCCTGTCGAAAAAGTCCAAATGACCTGAAATTTTGCATATACCTTTGTTTTAACATTACAAATAACGTGTCAAATGTCGCCATCGATATCGTGCTTGCGTTTTTAGTTATCCAATGTCAAAGGTCACAGAAATAAGATTATCACAAATATCTCGCTTGCTATGGGTGGTATGACTTTTTTAGTTATTACAAAAAATCAAGAATAGGAAATGTACTATAAAAAAGTTTATATAATTTTTTTACCCACAACCACCCTTTTTCACGCTATACTTCACAGAAATAATGAGCAGCTGTGCATCACGTCGGAGGTAGGATGCAAGGCGCGTTTGTTAGATGGTTTCCCCAGTAGCCCTAATCCATGTTCTTCCTTGTTTTGAATACGTTTTACAGCTTGTCCTCGTTCTTGTCTTCCCCCTCCCCCTCCACATGTTTCTCTTCGTTCTCTCATCTCTCTCCGAGAAACTTTTTCCTCATAATTTTGTTCTTCTTCCGTAATATTGTCTGTGATGAGATCAACAAGATTAACCTCATTATATTCTTCATCTTGAATATCTTCTGCTGAGTCTTCAATGGCATTATCGACATTTGCGTTGAGACATGACTGACCGTGTCAATGGCTACAAACCATTGAACATGACTATAGTACCAACCGGTTAAAACTATCGTATTCTTGTCCAAACTATTGTACATACAACAGCAAAACTACAGCAGTAGTTATTAGCTTTAGAATAATATATTCAAATAATATAATGTTTAACTATTTCCGTTCACTGAAACACATGACATAGTACTACATATATCACGGAAAACATCTAATGTCAACGGCGCTATGTGGTGTTACGGAGAAGTTTGTATAAACACCCTACCAAGAAATAAGCTGGGTAGGGTCTGAAGACATTTTTAACTACACAGGTCGTAAAAAGAGCCTGGTTTTCACAATTATTATTGTTCCTATCAATAAATTTAGTTCATATACAAATTGTAAGATCGTCTAACGTCTTTCTAGTATGTGTCGAAACTATCGTACATTATAAGGGTATAGTACACGAGGTATTGTACGGTTACGGCCAAATGAACACGGCCACCATTTTGACATTATGTCATTTTCATAAATTAGGTCAAATCAGGATTTTACTTGACAGTACCTTGACAGTTTGAATTTTTAATATGTCATTTTTAATTTTTATGTTTCTTAGGTGATTTAATACCAATTCACAATACAGTAAAGTACTGCCCGGTTTTATTTGGCCGTAACTGTACATCGTACTAAGATCAGAATTATCATACGCCCTCATAACTACCGTACCGCTTGGCAACACTAATAACGTACTGAGCCCGACGGCTATGACTCAAAGTTAAAATACAATAGGGGAGTGGGAGACCCTTATTATATCGGGTGTACATTGTGCACTACGTTTTAGGTGGTTTTCCTGAGTCAACAGAGTATCTTCTCTGAGGTGAATATCGGGGCAGTATTTCTCCACCTTTCCTGACATTTCTTCCAGTCTCCATCCCTCCGTTCTCTCACCCATCCCGAGTTTCCCGTTCTTGGCTGAAGAGGGACGGAAGGTCGCTATAGCAGCCCACCCCCAGTTGGGGGAATTGAAATAACCTTTACCTTTGTCCTTGTGCTTTTCTTGTGCACTACGTTGCGACTTTGATACGGCCATGTCTAGAGTTAGTAGCAGCGCCAGATATTTTTGTCGGGTGTGTGGTATAATTTTTTTTTTGGTAGCTGATTTATTTTTTAAATAGTTAAGCCTTTCGCTAATAAAACTGGTCAAATTTCTCAATTACCTCCACTTTACAGGGGAGACATGCATAGCCTCTCTAATAACTACATTTGTAATTAGTCATGACTTTTTGATGCTCGTAAAAGTAATGGTTCAGATCTTGAATATATACTGATGGGGCCACAATTATATACCGGGTGTCCGTTCTCAAAGTCGAACATAGGCGATTAACATTGTATTGAACGTTTTTGCCGATTCCTGCTCGCCAATTCAACTTACAGGGAAGGTAATGGTATCAATGGAAAGATACAATTATTCCGCATCAAATGATACCAATAATAATATTCAAGATGCGATTTTTATTTTAAAATACTAATTTAAAACTTCGGAATTTTTAAATATGCCATGCCTTGCTTTTCAAGTTCGATAGCATTTGTCAAAACAAATGGTAATTAGTTGGCGTAAATCAGATATTTTCCGTCAACGTCTGCTAAAATTATCTACAGAAAAATGAATTATTTCAATGAAGAACGAGTGAATGCACTAATGTTAATTGCCTATGTTCGACTTTGAGAATGGACACCCGGTATAATAATAATAATAATAATAATAAAGGGCTTTATTAGTCCTAATAATATAACATTCATATCACATTACATTTACATTAAAAAACATATGCATAATGGTAAAGTACTAGATCTGCACCACAAGATTAAATTATAAGGACTAAATGGCGCGCATTCAGAAAGACACTAAGTGCCTTCTGCTCTTCCTCGCGAACCAGTATTCCAGCGGATAATATGAAAAAAAACAATGTAGCAATTTTGCACATGCCAGACACAGGTAATAACAAAATACAGTGTATTTACTGCTCTGACTGCAACAGATGCCTTAACTTATTTTTAAAGACTTGTAAAGAAGTTGCTTCAATGCTGTGGAGCCTACTATTAAACTCAGAAACTATATTATAAGAAAAGGATCTCTCAAACAGTACAGTCTTATGCATTGGAGGAGTCAATAAACCCCTGTACCTTAAATTCAAATTGTGCACGTCAGTACGAAAGCTTAAACGTTCAAAAAGATAAGTAGGGACCTTCTTGTTGATAATTTTGTAATACAAGCAGCCTGCTTGCAAGCTACGTCTATTTGCCATATTCAACCAATTTGCATCTGCCAGTTTGTAAGAAATATGGTCTTTCCTTTTAATGCCATAGATAAACCGTAAACATGAATTTTGAACGCGTTGTATCCGGTTTCTATCAATCCGATCTAGACATTTACCGTAAATCTGACTGCAAAAATTGAAGTGAGATAGAACCAAAGTATCACAAAGCATAATTTTTAGATTAACATTTAAGAGATGTTTATTATAGTATAAAAGTTTTAGATTGGAATATGCTTTTTGGATTAGCTTAGTAATATTGGTTTTAAAACGAAGGTTGTTATCCAAATATAACCCAAGATTCCTAGCTACCGCAACTGGTGCAATCCTTTTACCATCCACAACTAGATTTAATTCAGTCCCGATTGTTGATTTTAGATTTCGATTTCCAAATATTATAAAGCATGATTTCACAGGATTTATTTTAAGGCAGTGGTCATTAGATAAAGTTACTAGATTCTTGAGATCTCTATTTATAAGAGCAGTTGCACTCTGAGTTTCGCTTGGTGAGAAATTAAGATAAAGCTGAGTATCATCAGCATAAAAATGGTATTTACAAAAGTTAATGGAGCTAAAAAAGTTAGAAGTATATATAGCAAAAAGGGTGGGGCCCAGAATTGATCCTTGAGGCACACCACACGTGACGTGTCTAGATTGTGAGATTATGTTTGAAACTTTGACCGTTTGTATTCTACCAGAGAGGTAACTATTAAAAAAACGCAAAGCACTGCCATCAGCTCCTATATGGTGAAGAATTGCAAGCAGGAGCTCATGATTGATCATGTCAAACGCCTTAGAATAATCTAACAGTATTAAAGCGACCATATCACCTTGATCAATGAATTTGAAAATATCATCAGTTATATTAAGGAGCGCGGTGGTACAACTATGTTCTGAGCGAAATCCGGACTGCACAGACGGCAATATTTTGTATGTGTTGAGGTGAACTAACAATTGAGTATTAACAACGCGCTCGAGAACTTTAGATAATACGGGCAGGATGCTTATAGGTCTTAAATCGGAAAACTCAGCAGGGGCAGCTTTTTTAGGAATAGGAATAACTAGGGCTTGCTTCCATGTTGAAGGAAATTCACCCTTAACTAAGCAAAAGTTAATTATGTGTGTTAAATATGGCAAAATAACTGGCAAACACAGATTGATTACATTCAAGTCCACGCCATCAGCTCCAACCGATTTTGTCTTTATTTCGGAGATAACTTTGAAAACCTCCAAATCGCTTATTGCTTTAAAATTGAATTTATCGGTTACGTTAACTTTAATGTTATCATAATAGTAATCTTTTAAATTGTCAAAATTATTAGATTGGAGTGATTGAGATGAGTTTATAAAGTGGTCATTAATTAGATCGGCATTCTGCAGATGAGGAGGTAGCTCAATCGACCGCCGTTTGCCGATGTTATTTTTTTTCAGTTCGGTCCAGGTTGTTTTGATAGTGGCATTTCTCAACTTGAACTCCAAGTACGCTTTTTGTTCCCTTTTGATTGCAGCGCTTGTATAATTTCTTAAAGATTTATAGTAGGACCAGTGAGCAGGAAGTTTAGAGCGTTTAGCTCTCACATATGCTTTATGCCTTAATGCCTTCATAAGTTTTATATTGTCAGTTAACCAGGGTGCAGGACTTTTAGATATCTTTTTAGTTACTAACGGTGCATGAGCATCAATTAGAGCGATTAAATTAAGGTTGAGAAATGCCACTTTATCTTCCACAGAAGAGAAATCATAAATGTGATCCCAGTTAATGTTAACAAGATCCATTTGAAAATGATTTTTATCGATACGTTTATAGTTTCTGAACGTTTTAAATGCAGCAGTTTTGGTGACAATATTGATATTTAAGTCCAGGGTACAACGAACGAGACAATGGTCGGAAATCTCATGCACTGGAACAGTTTCTGTACTTAAAACGATGGCCGAATTTAGTACTATAATAAAGTCTATCAGAGATTCGGAGGATGATGTAATACGTGTAGGAGAATTAATAATTTGTTTCAGCCCATGAGATTCCATGACATTGTCAAAAAAACTAACGGTACTGCCGCAGGCATTCAACAAATTTAGATTAAAATCACCCATACAGACAAAATGATCATACCTCGGCAAAATACCTGAAAATGAATCCTCCAATGCAGAAAAGAACGCTTCGAATGGATACCTTTGAGATCTGTAGACAACCCCTATGGCTATGTTAATTTTATTAACACGTATGGTAATCCACAGCTGTTCAATATTCGCATTCGACTCGATAGATATGATTTTGTGTTGATAGTGGCTCCGAACATATAAGGCAACTCCTCCTCCTCGCCCATCTCGATCCTTCCTCACAAGATAGTAGCCATCGAGCTGTACAAGGTCGTTACAGATATTTGGAGAAAGCCAGGACTCTGTTACAGCAAAGACATCGAACATATTAATACTGACAAAATCTTTTACATTGTTAAAGCAAGATAATAAAGATCTGGTGTTTAAATGAGCAAATGTCAGCATGTGGAAAATTGCACTTGTTGATATCCAAACAACTTAAGTTAAGCAACATTGTTCTGCAAGTGGCACAGATCAAAAATCAACCAACAGCGATAAAATAAAATAAAATTTCAATTTTCCAAGAAACACAATCAATTCCACAGCGAGAAAATAAGTAGTACAAAAAACTATTAATAATCTTCATAAGAACAAAAGTAATAAACGTAATTACACTAATCAGAATGCTATTTAGCAAAATGCACAGAATAATAAATCAAACAGCATTTAAATTAAATGTGCCAACCCCATCTTGCAATAAGTGCTCGTAAGGAAAAATTATCGTAAATCGTGGCACATAACAACAAAAATATTTCCAACACTAAGCTGGCGTAATAAAGAAAAGAGGTAGTACAAAAGAGTATTACTAAATCTTTATAATAACAAAAGTATTTAATAAGCGTGGTTACACTAATCAGAATGCAATTTTGCATAATGCACATAATAACAAACACCAATTAAATTAAATTTAGATTTATCGACCCCCTCTTGCAAAGGGTGCTCTAAAGGAAAATAATCATAAATCTAGGCACATAATAACAAAAATATTTCGTAACGCTAAGTAGCGTAATAACACCAATCTCAAAAACTCAAAAAGTTACAAGAAGATAAGTACACCAAAATCACTTGCCAGCTGCAATGTTGTCGCAGGCTACGGTATCACTTAGGCCCTGAACACACGGGATTCCGTTTCCCAGATTCGGAATGCGGGATACAGAATCTGAGTCTGTTCAGACACGGCGACTGAATCTCAGACGCGGGCCTTCAGACACTTGCAGTGCCGTGCTGTTATGGACCTAGCATTGCTGTTCTTTGTTTCTGTCGAATTAGTCTAGAAGTGCTGTATTTAAAGTTAGGGATTGGGCTCTACAAAGCTAATAAACTTTTCATTGTCAAATAATGTACGCTCTATGATCGTTGTATAGTAAGGAACGCCTTGCTTATTCGATTTAAATAGAAGTTGCAGAAAATCTGCTACGCCTATGATATGATATCATATGTTCTGGCTGGCAAAAGTAGGCGCGTCCAGGCCGTGGTACACGTGGACTCATATCCTCGATATGCTCCAATAGTAAATCGGTATCCGAGATACAGAATTTGTCGCCGGCGGCCGAAATGGAGAGATAAGAAAAATCGGCCGCCGGCGACACATTCTGTATCTCGGATACCGATTTACCATTGGAGCATATAGAGGATATGAGTCCACGTGTACCACGGCCTGGACTCGCCTACTTTTGCCAGCCAGAACATATGATATCATATCATAGGCGTAGCAGATTTTCTTCAACTTCTATTTAAATCGAATAAGCAAGGCGTTCCTTACTATACAACGATCATAGAAAGTACATTATTTGACAATGAAAAATTTATTAGCTTAGTAGAGCCCAATCCCTGACTTTAAATACAGCACTTCTAAACTAATTCGACAGAAACGAAAAACAGCAATGCTAGGTTCATAACAGCACGGCACTGCAAGTGACTGAAGGCCCGCGTCTGAGATTCAGTCGCCGTGTCTGAACAGACTCAGATTCTGCATCCCGCATACCGAATCTGGGAACCGGAATCCCGTGTGTTCAGGGCCTAAGCAGCTCAAAGATAACAATATTTTTTATTAAAAGAGGTGTATGTATTTATTTTTCCATGTAAACCCAGTAGACCTTGTGAATCCTTACATACTAAATTTAATAATAAACTAATTATATACATTTTCAATCCAGTTCTACAGATTTTGAAGTTATTTGTATTGAACACATATTTCTAATAGTTTTTGAATATAATACTGAACATGTATGACAATTGAATCGTCAATGTTGCAGTTACTATGTTTTTATTGTCATTATAAAGGTTAAGTCGCTAAAAACAGCAGTAAACATATTCATGCTGTTTTTTGGGTATTTCGCCCACAGTCTGCTGAATTGAGTGACAAACGTCAGTAACGCAGGCCATGACTTCGACACACTATAATAGAAATTCACCATAGCTACAAGTGCGTAAAGCTAGTCTTTAGTCACGAGTGGGGCAGAGTTAAAACGCCAGTGAGCAAGCGTTTTAAGCCCCGCGAGTGACTAAAGATGCTTTACGCATGTGTATCGTACAATATTTTATCTACTATAGAATCTAGAAAACACGGTAAATATAAAAAATATATTTTAAATGTGAATTAGCAAACGGTCGTAATTTTGCGTGACTAAAAATTTTTAAACACGTTGCTACTGACGACGGAAACTAATGAAAACATGTTATTAAACCGTCGTTTTACAAACTTAAAACTGCCAACTAAAAGTCAATGTTACACATTGTCGTAAATACAATAAAAATATAACACGAACATTTTCGTCTCCTACAATTAAATCATCAATTTAAAAATTAACCAAAAGAACTTAGCTTATTTTACTGGACATATTTGTCTTCCGAAACGTTCAGGTTCTAATAATTTTCATTTTGTAGTATGGCAATATATCCAAAAAACAATAAACATTTAAGTGCCAAAGAAAAGTTTTAGTGCGTCGCGTCGTCATTGTTTCATTGCTTAACAACACCAAAATAGGTTTCTATTATTTCATTAGATTAATTGAAAAATTATAGCCTAGTTAACAGTGCTCAAGAACATAACGTAGGTGTTGGGATTACTGAAACCTTAAGAGGCTGTATTATGTATTTGGTTTGGCGCAGTAAGCTCATTACGAATTTAATTGAATTTTATAAATCCTTAGCTACGGTTAATAAAAGCAGAAATTTAATGGAAAATTCTCATGAAACGTCGCAAATAGCATATCCATGCCCGTAAGTCACTTCACCGTTAATTGCGGTTAATTTCAGTGTAAAGAAATAATTGGCAGATAATCAATTAAGGTCGGATGGCGCACATGCAGGTTTGGTTACAAGGGGCCTTCGAAAATGTTTGCTACTAAATCACTTCAATCAGTTTATACTACGAGATCGAAACTGATCGACTAGGGCGTGGCCACGTATTCAAGTAACCGATGTTTGTCTTTATTTCGCGTTATTTAATGCTGCTTTAGAGTGACAAGGATGTAAGTTTGGTTAAGATCGCCGTATAGTAGTACTTTCTGAACGCACTTCGTATGCACCGTTCTGCTTAATAACCATCCTGAAAGCATAATAATTAATAGCGGCTCATTATAATGCTGCGCACAGGAAGTCGGACCTGAATTTGGAATAATTTAACCGGCGGCATGCGTTTTGCTCAGACAATAGAAGAGCGTTCACAGAACTGCTCCAGATGGATGATCGCTGAGAAGTCTTTTTTAGTAGACACTGAAAAATTTAAGCCGACAAACGGAAACCGCCAATTACAAAATGCAGGCTGACGTGGGCTTCCTCGAACCTCTGCATCATCTTTGAGTAAAACTGAATACGGTGTGAAATTCTTAAATATTTCCGTCATCGCCGCTGTTCGGCCGTGGCACAACAAAGGATCGATTTCAGCAGGCAAATTTTTAAAAGTGGGTTAACGCACAACGCTCGATTTGTTCAGGTAATCCGCGAAGATTTCACTGGCACAATATAACCTTGGCTTTACGTAATATATTGTTAAATATGGCGACTTCTCGCAAAGAGAACACGCTTGTTATTACTGGCGCTCTGTTAATTGTTACTTACAAAAACACTTGTGTAAATCAAGTTAATGAGATAAGTACATAATAGACGCCGAAAGACAATTTATTATCTCGCCATGAATTTGAATAACATGTAATTTTACATGTGAACTTAAAGTAGTGTGAATTATTTAATGCAGTGGTTTCCAAACTGGGGTATGCGTACCCTAGAGGGTACGCCAGTCGATCCCTGGGGTACCTACGCCAAGTGACAGAATGAAATAGTAAAATCAATTAAGAATTAATAAATACTAACTTGCATTTTTAAATTACACGATCATAAACACTAAATAGACAATGGATTGATAGCAGTGACACTATCACGTACTCTCAGAAAGTGATTTATACAGACCCCCAAGGGGATTTAAGCTATTTGTAGTACCTCTGCATACTAGCAGGAATCAAGGTAGGATCTAATTGCACATTATCATCTTCAAAAACCTCCAGTTTATTTTAAAAAAAATTAGAACCAATAATATATATGATCAAAACATAAAATCAATAGTTATTTTAGATGAAAACAAAAATAACTTTTTATTTTTACGTTTAACAATAGCTATTTGTGAAACAAGTGCTAAAAGTGGATATTTATGCACGAGACATGAAAATTATGAAACGAAGCCTAAGGCTGAGTTTCTTAACATGTCTTGAACTTAAACACTTTTAGCACGAGTTTGCACACAATATTTTTTCTACGGCCTTAGATTTACTGTTATTAATCCATAAATGTCGATTTAACAAGGGTTTGCATTTATAACAGTTATAATTTGTGCCATAGTAAAGAGATGGCCTTGACACGCAGGTGTCTGTTTCTGCAGCCGGTAGTTGTCAAAGTTAGTTATTAAAGGTAATTATAATAGTACACATTTGACTTTATTCATTACATAATCCATTAATTATTTAAAAAACGCTTTACCTCTAACGAAAAAAGTAACTAGAATAACCTTATAACCTCACTTCCAGTTCAAAATTCTAAATTCAACACCAGCTGTTTACTTTTAGCACATGTGCTAAAAGTAAACAGCTGATTTCACTTTCAACACGCTGATTTATAAAACGTCATTTTTAGTGAAACAAGCTAGTGCTAAAAGGCATACTTTTAGTATTGGTCGTAGAAAAAAATCTAATTTTTACTAGGCCGATTTCTGTTTCAAAAATAGTACAAAAATGAAATCATTAGTACATACATTCTAATGATAAAATAATCAAGTTTGCCACAAAAATAAAACATAACCATTTTCCGGATCTTGGTCATGGCGTTGTGATCGGATTTAGTTGCTTAAATGCCACTTTTATCTTATAAATTTATTACAACATCGTTTCGAATTTGAACAGTTTTGAAGACGGTGGAGAATATTTTGGAATCGAATGTTCACCTTTTCCTTACATAACAATCTTGATCATTAAATGATATTTTAAGGGGTAACGTTACAATTTTTTAAAAAATTTTTGAAAGAGAACTTGACTTAATGAAAACTCATGCAAACACCAAACAAATTTTTGAAAAACAAAAAAATTAAAGAACATTTTTGGTTTTACTCCACAAAATTTTATATGATTTTATATTTTGACTATATGTGTATTAGGATTATTATTGCTTCTAAATTTTTCTTTGCGTCGCTTAGCAACAAAAATATGTATTATGCGGTTTTTGAGAATGCTAACAAAATTTTTGAAACGAAATATAGCCTACCTTGATCGTTGGGGTAAATTTTAGAAATTTCGCATTGTTTATTGATCATAGTATGCAAATTAGGAAATAATTCAAGTAGCTTAAGTCATCTCAAGGAGGTTAAAATAAAAAAGATACATAGGTGTTTTCATTTCAAGTGAAACACACTGTATGTATCGGGCGTACGCATTATTAATTTTTTCTATCTTAGGAGTACGCGATCAAAAAAGTTTGAGACCACTTAATGTAAATTTTGATTTGCTTCCGTTTGTTGTCAGGCTACAGACTAAGGAAATAATTGAAATTTATAACACATGTTTTTGTGGAGTAGTGACATAACAACCGCGACAACAAATGAATGTGAAACAAAAGAATTCCATTACATGGAAATAATCATAATGAAAATAGAAATTGAAGTAATTACATTTTACTATGTTATGCTTTAAAAAGCATAGAGCTGATAATGTAATATTTAAAATGCCTGCATGTATTTATCGGTGGTACAATTAGAAGTTATAATGGAGTTATGGTTTTAAATTAATTCGAAATTGTAACGTCACGGAGCTCTAGATAAACTGGAAATTCGTGCAATAAGACTAGAACACTATAAGAGATACTTCAGTTTTGATTAAAATGAAATTATAAATTATTAGTGAAAGTTTATTTTAAGAAGCAAGTAATTACTGTTAGTTAAAGCGTTTATCGAGAAATTAAGTAACTATAATTACCGATAATCATTGCTTATTATTAATAATGACGAACTATTGTCAGCTCATATATTATCAAGAACTGTTGTAAAATATGTATAATGTTTGGATAATATGAAAGTGTGAGTCACTATTTAGCTTTAGATCATATTCTATAAATATTATACATTAAGTTTATATCTGTTTTTAGTATACAATTTTTGTTTATTCTTAAACTATATACTGGTAATTTTCTTGTCAACGACTCGATGCTATTTTTTACTCTTTCAATATACATTTTTTAAATACTTATTGTATTTATTTTAAATATTTAATATATGCCATCGTCATGATAACAAAAAAGGATAAAGCATTTTATTGAATCTAAGCGGCAAAACTAATTTACACAGCCAAGTACAAAGAGTGAGAAATGTTAATTTATTCACATACACCTTTTAAAATAAGTACAGTTTTCCTCATAATACGTCTCTATAACGTAATGATAATAACAATTCCAGCCTAAACAGTAAAAACTGATTTAAAAATGTGTAAATTCAAAAGCATAGGAATAACGTTTTTGAACTTTTGAACAAAAGCCTTTCAAAAATAAACTTTATTTGTACATTGAACTTTCAGAAAACAGTTAGATAATACATATCGTTCGAGTAGCAACACCAATCGGCTTCATAAAAAATGTCTAGGTTCCATCTTTTAGTTTGATTGATTTCTGTATCATTGTAGAACTAAAAATCTGACGGTACAAAATTTCTTGATACTGGGTTGCAAAAAATCGCGTACACTTTCAAAATCAAGTAACAGGGTTTTTACTTATTTGTTGTTGTGTAAATGCGTACTGTATATTAACTTTAACATTATATTGTTAAATAAATTATGAACTGACAAGGAAGTTGTCACTATTTAATCTAACATAGGTTTCTTATTGTGATCAATGTTCTATTAATTCGTCATTAGAAAAAACAAACAAAAACATAATACGCAGGTATTTATTTAAAAAAATATATACAATTAATTCATGGAGCAGGTATAGGTGTTAATGTTTTGTCATTGCTCCATCAGCTTCTATAACTTGATTTCATCTTTCAGGTATAGACGAAATAAGATTTCGCCAATAATTTTCATCTTGACTTAATTCTTCCCAGCTGTCTTCAATATCTGCCCACAATTTATTTTCGTTTTGCTATCTAAAGTCTCGTTTATAAATGTTTTTACTAACAAACCCCAAACGTTCTCTATTGGGTTTAGATCGGGGTTGCACGCAACCCCAGACAATAATACCTCGATGCTATTGTTCAAAAACCACTGCCTTATCATATTGCCCGAAAGAACAGTTCAGTTATTTTGATGGAAGATAAAGCTGTTGTTTGGGTATATTTCTATATTTATCGTATCATATCCAATATAACCTTTGCTATTCAAACGACCACCAATACGCTAAGCTATATCGGGGCCATGCACACATATCCATGCCCAAACGTTTATGGAAAATCGGCCAGACCTGTTCCATGAGGACACAGCTTTCACTGTATCTTAAATTTGCTGGTCGATACTCAAGTATACGGCCGTCATGTCGAGACTGGAAGAGTTTTTCATCAGAGAAAACTACATTATTCCAATAATTTAGCGGACAATAAACATAATTTAAGCAAAACAGAACGCGACATTACTTACACAAATCTCTAAGCTTTTATATATTCCATACGCACATGTTAGCTTTTGTCGACGTTTACAGGGCCTCTGGTGTTTGGAAGCATAATTAAACCACGAGCGGCAATTTTGAAATGTATAAAAACAAAATGCACATAATTGTTGCTTATATTTAATGCTATGATCAAACTCAAAGTCGGTATCCGATATTTGAATTTGCTAGTGATATAAAATTATTCCTAAATATTCATTAAAAATACAAGCAATTATAAATAATAAAAAAACATGAATATCGAGAAGTTTATTCATGTATATACGTTATATATTCGTATAAAACCACAGGTTAAAAGTTAAATACTATGAATCAAAATTGTTTTTTTTTATTGAGTTTTCTTAGCATTTCGAAAGTAATCAATCCTACTCGTATGTAAAATTTCCTCCTGATTTTAAAAATCCAAAAATTTATAGGATGTTTTCCTGAAACATTCTAAGTTAAAATTTTCAGTGCCTACATAGAAAGTCTAATTTTTCGTCTATACTCCAATCGCTCAATTTACTTTCTATTTTAAAAGTCAACTTAGTCTATTTCGCACTGCCGTGTACTCTTATGTTTCAATTTTTAAAATAATTTCGGTAAATTTCAAAATTGTCAGTCTTTCATTTAACTAAGTATTCTCATGAACCAATATATTAAGGCAAATGGGTTTTCAGCAGCTTGGAGGTTAGGGCAAAAAATTTCAGAAATTTACCATTTGCTTTAAATAATTTAAGATAAGGTATTGTCAATAGTTTATGGTAAATATGAATTCCAGCAAAAGTTGTTGTACACTATATTTTAAGAAAATAATTAATTTGTTTTACCTGGATTTGTCTATAGCTAATACGACTGACTGTATAAATAAATTTTCCATTCCAAATCCTAATTGCAGTATATAAAACATCTGCAAGTCATATTTTATTATCTACATATATTGTAACAGTCTAAACTTCTATACTATATATGGCAACAACTTTTTTGAATTGTATTTTACTTCAGCACTATCTGCCTCATCTTTTTCCACTTCTTTTTGTCTTTTGCCCCTCTTAGCATATATTTGACTTTTAATTTTTTTGGGTTATTATTTCTTCTTTCATTCTTGCTATGTGGCCTAACCATCGGATTCTTTACATTTCTTATAGCGGTTACTATATTTGGTTCCTGATGCAAGTTTCTTAACTCTATATTGATTCTTCTTCTCCATGTCAGTCCCTCTTCTTTTCTCCCATAAACCGTCGGAGTATCTTTCTCTCCCATATTCGTAACTTAGTTTGTTCTTAATTAGTACCCACGTTTCACTGGCATACACTTTTGTTTTAATACTTTTGGTTACAATTTTTGCTCTTAGCACTTTCTTTAAATCTCCTACACTACGATTTCGTTTGTCCTTTTGCTCTGTTCTTGCAGTTACTGGTGATTTCCACTCCCAGAAACCTAAAATTGTCCACTCTGGAACTTGTATTCTTTATTCTGGTAATTTTTTACATTGACAGTCTCTACTCTATCAGTATTATTTATCCCTCCACATACCATATGTTTCGTTTTATTTTCGTTGATATGTAAACTAGATTTTCTTGTAGTCTTTTCCAATCTTTGCATTATGTTTATTAAATCCTGTTTGGTTCTTGTTATTAGCGTTACATCATCAGCATATACTATACGTGGATGGGGTTTTTTGAAAATGATATCTTCTCTATTTATTCTGCTGCCACATTACTATTCTTCTAAAATTAGATTAAACAATATGGTAGACGCAGGATCTCCTTGCAATCCATTCTTCACCTTGAATTCTCTTTTGTTTGAAATTGGTTTTCTGTCTTGTTTAGTGTCATTTTCACCAGCAATATGATCTTGCCTAGTATGCCTAACCATAACTTTAAATATAGTATGAGCAAAAAGAAAGTTCATCAAAGATGCCTTTGAAATTTTGAAGACATGCGTATTACAATACCAGAAAATTGTACCTAATCCTTGTCACTGACCATGGCTGATAGTGGCTACTATCACAGTGTGATCATAACCGTGATCAAGACTTCCCGTAATAAACGCAACGGAAGTATTTCCAAAGCCAAAGAGGAGGAAGAATAAGAAGAAGCTCATAACCTCACTTCTTAAAAATGTCAAATGACGGCTTCATATTTTATGACTGCAAAATTCCAAAGGCCCCTTGATGAACTTTTTTTTTTGCTCTTACGATAGTTGTGGTCAATCTGTTGTGTCTAAACCCAGACTGATATTCTCCAAGTCTTCTGTACATTTTCGTAATTTGATAGTATGTGATATGTTACATGTAGCAGGGTTATCTCTTATAATTCTGGCATTACTGTTTATTTCCATTTTTATAAATAGGGGATAATAGTGTATTCTGCTAATTCTTGGGCATCTCTAACCATATTTGTGATATTAAGGTGTATATCTCCATGTGCAGTTTTTCGCTTCCAATATTTAATAATTTTTGCATATATTCCGTCTTTATCACGACACTTACTACTCTTAATTTGTTTGATTATTTTCGCTACTTCTTCCATGGTTGGTGATGCTACTCGTTCTTCGTTTACTAGTTCGTTAAAATATTCTGTCCGTGCTTCAATTGGCGTTTTGTTCACCATCTTTGCAGTCTTTTGTAATCTTGTTTGATATCCTCAGTTTTCATGTTTATTATCTTCAATCTTGTTAATTTTCCCTCTTTCTGTGATCTAGTACTCTACTCGCTGCATGTGTCACAACACCCCTGATTCTGTTCCATTTGTTTTATACTTATGTGGGCTCTTGAGAATTATGGTTCAATTCGTCCTGCTTGTTCTGTTTTCGTTGGTTATTTCCTCCTTGACCATTATTCTTACCATGAAATGATCGCCGTTGATGTCTGTTCCCCTACATTCTCTCATGTTCTTTGTTGCAATCGCATGTATTTCCTCTATTATTACGTGATCGATATGATACACGGTTTTTCCATCTGGGCTTACCCAAATCAATCTTTTTATGTTCAATAAAGGTGCTTTTAGTTCTCATTCTGCCACTTGTTGCAAAATCCATTATATTTTCCCCAGTGCTATTATTCTTTTTGGCTTTACCATTTCCTATCGGTTTTAGGTCAAAGTTGGGTACTTTTTCCTATTCCGTTTCTAGCATTTTGTAATGCCAATCTTTTACCTCGTATTTTTTTCTTCTGTTGGGATATGTACATTTATTATAGGTAGTTATATTTATGAATTTCACATTAATCTCATTAATCCATTTATTGGTGTAATTTTGATTGTGCTGGGTTTTATTTTGTTTTTGACAATAAAACCTGTTTCTAGCATTCTATCTTGTGCACCGCTATTTGAAAAACGTATAATCCCTTATGCCCATTATGTCTTGTCGTTCTCGCATGGTTTCTTCCATTACCAATAAATATATTTTGTACCTTGATCGTCATAATTCATGAAACTGTAGTTAACATACAATTTTTAATTTTTAATTATGTTATCTCACTAAAAACGAAAATATGGGTTTACTTCATGGGCTGTTTAAAATATTCAGTCACTTAACTTCATTACTGGTTAATAAAATGTTTTTCATGTCAATTCTTAGTTTTTCTTAAAGACTTTAGCGAATGAATTATAGGTAGTAACTCAAAGCAAAATGTTATTAGTATTCAACCAAATTTAATTATAAACAACAGCTTCATTCATTATAACATTCCACTTTTTGTCTGCTTTGCCTGTGATCCTATTATAAAAGAGATTCTCAGGTTGAAATTTTAATGAATGTATAACATTTAACAACTACCGAGTCCTTGTTGTTGAGCAAACAGCTTTGAATTAAATTTAACGAACCGTAGCAGAAACTAAAGAAAATTTTTTGAAGCCACTTATTTGAACTTTTTAAGAGAAGCTTGAATTCCCATTCAAAGTAGTAGGCTACAGCTCACGAAACCGAAAGTTCTAGTCTGGTAATAACATTTGCATTTTATAGCTGCAATTAACGAATATATGTTGAAGCTGACAGTACCTCTGTGCAATGTGGGAATTGTCGGAAGATAAATCAGGGATAGGCTGCACTTTCGCATCGCATTTCGAAAGTGGCAGCCACCAGAATTTCCAAATTAAGAGATACAAAAGTGCAACAGTCGCAACAGTTTAAAGCCCCTTTCTAATACCTACACCCAAGTTTTTCTAATGGGCTGTCCGCCTTCGCCCCAATAACGAGAACTGCAAAAGCCCACTCGCAGATGCAAAACAAAGCAAAATGTTCCTCGAAACTTCTGCAACGGTAAACACGAAGGCGAAGGCGACGCCGGCAACATTCTTAAAATGGCGAGACCCGAAGGTGACCCTGGATTGTTCTTTCGAGGAGCTTGTCGAGAAATGCCAAAGAAGCCACACTTGACTGCCCATTGTTGGGTGCTCGAGAGCGAATGAGATGAAGCGCACTAGAGGTGATAATTATAAACCTTTGAAGGAATGGGGCCATTGCAATGGCCTACATTCGTCATGGGGCAAGAATAATAATAAAACATTGTCTGCATTGCAAATGACGATAAGAGCAGGTACACATCTTGCCTTAAAGGTCTCGTGATGCTTGCCACACGATCAGAATTCGTTTTAAACTTATTAGAATTCCGCGCAATCAGAAATGTCTAATTTTATAACTATGACGTGGCAAAACAATATTATAATTCTAAATTCAAACTTCGTCGATTAATGGTATAATTTGTTTTGAACCCATACCATTATTGATATTCGATTTCAGGATCGCAGAAAGAAAATTCGAAATGTATGCCAGTCTTTTAGAATGAAACTGAAAAGGGGAAAGTTTTAATTGCAGCGAAGTGGTTATATCATCTGTAAGTAACTGAGTTATTCTACTAGGGAAACAACAGTAGTTAGTAACTTTAATGTATTTTTTGGGAGTAGTAAATTTATATTTTTCATATTGTTTTGCATTTTAGCAATAATTGTAGTAATAACAAATGGCATCGTTATTTCTTATAATTTATATATTGTTGGGAAGTGATTACATTTTCACAAGATTTTTGTAATTTAAACTTCGTACTGGTTATATATTATAGAGCCATGTCAGTAACTATTTAAATTTATTAAAATTATCTGTTTTAACACGACTTTAAACATAGAAGTCTCAGCAATATTCTAAATATTCATATACGGTATTTCGTCAATGCAATACAAGAGCTCAGTTCTCCGGCCTGAAGCCAGCACAAGAAGGCCGAATTGGCCAATGATTGAATTTACTCCGCCCCCTACCTCGAGATAAGAGGCTCCCATTGGCAAAATCGGCCTTCTTGTACCTGACATCAAGCCGGAGTTGAGGCTCTTGTTTTCAGCCTGTATTGAGGTTAAACCACGAAGTAATAAACATGCGTGATTAGCATATAGATAGTAAACTATTCGGTTTGGAGCTTTAAGTTTCAGTTAGACAACTGTTGACTGAGGCCACTTAGCATACGAAACGTTTATGTTGCTTTATCAGCGTCCTTTACTAAAACATCATTACTTCGTTGCTATATTTTATAAGATTTTAGTTTTTGTGTATGTCTTTTATATTATTTGTACTTAAAAACCACATTCGGAGAAAAATGCTTGCTTTTAATCGATTTTCTTAATTAAATGGAACGTTACATTACCATGGGAGTTAATAATAGCTTAGATACGTACAACTTTAATCATGAAGAGAGAATGCGTCCTAATGTCTTTATTTGAACTTTAAAAAACTAGATTTTGGAATGAAAATATTATTTTTCTAAAGAAATAAAGTTACCCCTATATACAATAGTCCTGAACATAAGGAGAAGAATTCGTATTTTAAAACACAGTAAAATAAAAACAAAATTAAGCTCATATGTGCAATAAGAAAATCAGAATTTGATAAACTTTTAACTCATTGGTTTCCCGGACTTCTCAAACAGTGAGTAGCCACGGATGTCGGCATTCTTCGAGGTGTTACGAATTCCATGAGTTGTTGGCAAAGCCTGCTATAGCCCCTTATCTATATACAAACTAAAGATGATAGATAATAGATATATTTATTGACCCATTTGCCTTTCGGCTTTCAGTCGGTTCTAGTTAGTACATTTTAAAAAAAGATAAATATACATTCCAAAATAATTTCATTACCTAATATAACGTCTTATGTCAAAATACAAAATTTAAAATATAAGAATTTAAATTAATTAATTTAGATTGAACAAATTATTTTGATAGTTTGCTATTCAGCATTTTCCTCATCCATCCTAGCTCCCGTCTTGTTCTTTGGCTCCTGTCCGCACATTACACTTCCTTTCCACCTGTGTCATCCATGTCTGTCCTCCTATCCGCATCTGAATCTAGCTATTACTTTATTCAATTCTTAAGTATTTTTGAACGTCTTTATCTCGCTTCATCAGTTCACCATTGACATACAAACTGCTGTCTCTCATTGTTTCCGAGTGTTTGATCCCTCCTCATTGTGCTTTGATATTATTCCTCACCTCTTTCCATATTTCTTGCATTAATTTTGCTATTGCGGTTTTCCCTCAACTTCTCCTTACAGTTTTTGCTCTTTTTTCCATTTCTATTGCTATCTTATCTCTTGCGGTTGACCCCTAGAGTTCAGCGTATGTATTTAATTTGAATCATTTCTATATCATCCCATTTCCATCCCAATGCCTCTGCTCCGTATGTAATGGCACTTTTAACAAGGCTATCCAATAGCATTATTCTCTTTTGGCAGTCATTCAGAAGTTTCCTTACCACTATACATCACACTTGTGGTATTACCACTCTCACCCTCTTTGTGTTTTATGTAAACCTCTTCTCCGCTGTTTCTCTGACGCATGTATTCCAAGTATTGAAATTATTTTACTTCTTCTATATTTTGTCCTCCGCATTTTCGGCTTCCGTTGCTGAATCGCACAATTTTGTTTTCTTCTATGCTTAAAATCAAACTTCTTTTTTAGGTATGAGTTAATCTTCGGCACATTTTTGTCTCCCAATGACAACAACTCCCACTGTTTACACTCGACAGTTAAATGTGTATGATTAATTATAAGCTAATCACTTTTCTCTTCCTTTTCTTAGAAACAAGCTGATAAAAAAACAGAAAAAAGGTAAATGTTTCGCTTGGAGCTGTAGAAAATGAACATAAGCGTGGTTGCATTATTATGACGCAAAGTTTCAGGAACAATGGCATAAATAACATTTTTTAACAACCACGAAGCCAATAAAACTATCAGTGTTCGAATACCGCAAGGCATTATCTTGTCGCCCGTGCAAGGCCAAGAATGCATTTTTACCGATTGGAATTGATTATACAAGCGTTCCAAGGCATTAAACAAATTGCGTTTATTGTAGTTATTGACCACAACCAAGTTTATTTAATGCATGCTATAAACGAGACTCGTGATGTTAGCTTCAATCGTGGATTACACGATATTCGCGTGCGATACCGCCGTTGCCCAAACCATTTACAACTATTTGGTTTTGGTTAAGTTTTTGGGAAGATCTCCGAAGTGTGACTAACAGCAGCTAAAGTTCATTTTAGCAAGGCAGCTCCCACGAAATTGGTATTCCATCTTTTGGCTTTGCAGTGGGCCGACATAAAACAAACAGTTGTTGAATATCAAATTGATAATTCGCCGTGACGCAATCGTCTTCTCGCTCAATTGTCTCCCATCTGACCTCGGCAATTGCAGATTGACCAATAACCTTAACCCGATTATTAACTTCAATCACGGAGACATATTATGCGTTTCAGCGCCAACAAGATATCAAACTGTTCCATTTTAATGTTATTTGGAAAGCTGACCGTCCCAGTTCTGATTTCTTTCATGCATCGCTTAAGTTGCATTTCTATGGTACAACCTAGGCCGTTTTTCCATTTTCACTGCATTTCTAAAAGTGGAATCATTATAGATGCACCACTAATGTCCTACTCGCTCAAATGACACCATTCCGCTGATGCGATTCAGTGGCGATTAGAAACGTTATCATTAGGGAACTGTGTAATACACATAAAAACTTCTACTGTTTGTTGGATGTGAATTATTTCTAGGTTTCGTCGAACACGCAACCGATGCATTGCCTGAAAAGGAACTAATAATTGCAGTAATAAAACTATATATTTATCTGATTGTTAAATTGTGTAGAACATTTAAGAAATTAGGTTTTGAAAATATTCAAGCATTCTTGCCAGTATTAACAACAATTATTAAAGAAAAACGTAGGCACTTGATTTATTTTTAACTCGACCAGAAAGGTGCAAACAGGCAGATATTCAATTAAAATTTATAATATTCCTAACGAAGTGAATCATCGCTTCCAACGAAATTGGTAGGAGTTCCACGCGTGGGCCTTGCTTGGAGAAATCATCGTGGGCAGACAAGAAAAGGCAAAAAGACCGACATTATAACAATTATGGGCAGAGCTAATAGGTCCTATTGCATACTTGTTGCTGTCGCCAGCGTACCATTCAGCAAATAAATCATATTAAAATGTTTATAAATAAGTGGATGCTCGCCTGGAGCTATATCTCCGAGGGGCAGTCAACCTTTGACTTTTTTGGGGGGGTCATCGTCGCTATTTGTCGCAAATGTATGCAACCGATACGTGGCAGACATATGTGATCTCACTCGATAGCCAATTATTTGAAAGGACAAGTTATCCCTATGATACAAGTGGTGGGAAGCACGTTTGTTCAACAACTTCCTCAATTCTTTGAATATTTTGCAATATGTATATGTCTTGATGTATAGCATATTTTATTTCTTCAATGGGCGATAGTTGTGCTGTGATACAATAATAAATTTTATCACAATATGGGCAGTTTCCTATCTTGAGTCTTCAATGCATTTTTATTGCACCGCCTTTTTGCTTTTATCCGAATAAATTCTTTCTAATATTTTCTATCCTTCATTGGAATTCATGTCAATACTGTCTACAATAATGTATTCTCCCATTCGGTTTGTGTGACGACATTGAATTGACCACTTGGAATGTCGATCTGTATCTTATTTAACATTTACATTTGCCATTCCATGGCTATTAAATGCAGTGGCGGTGTTAGGTTGTCATTCATTATTTGAAAGGACAAGTTATCCCTATGATTCAAGTGGTGGGAAGCACGTTTGTTCAACAACTTCCTCATTTCTTTGAATATTTTGCATTATGTATATGACTTGATGTTATAGCATAATTTTTTTCTTCAATGGGCGATAGTTGTGCTGTGATGCAATAATAAATTTTATTACACGTAACTAAAAGTCATCTCCAGAGAAAATTTCCTATTTTTCCATATAATTAAAGGTCATCCAGTTCCACCATGTCTACTAGAAAGACGGTTCTAATTAACTTATTGCTATAATAGATCTGGCGTAATAAATACTTGATCTCAAAAAATGCTTACATCAATCATTTATATTGGTACATTTATTGTACAAAACTTGCCAGTCTTACCCAAGAATAGATCATAATCTAACTTAAATTAATATTGCTATTGTTACTATATTACCCTATTTAGGGCACTGTTTATTTTTACTAACTCTGTTCGAACAGATCTTTTCTAAAAATGTTATGAATGAGTATTCAAGCTTAATATTAAGTGTCTTAAGAAATAATACATACTACAGTAACAAGAAGAACTAGTTGGAAATATGTTCGATAGCATCTGTGATACTTATGAGCGAGTTAATGGTGTGAAGTTCCCATAAGTCGACTCAGTATCACCAACCGTGTGCTTTATAATACTAATAATAACTGGGTTTAGTAGGTAGTTCCGTGCGTTCGGTAGATGAATTATTTGAAATTTAGCTTTCTCAAGTACAGTTAGTGTCATGGGCATGGGAATTTCGTGCTCTAGGCCTATTCTTTTTTTTTGCTATTTTGCATAAAGATCAGTAGCAGTGTGCAGAATCGTTTGCCTGTGCATCATTTCAATTCGCAGTCAAAATATGAATTGCTTGCAACTGTATTAATTGTCTATAGAGCGAAACTATAGTGTAATAATTCAATGCATTGCACACTGCATGGATTTAAAAAATCAAGGTGAAGGTGTCTCAATATGCTGTTTCACGTAGCTGTACATAAATACAGCAACTTAAAATATCTAAGAGTGTTATGTGTAGCAAAGTTATTCGAGATTGTTTCACATTCGTCATTATTAGTATTATTACTGCAATTTTGTTTTTCATTGTCTTAAATTCATATTTTTTATTCGGTGTCCTGCATTTATATTTTACATTTCCACTTCGAATGTATTTAATTGCGGTTTCATTAGTTTAAAAAACGTACAGTTAAAGTCCTATATACATACAACTCTTAAATAGTTTTCGAAAGGACTCCCAAAAATGACAAGAACTACATAAAAGTTTCTTTTGAATGATATTATACTTAGATTTTTGAATTGTTTAATTTAAGGTTTCCATTGAAGGTTTTTTCTTTAATTCTTTCTTTTATTAAGAATTCGCTAGCACTAGTTTATTCGTTTGTTTCTTCTTCATAAAATGGTGTGATTTAACATATATCTCACTGAGGATGCACATATTACTGATGGCTTCGACAATATGCGTTATAGAAAAACCAGTGTTAAAATTGGACTGGTAAGAATGAGGCGCATGTTTGCCAACATGTTTTCTTAACAAATTCGCCAATCTATAACTCTCATGTTGTGTCTAACACTTAGGTAGCGCTTTATTTTATTTTGACAAAGAAATTAGTTCTCATAACCTGTCGACTTTAAGGGTTATAACTCGCACAGCTTCTTTATTTAAGTAGGCTTACACACACACGTGCGCACACACACACAGTTCGGTGAAATAAAATAACGTGAGCTTTGTACATTTATTAAAGGAATAAGAAGGTAAAGAAAATTGCGATTGCTTGTCAGTACGCTGTAGCGACGAATCGCCCGCAGATCGAAGTAGCGACAAATTAGTGGTAAAGGTAATCACAGTCTGATGTAGCGATGGATAGCCCGCAGATCGTAATAGTCACAAGTACGTAATTTTAGAAACAAGGATGCCCAACTGTTGTACACTTTTACTCTGTCCAGTTAATTTCCTACTTCAGTTCCCTTCTATTTGCTTATTGTATAGCAAGTAGGAGTAAATATTCCCTCTCGGAGATATCTTTGATGTTTTCGTCATGCAACCAGTAGCAGTATTTCCACCGTGTACATGTTCAATCATAATGTTTCCACCGTAATCTCACTCTCACTCTGTCGAATTAATGGCCCTCTTCAGTTTCCTTTCCTTTTGCTTATTGTATGGCAGCTAAGAGTAACATTTTCTCTCGGGAATATCTACGCTGTTTCCACCATGCAACAAATCACAGTGTTTCCACTGTTATCATAGTGTTTTCACTGTAATCACAGTGTTTCTACTGCAGTTTCAATTGTATTGCATCATTTAATTGTCATAATCTCTGAATGGCAAGCATTTAGAGTCGTAAATATCAAGTAATTAGAAGTAAAAGGTAATTATGATTGTTGGATCACAATCTCATGTAGCGACATATCGCCCACAGATCGTAAAAGTACTTAATTCTGGAAAAAAAGATGTCCAACTGTTGTGCACCCTGACTCTGTCGAGTTAATGGCCCTCTTCTATTTCCTCTCCTTTGCTTATTGTATGGCAGCTAGGAGTAAATATTTTCTCTCGGGAATATCAACGCTGTTTCCACCATGCAACAAACCACAGTGTTTCCACCGTGATCACAGTGTTTCTACTGCAGTTTCAATTTTATTGCATGATTTAATTCTCACAATTTCTATTGGCTATTCAGAGTCGTAAATATGAAATAATTAGAAGTAAAAGGTAATTACGATCACAATCTGATGTAGCGACGGATCGCCCACAGATCTTAATAGCCACAAGTATGTAATTCTAGAAACCAAGTTATTCCACTCTTATGTACCCCAACTCTGTCGAGTTAATTGTGCTGTTCTTTTTTCTTTTTTTATTGTAAGCAGCTAGGAGTAAATATTCTCTCTCGAGAATATCTATTGTTTCCACCATGCAACCAATTACAGTGTCTCCATCGCGATAACAGTGTTTCCACTTCAATTTCAATCATATGGCATGATTTAATATATGGTTGCACTTAAT
Source organism: Agriotes lineatus (assembly GCA_940337035.1). Lineage (NCBI taxonomy): Eukaryota > Metazoa > Arthropoda > Insecta > Coleoptera > Elateridae > Agriotes > Agriotes lineatus. The sequence continues at coordinate 56,520,566 of OW679196.1, forward strand.
CCAGTGTTAATTAAGCTGAAAAAAATATTCGAGGCCGAAATCTGATATATTTTAACAGTTGCAGCTGCACATGCAAACAATATATTACATTTTATACATATACACAAAAATTACCGTTTAAAATCTTGTAGTGTTCATTTGTGTGTCCATTGCTATAACCTCTAAGTCGCGTCCTCACACTGTAGAAATCTTTAACTTTTCTTTTACTGCCATTTGAATAAAAATCGACGACGACTAACTTACAATAAGATTATACGATTGCTACATCTTTTTAAATCGAGAAGGAATGTATAGGAATATTTCTTCAAGTTTTCCTTCCATAAAACTTAGCCGGATTTACCGTACTTCAAACCCACTATCACCAGCTTGTAATCGAAGCAGAAACTTACACATGCTTTCGAAGGCATACTTATATCAATACACGTCCAGAAGAGAGACGGTAAACCTTCTTTACACGTGTATACATCTGAAATGGAAACAAATTACCACGAGTTATCTACCCATACCTAGTGCCTAGTACCTATAGATATATCATCTGAAGCTTTCGCGGTTACTCAACTAATCAATGTATTTTGGCTTAGACCGCGTCGTTTTTGTAGATAAATACTCACAATTTTTTTGGCTTTATGTGCGTGCTTTACACCTTGTGAACGCACCCTTTGAGCTCTGAGCAACTTTGACTCTGATGATGCAAGCTGCAATGTCTTGCGAAACGTTAGTCTATATAGGTGCACAAACAGCAAAAACGCCAATTACGCCTTGTACCCTTGTTCGCAAGGTACTCAAACAACACGGACTAAATTCTGGGTGGCTTGTAAGAATTGATGAGCCACCAACGGACATCTTTATTACAACAATTTTTCTTTGGGTTCACAAGGTATAAGGCACATAACGCCAAAAAATGCTGAGTGTTTAGCTACAAAAATGATGCTGTCTAAGCCGAAATTTAATTTTAATGTTGACGATAGCCCCAGATTTAATTAATCGTTACATGGTAAATTTTGTCAAATTTACGTACGTGTCACTTAGGAAGACAGGTACAGGCCATCCGAAGTAGAAACATGCTCGCGGCCCTTTTGACCCTGTTGCAACCGCACACGAGGAAGAAGCCTTGTGCCTAATCGCAGTAATCCGTGCTCGTGATCAATTCGCCGTCCAAATTCGGTTTTGCGTTCCAAGCGGGCATTTATAATAAATCGCGAACCACTTCAAATCATCCTTGAGCTACTCCACCTCCGTATCCTTAAATAGTTCTAATGGGTGGTTGCCCCTGTCTTGGATTATTTGTAGGGCACGGTGCCGGGGCGCCGTTTGCGCCAGCGTTCTTTCAGTACGAGCACCCGGCGTCGCGAGGTCAGACGTCGACGTCGTCCTCGCGTCCTATAACCCATAAACGTCCATTATCCTTACTCCACGTCGTACCTTCGCATAGTTCGGCGACTCGCGCGTTTGTTCAAATGTGGGGCGCCCCACGTGCAAATTGTTCGGCGCGGATTGATTTTCATTCACTGTCGCATTTCGACGCTATTGTGCTCGCCGGTGTCTTTTTTGAGTGTTATACGAGGTCTAATTAAATTTCCTTTAAGAGAAAATTGATGTCTAATCGTTGGTGTGCAAGCTTACTTTCTTTTCAACAGCGGGTGAGAGGAGAGAAACAAATTAAAAGCTTTTTCAAGTACTCATTCATATATGTATAAGAAAGAAATTTAATAAGAAGGCAATAAGAATATTTTAAAACTTGCAAACTTTTTATTGTGTACTCAGGATAAGCGCCCCATGCATGATGGGGATTTCCTAAACGGTAAGATATGAAGACGTTAAACTAAAAGAAATGCAACATCATAATTGTTGCCATGGCCCACATTCAGATTCTACCATTTTTTGTTTCTTTTTCACTACAGACTAATAAAGTACCACTTTGTGTTACAAAACGGTTTTAACAATATTAAGGCAGATTTGAAAATGATCTGGGCACAAACGTTTGTCTGACTTTATGCCCGGTTGCACCAACATCGCAGGTTAAATTACTTAACTCAAGCTAGCTAACTCTCATTAAAATTTTAATATGGATTAAATTGAGAATCGTTGCACCAACATGTTTTAAACTCAATTTAACTAACTTGAGATTTGATGTGACAACATTGCATTATCTAAACGTTAGCCGCTTCTGATTGGTTAATTGGTGACTTTGACATTGACAGTTCTCATTGACCTCACATTTGAATTCTGGGGGTATTTACAATTTATTATAAATATGGAAAAACGTCAGAGATCGTCTAATTTCACTGAAGGTGGGAAATAACTGCTATTGGAAATTGTACAGAAGTATTTTCATGTGCTGGAAAATAAAAAACCGATGGTACAACAGTGAAAAAGAAAGCAGAGACATGGAAAAATGTGGCCGAATTGTTTAACGCTTCTTCTAACAATGTTTAAAGACTATTCTTTCCCACGCAACAAATGCTCTTTCAATTACATTTCTTGTATGTATATGAGCTAAATTATATCGCTGTTCTGCTGCAGAAGTTGGATTCAGAAGTGGCGTTAATAAATAACTTCTGCGGCCATAACCGCTGTTACCCAAAAACCAACAAGTGATATACTCTCTAGTTTCAAATTTCGCTCGAAGGGAACAGGAATTAAAAATTGTACTGTCATGTACTGAACCAGGCCAGCGAGCTACAATATCCATAATTTTTAAACGTTATCTGATTATTTATCGAAAACCATCCTTTTCTATTTCGGTATAGTTCAGCATTTTCTCCACCTGGCGATAAAATTTTTATATGGATACAATCAATTACACCAATCACTCTAGGAAATCTGTGAATTTCAAAATATGTTGCCATGCAGATCTGCTAGCTTCTAGAGAATATGGCATACATATCAATTCTTGTGTCTTAGATGCAATTAATTCGGTTATTCGTGGAATTATTCTGCATACAGTAGATTTGTTCACATTTATATGATCAGCCAAAACTACAGTGACTATATTGTAGCCAAAACTTGCTGAAAGCTGCCAGTGGCATAAAATCGTAATGTTATTCAAAGCTAATTTAACTATGTCAAGGTATGTTTCGATTACTGTTGTCTTCTAAATGATTAATTTCAAACATATCCAAAATGTCTTGCACAACAGTTTTACTAAACCGATATCTCATTTTAAAATCCACATCGTCATACATATCCATGGGATTATTCCTCTTCCGATATATTTTGGGCCTTGGTATCAAATTAATTAATTCCAGGAGTTCTACAGTCTACAGTACCACCAGAATCACTGTTATCTGTTGATTCACAGTCGGAAAACATTTCGATTAACCAGATAGTAGATTGCAGAATTATATACATAAATTAATTTGTCTAATTAACAATAACTACTATAGAATATGATAAATACATACAATATTTCATAATAAAATTAATAATAAATGGCCTGAATTTCTATTTGCTGATAACTGTACAGCTAAAATAGAAATATGAACTGTCAAAGTATCACTCATTAACCTGGAATTAAATTTTAACCGCAGAAATTTCAGTAGTTAGATAATACAAGTTTGCTAACTACTGATTAGGGTGAATAATGGTTGGTGCAACTGAAAACACGCTAACTACAGTTTAGTTAATATGAGTTACTTAACTCATTACTAACCAAGGTTGGTGCAACCGGGCATTAAGTTTTATTAAGCTATGATTGTATAAATGCAAAATCAGTTTGGTATAGTAAACTGTCAGTAAGTAGTCGACGAAACCGAAGAAAAACAAGTAAATACTAGTGGACATATATATACATAGTTGTATGGTTTCTTGTCGTGTTGTGGTTTTAAATATTTACTATTAATATTGCATGTTTCACTTCTTTCTGTATTTTTGTGTGAAACAACAGCTCAAAAAGCTTAGCTTAAATATTTTCGTAACACTGATCTTAATTTATAAATAAAATTTAAGTAAGCATACAAACAGTGTAAATGCAAATTAAACAGTACAGTAAACACTGTTTATAGCACTTATAACACGGAAAATAGCTATTTATGTATCAACTTGCAAAATGAAAGTGTTTTTCACACTAGACTAGACTAGACTTGCATACAAGATCGTCTGTAATTTTGTGTTATATTAATTTTTACAGTAAATAAATTTACTTAAACCGACAAAGTTGTTCTAAATTTTCATATTAGCACTAATGTCAATATTAAATCTCGTATTCCAACTAATGCGAATATATGCATTATTTTGACGTTGAAAACGACAACAAAATGTCATTATATTAGGTCAAAATTACAGAAAATACATATCAAAATTTATTGAAACTTAAACTACAAGACATAAAACATAAACTACTTGTTGTAATATTAGACTTTTTTAGAATTATGGGCGGACGTATATAAAAAATTGTATAGAATGGACAAATGTCGATGTTTTCATAGGTAAACTCGATAACTATAGGAGATATGGAAAAATGGACCACCCATCCTCAATCTTTTTTTTCCGAGGAAAGCTTAATGGTGTCAACCAAAATTGGATATCGTTTTTTGTGTTTGCGTTACAAACCAAAATTCGATTTTTCGACTCGTTTTGGGGCTATATCTCGCTTATTTATAAAAATAGAGAAGTCATTTTTACGTTCTTCGGGCACTGGTACAAATGGAGTGAGGTAGTTAGTTTTTCAAAAAAAGTTTTGTACTTTGAGTTGTAATTACCAGAAAGTTGTATTTTTTATATAGAACCCATAGTTGTATTGGACACCATAAGAAAGAGATTTTTTCCCATTGCAGTGATATTTATCATAATATATACTATAACATACAGTGCTCGTCATAAATTTTAACACATAATTTTTGTATTATCTATTTATCAGAAAATTTTATTCTTGATAAAAGTCTCTGAATCTTATCAAACAAAAAATGCACTTACCAAAATTTAAATATATTCTTTCGTATACGGGACGTTCAAAAATATGAAAATGGTACAAGAAAGAAGTACATACCTTTATTTTTTAAAATAGACCTGCTCCGAAAAGCTATTTTCATTGGTTTCTCCTATTTTTTCTTACCATTCTGTGTATTACCGAATGAGATACGTCAACTTATCAAGTTAACTTATCAGCGAATACGATAAAGGTGTACTGTCAAACTTCAGCTTCCTCATTTAGCAACCAGGATATTACGTGATTTGAAATTACTGCTAAAAATCTCATTTTTGTGTAAAAAAATGCATCTTAAAAAATTAATAACAAACGATCCGAACATCAGTAATAATTCAAATCAATTATAATTTTTAATAGAATGTTATAACAAATATTTGAAATTAATATTTTTATTTCATACTGATGTCAAAAATTACATTTTTCGGATTATTTATGGTACAAAAAATGGAACATTAAAATCCTAGTACTTTAAAGTAAAATTTTAAAGTTCAAGTACTTTAATAGTAGTTTATGTAACTAGTCCTCAAAGCAAGGCTTTAGGGGACGAGTCGTAATGTTTCCGGACGAGGCAAAGCGAAGCGCAGCCGAGTCCGTAATATGAAGATGAGTCCTCTAAAGCCATTTGAGGACGTGTTGCATACAACGTTTTTTTGTATTAGCTCTCCAAACATTATAATATGAAGTTTCAATTACCGTTAAAGCGGCATTATATTAGGAGGCCGCGCGAAAATGTATTTTTCGCTCCCCAAACTGGTTACTTTGGAAATTGTCTAGGATCCTCAAAATGGCCATTTAGAGGCCTTGTACTTAAAGTCGTCATGGCAACTAATGTTTGAGTCCGCTAAAATGTTGCCCTGACGACTTTAAGTACAAGGCCTCTAAATGTCCATTTTGAGGATCCTAGACAGTTTCCAAAGTAACCAGTTTGGGGAGCGAATACAAAAAAACTTATTTATTGTACAAAAAATGGAACATTAAAGTCCTAGTACTTTAAAGTAAAATTTTAAAGTTCAAGTACTTTAAAATTATACGTCAGTTGTTGACATGACATTTGAAATGATTTACAACTTTTCACTTAAAATTCATTAAACTTGCAGTATGAAATAAACCGTTGTATTCACCACGAACGAAAAGTGTTTTTAAAGGTCCTCGCAAGTAATTCCGTCCTCGGCTGACGCCTCGGACGTAAACAACTTTCTCGTCTTTAAAATGCCACTTTTTGTTCTAGATAAATAAACTACTATTGTGTATTTCGAAAAATGAGGGTACTTTATTCTTGAACCATTTTCATATTTTCGAACCTCCCCCGTATACGCAAAAGGATATTTAATTATTGAAAGTGCATTTTTAACTTGAGAATATGCAGATACTTTTATCAAGAATAAAATGTTCTGATAAATGGATAATGAAACAATTTTCCGTATGTATCCAAATGTATCACGGACACTGTATAATATTACAAGAAACAATGCCATAGCCACAAAACGAAACGTCGAAAAATCGAACTTTTGTTTATAATTTGAAAACAAAAGACGGATAGCCAATTTTGGTTTTCACCATTAAGGGGTGGGGAGAGGTCATATCACCTATAGTTCTCGAGATTTCGTAGGACAACATCGAAATTTGCCTACCCTGTACAATGCATGTGTGATAAAAGCATTATTAATATACTTATATGATTATACAACTCGGCTATCGCCTCGTTGTGTAAATTTCATTCGCGTATGTTAATAATGCTTTTATCCCACTTGTATCGTAAATATATATTATACCATAATTTTAATGTCAACATAACCTTAAATATCTAATACCTAATTAAATCTTATGTCTCGGTTAAAATCGTAGAGAAAATAGTGTATGACACACGTGCATAACTGCCATTAAATCATTAGCGTCGTTAAAAACTCGTCGCATGTGCTTTAAAGGCTTATTTATACTCTAGCTTCATAAAAAGCAATTTTTTATGTATTTTTAGTTTTTAATATTAACTGCTTTTTTAGCATATCGAGAATGACTGTTCTCTACAAAAATAGTAATTTTAGTATTCACTAAAATATTTATTTAGAATTTATATTCCCCTCTTTACTGATTGCCTGTAAAATTTCACCATATGTATGTCTAGTATTATATTTGAAATAGTTGTATGTTTGTTGTCCACTAATATTCATATCCTATCTGCGCGTACTTTCCTCCAAACTTCTGTTATTTTAGTTCCTTTTTCGAAAGTCAAACTGGTTTCCATTTGGTTATTTACTAAACTAAACCAATTAAGCAACACATCGTGCAAAAATGGAAAAATTACTCGATCGCTTTTGGCGTAGATGGGAAAAACTACGTTAATGTAAATATCTTGAAAATCCTATAAAATATTTGAGCTCAAATTCCAAATCTGTGCTAAAAAGTATCTCGACAAATTCGAAATCGATTTGCGTTATCATTAATAATATCCTAATTATACACATACAAGTGAACAACGAATATTGAAAAAGTAATTTTTTCAGTCTGTTGTGAAAATGAAACAAAGAATTGGCAGGATTTTAAAGTGGATCAGTGCTACACTAATTAGTGCTTCTAATTTAATCGAGTTTATATCTGAGCGTTTATGAAATTCTCATGCATTTTAATCCTATTCTGAACACATCGAATACATACAGGCTTTATTTTTATATCATCAGCAAACGAACACTTGAGTTTATTCGAATATAAATAAAACAAGCACGTTAGGAATATTACATTATATTATAAGTGAGCAAAATAAGTCATTATACGCGAGTGAGATTTTTGTTTGGTAATTCTCATAAAACTATGATGGCTTTTCACTCACGTATGATATACGACGTTTTATCTTACAGTAGCAGCTTTTGTACAATAATATTCGAAGCAATAGAAGTAATAGCAGTGTACAATAATATACTATTATACGAATTTTTGTATTATTTTTGAACATGGAATGCTCACTTTTTATTTGTTGGTGGTATCAACATACACCCTCCATAAAAAGCTTTTAATAGCAGAGTTTCTCAGTAAGAGAAAATGCTCATTAGCTATGACTCAATTATCTCTCGATATGAATTTTCTAAGAAAAGTTAGCTTTCAATTTCATTTAATAACGACATTTCAACTTAAAATGTAAATGTGCGTGGAAGTCACACAACTTCGTTAAGCTGATTAGATGTAAATTGTACACCTTCCAAGATATTTTTAGAAATATAAATCGTTAAAGTACAGACTAGATAGGATTGCACGAAACTCGAACCCTCGTGAGAAATTTAAGAGAAAGAGCGATCCATTAAAAATTGAAGTCCATCACTTACAGCGAAATATTGGCTGTACGTTCTGTAAAGCGTCGTATTTGAAGCCTCAAAATAATGACGCTGTTAGATTGCCACTTTCAGTCTATTGGGCTTTAAATATTAATGAAGAAGTTCAAAAATTGCACTTTATGGACTTTTAAAATTTATTTTTATTTTTATTTAAAACTTTGCTGAATTTTCTGAAAAGTTAATAAATTGAGTATTTTACTGTCGTCTCTTTAACAAGGAATTAACATTCGTATACCTTGTTTCAGAGTACATACCTTAAAAGACATACATCAAAAAAGCTCATATAAAGTTGACAATTGATTAGTCAATTATAATTGCATTATAAAATGATTTATGAGTCACTTTAAACAGTTATTCGTTAATTAACATTTTTTGTTATCACAATAATGTCCAATTGTGATTTACGCCGAAAGCCGTAACATAAGAACGAATAATGGTCTGATGTAATTTCTTGTAAAGTACTGAAAACCAATTTTAATTCTAATAGACTCTTTTCAAAATTTGTAACACATTTGGGAGTATACAGGGTGATCTAAGAGCTGCGGACATAATTTTGGTGTCTGATTAATTATGCAGTTTGGAGCAAAACAATAGTATACCCATGATTGATCATCAAGGGTCACCGAATTATGAAATGGTTATTTATAAAACTTCATTCTAGTTTTTAATGCCGCGGACAAAGTTATAGATCCCATTATTCAATTATACTAGTCAACTTGATACTATTCTTTAACATTTTATTTTATGAATCAAGGATTCTAAGGTCAGTTCAATTGGATAGTGTTAACTTGTCATTTAATTTTCATACCTCATAAATTTATGATATGATCAATGTCTTCAAGTGAATAAAAGTGTATAAATAGCCATAAAATATAATTTCGTTATATTTTATTACGTTATAATTAACATGAAACAAATATATGACAATCCAGCTGTCACATACAGTAACCTATCTTCATGACACATATATTTTCATGCCTTGCTGGATTAAATTGTTTAAGAATAATAGTAGATTATATTATAAGTGAGAGAAATGCATCATTATTTGCGAGTGAGAATTTTGAATCGCGAGTGCCCCAGCACGAGCGATACAATTTCTCACTTCTCTCTTACAGTAGCAATTCTTGTGCCTAAATAGTTTGCGCAGTCAGAATATGTCGCGAAATAAATGTATAATTAGTCGTCTATGATTTGTGATATACGTTTGACAGTACTGAAGTGTATTGGCAGTACTGAAGTGTATTGTCAGTCTATGTCAAATTCGAGGTTCGTAGGTTAGGTTTTGTTTGTTATTTGACACAGGCTGACGCAAAACTTAACTTGAAAATTACGAATTTGACATAGCTTGACAGTGCTACCAACAGTGCAGTAGTATAAATAATGAAAACTCACTTGTGAATAAAACTTCATTTTAGTCACTGAAAATAGTTGTATAATGTATGGTAATAGGCACTACTGTAAGATAAAATCTTGTATCTATAGTCCATTTACTTGACATCTGCACTGTCAGTGTCAAATTTAAAAAAAATGTCTTGACTATACCTCAAAAATAATGTGTTTTTTATTAGACTGTACAGTAATTTAATTGTTAAAATGTGAAAAATAGCAGTGGTGCCAACATGATGTCAGTTTGACAGTGCAGATGTCAAGTAAATGGACTATAGATTACATTGAAAATAGTATTTCAGTTGCATAACTGTGTCCTCGGCATTAAAAAATCGAGTATTAATGTCTCATTTTATGGAAAACATATCACACAAATTACACAAAATCGCATTTCCTAACGTGTTTACTGGAAGATTCTTACTAATTTTGATAAAAAACTTTACATTTTAAATCGAAGTAATTGTAAATGTATATATTATAAAATAAATGTTAATGTATTGAAAATAAAGTAGGTATGTTTTCGTTTTTTTTTGCATGTCAATTTGATGTAAAAATTAATTTTTTATCACTAGTAGTGAAATATTTTTATTTCATAACTAATTGCGAAAAATATGACGTTCCGAAACTATTCAGTTTTAAAAAGTGACACTCAATATGTCAAAATGTAAAAAAAACTTTGCGTACAAATGCATTATAACGAAAAATCAAGTGTCTCTTTATAACACTAGTAAAATAAAGTTTAGGTTATTTTACTGGTACTATAATAGTATATTATGATACGAGTTTTATAAGAAATATTTTGTAGCACGCACGGATTTAGGGTACGACGAGCGAAGCGAGGAGTGCCCTAAAGGAGTAAGTGCTACAAAATGCCTTATAAACGAGGTATCATACAGTATTTTATCTACTTTGCCACTTTTTTAAGCAAAAAAATGAAAATTTTTAGTATTTTTATTATAGCATCGCTTTGTGTCGCAAAGTAGATAAAGTATGTTACCTTATTTTACTAGTAGTACTATAGAGTAGGTTACTTTATTTTACTAGTATTATAAAGTACCTTTACGTTAGCTGGCAATGTCAAAATATAGATGCTTTTCAGTATCCATCAAGGCACTTTAATATCAATTTTTTTCTGTCACATAATAGACGTCAAGATTATCAACTCGCTTTTTTTTTATTTTAGCAGTCGAAGATAAGGCTTTGTACACAACTCGTACATACCTTCAGCTTTATTGACTAGTCTTTTTTATTGATCTCGCTCGGCCGTAAAATAGACTCGTCAAATAAAGTTTTACATTATGTACTTGTTATATAAATAGCTATTAACATCATTACCAGATTACATCTATTTAACATAATTCCGTTTTTTTTGGGATTTTTGAGTATATAATGTTCAATTATTCGTATGTTATAAGCATCCAGTAGATACGCCAATTTTGTGAAATAATAAGTTCAGTTGAAATATGTAAATGCCAATATTGAAAAACGTCAATTCGAGATGTTATTTATTTATAACACATCCGTTATATTGTCAATAATCTTAATAAATAGAAAATATTTCTTCCTATTAGTTATCTTGCTTTTTTCTTTATGCTGTAATCAAGTGCTATCGAAGAATTTGAAAAAAAATCGAACTTCATACATGATTGGCGCTTTTTAATTTTAATCTTAAAATCCTTCTTCAATTGTATGAAACCTCAAAGTTTTCACTAAAATATTGAGCAATTATAATTATCTATAGAGCGACAGTGAAGATCTCGTTCGTATATTCTTTTTAAATTGGAAGTTTCATACATTAAGTATCGTAATTACATTTGAAATGTCATGTCAGGTCATTTTCCTCCAGTTTACAGTTACATAAATATATACATATGTGTGCGTAAAATATAACTCCAGTGTTTTGAATGATAACAAGCTGTTTTATTCGTTATGAATATTTTATGCATATAGGTGTTCACACAATAAATATCTAGAGCTTCTGAATTTAATATTTTCCTTGTGGGTTTTGAAATCCTGCTCCAATTTAAACGCACTCGGCTAAAATAAACTAACATTCTGTCACCTGGAGATTGAATTTATTATTAATTTATTCAGGTGAACTACTTTTCTGGCCGTTGCCCTGTTCGATTTCAGTCTAATGTCGTTGAATACTAGAATATTTAAAGAGAACTTATGAAGTTATTATAAGCAGGGTCCTTTTTTTAAAGCTTCATTTACGTGGATCAACTCTTCGTGTACACAGTGATCAATAAACTTGTCGTTGTGTCATTTTCAAGCAATACTATCATTTATTCAAATTGTATGTGATTACCTTTTTATTTGGGCGTTCTGCAAGTTTTTACGTTATGTTTGCTACAAAAACAAATAATACGTGTGGTTTACTTCCCCCATAATTACAAACGCTGTTGAAAAGAATATGGAACTGCACATGTTATGTTGTTAATTTAATTAATGCTCTTTGTGGTTAACATATTGCAGTAAACTGCTCTTAGGACATTGGTGCTGTAAATCGTAGTGAAAAGAGAACGTTCGCGCAGCATCTGCACTAGCTCCAAGCTCCAACAAATCTATAATGGGTATTGCACTTTAAGGGCTGTCGCCTATGAATTTGTGGCTTCTCACCGCTTTGCATAGAATTGCAAATAGTATTAAAAGGTATGAACTCAACACTTGCCGCATGGGTTCATGAATGAATACTTAGGTCATGGAAAGTGAATGTACAATGTTTAATTCAACTAGTGTTTGCAAATAAGCTTGTGATAAATACAAAGTATTACTTAAAACTGTACCGATCTACCTACGGATTACATTGTAGATTTTTTAGCGCGTTATCTTTATTTTTCAAATTTTAAATGCTTGCATTAAATTGTATTAAATTAATATACTACAGTCGTATTCCTTTAATTTTTTATGTTATTAATGTTGCCCCTGCCTGAAGTTTTCGCTCTCTAACGTCAGTTCTATTTAAAACTAATTACGTTTACATAACAGCACTACTAGTTCTGTTAATCAATGCCCGTATTTACGCACTTATGCACAACGATAACTAAATAACGGCGCGTGCAAATTTGATTATAAGTTTGAATTTTAAAAATGGATGAGAGGAGGAAGAGAGAGAGGTAGATGTTGTCCATGTCTTGATGTCTTAAAATTGCAATCGGGCTGTTTTAGCAATTAATCAATTTTACGCAGTCTTCAATCACGTAAATTAGATTCATACTCCCCATCAATTTCAAAATTTAAACTTTGGAGAACATCTTAACGTACACGTACTTTCTCGTTTAACAGTATGAACTAGAATCAAATCATGTAGCAACGAAATTAAAGTCATGTCCTCATGTCGTGTTGTTTAACTTGCGCTCATAAAAAATGGACCACTGTAATTACCTATAACGACGAACATAGAGAACACATATCCAGATAGCTTATTGAACGGTATTGATGAATAAATATTAAAGTAAATAAAGCTTTCGTTCATGTACAATCACTTCATAAAACAATGATTCGAAAGGAAATCCCAAATTAAAATAGTAGCACCTTGATATTTTGATAAAATTTTCAGCAAAAACGCACAGTATATTATATTTTTGTCCATATCTTTCATGCGTTAGGATTTATTGACATGTGCTCCTATGAAACTTCCACCGATTTCTATAATAAGAGCCTCTTAATATTATAACAGTTAAATCGAATGGGGTTGTGAACCTAACAACACGAATTAATAATGATTTCACTTTTTTGCAGCCGCCATCACTGCCCACACAATCCTGAGCAATACAACGACCATTTGCACCCTGAAGGACCTTTCTATGACAAACCTAAGGAGGTTCCTATCACTCGTGGCGAAAGAGCACCCATTATAATCCCCAAAGATAACCTGAAACCAGAGGGAGACTTTGAACGACCAAAGCCCGAAGAATGGCGTCCAGGCGAGAGAGCTCCCGTCAAAGACCGCAAGACAATCTGCGCCCAGAGGGCGATTTCGAAAAACGAGAACCCCAACAGTGGTCGCCTGGAGATAGAGCACCTGTTAGGAGACCGCAAGATAACCTACGCCCTGAGGGTGAATTCGAAAAGAGACGGCCAGATGAGTGGAAGCCGGGTGAACGAGCTCCCGTGAAAAGACCACAAGATAATTTGCGTCCAGAAGGTGATTTTTCGAAAAACGTACCCCTGAGAAATGGCGTCCTGGAGAGCGTCCACAACCGCAGAGGCCCCAGGATAATTTGCGGCCCGAAGGTGATTTTGAAAAGCGCGAACCTCAGAAATGGTCGCCTGGAGAAAGAGCTCCTGTAAAGAAACCTCAAGATAATTTGAAACCAGAAGGAGATTTCGAAAAACGCACCCCAGAGAAATGGCGTCCTGGCGATCGCCCTGAAGCTAAGAAACCTCAAGATAATTTGCGACCAGAAGGTGAATTCGAAAAGCGCAAACCGGACGAATGGAAACCAGGCGACCGCGCTCCAATTAAAAGGCCAGAAGATAATTTACGACCGGAAGGCGATTTTGAAGTTCCAAAACCAGAAAAATGGAGTCCTGCCGAACGCCCAAAACAAAAGAGACCCCAGGATAACTTGAAACCAGAGGGTGATTTTGAACGGCCAGAAAAAACTGAATTTAGACCTGCTGAGCGACCAGTTGCTAAACGTCCACAGGATAACTTACGTCCCGAAGGAGACTTTACGGGAACCACCACGATATCAGAAGATTATCAGATTTACAGAGGAGAAAGAGCTGATATCACTCGCCATGTAGATAACATCATCGTTAGTGGAGAATTTACTGGTAAGTCCAAACAACAACAATTATTACAATAGAAAATAATATAATTCTTAAATAATTTCAGATGTAACCACAAGTAAAACTACATTTACTGGCGAATCTGGTCCTAGACCGAGTCCGATACGTCGTAATACTTGGACAAAAATTGAAGGAGATTTTGTTACAGATACAACAAGTCGTTCCGACTTTGTTGATCATGCTACAGTCGAAAAAACAACCATAGTAAAGAAACGTAAAGACAATCTTATTGTAGAAGGAGACATGACGTTTGATACTTCAAGTCATGTCGACTTTACAGAAAAAGTTACTCCGGTTCAACCTCGTAGACGACGAACTTGGACCAAAGACGATGTTGATAAATTCTATTCAACGCAAAATACAGAAACCACAACAACAACTCAGGAAGTATACAAAACATTTGATAACACCGATGTTCGTCAAACTGTGGTAATCAGAAGAGATAATCTTAGACCAGAAGGGCCTTTCGAAGGAACTCCTAAATCAAAAGAAGACTATGTTCCCAAGCTGACAGAACGTCCAACTCCTAAAAAACCACAAGACAATTTAAAACCAGAAGGGGACTTTGAGAGACCCGAGAAACCAAAATACAAGCCAGGAGAAAGGCCTACACAAAAACGCCCCGAAGACAATTTACGCCCTGAAGGTGATTTTGAACGCCCAGAAAAACCTGGCTACAGACCTGCAGAAAGGCCACAGCAGAAACGCCCTGAAGATAATTTGCGCCCTGAAGGAGACTTTGAACGTCCTGTGAAACCTGGTTATAGTCCTGGTGAAAGACCTACACCTAAACGCCCTGAGGATAACTTAAAACCAGAAGGAGATTTTGAAAGGCCAGAAAAACAGCGATATAGGCCCGCAGAACGGCCACAGCAGAAACGCCCTGAAGATAATTTACGTCCGGAAGGAGATTTTGAACGACCAGACAAACCAAAATATAAGCCAGGTGAAAGATCAACTCCTAAGAAACCCGAAGATAATTTGCGACCAGAAGGTGAATTCCAACGTCCAGAAAAGCCAGAATATAGTCCTGGTGAACGCCCTAAACAGATACGTCCCAACGATAATCTACGTCCTGAAGGTGACTTCGAACGTCCAGAAAAAACTAGATACAAACCTGGTGAAAGACCATCTCCACAGAAACCTCAGGACAACTTACGACCTGAAGGAGATTTTGAACGACCCGAGAAACCCGGATATAGACCTGCGGAACGTCCAAAACAGAGAAGACCCGAAGATAATCTTCGTCCTGAAGGTGATTTTGAACGACCTACTCCAACTAAAATGGGCCCTGTTGAGCGTAGAACTCCTATCAAACATGACGATAACCTACGTCCAGAAGGTGACTTCGAACGTCCCGAAAAACCAGGATACAGACCAGCAGAGCGGCCGAAGCAAGTACGTCCTGAGGATAACTTACGACCGGAAGGAGATTTTGAACGCCCTGAAAAGCCTGGATACCGTCCAGCTGATCGGCCAAAAGCAAGCAAACCCGAAGATAATCTTCGCCCTGAAGGTGATTTTGAGCGACCTACTCCAACCAAGATGGGTCCTGTCGAACGTAGAACTCCTATCAAACATGACGATAACTTACGTCCAGAAGGTGACTTCGAACGTCCCGAAAAACCAGGATACAGACCAGCAGAAAGACCGAAGCAGGTACGTCCTGAAGATAACTTACGACCGGAAGGAGACTTTGAACGCCCTGAAAAGCCTGGATACCGTCCAGCTGATAGGCCAAAAGCAAGCAAACCCGAAGATAATCTTCGCCCTGAAGGTGATTTCGAACGACCTACTCCAACCAAGATGGGTCCTGTCGAGCGTAGAACTCCTATTAAACATGACGATAACTTACGTCCAGAAGGTGACTTCGAACGTCCCGAAAAACCAGGATACAGACCAGTAGAGAGACCGAAGCAGGTACGTCCTGAAGATAATTTACGGCCTGAAGGAGATTTTGAACGCCCTGAGAAGCCTGGATACCGCCCAGCTGAAAGACCAAAAGCAAGGAAACCCGAAGATAATCTTCGCCCTGAAGGTGATTTCGAACGACCTACTCCAACCAAGATGGGTCCTGTCGAGCGTAGAACTCCTATCAAACATGACGATAACTTACGTCCAGAAGGTGACTTCGAACGTCCCGAAAAACCAGGGTACAGACCAGCAGAGAGACCAAAGCAGGTTCGTCCTGAAGATAACTTACGGCCGGAAGGAGACTTTGAACGCCCTGAAAAGCCTGGATACCGTCCAGCTGATAGGCCAAAAGCAAGCAAACCCGAAGATAATCTTCGCCCTGAAGGTGATTTTGAACGACCTACTCCAACTAAAATGGGCCCTGCTGAGCGTAGAACTCCTATCAAACATGACGACAACCTACGTCCAGAAGGTGACTTTGAACGTCCTGAAAAACCAGGATACAGACCAGCAGAGCGACCGAAGCAAGTACGTCCTGAAGATAACTTACGGCCTGAAGGAGATTTTGAACGCCCAGAGAAGCCTGGATACCGTCCAGCTGAAAGACCAAAAGCAAGCAAACCCGAAGATAATCTTCGTCCTGAAGGAGATTTTGAACGACCTACTCCAACCAAGATGGGTCCTTCCGAGCGTAGAACTCCTATCAAACCTGACGATAACTTACGTCCAGAAGGTGACTTCGAACGTCCCGAAAAACCAGGGTACAGACCAGCAGAGAGACCAAAGCAGGTTCGTCCTGAAGATAACTTACGGCCGGAAGGAGACTTTGAACGCCCTGAAAAACCTGGATACCGTCCAGCTGATAGGCCAAAAGCAAGCAAACCCGAAGATAATCTTTGGCCTGAAGGTGATTTTGAACGTCCTACTCCAACCAAAATGGGTCCTGCTGAGCGTAGAACTCCTATCAAACATGACGATAACCTACGTCCAGAAGGTGACTTTGAACGTCCTGAAAAACCAGGATACAGACCAGCAGAGCGACCGAAGCAAGTACGTCCTGAAGATAACTTACGGCCTGAAGGAGATTTTGAACGCCCAGAGAAGCCTGGATACCGTCCAGCTGAAAGACCAAAAGCAAGCAAACCCGAAGATAATCTTCGTCCTGAAGGAGATTTTGAACGACCTACTCCAACCAAGATGGGTCCTTCCGAGCGTAGAACTCCTATCAAACCTGACGATAACTTACGTCCAGAAGGTGACTTCGAACGTCCCGAAAAACCAGGATACAGACCAGCAGAGAGACCGAAGCAAGTACGTCCTGAAGATAACTTACGACCTGAGGGAGATTTTGAACGCCCTGAAAAGCCTGAATTCCGTCCAGCTGAAAGACCAAAAGCAAGCAAACCCGAAGATAACCTTCGTCCTGAAGGAAATTTTGAACGACCTTCTCCAACCAAGATGGGTCCTGCTGAACGTAGAACTCCTATCAAACATCATGATAACTTGAAACCTGAAGGTGACTTTGAACGTCCTGAAAAGCCTGGATATCAACCTGCGGAAAGACCCAAACAGAGAAAACCGGAAGATAACCTTCATCCTGAAGGAGATTTTGAACGACCTACTCCAACGAAGATGGGTCCTGCCGAACGTAGAACTCCTATCAAACCTGACGATAACTTACGTCAAGAAGGTGACTTTGAACGTCATGAAAAACCAGGATACAGACCAGCAGAGCGACCGAAGCAAGTACGTCCTGAAGATAACTTGCGGCCGGAAGGAGACTTCGAACGCCCTGAAAAGCCTGGATTCCGTCCAGCTGAAAGACCAAAAGCAAGTAAACCCGAAGATAACCTTCGCCCCGAAGGAGATTTTGAACGACCTACTCCAACTAAAATGGGACCTGCTGAGCGTAGAACTCCTATCAAACATGACGATAACTTAAAGCCTGAAGGTGACTTCGAACGTCCTGAAAAACCTGGATATCGACCTGCTGAAAGACCAAAACAGAGAAGACCGGAAGATAACCTTCGTCCTGAAGGAGATTTTGAACGACCTTCTCCAACCAAGATGGGTCCTGCCGAACGTAGAACTCCTATCAAACCTGACGATAACTTACGTCAAGAAGGTGACTTTGAACGTCCTGAAAAGCCAGGATACAGGCCAGCAGAGCGACCCAAGCAAGTACGCCCTGAAGATAACTTGCGGCCGGAAGGAGATTTCGAACGCCCTGAAAAGCCTGGATACCGTCCAGCTGAAAGGCCAAAAGCAAGCAAACCCGAAGATAACCTTCGTCCTGAAGGAGATTTTGAACGACCAACTCCATCTAAAATGGGTCCTGCTGAGCGTAGAACTCCTATTAAACATGACGATAACTTGCGTCCAGAAGGTGACTTCGAGCGTCCTGAAAAACCTGGATATCAACCTACTGAAAGACCAAAACAGAGAAGACCCGAAGATAACCTTCGCCCTGAAGGAGATTTTGAACGACCAACGCCGTCTAAGATGGGACCTGCGGAACGTAGAACACCAATTAAACACGACGATAACTTGCGACCAGAAGGTGCCTTTGAACGTCCTGAAAAGGCTGATTACAGACCTGGAGAGCGCCCTAAGCAAATTCGCCCAGAAGATAATCTTCGCCCCGAAGGTAACTTTGAAAGGCCTACACCAACTAAAATTGGTCCAGCTGAACGAAGGACTCCTATTAAACATGCAGACCATTTACGTCCTGAAGGAGATTTCGAACGTCCAGACAAGCCGGAATATCAACCCGGCGAAAGACCGAAACCAAAACGGCCTGAAGATAACCTGCGTCCAGAGGGTGATTTTGAAAGACCTACTTCCGTTCCACTTGGTCCTGCAGAACGCCGAACACCTATTAAACACGACGATAATTTACGTCAAGAAGGTGACTTTGAACGCCCCGAAAAACCTGGCTACCAGCCTGCTGAAAGACCAAAACAGAGAAGACCCGAAGATAACCTTCGTCCTGAAGGAGATTTTGAGCGACCTACGCCATCCAAGATGGGTCCCGCTGAACGTAGAACTCCCATCAAACACGACGATAACTTACATCCAGAAGGCGACTTTGAACGTCCTGAAAAACCAGGATACCGACCTGCTGAAAGACCGAAACAAAAAAGACCCGAAGATAATCTTCGTCCTGAAGGAGATTTTGAACGACCTACGCCAACCAAGGTGAGCCCTGCTGAGCGAAGAACTCCTATTAAACCTGATGACAATTTACGACCAGAAGGAGAATTTGAAGGCAAACCTAAGGACGATTATAGGGTTGTTCGAGGTGAACGTGTGGATATCATCAAGCGCCAAGATAACCTTAAAGTTGAAGGCGAATGGGATATTCGTCGTCGCGATGATTATACCAATGTAACAACAGTAGTCGACAAGGTTGAGGTAGTTAAACATGAAGATAACCTACGCGTCGAAGGGGAATTCACAGACGTACGTTCTAGGGATGATTATAAAGTTGTAAAAGGAGAACGTTACGAACCAACCAAACCTAAAGACAACCTTAAACCTGAAGGTGAATTTACTGATACCAGAAGTAGTGATGAATACCGCGTTGTCAAAGGCGACAGGGCACAAGTTATTATTAGACAAGATAACTTACGGATGGAAGGAGAATTTAATGAGTATAGGAGACGAGATGACTTTACAACTCAACGTGTAGAAAAAACTGAAGTTATTAAACACACAGATAATTTAAAACTCGAGGGCGAGTTCGAACGACCGACCCCTACGAAACTTGGTCCAGCAGAGCGTAGAACACCAATTAAACACGAAGATAATTTGAAGCCTGAAGGTAAATTTACTGATACAAGAAGAAGGGATGAATACCAGGTTGTAAAAGGTGATAGGGCACAAGTGATTATTAGAGAAGACAATTTACGAATGGAAGGAGAGTTCAATGAATATCGAAAACGCGATGAGTTTACCACTCAACGTTTAGAAAAAACCGAAATTGTTAAACATACTGACAATCTGAAACTTGAAGGTGATTTTGAACGACCTACTCCCACCAAACTTGGTCCAGGAGAACGACGTACGCCCATTAAACATGACGATAATCTGCATCCCGAGGGAGACTTTGACCGTCCTTCAAAACCAGACTATAAACCTGGAGAGAGACCAACGCCTACAAAGCCTCACGATAACTTAAAGCCTGAAGGTGAATTTGATAGACCATCGCCATCTTCTGTAGGACCTGGCGAACGCAGGACGCCAATCAGACATGCAGATAACCTTCATCTTGAAGGAGACTTCGATCGCCCACAAAAACCTGGTTATCGCCCTAGTGAACGCCAGACACCTAAGAAACCGCAAGATAACTTAAAGCCTGAAGGTGCATTTGATAGACCATCTCCATCTTCTATAGGACCTGGCGAACGGAGGACGCCAATCAGACATGCAGATAACCTTCATCCTGAAGGGGACTTTGATCGTCCACAAAAGCCTGGTTATCGCCCTGGTGAACGTCCTACTCCTAAGAAACCTCAAGATAATTTACGACCCGAAGGGGACTTTGATAGGCCAGACAAAGGAGGATACTTGCCGGGAGAAAGACCAACTCCAAAGAAACCACAAGATAACCTACGCCCTGAAGGTGAATTTGACAGGCCTTCGCCTACCAGATTTGGTCCTGGAGAACGCGCTGAAATTGTTAAACATCCAGATAATCTGAAACCTGAGGGCGATTTTATTGGGACTCCAAAGAACAAGGATGACTTTAAACCGACCAGGGGTGAGCGAACACCTGTTAGAAAACCACAAGATAATCTAAAAATCAACGAGTTCCAAGATACTACTATACAAAAGTCACAGTATGTTACTACAAATAAAGAAACGTTTGACAAAACTCCTAAGAAGGAATCTCCAGTTACTCCTGCTGGACGAACCGTAATCAATAGACGTCGCCATATGGAATCAAGTATTACTTTGGGTGAAGATACTACAGTGATGAAAACAACAAATCAAACTAATTATAACACATACACTAAACGTACAGACCGTCGTCAAGTAACAGGAAGTACACAACAAGTAGAGATACCTGGTACAAAATCAACTACAACTACATCCGATACAAAAACGTTGGCAGATGGAACAATTGTTACTACGACTAAACATGTAACTAATGCAACTTCAGGTGTTCAAAGATCTCAACAGACAGGCCAAACTGTTCAAACAAGTGACATTAGAAAAGATGTTGTACGTAAAGATGGCCCAGAACCTCATGGGGTTGTGTCACATAGGGAAGTTGTGAGTGCAAATGCAATTCAGAAATCATCATCACAAACCCATGTTCAGGAAAATCATCAGAAGATAATAAACAACCAGCATATTGAACGCCACAATGTACAACAGAATAACATCATTCACTCGACTAGCCATCAGGACATATCTTCAAGACAACATAGTGCCTCTCAAGTCACTAAATCTGAAAGTCATCACCGTAGAAATGTAATGCAAACAGAAGCTGATATTTCTAATCAGGTTTTACATCGCAAAGCAACACACACTTCAACCGAAGCTCTACATGCCACTAGTTCAGCTGCTTTGGCTCAAAGAAAATCAATAAGCAATTTGCATGACCAAGGGCATTATTCTACTCAAAGCAGTGACAGACGTAGTTTGAGTGCCATGCATCGTTCCAATGTCCAACAAGATGGTCATCGACGTGGTCAAGAATGGTCTTCATCTACTTACACATATGAGCGGCCACAAAAGATTGTTCGTCAGGATAATTTATCAGTCGGAGGCCATTTCTATGGGTCATCTGAGGCAAATTCTTATGGTAACTTTACTAAGCAACAGAATGTGCAGCGAATAGAAAGAGTATCACGTAGATCGAATGTTTCAAATATCAGTTTAGGTGAAACCAATGTTTCTGTAGTAACGTCATACAAGAATGAATATGGACCTAGACGAACAGGGCCTTGCCCTGCAGCTCTTGTAGATGCTCCTAAAGGGCCATTCAAACATACTAGGGATACTAAATCACATAAATTTTATATGCCTGTTGTTTCTAATTAAATCGCTATAATTTACCATTCCATTGGGAGTCAAACAGTGTAAAAATTTCCTCTAGAAAAATTAACTTGGATACATTCAAATTGTTTTTATTCATTAGGAATGAATATATATTAATTGTTCTGTCCAAAGGATGTTTTTATACTTCTGACTCTGTATATTCTAACTATTCGCATAGACTGTTTAACTAACATATTTCTAACATTGTGATAAAATAATTATTATATTTTGTTTTTGATTGTTTAATACTTACGTTGTATGTTAATCAGGTAAAGGTTATAGCTATATTTTTAACAATCTTAAATATAATTACCAATTTAAGTGTAAGAATGCATCATAAATAGCTGCAGGTTTTCGGGTTTTATATTTTATTGCTTAGGAATCCGACCAAATTATGTCTAATTTTGTATGCTGCTGAAAGCTTTATTTGCTTGTACAAGTATGAAACCCAAATAAAATATACTTTATTATTTTATTCTGTTTATTTACAATATTGTCCTTGCCATATGAATTGTTGGTTCAATTGTTTTTCTCTTCAATTTCTATTCACAATTTGTGAATAGGCAGATTGGAGAATTTGTAAACTTAAAATATACCAACAAATAAGAATAACTTATTTGTAAAAGGTGTTCAGAAATTGTAAATAATATCAATAAAATACTATTTTATAGCACTGAATTTTATTACCTATTCTTCATAGGTATATGACTATATTAAGGTATTTGGTATATGTTAATCCTGAGGGATTGCATTGTAAAATAAGTTGAAATAGTAGATTAGTGAATGAAATCTGAAAGCAAAGAAAAACATACAATTGTTTTCATCTAGTATGGCTATGGAATAGTTCCTAATTTATGAATGCAACTACGTTTATACTTAAATGTCAAACTTGACATTTGATTTTTAAGTGACTTAGTTACATTCATACATTTGGAACTATTCCAGAGCCGTACTAAATGAAAATAATTTTTGATTATACTAGAATAACTGGAAGACTGATAGGTTGATTAGCACATTTTTTGCATAGCGATCACAAAAATCGTTTTTCTTTTAACAAAAAATCGTCGAGAAAGTACCACTTTTTTAACCAAAAATCGTAAAAAAAGTAACACTTTTTTTAACCATTTTATTGAAGTTGTGAATTGTCAGTTTTACAGTTGTAAATTCTAAAGTCCTTTTCGACCAAATTTCGAGTTTCAAGGGATGACTATGCAAAAAATAACGTCAGTTTCATCAAATTCAAGGTTAGCAGGTTAGGTTTTGCATCAGCCTGTGTCAAAACTGACGGAAAACCTAACCTGCTGCTAACCTCAAATTTGATGAAACTGACAACTCGTGTGTCAGTTTTACCAACCTTGTTTTTCAATATATCATGAAATCTTGGTGCCATGAAAAAATTATCCAAATTTTTTCGCAGTTTGCTCTACTGTTACTAAAGTATTATACAGATACACTAATGAGTGTATCGTGTGTGGTGCCCCACAGAAAAAATCGACAAATCTAATGTCAAAATTATCGTCTAAATCAAAATATATATTAATGTTGTGGACAATCCGCATTTATTTTTTACTGTAAACATCTGAATCACATCCAAATCACATTTAATTTCATTCTTGAGATGCATTGCCTACCACAGGTAGCGCAAGTAGGTACTATTAAAAAAGCCTTAGAAATTCTAACATGCATAGCATTTTCCAAAAGATGAAAACTGGTTAGAACCTATTGGCTATAATGTATTTGTTTGAAATTAATTGAAAATACCTGATTCTTTAGTGTCAGTTTGACATTTCTATCATGACATATAACATCTTGACAATTTATATTTTGGTGCTTTTGCTTCAGGGTTGGCAGCGCAATTGAAACAAAGATAAACACATACGCATAGTTTTGCTTGAGAAAGGGATGGCACCAAAAAAGTATGTCTTGGTTATGTTAGCACATTATGTGAACCGTGTGTTTGTATATATACAGGGTGTTTCATTAATAATTGGAAATATTTTAACTGTAAAATCCTGGGCTCAAAATATTAATATTTAACCCAAATTACTTAGATAAAATGTGGCTCCTTACTGAGATATACGGTGTTTTATTTAAAAATTTAAAAAAGATTTTTCCCCTTTACTTTAAAACTATTTGACGTATCCGTATCATATTTGGCAGGAAGTGTAGACACTGTAAACCATATTAAATTATGTTAAATAAACATTTCTGGCTACTACCAGAGGCGTACGACAGGGGCAAGTGATTGGTTGACCCTTTCCAAATTTTACGCCACTGGCGGAATTGCCATTTTAGCACAATTTTTCGAATTTTCCTTTATATGTAAATAACATACTCTTTCTTCGTAACGATAAAGTTATTATTTTTCGAGATATTTGAAGTGAAACATAAAGCTGAACAGTTATTTTGATTTTAATATGTATTAATTATGTCGGTGTTTTTTGTCACAAGATTGCATTTATTACGCGAATGAAAGTTTAATTCGTATTACCAAAGAAACATAATGTTGTTTATTAAAATTGTTCTTTTATTTATCTTATAACAAAATGGTTCCTTTCAGAACCTCAATTTATTTTTATGTTGAATGCATCTATGTATTCGTTTCAGTAAATTTCATTAAATAACGTTATGTGTTTTTGTTAATACGGATTAAAGTTTCTTTTGCGTAATAAATGCAATCTTATGAAAAAAACAGCTACATAATTAATACATATTAAAATCAAAATAACTGTTCAGCTTTATGTTTAACTTTAAATATCTCTAAAAATAATGACTTTATCGTTACGAAGAAAGAGTATGTTATTTACATAGAAAGTATTAAAGAATCGAAAAATTGTGCTAAAGTGGCAATTCCGTCAGTGGCGTAGAATTTGGGATCAACCCATGTGGCCCCATCGGTATATAACAGCAATGAGATAACATGAACAAGAAAATAACACGTATTGCTTGAGTAAGAAAGAGATAAACACAGTAGTAAATATTCGAGTAGGCATGACGCTTATTTTAATTATGACATAAGTCAGCTAAACATGACTACTAAAATAATTTTATCGTATGGTCATCTCTTTCTTACTCAAGCATTCTATTTTGTTGTTCATGTTATCTTATTGCTGTTATATACCGGGTGTCCGTTCTCAAAGTCGAACATAGGCGATTAACATTGTATTGAACGTTTTTGCCGATCCCTGCTCGCCAATTCAACTTACAGGGAAGGTAATGATATCAATGGAAAGATAAAATTATTACGCATCAAATGATACCAATAATAATATTTACGATGCGATTTTCATTTTAAAATACTAATTTAAAACTTGGGAATTTTTAAATATGCCATGCCTTGCTTTTCAAGTTCGATAGCATTTGTCAAAAAAATTGGTAATTAATTGGCGCAAATCAGGTATTTTCTGCCAACGTCTGTTAAAATTATCTACAGAAAAACGAATGATTTCAATAAAGAACGAGTGGACGCACTAATGTTAATTCCCTATGTTCGACTTTGAGAATGGACACCCGGTATAATTATGGCCCCTTTCGTATATTGTGATAGTTGCAAATCAGGACTGGCGATTTATTGTTAAAAAAATTAATTACTAGATAGGAAGGTATTTTGGATAGAAAAACTATCTAATTATTAAAATTACAATAGTGAAATCAATCAGAAAATAAAACAGAACAGCTATACAAAAATAATGTTCTAACAAATAAATTAAAATTATTATCTTTGGGTTACGATGAATGGTTATTGAAGTTAACAGAGAGCAATTTATAATTAAAAGGTAAATAATTAGAACTAACGGGTGTTCATTAGAATTTGTGGTCTAGTCGGCTTTGGAACTGATGAAGTCATGTCGTGCATTAAATCATATGGCTGATAACTGACACTGGTGACACTGTAAGTCTATGTCAAATTCGATGTTAGCAGGTTAGGTTTTCCGTCAGTTTTGACACAAACTGACACAAAAGAAATTTATGTAATTTGTCGATGAAATGAGACAGGAGAATTGTTTTTATGTGGGGCACCACACACGATACACTTGAGCACCATGATTAGAATTTGCCACAACAAATGTTTTTCAAGGAAACATGTGAATCTTGCAATCTTGAAGAAATCGCTGCATGCAATATAATAACTTGATGTAGAAAACATAAAATGCACGCCGGCTTTTTTATGCCACAATAAATATTTGAGTTTGACATTTCATGTGTCATTCATAACTAGGTGCAGTAATCAAAAACATACGTATTTGAAAAACAAAAATAAGCATGCTGTGTTCTATAACTAGGGTGCTGTGCTCGCAATTGCAACAAATATAGAGTATATATATTCATAATCTGTAATACAGAAGAAAATAGCAGGAAAATAGTTTTTTACGTGGGAAGCTGAGTAAATTAGCCTTTATAGGTGAGCCGGATTATTTGCTGGGTGAGCGACGTAGGAGCGAGTCCTGTAATCCGGTGAGCCCCAATAAAGGCTAATTGCAAGCAAGCCGCTTACAACGTTTTATTTGCTTTTGCTGAAAATCCTAAAAATTCATATTAGTGATTAATAAAGGATGTATCTATTTGAAAACAAGGTGCTTGTAAAGTCATGATGGCAGCATTTTACAGGCACCTGGCATGTAAAGACTCATTTACCGGTCAGTTCAGACGACAGTAAAACTTTACAGGCACCTGGCCTGTAAAGACACATTTACCGAGTCAGTTCAGACGACAGTAAATGACCGTTTAACAAGTCAAGAGGAAATAAAAGGATGTTACATATCTTGGCACATAATCGTATGTAATATATTAATCACTGTTGTATACAAACGGTGCTACTTATAACATGTGAATCAAAAACATATTTAAAGTGACCTTAGACAAAAATGACATATGTCGCCGCTTGCATTGGAGCATTTGAACTACTTAATGTTGTATCTACGCTGTCAGAGTAAACTCGATCACAATGTATTTTTTCCACCGTTTCAGGTACCTAAACTACATTTCTAGCATGCGCCGTATTTAATGATTAGCGAAAATCATGAGATAAAGCAGCTTGTCTGAAAAGCTGTTTAGAACTTGTCAAATTAAGCTGACATAAAGCGACAATTATATTAATTTTATTTCCAATTTACTTTCTGAATCAATGCAAGACATACAGATTATGCCTATCTTTTTACTTCCTTTTACAATAAAGGAAGTATTGGATTCACCCCAAAAATTCGAAATTGAGTTTTCAACAGATCTTCACGTTTTAGAGTCCCCTGAACCCAAAAAAATTTTTTTTTTCATTGGTCTGTCTGTGTGTCTGTGTGTCTGTCTGTGAACAGAATATCACAAAAACGAAAAGAGGTATTTCGTTGAAACTTTATATATAAGTTTTGTGTACTATGTAGATGGGACAGCAAGCTTTTGAAGAAAATCGCATAACCGGAAGTAGGTGTTTACTCTTGTGATTTTTCAGTGTTTTCTCCTTGGCTCTCTTTGATGAATCTTTTTTGAATTACCTGTTATCGTGCGAGTTTATTTCTGCTGCCGGGGCCGTCTCTACTTTCTATTCGCCAGGCACGTCTATCATGCCGTTCCTTCTCTTGGAGACCTTTTGCTACTCTTGTTTCCTTTATATCTTGTCTCCAGCTTCTTGGGGGTCTTCCTATTTTCAGTCTTTCTGGAGGAACCGAATTTAGAATTTTCTTGGGCCAGCGATTTTCACCATATTAACCGCTTAGTTTCTACCGTTTCGATTATGGAGCTTAAACATTCATCTGATGTCATGCTTTCATTTGTAATCAATTTCAGTTTACCCCTCTTGTTCAACTACCATGTTTCGCTGCCGTACGTACATAGGTATACTCTCGAAAATTGTTTTGCAGATTACCTTGCTCTTTATTGTCACAGTTTTGCTGCATAGAATCGAATTTAACTGTTTAATTACTTTATTACTTATTTTCCCTTAGTTCTATACCACACAGCCTTTCCATCACTTTCAGTTAATGGTACGATAAGATTTAGCTAGAGAGTAATCCCTATGTCCTAATTTAAGTATGTAAGCTATCTTGACTTTCCCCTAGTTCTTACGGATGTATGTATAAACGATACAGCCTCTGAATAGTCGTACAAATAGAGATAACAACGTATCCAAGCCCCACTGCAGGAGAGCTGGGAAAATATCATTCAGCCCTGGAGATTTGAAACTGATTAGTGATTTATTACAATGCATTTTATTCCGTTGCTTTCCACCAGAGGAGGCTATACAAAACTGAATTTGGTTTACTTTTCAATTGCTGAACTAAAATACTTATTATTTTCTATAAAACTTCAAAGTAAGAGAGTTGAGTGTCTTCCGGGCGTGTGGGAGATTTTTAGGTTATCTGACTAAGAAACATTTTCAATTGAAACATGTATTTTTGCAAGAACAATAAATCTGTCAAATGGTTCTAAAAAGTCTGAAATTAATGGTTTGTGATGCTTTGGAACTTTTGTAATCTACGAGGCTTTTCAATGCAATAGCTAGCGTCAAATGTGAAAATCGCGCAGGCTTCGATATGAACTGTCGAACTTGACTTTTGTTTAGAGTTGTAAGAACTGCTGAATTTTGATATTTAAATTTTTATATCATATTATGAAAATATATGTTTTGCTGTCCCTTATATCAATAGTTTTTACAATATTAATCAGTGTTCGTGCCAAATCTGCATATGATACACAATCAAAATTTAGGTATGATGTCTTTTAATGACAAAAAAATGGTAATGGTTGATTCTTTACAGAGATGATAGTGAGGTAAAATTATATCCCGTTAAAAGAAAAACGCCCAATTACGAACAGTAAGTATGTAGCGCCACATTTCTAGGTCTTTTAAGCTTTGCAAATAAGAGACGAACTGTAAGAATTTTACGAGCAAATATTCTTACATTTCTAGAGCTTATTATGTTCTTGCCCACGACGATCAGCCAGATACGGAATATTCGGAGAATTTACACAACTTAGAAGGTTCATCTGCGCAGCATTATCGGAGAATAGATGAACCAGGATTAGCACCAACTAATTTACAGCCAGTTAGAGAATACAATGGACAGTCTTCATCGCTCTTCGATAGACAGTTAGATTTAGAGAAGCAAGTTTTGCAAAATGAAATCAATAAACGGGCAGATAGGGTAGCTAAACGGGAATCTGATCCGCTGTTAGTTCAACCCGATGAAACCTATGGAATGGTTTATCGAAAAGGCAGACTCGTGGGAATTTTAGAAGTACTTCTACTCATATTGTATTTGTACTTGAACTAATCATTTTTTTCAGCCTTATCCTCCAGCATTTGAACTGTCGCCATTGTCAAACATGAGAGAAGGAATAGAAGAAATACAACCCCTACCTATGCCTACATCTAATCTAAGACAATCCATAGACTCACGATACTCAAATAGTAAGTTATCGGAAAGTAAACAACCTAACAGTGATTGGGAGTGGGCAAAAAGTGAAAATTCTCGAGACGCTACCAAGTTTTCCGATGAAAAGTACCCTATGATTTTGACAGATTTCAAAATAGATAGTAAATTGAGTGGTAATCCTAATTCATACAAGCGCGATAACATACAACAATCAATATTAACAGGTAAAAATCCGTGCAAAAGTTTTAAATCTAAATTTGTAAATTAAATTTTAAACAGGGCTTAGAACAGGAAGCGAGGAGAAGAGCGGCCTGATGTACACCAATTCCCCATATACTGAAAAGGATTTGCAGTTCGAAAACCCAGCTGGTTTATCAAAAATGAAAAGTAGTGCTGCTGTTAAACGAAATATTCCTAGTTTAACTGACGAAAAAATATCCGTACTTAAATCTGCGTTAGAAAAAATACAAAATCCAGACTCAGCCGACAAAGTGGAGGAGATTGAACAAGACCTACGTAGTATTTTAAATGATATGGGATTAGTGGAAAATGAGAGTAAAGCTTCAGATATTCAAAAAAATAAACGCGAGTCGGACAGTGAAGATCTTCCGGAAAAGCGTCAGGTCGATAAAGAGGATGAAAATTTAGAACAGGGGGCCAATAAAATAGACATTGTTAGAACATCTCATGAATTACATAAATCTAGAAGAGAAACACGCGATGATAACGAGGCGGAAAATGAGCAATCTACAGACCAGGAAGTAGCAGAAAATAGTAACACCCTAGAAGATGAATCTAAGATCGCTGAAGGTTCTTCCAATTTAAAACCTGAAAACGACGTTGCAGTAGACTCTGAATCTGAACATAAAAGTAATGTTTTAGGAGGATACGAAGGACATATACAAAACAAGAGAGGTGCATCAAAAATAAACATTGCGAATTACCAAAGTGAAGGAGAAGCCTATATACGAAGTAAACGACAAGAACTAAGCACCGAAGTTAATGACATCATGAAAGGTTTAGAAAAGTCTGGCGAGTTAACGGTTAGTGGTAACAAATCACCTCTTGCTGCTTCAGGAAATGGCCCAGAAGCAGAAAAACATACGGATCATTGCAGTACCACAATGAGTTCAGGTGGACAAAAGTCCGGACTGAGTGATAGCAAATACGAAACAGACGTAGAGCGAAATATACAGGCAAAAATTGACGCCATAAAAGAAGAGGTTAAAAGAGAAATTGCAGCTTTACAATCGAAAAATGCAGAAACTGCCACAACTATCCAAGAAAGCCAACGAAAAAAACGCGATGCTTCTACTACCCTACTAGATGGAGAAACAAGTGCTGTAGATCCAAAACAACACCCCGAAGAAAAATTGCTTCCTTACATTCGACGTAGGAGGAACCTAGAAAGCATAGAAGAACTTAAGAGAACAAAACGCGCATTGCCGGACTTTTCAAACTTAAAAAATATCGATACTAATGATTACTTCGAGTTAAATGAAGAGAAAAATGGAGAAGATCCCGATCCCCTCATAGATTACCAAATAGACCCTCAAGAAAACAGATATCTCCCACAAAGCTTACAGGGTTCCGATGAAGACAATAATAATTTTGGCAATTCTAAAGAAAAAAGAAATACCATTGGGCAGCAAGAAGATTTGCTTGATGGTTATGCATCTGATGTTAATACCGATAAGAATCAAGACAACTTAGAATCATCGGAAGATGTTGTAAAAGTTAGTGAAAAAAGTATCGAAAATAGTTCTGTTTCTGATTCTACATTGCTTTCACAGCCAAACTCTGCAATTTCGTCAACATCAAGCTTTGAAAAGGAAGAGAAACAATCTCATTCAGTAGCTAAGCGTGAAGATAATGTTACTGCTGTCAATAACGTAGATAATATGCAACGTCAAACTTCTAGCCTTACAACTGGAAATCCTCAAATTAATGAAAACAATGGTCAAAACTTAGTGCAGAATCAGCAAGAAAATGTTGAAAGTTTACACGAAGGTAATTTGCAAAAGCGCGATCAAGTAAGTTCCGATGCCGCTGTAAATAGAAATATAGAGTTAGAGAAAAATGACAAAGAGGTTTCTCAAGATTTGCATAACGAAAATATTCAAAAACGCGACCGAATTAATTCTAAAAACTTAATAGATTCTGCTGTAAATCAACATTTTAATGAACAATTAAAAAAGTTGCATGAAAATCCATCGAGTTATGTTGTTTCAGAAAATATTAATGTTATAAAAAATGAAATAAAATCAGAGGATGCCAATTCAAAACACATACAACCAGAAGTAAATAAAATGTCAAGTGAATCAGGTAACTATAAAATGGAAACAGCTAAAAATCAAGCCGACACTTCGACTCGAGAAGCTAAAAGTGCGATAAACGAAACTTCATTAAAAGCTTCCAGCACAAATTTTGAAACTAAAAATCAAGAAGATGTACAAAACATTAAAAGGCGACGAAGGGCGCAGGAACGTAAACGTCGACAAATAGATGAAGAAGAAAATGAAAGCAAACCGCAGATATTATACACTAGAAGAAAACGAGGAAACGCTGTAATGTTGGACGGAAACGTTGCCTACTTACCATATCGCCCTGAGGAAGAAGACGTCGACGATGAAGGAGACGAATTTGATGATGATGGCTTTGATGATCGCACTGCAAGTCTGCAAAAACGAAACGCTGGTTATAACAATCAATTTAGACGTACGCCAGATTATGATAATATCCAAGATTACGAAGTGCCAGAAGGTTATTCCATGAATTACTATCAACCAGAGCAAAAAAGTCCGTTATCTAGAAGATACGTGGCGAAGCTGAATTCAGACGTGTATGAAAACCCTTCTCCGAGCTACTATGGGAATTACTTGTTTCCTTCGGGTGCATATGTTCGTCGAAAACGGCAAAACTTTGACCAGTTGGTAGGGTTACATGGGGGAGGCCCTATGCTGCATCATTTGGCAGCTGCTAGAGAGAGAAACATACGGCATTTAGATAATCTTAAAAATAAACAAAAATATAAGCAATCATGGAAACCGGCTAATGAAGACAATAAAGAAGAACCTCAGAATATTGCAGATCTGTCTGGTGTAGATTTATTTGGTGCGCTCCCCCAAAGTTATGAAGGTGAACTTTCACGATTTAAAAGAATTAAACGGGATATAGAGAATGTTAAAAAGAAAGTCTAGTTTACAATTTAATCTTATTTATATTATAGTTTTACTGTATGTACTATTTCTGTAAATAAATATTCAATGTTCTACTTTAATTCAAAACGCATTAATCACCGAATTTACATTAAATATTAAATTTATTTATAGCTTATAACATATTTATATCTAGAAATGTTATGAGTATCATAAGTGGGGCAGATGTTTTGAAATCCGAGCTGGTAGAGCAAGGATTTTAAGACATCTAAGTCTGTTATGATTCATAACATCCACGGTGTGTTCAATAATTTATCGGTTTCAGTATGGTAATGGTACGGTAAAGGAATAGTACCGTACAGATAAGTTGTTTCAGTATAGTAATAGTTGCCATGTATAGGTTAAAATATCTTATTGTTTTTAATAATCCTTAAACAGTAAAAGGAAACACTTAATAATGCTTCCTCTTCTTCTTCCTCTAATATTGGGCCAGTGACCTGCTTAAATCCACAAAGTTGTGGTCCTATGAGCCCTCTTTGTTCGTAAGCCGGGTAGTGGCTAGCCTTGCCGGCGAAATAGAAGAATTCCCCTGTTAGGAGTTAACGCTTACCACAAGTGTATTACATTAATATACATAATTTAATATATAATTTCGGCTTTAAAACGTGCGTCGACGTTGTCCGATATCTAGATATCATTGTTTTCTATCTTCCCATTGACCCTCTTCTACTGTGCCAATCAAAGGGAAATAGTGGATATGACTCGATAGAGCATTGGTCGTACCCGTATTATACAAGCCGATTTATTCAAACAAGAACGTGTGTGCATAGCCGAAATGTGTGAAATGAGAGTTACCGTTAAACGTACATACAACCATTGAATGCCAACACCAACGTTTTAAATCAGGGATTGTGTTATTTACAAACGAATGCTACACCATTAGAGAGAAAGTATAGAAAAGTAAAAAAAAAAAGATGTCCGACGTATGGTTCGTACCATTGGACGTCTATTTACTTAAAGAGGAGCATCGGACATCTGGAAATTGTCGTTTCACAATTTGGTCTATTCATCTATTAACAGCATCTTGTTAAAAGAGTAAATTACAATTTCCAATAACGAACTAAATAAGTGTTAATATCAAAATATACCAGAATTATTTTGAGAATTACCCAGTAGTAGTATTATATACAGTGTCCTCCAAAAAGTCGGCATAATATGGAAAAAAAATATTTTTGATTTTTCAAAAAAACTTTTTACGTCAATAATTTGTGCTGGTCTAAAAACCTATTTAGCCCCTATCATATATACCGAGTAATTTTTACTTGTTTAGAAAATAGCGTTTTTCGAAATTGTCAAAATCGAAAATGTGCTATTTTTCGGAAATTAAGTAATATTTCAATGAGATTTTTTTAGAGTGTGTTATTTTTAGCTAACTAAACAATCTCAAAGCCAGAAAATCCCAATTTTTTTTTAACTTTAGCTAAAAATTAATTTTTCAATTTTTTAAATATTTTTCAAAATTTCACATACAAAGACTTAATATTAAAGTTTTTTTATGTGAACACTTTAAAGAATTTTAATTGGTGAATATAATATAAAACAAGCAAACCGCGCGCTACGCGCTGCGAGTCTTGAATCGGCGTGCACGTGAAATAGGATACGCGAAAGGTCAAGCTCCGAGCCGAGCGCTAAGATAAGAAAAACAAAACTTAAACAAATATAAACATCTGTGAAGCCGGAACGTGAAATTTTATTTTGTGCCACAGACACACAGACAAACACACATTAAGGAAAATTATATTATAGATGTTAATTACTTTTTTAGATTTTTTATTATTTACCGAAAAGTAGTATGTTTGCATAATTTTTACGTTTTTTATGCTAGGCGCTTTTTAGGAGAAATATTTTTCAATTGAAATATTACTTAATTTCCAAAAAATAGCACTTTTTGGATTTTGACAATTTCGAAAAATTCCATTTTCTAAATAAGTAAAAATCACTCGGTATATATGATAGGAGCTAAATAGGTTTTTAGACAAGCACAAATTATTGACGTAAAAAGTTTTTTTGAAAAATCAAAAATCAAAAATTTTCCCATATTATGCCGACTTTTTGGCGGACACTGTATAATGCAAGTAGTGGGTTCTTGATTATCAAATAATAATTTCTCTTTACACGAGATACATTGTGTGAAGGACGAGAATATTTCGAGTAGAAACAGAAATGATTTGATAACCAAGAAGACACGTGTTGCATTCGGTTAGATTACATCACGAGTCAATAAATAACGTTTGAACAGTTTATTTATAAATTTTAAAAGTACAGTTACTGTGATTGCTATGACGAATGCACATTCAGCAGTGTCTTGCACTCATCGCTTGTCGGATACCCTCATTCCATGTCCTTTTGGGTCTTCCTCTTTTCCTTTTATGTTGTGGTATCCAGGTCATCACTTGTTTGGGTAACCTTTGCTCTGCCATCCGCTGTACATGTCCGTACCAAGTGAGTTGTTTTCCTTCTATGTCTTTTATGATCGTGTCCTGTAGTCCCATTTCTTGTCGAATATCTTCATTTCTTACTCTGTCAGCTCGTGATCTTCTGGCCGATCTTCTTAACGCGTCCATTTCGGTTGCTTCTAGCATTCTTTTGTTTCTCTCTGTCATCATCCATGTTTCCGATCCTTATAGTAAACTACTTTTGATTATTGTATTGTATATGTTGTACTTCCGATTTTTTGTTATAACTTTACTCCACAGGATCCCGTTCAAACATCCTATTACTTTGCTTGCCTGTATTATTCTTGATCTAATTCCCTTTTTATCTGTACCGGTTGTGTCGAATGATACTCCTAAGTATTTGTAGTTCTCACATGCTTCTATTTCTTCTGTGTTGTCTAATTGTAGGTTCTGGGGCTCACTGCCAATGCTCAAATATTTGGTTTTCTGGATATTCATTTCGAGTCCCCATTCTCTGTACGTTTCTTTTAGCTTAAGAGCCATATATTCAAGATATTCTTTGTCCACTGCTATTACCTACTGCTTGGTCATCTGCAAACTGTAGGCTGTAAACCAGGGATGAGCAACCTTTTTTTACGACGGGCCAGCTATAAATTTAAAAATGTTGTGCGGGCATGTAAGAAACTTATGATAATACCAACACTGAATGATGAACTCAAATTATCTGTTTATTAACAAAATAAGCCTAGTTTAAAAAATTACAGAAATAAAATACTCATTAATAGAAATACTATTTAAAAAACAGCGAAAGATGTATGTGGAAAAGGATTATTTAATGAGAAATTTAACATTGCTTCTTTGTCATCAATTAGTCTATATTTGCAGATATAGACGATACAACAACTCGCACGCAGCTTTCTAACCGTACATCATTTAATCTCGATGGGTGATCGCTTTTAATTATCTTCATTGCGGAAAATAATTGTTCGCAAACATAGGTGCTTCCAAAAAGTGTCATTATTTCCCTTGCATGTGCGCCTAATCGTAGGAATTTTTCTAAATTCATGTAATTTTGATAGTAATTATTTTGAAATTTATTTCTTAAATCCGTGTCGTTTTGTAAATCTATTAATTCCATTTGTAACTCATCCAGAACTGTTTCCACTTCTATATTAAATGGTGAAGAAAAAATGTTAAAACTAGGAACGGTTTTTTCTGCTCTAAATATTTTAAATCGCGATTCAAATTCTTTTATTACTTGTTGCCTAGCTACCAAAGTAATTATTGCATCATCCATTTGGATTACTTTTATGGCAAATAGTATTTGAAACTCATGGAATTGCAAGTGTAGTGTTTTAGGCAAACTTAGAGTGGCCAGAGCATCTCTTTTAAAGAGAACATGTTCTCTTTTTTAATACGGATCTTTTTTTATTTTTTTTTCTAATAAAATGTTCTCTTTTATTCTCTTGTTTAGTGTGAGAAGAGTTTTGCTCCATTTTGACTGTTTTCGGTTTTAAATCTTCTTATATAAAATGTTATTTTAAATTTTCTCTTATTTTTGTGAAATGTGTTTTTTTTATAATTTTATTATTTTGTCATTTTATGAATATGATTTGTTAATTCTTCAGTTGATATTTGAGGATAGTCCAATTAAATATGCTTAATATGAGTATACTATAAAACATAAGCTTTTATATATATATTTTATGACGTAATGTAATAAATACAATTTTTATGGGTGGTCCAGTTCATTTGTGGAGCAGTATATTTTATATATTTTACTTATACAGTATTTTATATGTGAATTTGATGTTGATTTTTATAAGAAACAATTATTATCGCAACTGCAATGTGTTTTTTATTTATTGTTTTAGAAATAATTACTGTTTTTGTTCATTTGTTTTATAATAAAAATTTTGCGATGCCATCTTTTTGTTATTTTCTTAGCTGGTCCAAAATGTTCTCTTTTTCCAAAGAAGGCATATGTCCACCCTAGGCAAACTGTATAATAGTTTTAAATAGGTATTGAATATAATCTAATCAACCTTATACTACGTTTCGAATATCTCAATATTGAATACTACAACCAAACTCAAAAGTAATTAGTATTAAATTTTAATAGTTATTTAACAAATAATAAGTGTGTTAATGAGAGCGATTAGTAATCGAGATATTTTACTGCGTGAGCGCTAGCGAACACGTTAATTGTTGAGATTATTAACTGGATTAACACACGAGTTAGTTACATACAATATTTTTTCGTTGATCGTATCTTATTAAATTGGAGACAATTTTAATTTAATGCATGACAAAAATTTGACACTTAAAAGTTTTTTCCGTCAATCGTTTATATATCGACTCATTAATGCATGATTTTGTCTAAAAAATCATACATTAATAGACCCGTTTTCGCAATGATTTTATATAGGCAACCATACGTACTAAACGTCAAATGTATCTGAAATGTCAAAACTAAAGGTTAAATTATTCCGTGGATTTATTAATATAAATATTTACATTAGACATCCGACGCCGAAAGGCAGCAAGGATTAGAAAAGAAGAAGACATTAGAAAACGCTTCGCTCAATATCTTTGTGGCAGTTTGTATTTTATACCTATCGAGTTCTCAATGTATCATTCGGCAACAGAGGTGGATTTCCAACCGCCAAGTATTTTAATTTCCGCAAAATTGCTCCGGCATCGGCAACCATACGTACTAAACGTCAAATGTATCTGAAATGTCAAAACTAATAAATATTTTTGATGGATTTTAATAAACGTAAGATTGACGGAAAAGTCTTGTAACCAACTCTTATGTTAATCACCTTTATTAACACACTTGTTGGTTAAATAACCATTACATTCATGGTAGCTTTGATTTTCTATACTAAAATCGTTTATTAATAGAAAATCGTCCATTAATAGGAGTCATTAATAAATAATAAACAATTTTAGAAAACAAAAAAGATCATGCATTAATAAGGGGTATTAATGAACGATTTTGTATGCATTAACAAAACCCATAAATAAACGATCAACGGAAAATTTATTTATAATTTATATTGCTGGACTAAAATCATACTGAAAAGAACGTTATGATTTAAATTATGCAAATTTTAACCAATGGGAACCCGCCAATAACAGTTCCGCCATTTAAATTTGTTTGCCTTCTCGCCCGGTCTTTAACGACTGGGAGGGGTTACAAAATCGGGAAAAGGGCAAAAGTGGTTAAAAATGAGCGGAAATGAAGTGTTTGCGGGTTATTTGGACGTAAAAGTGTCAGCTAAAGCTCGACGAGGTTTTACACCGTGGAAGGTGAGTTGAATTTCACTGAAAATTAATTTCGCGGTTATTTTTCTAACACTACAGTTATTGTTGATTACCAACAGGCATGGCATAAACAGTGGTGTGAAATAAAACGAGTAGACAGTATTGAAAATGGTGCTGAATTAGTATTAAAGACGACTGAAGGGGGATCTGTAATCAATCAAGTGATTTTACCTCGATCTTCCACTGTTTGTCGAATTGAGTCACGATCCAAACATTTTGCCTTCGGTGTGTTTACACTTGGGCGGAACCAGAAACCACTGTTATTTTTGTCAGGAAGTTGTGAAAGTGATACCCAAAACTGGATGTCCTTAATACGCAGAACTTTATCTGTGGCCTCATACATACCAGGTATTTATTATTATTTCTAATTTGATTGTAAATTAATATCACATTTTAAGTTGGCACCTTAAGCTTTCACGTGTCATTAGTGGATAATGCTCATTCACGAGTAGCACGTCTCACAGGCCTTTTTGGAATCTTATCCGTAACTTCCCAAGAAATTACAATTAGCGACCCAACGACAGGCGAAAATTTGATCAGGTGGAAGTGGCACCAGTTTCATCAGTTCCACTTGCAAGCCGTTACACATCCTAATGATGAAAAGACCATTTGTGTTTTTCACACCAGCGGGTAGGTAAATAATTAAAAGCTAAATTCATGAAATAATTTGTAAATGTTTTTCCTGACAGAGAATTCTCTACCGGAGCAGGACAGATACATTTTCACTGTAAAGAGGCTTCACGATTGCTGGAGCTATTGGTGACTCGTGGGAAGAGCTGTAAATTTAATCCGCGTTTTGTAGCTTCTCAGAGACTGAGCCAAAGCGAAGGCGACTTAAGTAAATCAATAGGCGGTGCTTCAAGCAGCTCTGATTGTCTTAGGAATCTCAGCAATAGTGATGATTCGGGGGTACGCGTATCTCTGTCATCAGATGATTCTGGTTGTCGTATAAAAAATAAGGTACACAAAATTGAAGTATTGGTTACTGTATAACTAAAAAAAATTGTTGGTATTTTATTGTTATAGCTTAAATACTGAAACTAAAGTACAAATTAAAATTGCAGACTTTAAGCATGACGGGTTTATTATCAAAAACTCCAGGAGGGAGTGAAGGCAGTGAAGCTGATGATGAAGACCCAATTCAATACAGTCTCCACAGCACATCGTAAGTGTATGTTTGTTATGTTAGTTCAGTAATTGAACTTTAAAATTTTGTAGAAATACAAAAATTCCTAGAGGGGAATCTGGTGTGTCATTAGCTTCCGGCGTGTACGAGGAAATACCTGATACACTTCCGGATAGTGAAAATGCCTTTCAAGTTACTGCTGGTACCAATGATGTATACACTAATGGTCACATGGTTCATTTGTATGAAGACCCAGAAGAACTGTCGACGAGTATATCATTTAAATGCAGTAGGTCATGCATACCCCCACCATTGCCGCCGCGCATATTTAGTAACTTAGGAAAAGACTGGTAAGTGAATTTAGTATTTTATCAGTGTATTGGAAGTTTTAGTTAATTATTCATGAAGAAGGCTAAATTTAGATTTTTATATTTTTTTAATGTAAAATATAATCTTCGAAAAGCAAAATATTGTAAACAGTCAGCGATAGAAAAATGGTTCAATTAAAACAAACGTTTAGTATCCCAAATGCTACCTTCGGCTCGAGAATTTGATCAAGTTAGTTTGTCTTGTGACATTGCCAAAACAAAAAACTTTCGTAAAACATTTTTACTGGCAAAATCATTTGTACTTAATACATTATTACTGGATAAAGTTCAAACAAGAAATGGATCTTAGCCATCATAGTTTTTGGGCTATACCCAAAAACAAACAAAAAATGCAAATTTTCTTACTCGCTGTGCTTTGAAGATACATATTTGTTATTTTAAGCTCTTCAAAAATTACTCTCAATTTTTCGCGTGTCTTTTTTTCTATCCCCATATATTCCTTTCAATATTTTGCAGTTCCGTACCTCTAACCTCCTTTCCTCTCATTTGCTTAAGGTCCAGGTTTCTCACACATACAATAGGTCTTATAATTGTTTTATACAGGGTGATTCTTAATATATGCGACAAACTGTAATGGCCGATTTCTTGGCTTGCTTTGGTCATAAAAGTTCATATAAACATTTTCAAAACGCTTAGTTTTAAAGTTGTGGGATGTTTAATAATACATTAATAATTTTTTAACTACCACGATCTAATATCGCATCTGGTATTTCAAAAACATTTGTGTTAAAGTGAAAATATTTATTTGTCATTTTAATATTATTGTGTCAAAGCATTGGTTCATTAATAGCTATTTATGCAACAAGTGCTAAAAGTTGATGTTTATGCACGAGACATGAAAATTATGAAACGAAACATGTCGAGTGCAATAACACTTTTAGTACGAGTTTGCATACAATATTTTTTCTATGACCTTAAATTTTCTGTTATTAATCCATAAATGTCGATTTAACAAAAGTTTGCATTTATGACAGTTATAATTTATGTCATAATAAAGATATGGCCTTGACGCGCAGATGAATGTTTGTGGAGCCAGTACTGTCAAAGTCAGTTATCAAGGGTAATTATTAATACTACACATCTGACTATATTCATTACATAACGCTTTAATAATTTAAAAAACACTTTACCTCTAACACAAGAAGTAACTAGATAACTGTACAACTTCACTTCCAGTTCGAAATTGTAGTTTTATAACCTCACTTCACTTTATAACACATGTGCTAAAAGTAAACAGCTGATTTCTTTAAGCACGCTAAATTATAAAACGTCACTTTTAGTGAAAAAAGCTAGCGCTAAAAGGCCTACTGTTAGTGGTGGTCATAGAAAAAGTTTATTGCCAGCTTCTGTTTTTTTTTACTGAATTACACAAATGCTGAGATGTGCGATATGCATT
This sequence comes from Agriotes lineatus, assembly GCA_940337035.1. Taxonomy (NCBI): domain Eukaryota; kingdom Metazoa; phylum Arthropoda; class Insecta; order Coleoptera; family Elateridae; genus Agriotes; species Agriotes lineatus. Next base: position 56,562,186 of record OW679196.1, read on the forward strand.
TTGTCTACGGTCTTGCCAATAGTAATTCACGTGCAGCTAGAGGTCTATATCAAGAACGATACCCGAAAATATATGGCTGATAACGGGCACCCTTTCACAGTTAGCACTCCACAATTTGAAGAAATGGTGCTAAATGAAATTGAGAAACATGCTTCTACAAGCACCAGAAAAATTTCCGCTGCCTTAAACATAAGTCGGCCCACAGTGTGGAGAATATTAAAGATTGAACAGTTATATCCATTTTATTCTCTGAATGTCATTTTTTGGCAGTGGTCTATTATGATCTGTTTTATCAGACTTTTTCCACTGTCTAGGGTGTATATCACACGACATTTTGGGAGTTTTGATCTACTCCTGTCTTCAGGTGTTCCTGGCTAGTCCTGAGAAGGACTGATATTGTACGCTCAGGACTAGCCAGGAACACCTGAAGACGGGAGTAGATCAAAACTCCCGAAACGTCGTGTGGTATACACCCTAGACAGTGGAAAAAGTTTGATAAAACACATCATAGTAGTATCCATACTACATTCAACGGGTACAGGCACTTTTGCCAGTGGATTTCCCGCAAGGAGTGGCTTTTTGTCAATGGATGCAACATAAAATCGCACAAAATCTTCAGTATTTGGAGCAAGTATTCGACACCGACGAGCCTACTTTCTCTAGAAATGCTATTAATTTCCATAATAATCACATATGGGCGGGCTAAAGAAAACTCGCACGAAACATTGGATACCCGTCATCAACATCAATTTTCTGTTAATGTGTGAGCCGGTATTGTTGGAGAGCACTTGATAGGTCCACAATTTTTGCTGATGAGGTTAAATGGACAAGCATACCGCCATTTTCTTGACGAGGAGCTACCACTACTGTTGAAAGAAGGCCCATTTCAATTAAGATTTCAAACGTATTTTATGCACGATGGTGCTCCAGCACACTTCAGATTAGTTACTCGTGAGTTTTTGGACGGTGTGTATCCAAATCGATGGATAGGGCGAAAAGGTCCACAACCGTGGCCTCCTCTGTTTCCGGACTTAAATTCTTTAGATTTATCCCCCTGGGGTCACCTTATATCACTCGTTTATACGACTCCCATTGCAAATGTTGATGAACTGAGAAAACGCTTTGTTGCATCATTTGAGACAATTTGAAATACCCCTGGTATTTTAGAGCGCACTCGCCAATCAATACAACGGAGGACAGAATCCTGCGTTGCAGTTGGCGGCGGTCATTTTCAACAATTTCTATAAGCTCATTTTGTTTATTACTTACGTTCTAGTGTACTGGGTGGCGCATAATTAGCGTTATGGTTTTATTAATGAATAACTTTTTTCTTTGTAATTTTATTTACATTATGTTTTGAATATAACATATGGCAAATGGCGCCCATTGTTAGCTTCGACCTGATGTGCTCTATCCAGAACATTTTCCATAACTTGAATATTGGCCTTAAGCTGTTGTATTGTTCTTGGTTTATTTGCATACACCTTACATTTTAGGTAGTAGCCCCAAAGAAAAAAATCCGGGTACCGTTAAATCGGACCACCGCAGTGGCCAGTTGAAATTTGAAAATCGCAATATTATTCGATCGCCAAAAACTTCCCTCAAGAGAGCCATAGTTTGACGGGCTGTGTTAACTTTGGCTCCATCTTGTTGGAACCACAACTCTGGATTGTTCTCCACCTCTGGCCTTAACAAAATTTTTAGTCATTGTCCGGTATTGATGGCCATCCACATTAACCATATTTCCTTGGTCGTCCTTGAAAAAGTATGATCTAATGATTCTTTCTGCGGTTACACCACACCGTACTGTGCATCTAACCGGATGAATTTGATATTCAACAATCACTCTTGGATTTTCGATGCACTATATCCTGTAATTTTATTTATTCATGTGACCATTTAGGTGAAAATGGGCCTCGTCGCTCATTACGAGGTTGTGAATAAACTTATGCTCTCGGAACAATTTTTGAAAACGCCGGGCATATTCAATGCGACTTTGTGGATCATTTTAACTCGTGTACCAATTGCATCTTATAGGGTAAAAAGTGTAATTGCCGTAATAGTATTTTACAGTAGAAGTCCGTTAGGATAGCCTTTACTGCCGAGCCAGAGAATTTGTGAGACGAGCTCGAAGAGCGAGTCGAATAATACTGGCGAGGCAGTAAAGGCCCTAACGGACGTGTATTGTACAATAGTTTTTGTAATACCTACATACAATTCGGTCATATCTATATTTTTCTAATTTATTTTCATCAAAACGCTAGGTTTGTGTAATGACGTTTTAGAATGATTGAGAGTGCGTAGAACGTTGCAACTGTTGTTTATAAATGTCATTTATTTCCAATTTTGTGTATGGCTATAAGCAGTTTTAAGTTGTAACCCGCTCGTACCTTATGACATCTGTAGAAAATGATGAAGATATTCCTAAAAACGTTAAGATTGTAAATGAGCAAGTTATTTTAGCGTATGTTCAGGAGTTATAGCAGTTTTTGCGCCTTCTTCTATGTGGAGTTGAAGGCTTGGTTGCTGCTGAATTTATGTGACAAACGTCACTTTGACGTTCGGCATACAATTTAGCAGGCCGTGGTCTTTACGGACACTTTTTACGGCCGGGCCGTAAAGAGGTTGCTTACGCAGTAGTAAACAGTCCTTAAAGAAATATTTAACAAGTAGGTATTACAAAAAATCCTTTGCAAAGACCGCCTAGATATCATCAACTGCCTGATGTAAATTTCGGGATTTTCCTCAATACTTTCTTGCACCTGAGCAATGTTTTCCTCATTTCGAACTGCACGACATCTTCCGAAACAGCCTCATGTTGCTGAAAACACGCTGAACCAGTCGATAAATTGTTGGAGGACTAGGCGCATTTCGAATATTAAAGAAATTTCAATATGTTCATTGTGTCAGAATAACCGAATGTTCCCTCTCAAAATAAAATTGAACAACTTTTGTTTCTTGCTCTGTGCTGAGTCTCTCCATTATAAATTTTCCCAGTTTTTTAAAGCCAATTCTGGAATAAAACCGAAAAAATATACTAAAACAAAGTAGTTATTCACTATTTAACCCATAACACTAATTATGCACCACCTGTTACAAACTCTTAGGGCCGGTTGCAGAAAGCAATGTTAAGTCTGGTGTTAGCTAACGTCGCGTCAAAGTGAACAAAATCGCATCAAATTTTGTTTACTAATGTATTAGTTACCATAAGCATTTGAGATTTGATTCGTTTTTGTTCACTTTGACGTCGCGTTAGCTAACACCAGACTTAACATTGCTTTCTGCAACCGGCCCTTAGTATTATTAAACATCCAATAACTTTAAAACTAAGACCTTTTGGATATATGTTTATATAAACTTTTATGATCAAAACAAGCTATTAATCGGCCATTAAAGTTTGTCGCATGTATTAAGAATCACCCTGTATAAATATCCTAGGTTTTGCCTTTCATGACATCTTTTTATTTGTCACCAGTTCGTAACACATTCCTATGATCTTGTTTCCTTGAATTAGTTGTGTCTTAATTTCTGACTCCCATTTCATGCTTGTCCGTAACTACTGATCCAAGATAATTTAAAACTAATTGCTATTTCAAACCAGAATACATCCCCATTCACTTCAACCTGCAGTTCATCACCTTGTACATTTTCTGTTCCGCATCTCATTTTCATGAATATCGCTTTTCCCCTGTTCAGCTTCAATACGAACTTCCACTTTCACTATATTGGTGGTATTTTCTTTCATACCTTCGGAGTAGCTTCCTTCTATCGGCTGAGTCATATGCTTGCTGGAAGTCCACAAAAACCATGTACATATAAGCCGTTCACGACCTTTTTGGGACTGAGTTGGCTATGATTTTTTCTTTTCGTGTTGGACTAACTGATTCGGTGATGCAGCGGATACAACTTTATTTTTCTGTCAGTGTCTGTTCGACATTTTCTTGCCACCGCATTGCCAGATTTATTAATTTAATATTCGTAAGAAAATAAATGATTTATCAAGTGTGTAAAAATTATTTTAATTTCCGTCAAAGGAAAAGTCAAATTGCTCAAAATAATTTTGTTACAACAAAAAAATTCCATTAAACGATGTTACTTCGAATTTAAAGAGGACAGACGAGATTTAAAAGAACACGAGTTGATGTCGAGACTAGAGAATATATTTGCTGTACGTTAAAATGATGCATTATTGTTAAATACTTGTAATAAGGTAATGTTAAACCGATTGTTAAAAGAAGATCAACAGAGATGAAAATAGAATAGTACGCAAGTATAAGAAGAATAAACCGATAACTGGAACTCATTGGTAATGCGCAAAGTAGTGCAAAGAGCGCGCATGTAAATGCACCAAAACTGTACAGGCAAAGAACGTGTTGTAACAGGCACGCCAATATCGCACTCCAGGCTCTTGCAATATAAAAATTCTTTCTGCAAAATGGTTCAACCAAGCGCTAACCCAAAACTTTTAGAATTTCTAAAATTCCACACGCCACATCAATACTTGACGAAATCGCATTTACACTAAAAGTTTTGGATTGTACGCTCTAAAACTGCAGATCAGTGTGCACGCCTGGAGTGTTACGATTTAGGTAACAACGCGATTGGCGCGTGCATTATTTGCCCGCGCTCCGGCGTGCACGTTTGGAGTTCGCTCCAAACCTTCGCGATGGGAGTGTACGTGTAAATGGCACTAATGGCTGATTTCAGCAGAATAGTTGACCGCAAATGATTCAGTACTTTGTTGTTTTTGAATTAATTTATGCTGTTGTGAATTTGGTGGTTGTGCTTTGAGTAGTGGTTATGAAAAGAATTAGTTGCAAGAATGGATTGCTATAATATTTGTAAAAACAATAACAGCGTACATAAATACAATAATCCAGTGTAATAATGTATAATAATTTACTACCTACCTATTTATTACTATTTTAATGTTGAAATGTTATGTGGCAGATGTGAAAATCAACATGAAGTAAAATCAACAAGCCATCCATTTGACAAGATATTTACATTTTTCATGTGTTAATTTCTATAAAACCATATTGCTCAATTGCTCTACTAATTTGATTTGGCATCAGTTTGTGATGTCTTGATTCTTCCACAGCAGCAAGCAAGCAAGCAAGCATGTAGCAAGCATGTAAAGTATGTAAAATAAAGTGGCATATTCATATCATGTACACAATTCTTTTACAAACTGCAATAAACATTAATGTTTGTAATTGAATGCTTTTGTTATGCATTATTTCTCATTTTCGTTTCTCTCGTCAATTGTCAAATCATTTAAAATTTTCATCCTTAATTTAAACAGAGATCCGGCAACAATGTGCCTATTCAGAAAATATAACCTTAAACTGAAAACAACCTAACCTAACACAAAAAAGTGTCAATTTCCATGAGGAGTTTAGTTGCAACAGAGGTACTGCCAACAAAATTACTAGATGGTCATAGCCTCACCTGACCCAAAAAGATCGTGAACGGCTTATATCAAGTCCTTGTCTGTAGTGACTTTTTTACAGTTGTTTTAATGTGAATATCTGGTCTACTGTTGCAATGTAGTTCCTAAATCCTCAATGGTGTATTTTTCCATCATGTTCTCGGTTTGGTCTTCCAATCTGTTTCTAAGTGTGGCGATTATTGTGTACACCACATCCAGCGGGACAATTCTCCTGTAATTATCACATATTCCAGTCTCTTTTTTTACGTAAATATTGGACACAGTTTCACCCTTTTCCACCTTCCTGGAATTTTCTCTTGTCACAAACATTGTTTAATTATTTCTTCCATTTTTGGCCGCTGTTTTTTATAAGCTTACCTATACATATTTGGTTTTTTCCCAGGCTTTTGTTATTCTTCATCTTCTTCTTTCTCTTTTGCTTGGGCCCATGCGAGCGTCAAAATTAAGGTTCGTCTTGTTTTATCCATTTCTTCCATCTCACTCTATCTCTTGCTAATATTTTCGTTTCTTGCATTGTTTTTCATTTTCGTTTTCCTATCTCTGCTATTTCTTGGTTCCATGTCTTTCGTGGTCTGCCCTTTCTTCGTTTTATCGCTTCTCATTCTAGTATTTTTCGTGGCGGTCTATTCGGGTTCATTCTTGTTAGGTGTCCATACCATTCCATTTGTCTTCTTTCCATCTTCTGTAGAATTGCTTTTGTTTTAGATTATTTCTTATCTCTTTGTTTCTTGTTCTGTTATACTTTGTTTTTTCCCATAATTTTTCTCAAAGATCTTATCCCTATTGCATTAATTTTGCTCTTTTGCTTTTGTTGGGACTACCCATGCCTCACTACCAAATAACAATACTGGTATTGATATAGTGTTGTATATTGTCAATTTGGTTTTGTCTTCTATTGTTGCTTTTCCTATTTTACTGGCTATTTCCAATTCCATTTTACATCATTTGTAATGATACTGCCCAGATATTCAAAGGTAGCAACCTCTTCTAGGATCTGCTGATTGCATGTTATCTGTGTATTTTCGATTTGTTATTGTTTTTTGTTTATCACCATTAGCTTTGTTTTAGTCGTATTTATTTCCATTTTCATTTTGTTTATTCTTCCCATGTCTTTACTAATTTTTGCATTTTTGAATAACTCTGCCATCAGTACCACATCATCCGCATACATTAGGCAATCCATTTCTATGGGACTCAGGTTTCTGTGTCCTACACGACTTAGTAATGTAGAGGTTTTTTCTTTTACACCTTTTAGTAGGTACTCTATCCTATACTATTGTAAATAGTAACGAGCTAAGACGGCCTCCTTGCATTATGCCTTTCTTTAAATATAACTCTTCCGATTTTTCTTCATTTCTTCTTACATTTCGATAGATGCTATTTACCACTGTTATCATCTTTTGAGATATTTCTAAACTTTCCATTGCGTTTTGTATTACTTCGTTTGGAACTGTATCAAAGGCTGCTTTAAGGTCTATAAATATATATATATATATTACGGGTTAAGATGTATACACAATACAATACAATACAAAAACACTATTACTACATCTATTACAACTGTCGTCGTCTCCTCGTATCCCTTCTCCAAACCTCTCTGTCAAAGACATCATCTTCATCCAGTTCTCTTGACGCCATTGCCTGTCTGATCCCCTCGTTCCACGATCTTCGTGGTCTGCCCCTTTTCCTGGTGCCTGGGTGAGTCCAAGAGAACACGCGTTTTGGCCATCGGTTCTCGGGCATTCTCATTAGGTGACCAAACCACTTTAAGGATTTTCTCTCTATCCGATCAATGACTGTGTCCGTAGCTTTCATAGGTCTATAAATACTAAGATTAATTGTTCCCCTGTTTGTTTGTATCTTTCTATTACATTTCTTAAGATAAATATATTGTCTGTTGTTTGTCTATGATTTCTAAATCCCGCCTCATCCTCTTCTAATTAATTTTCTATCTGGTTCCTTAATTCTAATTAATTTTCTATCTGGTTCCGTATTCTTTCTTCTATTATTTTTGTTTATATCGAGAGGTCCAAAAAAAACTGGTCCTCAGTGTGCTGTGTATGGGACTACGACAAAAAATTGTTTCATACAAAAACAACTTTTTTAATGCATATGTATTAAAGCCTAAATGCCTAAAATGTGAAATAAACGCCTAAGCAACTTTTTATACTGCCTAAAATAGGTTTTGGTTGTTTTTCGACTTTTAGTGGTTCAAAAACCTTGGCCACTTTCATGAAAGTGTTTTTTGTTTGAGCGATGTGATTTCTTTTTATCTCACAGCCCTGTCCAAGTATGAAGGATTTTTAAAACCAAGTCCATGAACGTGAGCTTTTAAGTATTTTTACTTTCTTTTACAATAAAGGAAGTATTGGATTCACCCCAAAAATTCGAAATTGAGTTTTCAACAGATCTTCACGTTTTAGAGTCCCCTTAACCCAAAAAACATATTTTTGCCCATTGGTCTGTCTGTGTGTCTGTCTGTCTGTCTGTGAACAGAATATCTCAAAAACGGAAAGAGATATGGCGTTGAAACTTCATATATAAGTTTTGTGTGCTATGTAGATGCGACAGCAAGCTTTTGAAGAAAATCGCATAACCGGAAGTAGGTGTTTACTCTTGTAATTTTTCAGTTTTTTTCGATTTTTTCAAAAACTATACTAATGATTGTTTTTAAACTTTACATTTTTGTTACATTTTTAATGTGTATTGATGTGAGATACGTGGTTTTCCGGTTGAATACTTCTAAAATGGGTTTCTTTTGTTTTTTTTTCTATTTTTTTTATTAACTCCTATTTTAAACGGAACACTCAGTATATTATTACATTTTTGAATTCACCTTAAAATTCTAGAGAAAATTTGTCTCTTCACCTAGCGCTCTATTTTGCACCGTTTTTGTAGAATTTTAAATTTTTTAAAAATTTTGACGAATGCTTAAAAATTTAAAATCAAATTTTTGCCCAATTATAAGATTACTGTAAAAGGAAGTTGTGTGCGTGTATCACACCAGATTTTTTTATTAGAATGCGTTTATGAACGGTTTTGAGTGAATATTTACAAGAGTTTCTACATGACCACAATGCTCGAGCGAAGTTTTTGAACGCACTCTGCCGATGCCGTTATTTGTCAACAATTCCGACATTATCGACCCACCAACCACGTGACCATAGTTCCTAACGTCCGGGAAACCCCGAACTACACAACGATGCTTTCTTTATCTATGCCACCAATCTAAAACCTAACCTCAAATCTGCCCAATTCCGAATCTCGCAGCTTGCTTTTTTCGACTTGGGTTGAGCATTGCCAGCAATTTGTGGGCATTTTGTTGTTAACTAGATTGCATTGCATTAAAACAAACTCCGGGCCAGTTAGGGAACACAGCTTGCAATAAACTTAAGAATGTACTATCTAAAAATTCTGGATATGAGACTGTATACCAATTTAAGAAATTATTAAGCGGAGAAGAAGCAGAAATAGAAAATGTTGATATAAGCTGGAGCATGTACAGATACGCATCTATTACATTTTGCGATGTAGAGGGGTCATTTTCGATGCTGCAAAATATGGTTGCTGAGAGACGAAGTGGATTTTCATCAGAAAATTTGGAGCAATATTTAGTGTGTCCGGCAAATGCTGTATTTTTAATATTGCACTCTCTGAAATACAAAATAATCAATACAAGTAATAACATTGAACAATTATGGTTTACGGTTAAAAACAAATTTGAAACATATGTCTTTGGTGTAATCTACAGATCACCATCTACAAATTATAAAACATTTGTGGATGAACTTGAAACATCATTTACATTGTGTACAACTGTTTCGGAAAAAATATTTTGCATGGGGGACATAAATATTAATTTACTAGCAAAATCAAATCCACACACTAAGTATTTTACTGAATTCTTGGAATGTCTTAATTTAAGTCAACATATTTCAGAGCCAACTAGAATTACTCTAGATTCCGAATCTCTCATTGATGTCATTTTATCTTCTGATCCCTCTCTGGATAAATATTCGGGGGTGGAGGTTAATAATGAATCTGATCACAAACTCATATATTGTACTATCGCTGCAGAGGTACCTAAGAAAACCCCTGTTGTCAGAACCTATCGAGATTTCAAACACTTTAATTTAAATGATTTTATAAATGACTTTAAGCTATTGCCGTTACAACAAATATATTACGTAAATGATATTAACACGTTAATCGCCGCAATACAAATTCAGAAATGGGTCTCAAGGGCCAACTACGTAGAAGAAACAATAAAACATATCTAATATTGAAACGCCTATAAATAGGCAGCCAAATACGCTATCCAAGGGGTAAATGTGTTGTTGGGTATAGGAGGCCACGTGCATTAGGCAAAGCATGTAAAGTTACGCACAATGAGAAGCTACAGTGAATCACACGGCCACGAAAACTTTTCAACGTGAGATGCAAGTTAGCATCACACGGCGCTGTAAATAAAAAGATTGAAATGCACGTTAGCTTCACGTGACGATTAACGTGTTAATGCAAAAATTGACATACTAAATAGCAACTTAATTAAATTGTTTGATAAACATGCCCCTTGGAAAACCGTCAAAACAACAAAACCATATATGCCTTGGCTAACTGAAAACGTAAAACTCATGATGAAATTAAGGGACAAGGCAAAACTAAGATTTAAAAAGTTGAAAAGTAATGTTCATTGGGAATATTATAAATCATTAAGGAATCTGACAAGCGCTAGCATTATAAATGAAAAAAAGGCGTACTTTGCATATAAGATAAAAAATTGTTCAACAAAACAATGTTGGAAAGAATTTAATCATTTAAATGTTAAGAACTCACCAACATTTAAAATTCCCACAACTATGTCTGACCCAAATCGAATTAATAACTTTTTTATTGATAGTGTTCTTAAATTGCAAGTAGATGTAACTGTAAAAGAATTTTATTTAAATAACTTGAGAAGGGAAGGTGCTGTCAAATTTTCTTTTGTGTCTGTTTCTGAAGATGAAGTCTGTCGCTATATTGGTAATATCAGAAGTAACGCGATAGGTGCAGACGGAATTAATATCAAAATGATAGCTGCGTGATGTCCGCATATACATAAATATATCACACACATAATTAACTTCTGTCTAACAGAAAGCGTTTACCCTGACATTTGGAAGCACGCTATTGTAACTCCGAAACCCAAAAATAGTGATCCGGCAGAATATTCTGATCTTAGACATAAGCATTTTACCTACCTTCTCTAAAATTCTCGAAAAAATTATGAACAGTCAAATAATGTACTACCTAAATACAAATAACCTGCTATCAAATATACAGTCGGGATTTCGACCTGCTTATAGCTGCACCACTGCGCTGATGACTGTTACAGATGATATCCTTAAGGCAACTGACACTGGAAGATTGACAATACTTACTCTTTTGAATTATAGCAAAGCATTCGACACGATTAACCACGATCTGTTGTTTGCAATACTTCAATACATGGGTTTTTCTCTAAATGCAATAGATTTATTTAAAAGTTACTTTAATAAAAGAACTCAAAGTGTAAATGTGGACGGAAATCTTTCCTCAGCACGAACCATATTACAAGGCGTGCCTCAAGGTTCGATTCTTGGCCCACTACTGTATACTGTATATACTTCAAAAATTTTTGAATTTGTTGAACATAGTAAAATGCATATGTATACTGATGATACGCAGATTTATTGCTCATTTCTACCATCCGGGTTTGATCAGGGGATGAAAGACATCTCTAGTGACTTAAATAAAATATTTGATTTGTCAACCAAACATTGTTTACTTTTAAACCCGTCGAAATCCTGTGTTCTTCTGTTTAGCAGAAAAGTTGACTGCGAAAATGTAAAATCTACAGTTCAAATTACAATCAATGGGTCAGTAATACCACTAAAAGAAAATGCCAAAAACTTGGGCCTTGTTATAGACAATAGTTTTAGATACAGGACTCATATAAACAAATGTATACAAAAAGCATACCTGAATCTAAAGCTTTTGTATCCACATAGATTGTATCTAACTAAAGATCAAAAGAAAATGCTTTGTGATGCTCTAGTGCTATCCCAGTTCTCATACTGCTCAGAGATATACTCACTTTGCTTAGACTATGATTCAGCTGGAAGGGTACAGAGAGTTCAAAACGCTTGCTTAAGATTTATTTATTGTATTCGCAAATTTGATCACATTTCACATAAATTAATAGACGCTAAATGGCTTAACATGCACAACAGACGCCTACTACAAACAGCTTCATTATATAATAAAATAATTATTAATCAAAAACCACCTTACCTGTATAATAAAATACAATTCCGAACGGACGTACATAATTTAAACTTAAGACACAAGGGTCTTATTACACCGCCACAGCATAAAACTGCTCTCTTTCAACGCTCGTTTCAATATAACATCACCAATATACCGGGTGAATGAGACCACCCGTATCAGTGTTTTTTTTAAAGAACGGTGAGTCGTAGAGAGTTGGGATAAACAAATTTATTATAAAAGTCATACTAAAGAATCGAATGGTGATATTATTATTTCTCGAAAAAGTCAGCATCACGAGTAGTTTTGTCAACAATGTCCAGAACTCCAAAATTTTAAATGGCACCATAAGTCGAAAAACGTATTGTTGAAAAGATCGTTAAAAAAGAAGAAAGTTTTGTAGGAAAAATTATTTTACTACTACCACCCCTTTTAAGTAATATTCGATTGAAGTTATTAAATTTGAAATTCGTTGTTAACAAACAAAATTGAAAAGTCGGCTTTTAAAATCTAGTTACCGAATTAAACAATGTTACACACACGTTTTAATGTCAATAACATTTTGAACACTTGTAACATTGTTTAATTCGGTAACTAGATTTTAAAATCTGACTTTTCAATTTTGTTTGTTAACAACGAATTTCAAATTTAATAACTTTAATCGAATATTACTTAAAAGGGGTGGTAGTAGTAAAATAATTTTTCCTACGAAACTTTCTTCTTTTTTAACGATCTTTTCAACAATACGTTTTTCGACTTATATATATTTCAGCTCAAAAGGCCTTAAAGGCCCGTGGCTATAATTTTCCTCCATTCAATCCTGTTGGTTGCCAATCTCTCCCATCTGTCTGCTATCCCCATATTTGTTAAGTCTTGTTTTACTGCTTCCAGCCATTTCTTTGTCGGTCTTCCTCTCTTGTTTCTTCCCTCTGGTTCTATTTCAAGTATTTTCTTTGGTGTTCTGTTCTGACTCATCCTTGTTATGTGACCTAACCATCTCAATCTTCCTTGTTTAATGGTTTTAATTATGTTCGCATCTTTATAAATATCATACACTTCTTTATTTGTTCTTCTTCGCCATTCATCTCCTTCTTTTACACCTCCATAAATTTTCCGTAAGATTTTCCGTTCCCATCTTAATAGTTTGTCTTCCGTTGCTTGTGTAAGAGTCCATATTTCACTACCGTAAGTCACTGATGGTTTTATGATTGTTTTATATACTTTTACTTTCACTGATTTTGACACTAATTTATTATTCATCACTACATTTAACACTGTGTGCATACGTGTGCCCACCGTCATTCTCTTCTCAATTTCTTCCATTTCTTTTCCTTTGGTGTTTATTTCTGTTCCCAGGTATGTGGTAGACATAACTCTCTCAAACTCGTACTGTCTTTGTTCGTTGTTCACTATACGTAGTGGGTCATTGTTTGTATGGTTAGAGTTTAGAATCATATATTTGGTCTTGTCTTCATTGATAACTAGTCCGAATAATTTTGCTTGTTCCTCTAGTTTTTTAAAGATGTTTTTTAGGTCCTCTCTCGTTCTTGTCAAGATGGTAAGATCGTCCGCATATGCTAATATTTGACTGTGGCTGTTAAGTATATTTTTATTGCTTGATATTCTGCTGTTTCTAATAATATGTTCTAATGCGATATTAAAGAGAGTTGGGGACAATGGATCTCCTTGTCGCAGGCCTTTTTGTATTTTAAATGTATCTGATGTTATCCCATTAAATCTAACCTTGCTATCTGTTTTTGTTAGAGTCATTTTTATAAGTTTAACCAAGTATTCTGGAACCTGCATTTCTTTTAATGACCTGATGAGCTGTATTCGGTTCACTGAGTCATATGCTTGTTTAAAGTCCACAAATAAAGCATGAATTTGAATTCCTTTTACTCCTACTTTTTCTTGGATAATCTTTATTGTGAATAGGTTGTCAGTCACGGATCGTTGCTCTCTAAACCCAGATTGATATTCTCCTATCTCTTTATCTATTATATTTTTTAATCTGTTGTTCAATAGAGTAGCCAAGATTTTGTACGCTACATTCAGTAGGGAAATTGGTCTATAGTTTTCGCAAAGTTGTTTTTCGCCTTTCTTGTGAATTGGGACTATCAAGGCTTCTCCCCACTCTGTCGGCATTTTATGTGTATTCCATATCTGTGTTATAAGGTCCAGCATTTTGTTATTCAGCCATTTTCCCCCATACTTCAATAGTTCTGACTGAATTTCATCAGTTCCTGGGCTTTTATTATTTCTTAACTTATTTATAATTGCTGTAATCTCTTCCAAAGTGGGCTTGTTGTTTTCCAACTCTGCTGAATTGTCAGCTACCTCATCTTCTAGTTTATCACCTCCCGCCTCTCTTTGGTCTTGTTCTACCTCTGTAATTTCCATATAATGTTCTCTCCATCTTTGTGCTATTTGTTTTTCTCCAGATATAAGGTCGCCTTGCTTGCTTTTCAGAAATATCTGCTTGCCTTGGTACTTCCTTTTACTGGTATAGATTTTCTTGTAAAATTTTTTTATGTCTCTCCTGTTATAATCATCTTCTATTCCTTTTATAAGTTCCAAGTAATATCTTCTTTTTTTCTTTCTGTATAATTTTTTGAGGTCTTTTCTCTTCGTTTTAACGTCATCGCTTTGCATTTGATTTTGGCTCATTGCTTTTTGTTTGATTATTTGTAACTCTTGCAGAGCCTTCACACATTCTTCATCAAACCAAGGGCTTTTCTTCTGACTTGTGTTTTGTAAATTTTCCTTTGCTGTCTGTTTCAGGACAGTTTTAATTTCTACCCAGGATTTTTCTACATCTTCTGATACTCTTAGTTTGGATATTTCTGTGTTGATTTTGTTTTCATACATGTTTCTAACTTCCTCGTTTTCATGTAACTGTAATTGTAATTTTTCTATACCTTTTTTGTTTATTCTGGGTTTGTGATTGACCTTAGCTTTTATAACTGCTTTCACCAGGTAATGGTTTGATGCTATTTCTGCTCCCCTACGGCATTTGATATCATAAACTATACTTTGATGCTTTTCTTCAATTAATAAATGATCAATTTGATTTACTGTAGAGCCATTGGGGTGTAGCCAAGTTCCTTTATAAATTTCTTTATTTGCCTTCACTGTTGACATTAATCTTAGGTTTTTGCTAATTGAAAATTGAATCAGCCTATGGCCATTATCATTGGTTTCCAAGTGCTTGCTATGTCTTCCTGCAACCGATCTATATTGTTCTTCTTGGCCAACTTTGGCATTAAAATCTCCAATTAGAATTTTAATATCATATTTTGGGATAGCATCATAAAGTTGCTCTAGCTCTTCATAAAATTTGTCTTTGTCTTCTTCTACTGTGTCTTCGGTCGGGGAGTGTATGTTTATTATGGTAAATTTCCTTATTGGTCCTTTTATTCTGATGTGGCTAAGTCTTTCGCTCTTAACATTAAAATCTATTATGCTTTCTATTCTTGTCTTTGCAATCATAAACCCTGTACTTAATCTGTTCTGTTTTGCCCCTCCATTTACAAATATGTAATCTTTTAACTCAATCTCTGCTTTATCTCTTAAGTTTGTTTCTTGAAGTGCCAAAAAATCGATTCGATATAATTTGCATTGATTTTCTAACTGTTTCAGCGCTCCTTCATAGTTTAACCCAGTAACATTCCATGTACCAATTATAAATTTTTCTTTTTGTACTTTGTTCGTTTCTGTGGTTAATTTTTCATGTTCTAAATTCTTGTTCTTGTTTTTTTGTTTTCTTTCGTATGCCATTTTCATTGCCTGGTCTGTTACCTTGAGACTGCCCAAAGTATTTGTCACTATTCGTTTTTTGACTCCCTTTGGTGTTCCGTTAAGATAAGCTTCTCTGTGTCCTTGTCCCATGTATAAACCTGATTGTTTATATATAGTTTTTGGTATGCTATACGTATGCGATCACCTTCTTTCCTTTCTTGAGTTGCTGTTCTTTTTATTTCGTTTTGCACTTCCAGTTCTTTTTTTGTTAAGTCATTTTCTATCACTATTTTGGAGCCCCTTAATTTATTTTTCGACTTATGGTGCCATTTAAAATTTTGGAGTTCTGGACATTGTTGACAAAACTACTCGTGATGCTGACTTTTTCGAGAAATAATAATATCACCATTCGATTCTTTAGTATGACTTTTGTAATAAATTTTTTTATCCCAACTCTCTACGACTCACCGTTCTTTAAAAAAAATACTGATACGGGTGGTCTCATTCACCCGGTATACAATGAAATACCATATTCGTTAAAAGAATTATCTACTACTGCCTTTAGAAAACATTACTTTAAATATCTTTTAGCAAAGAATTTGTAACATGGTGTCTGCTAGAGATACGATTTGAGTTTATACGATGTACGTGTGTATTTTGGGTCTCCTGAATTAAATAGTTTTATACCGTTATTCCTGCTAACCAAATACAATTAATTATAAAATTTGGTTCAAGTTGAGTAAGGGGTCGCCCGGTGATGATTCAATCTTGCTTTCGTCGTGGTTTATAGAAGTGATTACGTGAAGTTTGTGGTTGTGAGTTAGTGGAGTGTTCTCATAGAGTTCACTATTGCTTAAAACAAAGCAGAGCCAACAACCTTCAGCATATCTTACTGCAACAGCTGGTAACTATCTGCATATTTATATCAACGGAAAACATTTACAGCTGAAAGCATCCACTTTTATAACCATAAATCATGCCAGCAACTACCTGCGCCTACTGCAATAAAACTGATAATCATCCCGCTTTGCAGTGCGATGATTGTAAAAAAGATGTACATCACTCTTGCATTCAAATTGATGCTGACGATGCAAGACGTATTACCCGCCAACGAACCAAAGGAATTAAATTTTTTTGTAATAAATGCAATAAAGCTGCTGATCAGTTTAGTCAGCTTAAAGTATTAATTCAAGGACTTGCCGATCGCATGGATAAACTTGAAAACCGCCAATGTCTTCAACCTGATTTGAGCCCTGAGATATTTGAGTCAGTAGTAAAAGAGGTTCGCGATCGTATGAGACGTGAAAATAATACCGTATAACGGGGTGAATAGAATCCCCGGGGTGTATAGGTTAAAAAAGAGGGAATTTCTTAAATGTTGCGATAAAAACTTCAAATTTCAAACGTAGTGCTAAAATTTTGGCACGTTGGCAAGTATACATTACAGAGAACTGAAATATAGTAATATTAATTTCCTAGCTATTGGCATGCCTGTTTTCCGGACCCTAACCTATGATTATTGTTCAAGTGGCGGTTTGTGAGTGTACAAAACTTTAGTTATAAATCTTCAGCATCGAGTGTTATTTTTAATTATATTGGTGTACCTTATCTCTGTAGTGTTGCCATTAATATTACTGATACAAATTCTTTTAAATGTAAGTAAAATAACCTATCAAAAAAATAAATTGCTTCTATGTTTTTTTTAACATTACAGCGGGGTGAATAGGATCGTAAATTTCAACATGCCTAGGAAATACACACCGAAAGTAGGTGGGAAACATTATAAGAAAATCGATCCTTTAAAACTGCAGCAAGCTAAAAATGATGTAAAGGAAGGTCACAGTATACGAGAAACTTCCAGAAAGTTTGATATAGCATACACTGTTTTGTACAGACATGTGAAAAATAAAGATATTAAAACTCAAGGAGGACAAACTGTATTAAGTTGTGAAGAAGAAAAACATATAGCAAACAATTTACTTATTTGCAGTGAGTGGGGATATCCTCTTGATACCACAGATTTACGAGTGATTGTTAAACAATATCTGGACAGAAAGGGCAGAGTTGTTCCAAAATTTAAAAACAACTACCCAGGCGGCGATTTTGCATACGGTTTTCTACAGCGTCATAAAAATATCCTATCTGAACGTTTCTGTCAAAACATAAAAAGAGCGAGGGCTGGTGTAACTAGAGAAACGATTACAGATTACTTTAATCACCTTTCACGGGAGTTAGAGGGCATTCCACCGAGCAATGTGGTGAATTATGATGAAAGTAATCTCTGTGATGACCCAGGTCGTAAGAAAGTGATATCCAAGCGTGGTTGTAATATCCAGAGCGGATTATCAACCATAGTAAAAGCTCAACATCGATAATGTTTGCAGCATCAGGTAGTGGTGATTTATTACCGTGCTATGTCGTGTACAAGGCTACACATATTTACAGTTCTTGGACAGTAGGAGGTCCTCCACGAACCAGGTACAACAGAAGCAAGTCAGGTTGGTTCGATGGTTTTTGTTTTGATGACTGGATTTTGTCAATAGCAATTCCTTATCTAAAAAAATTACCTGGTAAAAAATTTTAATTGGTGACAATCTAAGCTCTCATCTTTTCATTGAATCAATTAAGCAATGCAAAGAGCATAATATATCCTTTATCTTTCTGCCCAGCAATTCGACACACATCACTCAACCGCTGGATGTAGCCTTTTTCAGGCCTTTAAAAATGGCGTGGCGTAAAATTGTTGAAAATTATAAAAAAGGACTTGGAAGAAATACGACCAGTATTCCAAAGGACATTTTTCCAACCCTTTTGAAGAAATTACTTCTTGTTATTGAATCCAACAAGGAAGCCAATATACTTGCAGGATTTAATAAGTGTGGGATTATACCCATAAACCCCAATCGAGTTCTAGATATGCTACCACCAGAAGATGGACTATCAAAGAATGACGGAGATGAGGATACAAGCAAGGATATTGAAAATACGGTTATGGATTTATTAAAATCTATGCGGTATGATTGTGCCCAACCAAAGCAGAGAAGAAAAAAGCTACAAGTTCCTGCCGGCAAAAGTGTTGCGATTGATGATTTTGAATCTTCTGAGGAAGACACTGATGATCATTTTAGCACCCACGACTCTAACTCAGATATGGATCCAATGTCTGAAATTGAATATGACAATGAGGACTTAATGGAGAATGAGAATGTTTCAGCATCCAATAAATGTAAAGCTGTTTCCAACGCATCCGATAATAAGCATTTGACAAATAAAATAAGTGAACATGATGATTGTGACAACCTTAATAATGTTTTACCTATTGACCAAAAAGATATCCAGCTTAATGACTGGTTGCTTGTAAGATTCAACGATGAAATTGATGAAGCTAGCACATCAAGAGCTAAACCTTCCGCAAAATTTGTACGATTTTTTATTGCACAAGTGGTGGCAGTTTATCCAGAATCGTTTACAGGAAATTTTTTGAGGGAAAAACGCACCAGAGATTTTTCCGGTCACATCTACACATTTCCAGATGTAGAAGACATATACGAATTTTGTTATAACCAAGTTATTGGGAAGTTAGAAGGTCCAAGCAAGTTTGGACGGGGTTTACTTCGTTTTAATATAAATGTATCTCAGTATAGGAATAAAGTTTGTATCAATAAATGACATTTTATACTTTTCTATGTTCATGAAAAACCAATAAAATATAAATCATAATATAATTGTCAATAATTTCAAGCCCAAACAAATTTTAACAACAAAAGTTGTCCATTTTAACTTTTAAAAACATTTTTGTTGATCCTATACACCCGGCGTTTAATATAATAGAATCATCCTTTGGAAAAGCTGAGTTATTCTATTGACCCCACTAAGGGGGGAATAGGATCACTGACTAAAATATTTTTTTTTAATGAATACCAATTTTTTTTGAAAATTTTTTGGTGCTAATGTTGTTACCAAAGGACATACCTAACTTTTAGGCCATTTATAAATTTTGTGCAATGGATGGTAATTGCTTGGTAACAGCAAGAAGATGAAAAATGCCTAAAAATTGATTCTATTCACCCCGTTTTACGGTATTATTATTTACAACATCCCTGAAAATCCTGAAACTGATGCTGCTACAGATGTCGAAACTGTTGTTGATGTAATAAAAACCATAGCTCCCTCTGTCAAAGTAACACCCACAAACATAATGCGCTTGGGAGCTATTACAGATAATGCATCAAAGATCCGTCCAATTAGAGTAACTCTTAAGAATACCGCTGAAGTTATTATGGTACTTCGTAACAAAAATAAGTTAAAAACTGGCGCTAATTTTCAAAACGTCAATATAAGCAGAGACGAAACTCTTTACCAACGACAACTGTTCAATAAAGCTAGGGCTGTATTAAAAGAGCGAACGGATAATGGCGAACAAAATCTCCAAATAAAATATGTTCAGGGTATCCCAACTATCACTCAAAAAAACTAGATTCATCCAACAGCAGCAGCATTCAGTGTTATTATCAGAATATACGTAGTTTAAAAAATAAGGTGCATCAGATCTGTGCTTCAATAAGTGACGCTGAATATGATGTGATTACTTTCTCTGAAACATGGTTAACAAACGATACAGTTAGTTCTGAATATTTTTCTCCGCTTGTTTATACTGTCTACAGATGCGATCGTGATTT
Source organism: Agriotes lineatus (assembly GCA_940337035.1). Lineage (NCBI taxonomy): Eukaryota > Metazoa > Arthropoda > Insecta > Coleoptera > Elateridae > Agriotes > Agriotes lineatus. Next base: position 56,582,340 of record OW679196.1, read on the forward strand.
TCAGCAAATGAATAAAACACGCGGAGGCGGAGTTCTAATAGCGCTGAAAAATAGTATTAAGGCCGAACTGTTAGATTTATCAGCTCTGTTAAAAACACTAGTCACCTTTGACATAGTTGGATGTAAGTGCATTTTAAATGCATCTCTCTTTTATGTGTTTGTAATTTATATACCGCGCACTCCATCTGCTTCAAGTTTGGAAACTTTGTTAGATTACTTTACGCAATTTCATTTATCTACTAAGAATCTTTTGATCATTGGAGACTTCAACATTCCTAATTTTTGCAAAGAAGATGTAGATTACGACTTAACTAGGATATTAAATAATTTTGCTCAATTATTAAATTTAACTCAATTTAATTATATTCGAAATACTAATAACAGATTATTAGATCTTGTTTTTTCCAATATAAACTGCACTTTAAATCGTGATTATGAACCCCTTGCTAGTGAAGACCCTTATCACCCTGCGTTAAGAATTGATTGTAATTTAAGAGTACTCCATGAACCAAATTTTTGTGTTAATGCTTTTAATAGGTCCTACAATTTTCGTAAGGCTGACTTTCTTGCTATTTATGAAACATTATTAGAGACAAATTGGTCTGCTTTGGATGATTGTAGGAATGTTAATGAAGCATGTAATAATTTTTATGACATTCTTTATGCTGTGTTCGATATGCACGTACCACTCTACGGTAGGCATTCTGTATATCCTAAGTGGTATTCACGTGAAATTATACGTATTCTAAAACTGAAAAATAAGCATCATAGCAAATATAAATCCTCGCGTTCACTAATGCACTTTTATGAATTTAGGCGATTACGTTCGTTAGCCAAAATTAAAATAAAAGAGGCCTATACTAAATATCTGACGGATGTTGAAAATTCAATCAATACCGACTCTAAAAACTTCTGGTCATATATCCAAAGCAAAAGGTGCAATAGTGGAATACCAGGACTCTTACGTAATGGTGATATCACCTATGATACTCCACAGGAGATAGTAAATGGTTTTGCAAATTATTTTTATTCAGTTTATCTGCCTCCTGATGGTGTAGCTATTACTCCTGATGAACAAAAATATTTAGATAATAACATGCCTTTTGTCAAAATTAATTGCGTATCTGAAGATGACATTATGGCGGCTATACGAAGGTTGAAAAACAAGTCAACTGCTGGACTTGACCAAGTGCCGAGTTTTCTTATTAAAGATTGTGCTGCAGTGCTAGTTCACCCTCTCTTAGCCATAATTAATCTAGGAATAAAAACCTCGACCTTTCCACAAAGATGGAAAATGGCTCGAGTCAATCCCATTTTCAAAAGTGGTGACATTTCTGATATTTCTAACTATCGCCCAATAGCTATTTTGTCCAATTTTGCAAAAGTCTTTGAATTGGTTCTATTTCAACATATTTACTCAAATGTTAAAAACTACATATCTCCGTATCAGCATGGATTTGTAGAAAAACGTTCTACAATTACAAATTTGAGCTGTTTCACCCAGTTTGTTGCTGAAGCCTTAGATAAACAGGGTCAGGTGGACGTTGTTTACACTGACTTCTCAAAGGCTTTTGACAGAATTGGACATAGTATCTTACTGTCTAAACTTCGAGGATTTGGCTTTAGCAAGTCTTATATCGATCTTTTTAAAACATACCTAGAAGGTAGAACTCAGTATGTTATGTATAATGGTTTTAAAT
>OW679196.1:56584139-56676324 GCA_940337035.1 Agriotes lineatus
GCTGTCACTGTAAGAAATTGGATGGTTTGCTGGAGCGAGGTTTTAAGCGAACGCAGCTGAAACATAACTAGCGAGAGTTACGCTTGGCGCCCTCTCTTGGCAATGGCTGGAACCGTCCAGCGATGTAGATCCATGCTGCAGAAGTCTGTGCGAGCTAGGTGTTACAAAGATGGATTTCAGAATAAATGTAATACACTACACAGCATGAAAGTGTCTATGCTTGACTCGGAGGCTTTGAAGAAGTACTCGGACGCTTCGCGTCCACGTATTCTTCAACAAGCATCCCCATCCGCAAAATATCACTTTAAGCTTTGTAATGTAATATACTATTGTTTATAGAGGGTCGGACCCTGTATAAGTGAATCTCTAGATACTTTGCAATGTCGTGTTGTGGGAGTGATGTGTGGTTTAGTAATACTGGTGGGCAATGTAAGAAACAAAAATTCAAAGAGTCTGCCTGCAATTCATTATAAAACCATACACAAGTACATCTACAATAATTCACTTATATAATATATATTTCTGTGATATTCTCCTGTAGGGTAGATATTTAATGAGATAATGTAATTAATTACTAACAGGCAGCGCGAGTACCGGCAAGTTCGGCTCTGTTAGGCTTAAAATTTATCGAGGTAAAGTACGAGTTTTTAGGGTGGTAAAATCCAATTTCTCCAGTGAAACAGTGAATGTAAAGTTGTGTAGTTCAGAGAAACTATTAGCTTCAACAGGCAATGCATCTGAAAATTAATAACCTAGCTTTTGGTGAATAGGTGCGTGAGGGTTACTGAGGTCAAACTCGCTTGTGTTGAAGGTCAAATCGAGTAAGCGCGCGTGTAATTTAAATTTGTAAACACTGATCAGGAACGACTTCACAAAAGGGAGACGCGCATAAAATGGAGGACATTTCAGGGCTATTACAATCATTTAAAGAGCGAAATAAAAAACAAATAACAGAAGTAAAGAGTACAAAACAGCTAGCTAACTTGGGAATTGAAATAAGTGTACAAAAAGAACAAAGGAGTAAAGAAAGAATATTATTGCTTCAGAGGATAGAAGGGTTACAGAAAAAGGTACATAAATCAAAGGGGGGTAATAACAAAAGAATCCAAAGTTACACTTCGTGGAAACTTGAACAGCTAACAAAGGAAAAAACAAGAGGAAGTGAAATAGATGACCGGGTAAAAGGGAAGATAGTAGAGCTGGGAATTGGAAGGAGAAGTTTAAAGTTTAAACATTTTAAAGAAAATACATGGTCTGTGGGCACATGGAATCATAAGGGCTTAAATGGCAAAGAGAACGAGCTCCTAAAAGAAATAAATAAATCCAAAATAAGCATACTTGCTTTGACTGAAACTGAAAAAGGGTCAGGCTGTATAAGTGTTGGGGATGGAAATATGTTGATTTTTGAGGCTTTCACGGCCATTGTCATTAAGTAACAAACGACTTCCGGGATTGGACCGTGTCATGATTGAGATCGAAGAACTCAACGCCTCTGAGCACCAACGCTGTCTCAAGTCAGGTCTCGTTTTATCATCAGCCATAGCCGAACACCAACGCGATACTGGTCATAAGATCCTTTTCGATGAAACTTCCATCATCTGCAAATCCCATTCTTCTTTAGCAGAAAGATTCGCGAAGCCATTGAGATTTGCAAACACCCTAATAATCTCAATCGGGTCGAAGGCTTTCCCCTTCCTTCTATGTGGAAAGTGCTAATTCCTAAGCCCCGCCCTCCGCCACTGAACCGCGACGGCATTTCCTGAATCGCGACGGTGCTTGCCTATAAATTCTCGCCTTTCTTCTTCCGATAGTCAGTCGAGTTTCGGCTCTGACGTGGTTCACACGTTGAGTTACCGTGCTTTTCTGTCCCTTCCCTCGCAAAGAGTTTCGCTCCTGGCGTGGTTAACACGTTGGGTTACCTCCTGATGAAGCCCCTTACGAAAGTGGGTGAAACTTTGAGTTCTTCAATCTCAATCATGATACGGTCCAATCCCGGAAGTCGTTTGTTACTTAATGGAAATATGTTATTATACAGTGGCGTACAGAAAAACGTATGGGCACAATCGGGAGTGGCTTACCCAATTAAAAAGGACTCTACCCAGACCTTAAAAAACTGTACGGTTATCTGGAGAGAATTATGAGGGTGGTTCTAGAGCTAAACAACCACAGATCTTATCATTTGCTATGAACCGGATCAAAATTACAAAGCGGAAACAAAAGATAAATTTTGGAATAGACTGCAGGTAGAATATAAAAGTAGTATAAACAAAACAATATTAATTCGAGGCTTTAATGCGCGAGTGGGTATGGACTACACAATGTGCGAACTTGTAATAAGAAATTTTGCATAGCCGCATATAAAAACCTAAATTAACATGGTTCGGCCACCTAGTGCTGATGGAGGATAACAGACTGGTCAAAAGTATATGGTAAAGAAAAAACAGGCGAGAAAGACCGCGAGTTACATTGAACCAAAGTGTGCAAGGAATACTTAAAGAAAAAGGAAAAACCTGGAGAGAAGCAAAAGAACTATCAGGGAACAGAAAAAAGTAGAAGAAATGTTTAAAAATGGATAGTTAACCTCAACACCTTCGGGTATCAAGTGGACCGATTATGTATGTATGTATGTATAACTAACTAAGTTTTATTTGCCAAAGAAAGTTACTAGGCGGAGTTATGTTTCGGTAGAACCACGTCAAAGTTCGCCTAAATATCCCACTTTTAGCCACACAAAGAGCCAGCATATGTATAGGGTCACATGTTAGTATTAGTTGGCACAATATAAAACATTTTGGACACGTTTATGTCAAACTGCGATTTAAATCTAAACATGCCGGGTAGTTACGGTTGAAGTACGTGAAACCGAGTCAGAACACCAAAACTTTATACACTCGTTACACTGGCTAAGCGGAATGGGCCGTTGGCGTTTACGGGAGCTACAATCGGAGATGTCCTGAGGTTGAATAGATGCCGACGTCGTTGGCAACACAAATTGGTAGGCCGCAGCAGAAAATTTGGATATTGTGCAAATTTACGCAATGAACATACGTACCAGTAACATTAGAGCTGTTACTCAATTATCGCAACCAAACAAGCTTCAGAAGGGCCCGTGCAGTTTATAAAGCATGTCCATAGTTTGGAAGAGGTGCTGCTAGACATATTGGGGCCTTCGACTACTATCAGAGCTGTGGGGCTAGGATTCGTGCGAAGTTACTAGATGCACATGTTACGTTAGCTAATATGGGAAAATCTTCATTAATTCCTTCTCCCTCCTGTAGATAACGTTCACACATATGCAGTAGGGTTGTAGAATCACCTTTACGGCATCACATCTAGGTTGTATGTGGGGTGAAGCCCGGCACATGCGAAAACTTTTCTGTCCCGACATTGGCATCCATCTGCGCGAGATTTGGGACATTTATGCAGTGGAATGCGCTGAAGACGATGGTGTTATTAGTTTTGCGTTTAGATGATAAGCATTTTGGTAATTAACGATTTGCATTTGTAAAAATTGATTTGAAATTGTTTTAAGGCGACGTAAAAGTCGGTCATTTAAAGACCTAGAATTAAGCGTGCACCATTTGTTTTTCGGCAGCTATAAAAGTGTACAGCGCCGATAAAGCAGGGACTTTTCGAAATTTCTCCATGGTATTACGACGCATTTTTGTCGGTTATTTTAGCCATTTTGAGGTTGAGTTTGTATTTTAATCTGACATATGTATGCAAATTGTTTTGAACAGTTTACTTACCTGAAAATAAATAACAGTCATTTGTGAATGGGGTTGTCTCCCAAGAATCTCTGTCCTAAATATTGTCACATTACTGCCCGTACACCTTCGTTCTATGACATTCGTTGCCTTTATGGTTTGTTCTTTACTTCTGGTTTCCATTTGAAAATCTTCAGCCGTCTATGGTCTGGCATCCTCAATAAGTGCGCAAACCATTCCCGACTTTTACGGTCTACTCTGTCTATAACTGTATCGGTAGTTTCCATTCGTCGTCTAACTTCTGTATTAAGAATTCAAGTTTTGAAATTCTAGCACTTCGTAGCAAGTAATCTAACTCCACTGCTGTGCTACGGCTGCGAAGTATGGACCAGAAAAGCAGCAATAAAAAAGCTAGTAATAATTCATCAAACTGTAAATCTAACTTATTAAAAAGTATTGTCGCAATTCTGCTTGTACTCACTTAAGACACGAAAACAAAATTGAAATAATTGAGAATCTAAAAGTTCATAAAGCTTTGAAAAACATATCTATACTGTTCTGCTTTTTACTCTCCCCGTCTAAAAAACGAAGAAAGTATTGTAATCACAAAAAAATCATCTTCCAAGATTTCTTCAGATCTTCACGTTTCAAGGTCCCTTGATGACGAAAAGCAGATTTTCTCAATTTCGTCTGCCTGCCTGTCTTCCTGTTGGCAGTATAACTCAAAAACTATTTTTTGGAGAAAGACGATATCTTGCAGGCATATTATAAGTTTACCTAGCATGAAACTGAGAAAATTTCTGAGAGGGTGAGCACCTTAAAAAAATAAATTCAGTTTATTTTTGCTTTGCCTGAGAAATAAATACAAGTAATAATTTGCCCATAGCAGACGCTTTATCATTGGCGAAAATGAGACCTAACAGATACAGGGTAAACACCACAAAGTGGACAAAATAATATCATGCTTTCTAACACAGCAGAAAATCGTCCAATTAAAGCACGCCCGTGGATCGGTTATTTTAGCCGCGGCGCGTGGAAAACGGATCCCAGCGGAATACATTTTACTACCCTCGTCTAAAGGAAGAAGAAATTTTTTACTTGCAAAGGATAAAAGTAATAATTTGCAAATAGCGCAGGCTTTATCATTGGTAAAAGTGATACAGGGTAAACATCACAAATGGGACAAAATAGTAATGTGCTATATAATGCCGAAGAAACTCGCCCAAGCAGAACACGCCCGTGGTTCAGTTATTTTAGCGGCGGACAATAAAGTGACTCGATATATTCGTTTGAGAGATCGGAGTTCGAATCCTAGCGGACTAAACTTTTATTAAGTTGAAAATTGATCAAATTCGGGCGAGGAAAGTTTCGTGTAAACACCTGTATAAATTTTTTCTTATTAGTAGCTTGTTTTTATTACTTTAAAGGGGACTTATCAATGCAATCAAAGTGTGAAGGCTACTTTTGGTGGACAGGCCTCTGTAGTGGTATAGGGACTTTGAAGAAGGTATTAGTACAGTATAGCATAAAAAAGATACAGCAAATAGCAGCTGTTAAAGTGATGAATGTAAATGTCAACAAAGTTACAGTGTGCGCCAAAGCAAACACTATTCAAAATTACAAGCATATAAAACGTACGCGCATCAAGTGATTACTGTCGCAATTTGATATTATTAATGTTCGTTCAAGCGTTACTTTCAGTAGTGTTTGTCTTTTCTCATACAACACCTGCAGATTGGATCCTCAGCTACTAGAACCATTATATAAGATCACATCCAGTTAAAAAATTTAAGGCAGATTTGTTTCTCAAAAACCCACAAAACTTTAAAAAGCAGCACGTGTAAGATTTTGTCAACAAAATCTGAAATTGTTAAATAACCACCGTCATCAAAGTGGCAGGTGATGAAACGTACCTACCTGCCTTTTTTTATAAACATAGCTACTCGACAAGAGAGCCGGGTGCAGGTCCAGGAAGATGAAGAAGCACCAACCATACCCAAACAACAAATAAAAACCAATGCACGCAATATTTTTTAGAAGTACTAGTCTCATCAGAGCCGTAAAACTAGAAGATGAAAAGAAGTGTTCAAGAAGCGAATTTTGCTACTGCATACTGCGCGATAATGTATCTTCGCATACAGTAGCTCAAACTCTGCAATATTTAGTGCAAAATAAAATCAAGGTCATCGATCATCTCTCAAATGCTTTATTTAGCGACGTGTGACTTTCGGCTGTTCCGTGGACTTAAAAGATTTTACTTGGTCAAAACCTTTCTTCAGAGGAATATGTTGCTGCAGTGTTGTATTCTGAAAACCTTTCAAAATACGCTTTCAGCTTTTACGCAATGGCAGGAAAACATGTTTAGGGTACTATTGCCGACGGAAACTACCTTGAGCATATTTAGGATACAGTTTTTTAAAAACGTAAATACTGTTCTCATTAAATTCACTTTGCCCTCGTATTTGTAGCTGACATTGATTTCTAATTCTCCAATCGTATGCAAAAGCCGAGGAAAATTACCTTGCTAATGTTTAAACATTAGCTTTAAAATTCAAACTATAATTGCCAATTAGAATTTTATATCAGAAAACAAAATTGTGCTCGTGTGCATATTGATCAACTGGTATTTTTAAGGTAAACATAAAATAAAATAAAAACAAGCAATCACTTGTTATAATCGGTAAGGAAACCAGTAATTGTTAAATGGTCTGTTTGCCACTAGAAATTATAATGTCTGTGACCTTCATGATTGTTATACAACACAAAAATATTTAATTAAAATTGACGAAAGTAAAAGTCCCGTAAATTGGTTTCACTTCACGCATCCTTGACTTGACCCCGATAGTTATGCATGCTAAACTTGCCAAGAAGTAACTAGTCTGGAAGTTCAAGAGCACGAAATAGTAACTTGATGACGTTTGAATTTGTATTTAAAAATAAGAATTAATTTGTAGTAGCTAATAATAATAACAATAATAGGTATTTCCTCTTCCTCTTGCAATATCGTTGCTTAAATAAAACTTTCATAACGCACATATCTTCATAAAGGATTTTCATATTTTCTAGAGTGTGTCTTATTTATGTATTAAATGCATACTCAATACATTATAACACAAGGGAATATTTGAAACGCGACGCGAAGCGGTGTTTACATTTCCAGTGAGTTATAATTGTGATTAGGCACGTTGTACACACAACGTTTTATTTTATTCTGATTCTTAAAAATGAACAAAATTTAAGCATTCAGTATTTTGGCTACACACTACCATGGTGTAAAGAATACAAGGTGAAACGTTCCCGGGATGGGCAGTCGTTCAGAAAATAGAGGGGAGATGTCAACCAATCCCCGATGGTCCTGCTCAGGAAATCAATCACGGCTGCGATCATGGTGTAACCATGGTTGCGATCGTATATGTTGCTGGCACTGTCAGTCGATGTCCAATTCGGGGTTAGCAGGTTACATTTTGCGTCAATCTGACACCAACTGACGCAAAACCTAACCTCGAATTTGACATCGCCAGCGTCTTCAACAATACACTTCAGTACTACCAATCGTGCCATTTGTCGGACCATGTCCTATTGGTTGAATTTGAGGTCCGGCCACATTCTGCGGAACGTTACATCTTGTATTCTTTACACCATGCACACTACTACGTCATCGTTGTGCTGGCGCTGTGAATTTTTGGTGTGCTTTGGTTTCTATGCAGATTGTTGGTGTTGCTATGCTACATCGTGGGTGGTTGTTATACTGCTTAGAAACGTTATAGGCCCTAGGGTCATAAAAGCCATTTTACGCCCACTATCGAGGGTCAAGAGTGTGGTTCCAAAATGAAATAAGTTTTTTTATGTTGTATCATATTGAAGGTTTTTTCTTCGTTGACAAAACAGCTGCATCCTTTCATGTAAAAGTCTCTCACATCCATTCAATAAGTAACGAACGAATTCCAAAATTGAACCGTGTTATTGTTGAGATAGTAGAACTAAACATTTCGCCCGCTTTCATAAGAAACTTTAGCAGGTGTGAGAAGAAAAAGAGCACGGTAACTCGACATATAAACCACACCAGGGACGAATTTCGGCTCTCACAGGGGTTGGCACGTTGATTCTTTGCTTTTGTCTTCTCACTTTTAATGTAGCCGTTTAGTAAAATGGGTGAAACGTTGACTTCTTCTATCTGAATAGTTGCATGGTCCTATATTAAAAGTCTTTCATGACAACCGTATACTTTTTTTCGTAATCTTAGCATTATAATATTGAATTCGCTAAAGAAAAAAAAAGCAACCGGCGAATAAAGATACACTACAATAACAGAAAGAGTACGAAATCTATATGCTGATGTGATTCGTGTATGTCGCAATAATTACGTATTGCACTGCGGAAGTTTTAGATTGTATTTACTGTTGTTTATTTAATCCTGAAATGTATATTCATGTAATTAAAGTTTTTCATAATGCAACAAGATATACGTCCCTTTTATTCAAATATTTAAACTGAGGCATATGCATATAAGAAAGACTAATTATGAAACTTTTAAAGACGATTAGTCTAACGAACCTTGATTAGATACAGGTTATAAGATGTCACTTCAATGACAAGCTTATTGAATTAGAACTCCTTTAGATGAAGAACGTCCTATCCACCCCATAAAACGCTCACTCTGCTAAAAATCTCGATGTAAACCACTTCCAGTAAAAACCATTCTTTGTTATCCAATTCATATGATGCAATGTAATTTGACAATAAACTCCGTTCAGCATCCCCTTCCAGAAATTTGTTTTTGTAGATTGTAACTGTATTACTTAAAAGCATTCTCATCAAATCCATTTATTTTAATCCTCTTCTTCACATTTTTTTATCTTTTAATAATTTTACTTTTATTTTCACCACTCCATTTTTTTAATTTTCAACCCATTTATACACCAAATAGTTTTTAAACATTTATAAAGGGCTTATTTTCATAATTGTAACCGCCTACAAATTGGATTAGATGTTTTTGTATCAAATTATTTGTACATTCCTGATAAATACGTAATAAATATGTCCTTAGTTATTTAGTTTAGCATATATTTCATAGTCCAACACACTATGGAAACTTTATTATATCTATCTAACACCCACTATGTTGAACGGTATTTCTCGAATAAGTATTTGCCATAAATTCTCCACTTCATCTCAGATAATAATTAAATTATGTTAAAATACCACTATTTCTTATGTAGGTTCATTCAGTTGAATTTTAAAATCTATTTCCTTTCTTTAAGAAATACATTTTAATAATTTTGATATCCTTTTCATATTTAAATTCATCTTTGTAATTTTTAATACTGTATTCTTTAAACCTTATTAATCTGATTTTAAATCCCTGTACTAAAGACCATGACAATATAGATTCAGTTGAGATTTGGTGCACTCAAGTATCTGATTAAATATAGTCAATGAAGCAAATTTGAGTAACCTGTGGCAATCCAGTAGCGTAGAATTAGAAAAATAAATCACTTATACAAAAGAAAAACGTACGCCCCTTCATTTTTCATTGCGAGAATGCTTCTTAAATAAAAACTGTCGCCATTTAACAAACAATGAGGAGGAGAGTGCATAAGCATACATTTATTTTTTATAAAATTCCAATAATTTAAAAAACTGTAAGGCGCTATAAGAGGAACTGCACTCGCAAGTGGAAGTTTTCATAATATAATAATATTATTAATAATAATAATAAAAGGTGTGGGCATCCATTTTGTCCGAAGTCAAGTTACCTAAGTCTCATTGCGCTAGTCGCGGGCATAGGTGGTTTAAACTGCCTTGCTAATAAAAATTGCAAATATCTTTGAGCAGCTTGAGCGGGCTAGTCACCCGGCGAGCTAACATACGGTTCCAAAAATATAAAAAGAAAAGATCCTCCGGCCTCGGAAGGGAAGCCCAATGAAGTTCCCGCTGGCAGAAACCCGCCCAGCCGTCGTCAGACGCGGACGCCAGTGCTAGGAACGAAATTGCTTAATACTTTAAAGCAGCTTCGCCTAAGAGAAGAAGCTACATGATGCGACTGCATGCTCTGTGGTGTAAAGTGCACCCGGAGTTAAGCTTCACATCCCTGCAGAATTTTAGGAACCAGGTAAATTTCCTCAAAAGGCAGATGCCGCAGCAGGGCGTCGAACAACCAGAGAGGGCAACGCCACTCTCTTTTGAACCACCTCAAGTGGAGGAAGAACAGGTGTTCAACCTCCTGTGAGAGACTTTTGGCATAATTTCACGTTGCACTGAGCACAAACGAAGACCGCAAGTACATCTGAAATGTAGATCGAGGGCCGCAGACCTGGTTCAGATGGATGGCATTTTGGAAAATTATTTAACCCTCGTTCATAATCTGTTAGACGTTAACCGTGCTATATACGTAGCGGCCACTATTCTTTACACTACACGCAAAAAGGTTCAATGGGAATCTAAGGATGGGAGACGTATATAGCAGTTGAAGAGAAAGGTGACGGTTGTAAGACAAGAAACATCAAGACTTCCGTGTATGATGTATGACTTAATGGGCAATATCCGCTCAACTCCTAAACTTAAGCGTCTTATCACTTTACCAGCAGCTTTGAGGGAAGCACCACAAGCTGAACCTATACACCTTAAGCGAAAAGCTTTAGATACGCTTCGAGCCCTATCTTTTTCTAAGAGAAAGCTAGTCAACAAGGTGAGATAGATCATCTTCAACTTAAAATCCTTCCGCCTTGTTTCGATCGAAATACCAAACTCCTCGTAGTCCACCGTCAACTAACTAAGTTGAACACTATTGTTAGGAGATCTACGAAAACGCCATCTTCGTGCAACAAAATCCAGCAAATTCTGCGACGAACATTTTCCGTAACCTGAAAACTGCCCTCCAATAACGGACGCAGAGATTAAGCAAGCCCTCAGAGGAAAACGCAGTTCCTCGGCACTTATCCCCAAATCAGGGGACTTGTCCAGACCTCAACATTACCGCCCAATAACCTGCATCAACACGTTGTATAAGATCTCCAGTGTGTTGCACGAGCGCGTCTTGAGCTTTATTAAACCCGTTTGTAAAAATAATTTGCTTATAGACGGGTACGTCTGCCGCGACGGCGTCTACTACTGGGAGAGTTTTTTAAAGTGTTACAAGGCGATATCTCGAAAATGGTGTAAAATATTTTAATGATATTTTGTTGAGGTAATACGGAGATGGGGGGACATATAAAAACATATTTTTGATATTTACCTCCTCTCTTTATTTTGAGGGGTGGGTGGTAACTTTGGAATTTTAAATAGGATGATGTCTATTTGTTTAGAAAATTATAATCTACGTAAAAAACTACATATATGTACAATAAATTTCAGTTGCGGAGTTATGATTTATTAAGTTATAAAATAAAAAACAATAATGATTGTTAAAACGTCAAAATTCTCAAATAACTTAAGTAAAAATAACTCATTTCCAGGGAAACGAATAATAATTTTGAAATAAGTAAACGTGATGTATTCGTAAAATTTATTAATTTTTTAGATTCAGTGAAAGATCATAACCGAAACAGCAAATCCAAAAATGTTTTGTACACACACGCAGTTTTCTATGTAAATTCGATTTTATAAACAAAAGTACATCACCTATTTAAAATTCCAAAGTTACCCCCTACCCCTTAAAATAGAGAAGGGGGTAATTATAAAACATACGTTTAAATATGTCCTCCCATCTCCATATTACCTCACCGAAATTTAATAAAATATTTCAAACCCTTTTCGAGATATTGCATTGTAACATTTTAAATAACTCACCTAGTATAAGCGCAATCTGTCAATTACTTGGGTGGTTATGCAAAAGTGCTCGATACCACATCCTACGGGCTAATAATTTGCTTTTTGGAAGACCTCCATATCCCTTCAGACATAGTGAGATGCGTAGAAAGTCTGATGCTACTCTGGAAGACCCGATTTGCAATATTATCAGGTAAGACAGTGGTATCAACATAGTGGGTCATATTTCGGCAAGGCATCTTTCAATGAAATTCCTAGAGCCCACTTCTATTTTGCATTTCGCTATTACCGCAGTCGATTGAGCTCAGGAAAAGCAGGGGTTACATGACCGGGAACACCAGCAGGCTGCAGCACTCATTTATTCTAAATGGATGACTTGAAACTATGCTGGAAGTAATAGAAACATTCAAAGCTCTCTTGACAACGTCTCTGCTTACAGTATTGGCATGAGTTTAGGCCTGGATAAATGAGCAGTGTTTTATTTGAACAGAGGAAAACCAATAGATTAAAATGAAGATGTTCATCTGGTCGACGGGAAGATTGTGAGACATCTAGATGTTGGGAAATCTTATAAACTGCTAGACATATAGCAAAGTGGCATGCAGAATCTCTTTATTATCAGAAGGACTTTCCTCAGCAGGTATAAAGCGCGCCTCCAACAGATCTGGAATTCGCAGTTGTCGGGAACGAAGGTCGCTGCTACAAAAATGCTCGCTGTCCCTGTGCTCGTATATTCGCTCGCAAATCAAGAAGGCAGAAGTAAATTGTCTAAAGGAAGACCATAAGAGAAAGGTGATACACTCCCAGTTCTTTTGACACTTCAAGCGAGAGGGTTTGTTCCCCGAGCTCACGTTTGCCTTTTTGAAGTCGGTCGGTATTAAGTACGAGACGGAAGGATTTCCGCTGGCATCCGAGGATGGTATCCTTAATGAGCTTGTGTATCGGGAAATTATCTTTCAGGAAAATCTTTGTACCTTCTGTCGAGCGCGTAAGACTCATCCTGAGATACTGATGCATACTCTTTCCGTTTGTCCTATATACGCAGTATCAGTATACATAAATCAGCACAATACAGCCCTGAGGGTAATCTACTATCATCTTAGACATGTTTACGGTATTGATATTAATCCTGCCATACCATATGTCTCCGTGGAAGTAGTGTCCGTGGTAGAGAATTGCAAATGTCATATTTATTGAAATTACTTTTTGCCCACCACAAAACGAAGCCATCAAACCGGATATAGTTCTGTTGGACATGGAGAGGACGTGCATTTAAGTTATCGAACTCTCATGTCCAGCAGAAACAAATATCACGACTGAAGACTGTGGTCCATGGGGTGCAGGGTTATTGGTTATATGAACTAAAACTAACTACATTTATATTAAGAATTATATTAACAGAATAAAACACAGTTGTAACGTTTCAATTATAAAAGAATTTTCTTCATTTATCATAATTTGTTTGTAAGGTCTAGGCATGCAAAGTATTAGGTCATATGGTCAAAACCTAGGATTGTTTAGATGCTGCACATCGAAGTAACATGGGAACCACGGCTTTACATCACTTCGGAATGATGGGATTCTGTAGATATTTTCATTAAGGTCACTAAATCAACACAATTAGCCGCCATTCCATTCCTCGCGTAAGAAAATTGTAAGATAAATATGCAAGTGCAAAATTTTCCAAATGTAATAAGAAAGTCAAAAGTTTTGAAAACTTTCTTTTTGGTGCAATGGCACTGCTGTAAGTCAAAAATCTGTTAGGTTGTGTTACTTTTTATCAATCAACAATAATATTGTCAAAATATTTTTAGATTAATGTTTTTTTATTCCCAGAAAACCTTCCTCAACCACACTGGTGTGTCGGACATCCTTGTCTTTCATTGTATAAATGAGAGAGTTGATTGACTCACCAGTACGATGGTGCGACGTTGTCGAACACAGCTCTGTTTAAAAAATTGTGCGACAAGGATAGACAATTATGTAAAACCGCTAATTGCGGTAGCTTAGTGTATTAACCTAGTGACCTTAACTTTCTTCCGCATTTTTTTATTTTTAAAAACCTCACCGGGACCGGGAATCGATCTCACGACCCCTAGATCAGTTAGTAGTCAGAATATATCACAATTGAATTACCGAACCGGTCATTTATCATAATACTAGCAACCTAGTGATATGTATCTAGATTACATGTATATGTATATCACTAGATCATTACATATAGCTCCCCAAATATGTTTTTGGTTTAGCTTAAGCTGGGTTAATTTTTGTAAGAAGAAAAAACTTGAAATAACTTATAAATTAAGCTAACAGTTATCCCTAGCTGCAAAAAAACCTCTATCTTTTCAACAACAGTAATAACATAATTAAAAATAAACTAAAATAACTAAAACAGAGAAATATAGCACATATGAACTATAAAAATACACAATACAGGTAGCAGCTTGCAGTCGAATACAGTGCTTGCTGTAAGCTGCAATCTAGTAGCCGTTGGTTTGATTTATGTCTACAAGCGAATGCTTCTTGCTGAATTCTGAAACCAAAAAGCGCAGCGAGTTATATTGTATGAAACAGATCCCCTATTGTCTTAGAATGCTTACCTTGCAACCTTGAAGAACAAGGAAGCTATTATTTGAAGTGTTGACTTTGTAACCTTGTATGCACGCGAATCTTGTCACGAGGCATACTAGGAATATAAGCTTATCTTAGCTGATTAGAAATACTAGTGCATGATATTTTAACTTTAGTTGGTAGTTCACATGTTTGATGTAAGAAATTGTCTGACTGTGTCTTTGAGCTCCGACGTGTAGCATTGTCGTTGTAAAATAAGGGTGTTTTCAAAAACTCATTTTTCGACTGTCTTTTTATTTAACTAGCGAGCATTATGCAATACTGTAAGTAAACACGACAAAAATTTGATGAAGACCGTATCTTCGGCCAACTTTGTCGTGTTTAGTTTCTCTCCAAGGTTATTAAAAATTACAACTTAGCTGTTGAAATACGTATTTACCGAATGTGATCAGATTAAAACCACAGGCTCTAGAATTTTTTTATTTAATACTGTAAGCAGGCTTAAGGGCGATCAATACCCTTAATATGATTTCGGAGGCTTTCACGGTCATTGTCATTAAGTAAAAAGCTACTTCCGGGATTGGATGGTGTCATTGTTGAGGTCGAAGAACTCAACGTTTCGCCCACTTTCGTAAGGGGCTTCATCAGGAGGAAAAAGCAAAAAGAGCACGGTAACTCAACGTGTTAACCACGCCAGAGGCGAAACTCTCTTGCAAGGGAAGGGATAGAAGACCACGGTAAATCAACGTGTCAACCACGTCAGAGGCGAAACTCGACTAACAATCGGAAGGAGAAAGCGGTTCTTCCTCAAAGGTATCATTAGGAAGTCGAAGAACTGAATTAAACAGAATTCCAGCAGGGGAAACTTCAAGACCAGACTTTACGGTTGACCTCAAAGTCAATAAAATTCAGGGTAGGTTATCAACCCATGAAGACGCACTTGTAGTGGATAAAGCTTGTTTAAGGGTTTTATTAAACCTTTTCACGATTCCTTGGTTAACAGGATGATATACACTGCTTCAAATATTTTGGATTCTAAGCGTTGAGATAAAACTTTGCAAGCTTCTTGACAAAAATATTTACTCTCTATAATTTTTTAATATCTGTAGAATCCTGTAACGTGATATCCAATTGTTCACGAATGCAGTGATGACCTTCTCTACGGCAATAGAAGCAAGGGAAATTGCTTCGGGCCACCTAGAAAACATGTCAAATAAGGACAGAATGTATATTGTTGTCGGAAAAAAATTGCGTAGAATTCCATAGAATAACCAATATTACCTAATCTTCCTACACATTCAGCAAGTTTATCTCCGAGCTTCACGTTGAAGTCCCCCATTGCGATAATGCGTAGGAGTGAGCATTTGTCTACAGTACTCCTGTCTTCGTAGAAATATTTTATCTGGTTATCATTATTCGCTAAAAAAACAATATAATTCAGAAATTATATTTCTAAAAATAGAGCTGGTACAAACCTCGTGGCTATGATTAATACGGCGACGAAAACACATTACTCATAACATAGCAAAACAAACTGATTGTACATAATGTATATAAGGATACAATATTATTTGCCTTCATTGACTTTCTTCATAAAGTCAGGAAATCATTGAAATCCGCCATATTAGTAATAAAATTAGATTTCGAACTGATTTTCAAAATTTTAATCTTTGATATAGATGCCTATTAAGAATCTCTTTACATCATACGAAATTATACAAACTATCTTTTAGTTACATTTTATGCTTATATTAATGAATTGCCTTATAGATGGAAATGTTTGTCTATACGATCCTTTTATTACAAAGTTTGAAATTGAATGAAGTCCGGCATATGATATCTATTAGGGTCTTTTACAACAACTTTTTATTTTCATACTGGGTGACAATGAGACCAGGGTTATGCTTATATCATCTTTATTTATGAATAGATTTGGATAAAATTTTATAAGATACTAGAGATACTTTCTGATTGACTCTGATAGATACATATAATTAAAGTAGTCGACCTTCGGTTTCACCGAAAATGACACCAACTTTGATTTTTTAAGTGGAATACCCTGTATATTTTATATTTTTGAAAACTACGAGTCAATTTATACACTATAGTGTTGCCATATTTTTAAACAAAATATTTTTTCAAATTGTATTTGTTACTATAGAAGACCGTAACTTCGAAAAATATGTTGCAATTGACTTAGCAGCTCATAATAATAGCTATTTTATCAATAAGGTAACATCATCAATAGGGAGATTGTATGGACGAGTACTTAAGCAAAGAATAGAGAAGGTAATTCAAATTGGAGAGGAGCAATGCGGGTTTGTAGCTGGTAGATCATGTACAGATAACATCTTCACAATAAACCAAGTGATACAGAAAAGGTCTGCAAGAGACAGAGAAACACATATAATGTTCATAGATTTGGAAAAGGCCTATGACACGGTACCGATCATTAAACTGCTAGAGGTACTAAAAAACAGGCATCTACCACAGGCCTACATAGACGCGATCACAACAATTTATAAAGATCAAAAAAGTGTGATTAAGATTGGAAATAAAGTATCACAACCATTTAACACTACCAAGGGATTACGACAAGGCTGCTGCTTGTCCCCAACACTCTTTAAAGTGTATATAGATGAGACATTAAAAGAATGGCAAGCAAAATGTAACAGAATGGGAATAAATGTAAATGGAAATTTCTTACATACACTACTTTTTGCCGACGATCAAGTAATCTTTGCAGCAGATGAGGATGATATTAATTATATGATCAGAAAACTGAACGAAACCTATACAAAATGGGGACTTAAGATTAACTTCGACAAAACCAAATATATGGTAGCAAATGGGAGAGCTCAGGAGATACAAATAAATGGTAACACAATAAGAGCTTGCAAACAGTACAAATATCTAGGCACAATAGTATCTGAGCAAAGTAACAGCCAAAAAGAAATCGCACATAGAATCTCACAGACTAAAAAGGTTACACAAACATTAAATTCATTATTATGGTCAAAACAAGTTCACAGGCAGACGAAAAAGCGAATATACAATTCGATTTCAAAAAGTATATTAACATACGGTGCGGAAACATGGGAGATGACTAAAAGAAATAAAGAAAAAATTCTAGCAACAGAAATGGACTTTTTGCGAAGAAGCTGTAGAAAGAGCAGACTAGAACACGTAAGAAACGATGATATTCGAGAAAGTATGGGAACACAAAAAACCGTTTTGGAAGAAATAGAGGAGAAACGATTAAAGTGGTATGGCCATATGCGGAGGATGAATCCCAACAGATGGCCGCAAATAGCGTGGAGTTGGATACCCTGGGAAAGACGAAAAAGAGGACGCCCACCGAGAAATTGGAATCAGGAGGTTCAAGAGGCGATGGAAAGCCGTGGACTAAACGACGAAGATTGGCAAGACAAAAATTATTGGCGCTTGAGATGCGAGAGACGGCACTAAGCTGTAAAAAATACTCGCTTATATATATATATATATCAATAAGGTCAATAACAAACACAAATAATATTTGCTAAACACGTTTTTAAAGCAAAAGTCATTTTTTAAATAGCACCTACTAAGGGCAATCTTGTAGTTGTTCGGAAACTATGTGGGTAATCTATGTGTTAAATTGAAACACATTTCGTTAAAAATATAATTTAGAAAATTTACCGCGACGCCTATAATTGGCCTAACGGCTGTTGGCTGAGTACCAAAATAAAATTTAAAAAATAAAATAAATGTAAAATAGAAATTACGGCTTGAACACATAAAATCTAAGATTTGTTATTAGTGGTTGTTATTAAGTTATTAGTTCTGATAAAATGGTGAACTACACTAACGATGAATACATGTACATGATAATAGTTTATGGAGCTGACGATGAAAGTGCTGCACGCCATCGAATCAACCTTGCTACAGAGGACTTGCGAGAACAATTTCCACAAGTGCCGAAAAATTGGATTCGCCGTGCGTTACTGTGTGTTGAAAAGCAGTGCAGCATTTTGAACAATTTTTGTGATTTTGGTGAACTTTTCTACTTTGTAGTTATTGTTCTATTTTATTTTCATAATTTTTTGTCTGTTAAAAAGTTGTGAAAAATATTTTTTAGTAAACGATAAAAAATTCAAATTCGTTCCTTTTTAATTATAAGACAATAGTAAGAAATTATAAAAAATTCATAATTGCATTGAAATAGAAATTAGTTTTAGAATTTAGCATTTGAGTGAGAACTCTCTCTTTGTTTCTCTATGTTGGAAAGTATATCGTTTCCAACGAAACAAAGAAATCTTGTTCCTTTGGAAAAAAATCTCTGCAAAACAATTTAATTTCAGCACTACTCAATCAGTGAAAAACTTAGAATTTTTCACTCTGGATATAAGATTTTATAATTTCGGTCAACTTTCCTTTCGGTCAGTTGTGTTTCGGTAAACTTTCCTTTCGGTCAACTTTCCTTTCGGTCAACTTTCCCTCGGTATAAAGTGTTTTCGGTCAATTTTCCGGGACCCATTTGTTCTGAAGATAATAATAATTATTATTATCATTATTATTAAGTGCGTTTTGATGATAATTTAACTTTATCGTTTATTTTTAAAACTTTATATGCTACTTTAACTTATACATTTTTACTATTTTCTGATTGGTTGTAATGCTATAAATTTCATGTCGCCGTTATCATTTGTGTTGTCGCCCATTTGGAACAGAACATTGCCTTAAGTTGTATAATTCTCTCATTCCTTCTTCTTGTCTCTGATAAACCGATGATAGTCGATAATTGAGCCGTTGGATGTTGTGCTTTCTCTGCCACCCTACAAACAATCGCGTATAAAGGATTATAGATATTGCAAATAGTTACCCCAAACTTTCGAATTCATCGTCAAGGTCAGAAAAAAAATGGAATCACAAACCTACCCATAATGTAAAAAGATATAAGATAGGTATTGTGTGTTAAAAAAACTCATTTAGGGCAGGCCTTCCAAAGAAAGATAAAAAATCCAGGCATGTCTTAACTTAACTCTGTAGGTTAATGTCAGATTGCATTTTGTTTATGAAAACATCGGTCACTGTAACAGGAAAAGTTTACACTGCATTAAGTTTACTTGAATCAAACAAAAAGGAAAATAAAATGGCATTTACACAACAACAACGAGTGTATTAATCGTAACAGTCAATAAAAATTGTTTTTATTAAGTGTTTTGTATATTTTTAGGAAAGTAGTTCAAAACCAAGATGTAATTTAGTTCTTTCTGACTTCTGGTAGTTCATTTTCAATGGGTATGTATCAAGTTATGGCAAACTTCAATTTGATCATGGCATGCTGCGAATGCGTTTTTTTTAACACACGATACTCCCTCATCTAAAACATGCTTTATATAGGTTTTAGACACAGCTTAGGTGCCCCGAAATTGCCAATTTGCGTAGTTACATGTAATTCTATGAAGGGTTTGGTAATCAATATGCATAAAAACCTATACCAGTAGCATAGTGATTTGTTTTCATACGTTGCATTAATCAATTTAATCATTTCCAAGCTGGCTTGCTACCAGATGCTTTTCTAACTGCAAGCAATCGGTTACAAATTGTAGTTTTTGTATGTTAACTAACCTGTTGGTAGTTATCCTAACAAACTAGATCTTTATATATAAAGGAAAAATGCACAGTTTAAAACATTGCATTTCCATTTTGGTTAATATATACCTAATCAATCTAACATCCATATATTTTTAATTAGTTTTTAAAATTTCCCAATAAATTAGAGATTAATTGGTTAAATATTGATATTATGTTTAAATTCTTTGATATTTAACAATTACCAACATATTATTTAAAGATTTGCTACGAAGTTAATGGTTGCAATATTTTTTTTTTAGAGTACAGCACACTTCGTTCGATATTGGAGCTACTTTATGAGAAGGAGCGTTTCGGCTTTAATATCAACTGTCATGCCAGAAATACCCCTAACTAAAACAGTAGATGAGCTTCTGTTTGCCGGATATCAAGATTTAGTGATGGACGCAATAGCCTACCTACCATTTTTAGCACCAGAAGCGCCTAGACTTGATAAATTTGGGTGGTTTCGATTGGTAAGTCTTAGTGCTCCTATAGTGATTTAGTTTTACGAGCAGAATTAATGCTTCCATTTTGTACAACATTTACTTGTAAGAAACCTTAAGAAAATTAATGACATTCAACAGAAAAATGGATCTGCGGTGTTTGATGGGGTTTTCAACATGGCAAACGGAGTTAATGGTCACTTCGATGTCCTTAACTGGAATTATTATAATGAAACTCCTTACTATGATGCTGCCTGTGCAACTGTACGTGGATCATCGGGAGAACTATACGAACCCAAAATTACCAGAGACCACGTTGGGGTTTTCTATTCAGACTTATGTAGGTACCTAGTCTTGGATTATGAAGAAGACGTCGTCGTCTATGGCATTTTAGGTTATAAGTTCAAAGTGGGAGATTCAGTGATGGATAATGGTAAATTAAGATTTTCTTTTTATTTTAACTTTTATATTAATTACTTGCTTTATATGGTAGTGGTATGGATATGGTTGATATTATCTACAAGACAAAACCTTTAATTATTATGTGCTTAATGTTAATACTATCTGCAATGGCATACTACCTTCCACTGCAATAGCTAGATCATACTTTAATTATACTTACACGGCAAAACCTGGGGAGTCGTGGTTTTTAATTTTCTGTTAGCCAAATAATCAAAACATAGTATGACTTTTAAGCTGTTATACTGGAGGTATTAAATATTGCGAAGTAAGTGAAGAGTTATATTCAGAAAAAAATTAAAGGCTTTTTGATTGAAGTATATTTAAAATATATTATTGAGCCCCCCCCCCACCTCTCAAAAGCACAAATCAAATACGTTATCACCGGCAGAAGATGAAGTTCAAGAAAGATACCAGTGGCCAAAAAACTCCATCCATGGACAAAATAAATATTACCTACCCGACCACTTAGAACCATCTAGTAAAAGCATTGACAAGTAAGAAACGACCGAAATACCACAAAACCAAAAAAGATCACCAATTTATTTACATGAACCGATAAACTATAAAGAGGTCATCTCTGACATGGAGAAACTTACCAAAGGTGAGTTCTTTACTAATCAAACAGGAAACTCTTTAAAAATAATCTTATGAAATGAAAATGACTACAGAGCGCTTGCAAAAAAACACTATCTCAAACATAAAATAGAACGTCACACCTTTCAAGACGCAAACCCGAAGCCATAGTGAGTAGTAATTAAAAACTAACCACCTTCATTAACTACTAAAAAAATCGAGGAAGAAATATCTACTCACAAATTACCCATTCTAAAAGTAGTAAGACTCGATAGTAAAAACCGATCGCCTCTGCCAGTAATTGCAATTGACCTCAAAACTTGTGATCAGTTCTCAGATGTTTTTAAAATCTGTAAATAATTAAATTTTATTGTAACCGTATAACTCTGGAGAAAATCACATAGCATACCCCAATGCCATAAATGTCAGCGCTACGGCCATACAATAAATTACTGTCAATTAGAACCCAGATGTGTTAAGAAAACCATATATACCACCTGCGATAAGACAAAAGGTGGCCTTTCAGGATTGAATTAATTGTGGCGCAAATCATCCTACAAATTATAGAGGATGTCAATATTATCAACAGTCAATTTATTTGTGTAACACTACTCATGCAGTGAAACCAGTAGGTACAAACATATCCGAATTTGAGAAAAACATACTCGCAGTTACTTAAATCTTCAGGGTGAGCCTGAAAATGAATAAAACAAAGACCAATACCGACGAAAGGCTACAAATTATGATAGACAACATATAGCTCGAACAAGTATCAGCATACATTTACTTTGGTCAGATTATCAAAGCAACCAAGGAAAGTCAAACGGCAGAGGTCACCAGGAGAATTAAACTGGAATGTGTCGCATTGGGAAAGCTAAGTTTCATATCAAAAAACAAAAATATCCCACAACACTGGAAAACTAAAATGTTCGACAAATGCATCCTGCCCATTTTCACATATGGAGCACAAACATGGACCATTACTCAAAGAAACATGGACAAAATAACTAAAATACAAAGAGACATGGAAAGGAGCATGCTAAACCTCTCACTGCGCGATAGAAAGACCAACACATGGATATGTGCCAAAACTCGAGTAGTGGACGTCAGAAAACGCACAGCTTCATTAAAATGTATATACGCAGGCCGCAATGCAAGGTTACAGATGGGAAATGAAACTTCAATGTAGATCAGTGGCGCCCATGGTTAGGAAAACGGATCCGAGGAAGACCCCAACAAAGATGGGCAGATGATTTAAAGGTGACAGCGGGCCTAACGTGGAGAAGAACAACAGACCGAGAAATCTGGAAAGGTTTAGAAGAGGCCCACACTCACAGATGGGGTAAAGAAGGCTGAATGATAGATACAAGAACAGCTTCTGGTGGTGTAGCAATCTTTATAAAACGACACATAGAACATCACATCGCACCCATATTTAACGTTATTAACTTCTATAAACATCTATAAAACTAAAAATAAATGATATCAGCATTATCAATGCTGTCTGTGTGTATAAACAACCTAAGAAACAACTTTCAGAAGCAGACATAAATAAAATATTTCGCAGTAAGAACCTACTCTTTTGGTGGGCAATTTGAATAGTAGAAATGTATTATGGGGAAGTCAAACTTCTAATCCTGCGAGCGCTCTTCTTAATAATTTAGCATCATTACATGACTTACAATTACTTATACCAGAAGAACATACACACTATCTCTACCGTCCAGACCACAACTCGGGTATCCTCGATATACATACTATTTCAAAAATATTCAATTACCAACTATTCCAAGAAGTATACTCAGAACATGACTCTGGCCATCTTCCCGTCGTGATTTCTTTTCTAAGTGCTCCAGCCATAAAACCACTAAAACCAAAACTAATAAACGGAAGGGTTACCGGGGAAGCATTTCAAGTAATGTGCGACGAAAAACTACAATACATTAATAATCCTGTAACTATAAGAGACGTTTATAATATGTTCAATGGGTTCGCAAACTGCATCACGGATAGTATAAAAGTAGTGATGAAACCAAGGAAAACCCCAAAAATACAATGTACCACCAAAACAAACATTAGAACTGATTAAACAAAAAAGACGGCTACGTAGGGAATGGCAGATGACAAAAGATCCATGACCGAAAAATCTAGTAGACCATTTACCTCGCAGAATCAAAAAAGAACTTCAGGCATATAGAATAAGCTCTTCTCAGTACTACATTAGTATCCTTAGCACAAATGATTTGTGTTTGTGGAAACCTATTAAAAATACCTTAAATAAGTCATTAAAAATTCCTCCAATAACAGTGGGAAATGCTGCTTTAAATTTTGATGAAGAGAAATGCACCGAATTTTCTAATCATTTAGAAACAACTTTTGCATCGACCACCCATGATCAACCAGCAATTACCAACATTATAGGAAATTATAACAAAGCTTATCTTCCCATAGCTAACAATAATACTAGCCCAACCTCCCCAAATAGCTACTATCCATTATTTAAACTCTTCCAGTTAATCTCCTGGACACGACTTAATCCCAAATGTAATCCTAGAAATTTTACCAAAACAACTCTAGCTTACTCAACTTCCATTTTTAATGAATGTCTTCTGCTAGGGTACTTTCCTAAAATATGGAAATATGCGATTATATTTATGTTCCGCAAACCAGATAAAACCCAAGAAAAATCTATCCAGTTATAGACCGATTAGTCTTTTGACCACCTTATCTAAACTTCTGGAAAAGATTATTAGTATAAGACTCAATAAAGAGCTGGAAGATTTAAATTCCTTGCCTTTACACCAATTTGGCTTCAGGAAATATTATTTAACCTACCACCAACTCCAATGAAGAGTGGAAATAAAATTGAAGAAAGGTATGAGCGAAAACAACATTATTTATAAATGTAGGGTCGCCGTTTGACAAGGTCTGGATCGACGAACTTAAATACAAAATGTCTCACATTCAACTGCCAGAATATCTTAAGGCTATACTATATCCTTTCTAGAAGAGCGAACTTTCGCAGTACAAATCCACTCAACATCTACCACTAGACCTATCAATGCTAGAGTTCCTCAAGGCAGCGCGCAAATATGGCCATGTATGCAGATGCTATCGTTATTTTAACTCAAAACTAAAACATCGTCCAAGTGTTGAAAGATCTACAAACAGCAGTAAATATGATCTCAAGATGATTTTTCCATTGGAAATTGTTGATAAATTACAACAAATGTGAAGTGAAAGTCCTAACACTCAAACATATCAACACCAAACCGGTTATTTCAATAAATGGACACTACATAATATATGATGAAATTCCAACACAGAGGTAGTGATATAACTTGGGAGTATATCTTGACCAACGGCTAGCATGGAAGTGTCATATAACTAAAAAATTGTATGAAGAATAAGCAAGGCTTACACAACTCTATCTTGTCATTAATAAAAATACTTTGCTGAAGGTAGAAGGTACCCTACCGCTATACAAATTGTTAATCCGTCCCCTCGTAATGTATGCTTGCGTAATCTGGGCGAATGCAGGAAGAACTAAGATTCATAGTATAGAAGAACTGCAGAATAAAGTATTGAGATTAGCTGTAAACGCCCCATTGAACGTAATCAATGAATAACTTCATAAAGAACAGGGAATGTTAACAGTAACATACTATAGTAAGGAAACTTACTATTATATTCCAAGCTAACTTTAGCA
Organism: Agriotes lineatus; assembly: GCA_940337035.1. Classification (NCBI taxonomy): domain Eukaryota; kingdom Metazoa; phylum Arthropoda; class Insecta; order Coleoptera; family Elateridae; genus Agriotes; species Agriotes lineatus. Next base: position 56,608,988 of record OW679196.1, read on the forward strand.
ATTGCCCAGGTGCAGAACAATTCAACTTAGAAAGAAAACGCATTCATTTAAGGTTTGAAAGAAGATTATCACAAGACATTTATTCGCTAAATAGTGACAGTAGAACCGAGTAATTTAAAAACTATATGTGTATCAACCCTCAGTATTTATTGCAAACCTATGAGTTATTATGTTATACTGTTATTGTTAGTGCTCTTAGTGAATTTACATCAAACAACAAAACTATGTATAACAAATTAGTTTGTTGAACTGTTAATATAATAATAATAAATGTATTCATTGTTAACACCGATTACTGATACATATGTATACAAAAAAAAGAGACATTTAAAGGTGTAACAAATGGGGGCTGGTTCAGCTTGGTTATAAAGATAACCAACTGTTCTTCCACCAGTCCATACCTATAACTAATATTGCAGTAGTGTTGTAGTTGTTGGCATCAACTACATTGTACTCAAAGGAATATGCCTAACATTTAAACAGAGCCTAAAATCGAAATAAATATATAAGTTGTAATGTAGCAGAAGATACAATTATTTCTGATATTGGGGTGAAGGTGACTGTTATTGCATGAAAAATTGTACGAGTTATACCCTCTCCTGATTTGATAAGTAAATGAACGTCTAAAATAGGGTGTGTTATGGGTAGGAGAAGTCAACATGTCTTTTCATCGTATGTCACTTCGAAATCGAATTTTTCTATGTAAATAGCTAAGAGACTTCTCTATAATAATTTTTTGAAACAAAGTTGCCATGGGCAATAGCCTTTGATTTGCCATGGTGAGCCATTTAGCATTCGACAGCTTATCTGATATTCTTTCTCTCTTTTTAATGCCGTAGATAAAACGCAAACAAACATTTTGCACCTTTTGAATTGTCTCCGCACTAACGGGCGAGCCTGTAACCCCTAGAAAGCGCTTCCTCAGGTGGCGGATCCGGAAATGCCCGGTAGATATACCGGGTAGGAGGGAAATCAAATACCTCCCGCGGACCAACAAGCAAATGCAGCGTCTTACTCAGAGTGAGCGGCTGCAGACAGCGTCGGTTTCCATGTTAGCGGCGGCTGAAATTATGTGGCGTTGGGCTAGCAACCTGACACACTAAAAGTTTATATAAAACAAAATGAAAATACGTCAAGAAAAGACATTCCCCGGGTGGAAATCCACACCTCCATGGATACGGGGGGGCAGTTTTGTTTTTGCAAATGATTCCGAACACGCAAAGAATAGAGAAAAGAAACTCAGACGGACACGAATGAAGAATAGAAGAACGAAACTAGGTTGTTGGAACATACAAGGTATGAGAACAAAAGACGGTGAAGTTTTCAATGAACTACATACATATAATATTGACATCGCGGTTCTGACAGACACAAAAAAGAAATGTCACGGAAACGAAATGAAAGGAGAATATATTCACTTCTCTAGTGGAGTTAAACAAAAGAGAGCAAAAGCAGGAGTCGGAATTGCAATTAACAGAAAATGGTAGAAGCACATTAAGGACTGGTCTGCAGTAAATGAAAGAATAATAACTCTAGAATTACTCATCTTAGGACAGTGTATCCATATTATAGGAGTGTATGCTCCCACTGACGACTCAACTGCAGAGATAAAGCAAGAATTCTTTGAAAACCTAGCTGAGGTAATTGATACACTTGGAAATAACAAAGAGATAGTACTATTGGGAGATCTAAACGGACGAGTAGTAAATTAGTAAATATGCCAATACGGAGAGGAACAAGTCAATGATAATGGAACGCGTTTAATCGAATTCTGTGAACAATTTTCCCTACGAATACTAAATGGTTTCTTTCAACATCGAGATATTCATAAGTATACTTGGACTCAGGACACCAGAAAGCTAAAATCCATCATAGATTACTGCATTATCAAACATAGAACTTCCATACAACCAATGGACGTTAGAGTAAAAAAAGGAGCTATTTGCGGTTCAGATCACTATTTGTTGAAAACTTCCTTGATTTTAAAATCAAAGAAACAGTAGAAATTAATACCCAAACTATGGATCCCCAGAGCAAATGTACAATACTTCAAAAAGCTATGTACACCAATCAGCTAGAGAGGCCTTCGGAATAATAGATGAAAAACAAAGGAACTCGAAAATATATTGGTGGAATGCAGAGATTGACGACTTGATAAAAGAAAAGCGACAATTATACATCCGATGGTTAACCACGAAAGACCCGGAAGACAAGAAGACATACAGAAGGTGTTGCTGCATGGTTAAAAAGGAAATAAAAAATACTAAAAATAGCTACTGGCAAAAAAGTGTACAGAAATTGACAATCTAATGGGGAGTTCAAAGTTAAGAGCAGTTTGGAAAACTATTAAAACTTTAAATTCGAATAAAACAGAAACACTGACAATCGACCCTATAGGACTCCAAAAATGGAAAGATTATTATGAAAACTTACTAACAGAAAACAGCATACAATTTGAAAATGTAAACTACGAAACAGAAACGGTTGATAGTAGATGCGAAGAAATTACAAGGGAGGAGGTGAGCGAGAACTTATAGCAATGAAAAATAATAAATCCCCTGGCCCTGGAGGTTTACCTGTGGAACTATTTAAACATTCACCCGATGTAGCACTGAAACATTTGACAAAAATTTTTAATAAATGTTTAAATGGAGAAACGATTCCAACAGAATGGAAGAATGCGCTTATCAGCTCTATACATAAAAAGGGCGATAAGAAAAACTGCTCTAAGTACAGAGGTTTGAGTGTTATAGCATCTGTGGGTAGACTGTATGGCAGGATATTAAGAGGACGAATTGAAAACCAAATGATACACCCTGAAGAACAAAGCGGATGTAGGCCCGAAAGATCCTGCACTGATAATTTATTCATGCTGAAACAATTAACAGAAAAAACCCTAGCGTATGGTAGCCAACTACACCTCACTTTTGTAGACCTCAAAAAGGCTTACGATAGTATACCAATTAAAAAATTATGGGTGTCAATGGTAGAGAACAAAATACATCCGCAATACATAAATGCAGTGAAGAAGTTGTACGAAGATAATTTCAGCGCCGTTAAAACTCGAGCAGGATTATCAGACCGCTTTAAAATCAATAAAGGCCTAAGGCAAGGCTGCTGTCTCTCCCCCACCTTATTTAAACTGTACCTAAACTCAGCCCTTAAACAGTGGAATAAAAAGATAAATAAAATGGGAGTCTTAATTGGGGAGAGAAACATATATAGTTTACTATTTGCTGACGATCAGGTTGTTCTTGCCGAAGACATTGAAGATATGACTATGGAAACTATGGAAGAGTACGAGAAATGGGGCCTGGAGATTAATACGGAAAAGACTCAATATATGACGATAGGTAACAAAGGACAACAATTATTAACCGATAAGGGTGTAATAAATAGTACAAATGAATATAAATATCTGGGCGTTATACTAAATGAGGACGGTAGAGATAAAAGAGATATAATGGATAAACTAGTAAACTAAACTCCTTACTATGGAATAAAGAAATCCGAAATGAGACAAAAATCTGCATGTTTAAAACGTTAGTAGAGAGTTGTGCGACATATGGGTTAGCGATATGGACATTAAATCAAAATATGAAAAAAAGAATAAATGCAGTGGAAAATAGCTGCTGGAGGAGATGTTGTAGTGTCACCTTATTAGACCGAGTAAGAACTGAAACTATCAGAGAGAGAATGGGGGTAGAAGTAACGCTAACAGACACTATCGAAAAGAAACAACTGTCCTGGTACGGCCATATAAAACGAATGGAGGAAGGGCGATTGTCGAAGGAAGCATGGAAATGGATCCCACATAGAAGAAGGAAACGGGTAGTGGAGTAGATCTGGGTTTGGAAACGAACTCTCTCGTTTTGAAAATTTTTGTTTGTGATTTCATAGAGTCGGGGTCCCTCTTTCAGATGATCACTATGGGAAGACTACCGGAGGTGCGAAGGGGGGGGAAAATTACCGTTCAAAGATATAGGGAAACGGGTTTTTCGCGAATAACTCGCTGAGTTTCATCCCGATCGGAACAGTTTATAGGAGATGAAATAAAGGACTCGCAAATACAAACAAAATAAACTTTGGTTGGTCCAAATAGGTCCAGCGGTTCGCGAGATATTGCGTTTTGAAGGTCGAAAAACTGCGCCCGGAATTTCGCCACGTCGGGAACCCTCCGCGGGCCGTGTTCGCATTTTTCGCAGGAAAGATATTGACCTAGCGACTTTATATTTTTCCCCTGTTAGGTAATCACAATCAAAATAGTTTGTCCAAATTTCAAGTCGCTAGGTCAATTAGGAGGGGAGGGGGAGGGAAAACAATAAAAAAACTTTGATCGGGGCGAACTTTTTTATTTATTGGCCGATCCCGGTAATCTAAACTGAAAAATCTTCGTTAATTGTTTTGCCACAAGATGAGTCGGGGGCGACCAAGATTTTCGCGAAAATAGGGAAATGGCTGGCAATTTTCCGATTTCGAAAACTTTATTTCTTTATTTTCGCGATGAAGGAGTGGAGTAGGAGACAATTTTTTTCTGTCACTGGATTGAAATTTTTTTCCCCTTGAAAATGAGCCCCCTAAGAATCCGGTAGGGCAATTATTAAGGGAGGGAGAGAGGTGGACGCGTTTTGCTCTGTAGAAGGGCAAGGGATAGGGCTAGCGACTTTGGGCAGGGCTCATTCTCAAGGGTAATCAATTTCCTTTCATGGTTTTTTATCGCGAAGCGCTATCTTAATCAGGGGCTGCACGCACGCGTGATATGTTTATCAGGAGTTCCAGCTCACCGGTACACACAGACGAGATGAGCGTGAATATGGATTTGTAAGAGAGTAGAACGAGGAGAGGGAGCGCTAGGCTCTGCCGCCGGCATCTCGCGCTCGCCGTGATAAACATATCACGCGCGCGTGCAGCCCCTGATCAAGGTAACGCTTCGCGATAAAAAAAAACATGAAAGGAAATTTATTAACCTTGAGAATGAGCCTTGCCCAAAGTCGCTAGCCCTATCCCTTGCCCTTCTATAGGGCAAAACGCGTTCACCTCTCTTCCTCCCTGAATAATTGTCTTACCGGATTCTTACAGAACTTATTTTTAAGGGGAAAAAAATTGCAATCTGGTGTCAGAAAAAAATTGTTTCCTACTCCACTCCTTCATCGCGAAAATGAAGAAATAAGGTTTTTTAAATCGGAAAATTGCCCGCCATTTCCCAATTTTCGCGAAAATCTTGGTCACCCCCGATTCATCTTGTAGCGAAAAAATTAACAAAGATTTTCCAGTTTGGATAACCCGGATCGGCCAATAAACAAAAAAGTTCGCCCCGATCAAAGTTTTTTTATTGTTTTCCGTCCCCCTCCCTTCCTAATTGACCTAGTAACTTGAAATTTGGACAAACTATTTTGATTGTGATTACCTAATAGGGGAAAAAATATAAAGTCGCTAGGTCAATATCTCTCCTGCAAAAAATGCGAACACGGCCCGCGGAGGGTTCCCGTCGTGGCGAAATTCCGGGCGCAGTTTTTCGATCTTCAAAACGCAATATCTCGCGAACCGCTGGACCTATTTTGACCAACCAAAGTTCATTTTGTTTGTATTTGCGAGCCTTTTATTTCATCTCATATAAACTGTTCCGATCGGGATAAAACTCGCTTCCCCATATCTTTTAACGACAATTTTCCCCCCCTTCACACCTCCGGTAGTCTTCCCATTGTGATCATCTGAAAGAGGGACCCCGACTCTATAAAATCACAAACAAAAATTTTCGAACAGAGAGAGTTCGTTTTTCGGGTTTTTTTTTGCCAGATCTACTCCACTAGGGAGAGGCCCAGAACAAGATGGGGTGATAGTTTTCGTTTCACTGTCAAGGCCGACTGGTTTTTCAAACACTGAAAATATTCTTAAAATTCTTTTCAAACTAATCAGCACTTAATCCCACAACCTTAAAATAAAATTAAAAAATGTTTAGTCCATCGCACCTTTTGTAACATTAATCCTGGGACATACCGGTACATTGAAAAACTGTATTATTTTAGTTATATATATAATGACGTCTACATTTATGTATCTTCTCTCAATATAACTTCAGGAACTCTCATTCCTGGAAACGAGTGCTACTGCGCTGGAGACTGCATGCCTTCAGGAATGCTCAACGCTTCTTCCTGCAAATATGGATTTCCCGCGTATTTATCTCTTCCTCACTTTTATGGAGGCGACTCCGTGTACGTGGAAGCTATGGAAGGTGTGAAGCCCGAGAAGAGCAAACACGAAACCTTCATCATTCTTGAACCTGTAAGTTGAAAGTCAATTCTTTACAATATTGTGCAGCCTTAATTATTTATTTTAAAATAGCAGTGCTTACAAGATACAGTATTTTTTAAACGAATGCTGTTGAGTATTGTTTGTGATTGAATTGCTTTGCCATAGATAAATATGATAATAATATTTCAGACAACAGGAGCTATGTTACAAGCCTCTCTGAGAATTCAACTGAATATCTTGTTGCACCCCGTCGAAGACATAGAGTGAGTATCGTAATTATAATGTCAGAAGAAAGATTCGTGTTTACACTACTTTAACTTACATATGTTCAACAATCTTATTGCATACATGATTTATCTGTAGTCAATATTTTAAAAATTTAAAGTTTTTCTTAAACATGTCGATTTCAACAATAATAATAATTTCTTCTATGTACGAGGGAGTTATATAATAACTCAAATTTTGTTTTTGAAATACTATCCGTGTCTCACACTTATGTAATGATACTGTAATTCGTTACGCAACAAAATTGGGTACATCACTTAAAGATATGCCTTGATGAACATTGAGAGATCTTTCATGAAATAAGAGTTACGTGTCCATTAACGCGTAACTACTGTTAAATGGGTTGCCTATATAGATTATTTTCAATTTATTGTATTATACGTTAAACATGATTAGAGAGCACTTCAGATGCGCCAATTAATCTCATTTGAGGTTTCCTACAGAAGATGCTTCTAAAATCTTAAATAACTAAGAGATATATGGAAACTTATACCGAATACGATCCAAACAATTCAAACGTAACTTCCAAACTTTAAAATTGAACGTGCTATATTTAGGAAACTACGAATCTGAGACAAAAACCCTGCAGGAGTTTTCAACTTCTTTATTATATGTTATAATGTACCCCCACAAGCCACCCTGTTTATTTATACAATTCTGAAGTTTCATCTACACACCAAATGATCTGACATATTTTATATCAACCGCTAAATAATTCGAATACATTTCTTTTACCATTAAAATACTACCCTTAATACACCAGCTTAAATTGTAATGGGGTTTTGAATCAACTGCATAAATACACAATTAATTTTTTTTTACCTTTACAGCACTTATGAAAATGTCCGAGAGATATTCTTTCCTATGTTTTGGGCGGAACAGATAATTGTAATTCCAGGCCACCTACTACTTCTGTTGAAGATCTTCTTGAACAGTCCGCTTATATTTACTATACTTTCGAATGTAATGATAGTAGCTGGACTAGGTTTAGTTATATTTGTATTGTACAAACCGATCTCTATTACGATATGTGAGAGATTGCATAGAAAAGAGCAATGCACGTACTTTAAGCCGGAGCAGATTCCTCTTCGCTCTAATGAAACAACTCACTATATTAATAATAATAATAGTAACGGTAGATAACATATGTGATAATTTTAACTGAATCATAGAAGACAATTACATTTTTTTGTTAATATCAATAAGTGTGTCAATATAAATAAATACATTCTGTGTTAATAGCTAATTTCAAATGGACAGCATGGTACAATCAGCCTACAGGTAACATTACACCACTTTTATTCCAGTTGCGGTAATGCAATATTCTTCTTCCTCTTACTACAGCCTGAGAGTCTTTGCTAACCACACAAACTGGGGACGCAACCTGAACAGGTGACTGGTCTAACTAGTTGAATGAAAAGTATATTTCTCTTTCGAAGAAGTGATGACCATTCATAGTTGTTGGTATTACAACCAATGAAAGCAACTGTCCGAGGTTCGAACTCACGACCACGACTAGAGATGGGCTGCATATACGATTTTAGCGTTTTGTGGAATATTGAAAGCTAATGCGCTATTCCTACATGCGCTACAGAGCACTGCTTGTGTCCGTGCGTCCCTGCTGCCTTAAACAGAACCTTAGAATAGAAATAATTATTAATTCCCATGCAGGACGCCATTGACTGTACAGAGTACACACAACACAGATGCGCATGCGCAGCTCCATCTCTAGATCTTCCACATCGAAGGGCAGTCTTTTATTCATTATTCCTTACTAAGTATTTTACGTAAAATTGACGTGAAACATGAACCACGCAATGGAAATTTTCAATCACGTTCACGTCTCGACTTTCAAATATTAGTCACGTTCACGACGAAACCTGCCGTGACCCGGCATGACTCGACTGTTTTCACGTCACGCGCTCATCCCTATGACACAACCTGCCCGGTGTAAGCTCAAGAAAGTAGCACTCTACTGTCTGCTTCTAATGTAAGCTGTGAAAACAAAGTAGAAACAGTTGAGTAGAGAAAAGCTAGAAAATTACCTAAATATGTTTTATGATCATAAGTTAACTTGGATTCCGCATATTATACATCTGAAAAATAAGTGCAAGCGAACAATTGACGTAATTAAAACAGCCTTGCACCACGATTGGGGAGCAAACAGTAAAACGCTTTTACAAATGTACAAAGCACTTGTCCGATCAAAAATTGGTTATGCAAGTCATATTTATGCTTCAGCAAACCCCCACATTCGGAAACCTATTGATATTTTCTATAATAACTCTCTATAATAACAGAATTAGCAATAGGTGCATATAGAACCAGGCCATTAACAAGCATCTATGTAGGAGTGGAAGAACTTCCCCCAGTCTATAAACGTATACAATTGCTTCCAAATTACATATAATAATAATGTTTTTGTTGTGTTTCAAATAAAAGCAAAGTAATTCATTTCTAAAAGAACAAAGCAATATATGCTTATTACAAAAACCCGTTAAGCATTAACTGCGCGTTTTGCAGTTTACACGATTGCTAAAGTATTTGACGTTGAAGGACGATTAATCAAGATTAATAGTGTGGAATCTTACTACAACTCTACAGTTGATTAAAGTGATCGAACTGGAAACACAATCTGGAGACGCAAATGTGATCTGGTGACAACTGACCAGATTCTTCAAAAAGCTTGAAGTAAGCAGGCATGATCTGTAATAGGCAATGTCCTGGCGTCAATATGGCTGTGATTATATACCTCACTGTTATGCAAAAAGAAGAGTCTTTAGATCCCTAGCTGTCTATTGGCATTATGAGCTTACAATGACGCACGTTCCACGGAGTAGAAAATCCCAGCCCCGGAGATCGGGTTTATTGCTTCTTTTATTCTGGTTGCGTCAATATTGTGCATTGGATAAGCGGGAGGCTGGAACTCGGACTCGTTTTTGTTTGTCGATAAAAGCGTTAAACTCACTTCGGCTGTGCCGACTCGGAATCTCTGCACTTTCTCTTAGACCGTTTTAACCGAACCCTTTTGACTTTACAGGAGACTGTGAAGATATGGTACAGCTTTTGCAAATAATACAGTTCTTTGAAAATTGCACGAAAGAGGTGGCCAATTAACAGATCCACAAAATGGATCCACGAAATGAATCTGTTAACTGGCCACCTCTTTCGTGCTGTTTGACGCCGTTAGATAATTTTCTTTGAGGATAAGTAAAGTCGCATGTGTAAGTCGATAAACCGGAAACAATTAAGCACTTGGAAGCCAACATTCGACGCGTTATTGCCGAAATACAGCCTGATTTACTGCGAATAGTGTGTGAAAATTGGACCTCCAGCCGCGACGGTGACATGCTCGAAATCATATTCAAACATAAATGCCATAAAATTATCTTTCAAATAAAGCCAATTTCATGGATATTAAAAACATTTTTCTGTGTTTTATTTCTATTTAAAGTTCTCCCACTCTAAACAACACCCTTTAGTATTTACAATGTTAGTGATTAATTGATATTTGAACTAAACGAAATACCCAATATTTCTTTCATTATGTTTCATAAACTTACAAATTGCCTACACGTTTAGTCATATTAATCATATATTTGCCTAATAGCAGCAAGGCATTTTGCAAAATGACTGAAATTCAGCCGTCACTGCAAAATATTCAAAGTTTGTTCAAAATGCAGGCGTTTTCAAAAAGACGGATTATGCGAAACACCTGCGATATATGTATGTACCATGTGCATAATCACGATTACAGCCCTCAGAAAATTTAAAGCTCTCCGCTTTGCGTCTCTCTTTAAACATTCTCTTGCGCAATAATTTATTGCGTACGCCCTAATACAGAAATCCGCTTTATAGGTCATAATTTTAGTCGAATTTCAATTATACTTCAAATTGCAGATATTTTCAGGCTCTACAAATTTGATAATAACTGAATTTTCGCTAAATAAGGCAAGACACGAAACACAAGCGAGGAAGCTCGAAAAAATTTACACCCCCTTCACGCTTTCCTTTCGCATTCTCGACAAATACCGGTTGTACGAGGAAGAGTAGTCGAATATAAATTGTAGGGCACAAAAAAAATAGCATAAAGATCTGGTTTATTTTTATGTGGCCTTAACGAGAACCAAGTTGTCGCAAAAATTTCACCCCTTTTTCAAGATGGCGAAAATAGCACATAGGAAATCTTGGTCGACAACTTGAAGTTAAGCTTTCCCGGACCCCTCCCATACCCCAAAAAAGAAATGTTAAATTTACTTTCCAGCAAATGCCATTTTTTGTACATAGTGGCTCGACTAAGTCTCTGGTTGGTGACAACCGACCCAAAGGAGAAGAACAAAAAGGCCTGAACTAATCCCGATATATGTCAAACATCGTGCAAGGGAAGACTCGCATTACATACCGAAGATAGCAGGTGGCCACAGGTGAGCTTGCTTTGATTGCAGTCTAATTTTGATTTAATCAGTCGAATGTCTAAATTACACTACCAACACACATGATAACTTATCAGTCATGGTTTTTACTCGTCATTCTTATTTGAACATTCTATATAGGCAATGAATTTGTGGGGGTGTAAGCAATTCAAGAGACAGAATTGACAGGCGTGTTGGCGAGTATATTTTTTAAGTGACCGTCCAGGCGATGTTTGGAGCCACAGACGAGACGCTATCAGTGTCACCATATCAGGTTACTCTTGCGTAGTTTCGCCTGCAAGCCAATGCAGTTACCAAGCCCCATCTGGCATTTGATATGGCCGTATGTGTAAAAAGCGCTATCTCTACGACACAGCCGTATACCCCATACTTATTCGTTTAGATAAACATGGAAATGAATGACCTAATCTTTAGCTACTCAAATGGAAAACCCATATTTAATACTAGAGATTATGGCAGCGGATTCTTCTTCAAGATAATATCAGAGTGTGTGCATAATAATACCAAAGATTTCACTAGAGCCATACCCAATTCCTTAAACGGGAGAGTAACATTGTAGTGTGCACATGTATTAATGGATGAATACAGTATATATACACTGATACCAATAGCTAACCAAAACATTTAGTAGAGGGCATTTTGTTGCAAGCTTCTGGAGTTCTGAACGCCTTGTAGCACGGCAGCACAATGCGCGCCTCGACGAAGCTTCTGTCGATACCACAATCATTGCCTTTCCCCTATTCTTAGACAGGCCAACATCACAAGCATTAATGGTGGCTTTTCTTTAAGAGTGACGTACCGTTCTCGAAATATCAATCTTGACAACCCCATGTTTTATTAGCCTGGATTAGCTCACGATTGCCGACGGACTCACAGGATGGCTATCGTGTGGTAAGTATCTACCAAGACGGAGTTATCGGGAAGCTGTTCATATTAAGAATATAACGGCGGGTTCAGGAGGGGACTATTGTGTGGAGGAGCGGACGGGCAAACATCTAGATTTGTCGCAGAATTGACGGCAGCGCTGTCAATTTAAACGTTAAGGTTATCGTATGGGAAACTTAGAAAAGTTACTAATCAGTGCACACGGCAATTTTACTAACCATTGTGTCAGGATAACGTTTGAATCCGTCGCGGAATTGACACCGACGCCCTCTGTTCACATTTTCTGGTTACTAGAGAAAGGTACAGGTCAGGTTAGATGAGGGGTAGTTCTGCTTCTCCGAAAGAAGTTGAATTTAATGGATTTAGAGATTACGGGCGTGAGTTAGTTTCTCAAGGGGAAATAACGCACGTCATCTATCCAGGCACTGATTACGCTAGATGTTAGTCTTTTAGAATACTGGACAGGCAACTGCTTAGCAGGATTCAGCAAGGCTGATGGCTGACTGTGGAGGCCTTTATCCATCCATGGTTAAAGGCTGCCCCAGGTGTTGTCAGGTTCTAGACTTCATCCTGAAAGGAAAAGGTTGAAAGTACGTGAGACTGGCCTGGCGTCGCTTCCTTGTACCTAGGAAAGCCTAAATGAAGAAAACAAGGAAGGCTGCGAAAAATCGCGCATTACTGGCTCCCACCTAAGTCACCTGATGCAATTGGCTAACTCTTGCTGCAACCAGATAGCTTTAGATGACCTCTTATAGAGCCCATATGTCTTCGTGTCGCATCTTATTGCGGCTAGGAGGCTATTGTGGCAGAGATGGCGCCGTACAAATTGAAACACATTGCCAATTTAATTTTTAGGAATGTTAAACGTCACACTCCCAAGAATATGGGCTCTTCATAAATTCAGCTAAATTGGGTCTAAAAGCAGTTCTCCTAAATAATTACAACATTTTCTCTATTCCTGAGGGCCACGTAGTACACACGAAAGAGAGCAATAAGCAAAGTCAGGTTGTGATCGTTGAATATCAAGTTGGTTCTCTTGAGAACTGGCGCAGTGATGCAAAATTAAAAGAAGGCTACCATTGATCCATACATAAAAAACAGTATGAAGGATGCACATTTTTTTCAATCTGGTGGTGCAAAAATTTCTGGTAACCACAGAACGATCACTATGCAAACCTAATCAATAACCTCTGCTGAATTGTTCTAGTTTAGGCTGCAGTGTGCTACAGAAAATCAAGTCCTGCGCTATCGACAAGTCTCTTTCAAGTCTCATAATTTTCAAAAACTGCATTATGATACTTAGAATGAGTTCCCAAATGTTTTTTACGTGTTATTAATATACAACAATCTGTAAAGGGCTTTACTTAAAACTTTCCTTGTCGGCATTGTGACACTAAATAATTTAAAAATCAAATTAAGTTAGGAGTAAAAATATCTTCACGTTTCTAATAAATTAAATACATTTTCAAATAAAAGGTTGAGTGGTTCGATTCTGGTGCGGTCGTACTTTATTAGCTCCGAAACTAAACTCGAATATCGGGAGGTTCCGAGCGAAGTAAATTACGATTCAGAATCTAATAGCGAGAGATAATTAATAGTGAGTGAAAGCCAAAGAGAAATAAAGAAACAGTAAGGTAAAAATAGAATTATAAGCAGAAATAGAGTGCCCAGAAGAATATAGCGTACGAGAAGGTGGGCAGGTGGCGGGGCAGCGGCTCCTATCGCGGCGCGGTGCAACCCAAGATAAGCCGACCGTCAACCCCAAGGCGGCCGTCGACCTGAAACAGCTGATTTGTGGAAACTTTCATATAAATATTTTAAAAAAATGGAAAACTGAAAATGGATATCGAAGAATATACAACAGACGAAGGAAAAAGAAGAAGAAATTGGGTGAGCGGAGAGGAGAAAGACACGTTTAAAAAGAGCAAGAAAATTGCACGCTCTCCCAGCAAAAGCAAAACAAAAGAAGATGAGGATAAGCTAGGAAAAATATTGAAAGCTATGCAATTGTTAACAGAAGAGATAAAAGGGATGAAAAAAGAGCAAAAAGTATACAGTGTGGTCCATTAAGTGTGCAACAAATGGGAATTTTTTTTATTAGTTGTACAATCGAAATTTAAATATTGCCAAAAGTTAGTGCATGTGCGATAACCATATCAGATGCCCTTAGAATGGCTTCAAGTCAAACAATATACAGGGCAGGACAAAAAATATGAAATTCGTTCAAGAACAAAGTTACCTTATTTCAAAAAATATAGCAACATTTTATTGAGAAAAGTTGTTTAGAATTAAAAGTTATACTCAAATACAAAGTCACGGCCTCCTATTCGAATTTTGATTGTTTTTTGGAAAATTTTGTATTACCCCCGTATGATACATATTTTTATTATTTTGATTTTATATGTATTTCAAGTAGCCACAACCACATCCCTTTTAAATAACTTTTAGCAACATGAAGCGTATTTGTAAAACTTACTTGGATTTATATTTTTTTAGGTAAGCGTCCACTTCATGTTTGTTGCAACGATATTTAACAGAACTTTAGAATTTCTCAAATATTCTTTTTAACAAGGCAAATGCTTTACTAATAATAATTTACATATGAAAAACTCTTAATAAAATCAGAATAATAAAAATATGTATCATACGGGGATAATACAAAATTTTACAAAAAAAGAATCAAAATTCGAATAGGAGGCCGTGACTTTGTATTTGAGCATAACTTTTAATTCTAAACAACTTTTCTCAATAAAATTTTGCTATATTTTTTGAAATAAGGTAACTTTATTCTTGAACGAATTACATATTTTTTGTCCTGCCCTGTATATTGTTTGACTTGAAGCCATTCTAAGGGCATCTGATATGGTTATCGAACATGCAATAACTTTTGGCGGTATTTAAATTTCGGTTTTACAACTAATAAAAAAATGTCCCATTTGTTGCACACTTAATGGACCACACTGTATAGTAGGGAGATAAAAAAACTGAAAGCAGAAAATGAACTCACGAAAAAAGAAAATGTACAACTAAAAAGAGAAATCAAGACAATAAATGCCAGAATGGATGCAATGGAAAGAGAGGAAAGAATAAATAACATCGTAGTACAAGGACTTAGAATAGATGAAGGATTTCATAGAGAACCAATTAGAAAAAAAAAATGTTAAAGCGGCCACCAAGTTGGGCATAAAAACATACCTTACTGAACTAAATAGCGCAAATGAAAAAATGGAAGTAACACAAAATAAAAATAAATTGAGAAAGCTGCTAAAGAATAACTGAAGAAAGGGCGAAAAATAAAAATAGGATTCCAGAAAGTAATAATTGACGAACAGGAGTGGAAATGGAACAAGGATGAGGAAAAGTTAACAATTTCAAGAAGCAGAAGACCAGAACGGGAAGAAGATATGGATTCAAAAAACGATTAACGGAAGGCAGTCTTCAGGAGAATCTCAAAACGACACGGCAAAGAGATGGTACACGAAGAATGAACATGGCAACATGGAACATTAGAGGTCTACACGAAAAAGAAAAAGAACTTGTCAAGGAACTCGAAGAAATTGATATAAACATTTTAAAAATTACGAAAACTAAACACAAAGGAAAAAAGGCCACAGAACTCGAGGAAGGACATATGATGATACTGAGCGGAGTTAAACATGAAGAAAGGACTAAAGGAGGAGTAGAGTGCATAGTGCACAAAAGAGTAACAAAATACATAACTAATTGAGAATGTACATCAGAAAGAATAATGAAAATTAAACTGCAGATGGGAGAGAGAAATAAAATACATTTAGTAATATTGTATGGACCGAATGATGACGAGAAAGCAGAACCCAAAGATAAATTTTGGGAAGAAGCATCCGATATAGTATAAAGCTGCAAAGGAAAAATATTGGTATTCGGCGATATAAATGGCATAGTTGGCGTAAGAGACGACCGATCAAGTGACGTAATAGGAAAGTATGGAGAGGCAATGAGAAACAATAATGGATATAGAATTATAGATTTCTGTGTGCTACATAACCTAGTAGTGATGAACACATTTTTCCAGCACAAAGACGCGCACAAATATACGAGAGAAGCCCCAAGCAGAAATGAAAGGTCCATTATTGACTACGTGTTAGCAAGTAGGAGCATCAGACGTGAAATAATAGACGTCCGAGTTAACAGAAGACCCGAGATAAATAGTGACCACTACCTGCTAAAAGCGAAAACGAAGATAGCATGCCAAGAAACTAGCAGTAACAATAGTAAATTAGAAATACTAAAAGGCAGTAGTAAAGAGACAATAAAGACCTACAAATTAACAAATAAAGGGGTAGCGCTCAAATATGGTAATAAAGTTGAGGAAATGATAAATGTATTGAGGGAACCTGAAAATCGCGACGTAGAGGAAATATGGAAAACATTCAAAAGCATTTTAATAAACGCAGCAAGAGAAACATGTGGCATATCGAAATTGAATAAAAACAGAAAGCAAACAGCTTGGTGGAACGACAGGGTAAAGGAAGAAATCAAAATAACGAAAGAAAAATGGAAAGCATATCTGCGTATTAGAAATAATGACACGTACCAAGATTACAAATTACAGAGAGAGAAAAGCCAAAAGAACAGTATTAGAAGCAAAAAGAGTATCTTGGGAAGATTTTCGCAAGAAAATGGAAACGAATTTCCATACGAATCAAAAATTGTTCTACAAAACATTGAAAAACTTAAGACCAGACAACAAACGAGAAACATTCAAGCAAATCAAAGATGAAAACGGAACAGTACTAACATCAGAAGAAGATATAATAGAAAGATGGAGACGGTATTACGAGAAATTGTTGAACAAACGAGCTGGGAAAAAAACCAAGAAGGAACGTACAATACAGAAGAAACCCAACAACAAGATAAACATATACAGCCAAGAGACGTAAAGGAAGCCATAAAAAAGCTTAAAAAGGAAAAGGCGGGCGGGAATGACAGTATAACAAGAGAGATTCTGAAAAATATGGACGAAAAAGGAGTAGAGATGCTTACGAAAATATGTAACAAGGCCTGGGATGACGGTACAGTACCGAAAGACTGGACAACAGGAATCATTGTACCAATTCACAAGAAGGGAAAATAATTATCGAGGGATTGCCCTGCTGAGTATAGTATCGAAGGTTTATGAGCGAATCCTGGAAACAGAATTGACACAAGTACTAGAACCACAACTTGAACAGTCACAAAGTGGGTTCAGGAAAGCCAGAAGTATACACGATCATATATTCACAATTAAACAGATGAGAGAAAGGACATGGAACACAAACACCAAAATATATCCAGCGTTTCTCGATCTAGACAAGGCATTCGACAGAGTATCAAGATCAATTGTGGAGGAGAGCTTAATAAAAAGAAAAATCAACCCAAAATTAGTAAGACCTGTAATGAGCTTGCATAAATACAACAGAAACATCATAAGAACAAATACATGCAATCACGAGAGTTCCCGGTAAACGAAGGATTGCGGCAAGGAGGGGTGTTAAGCCCAACACTATTTAACGTGGGGCGTAATAAAAGAAGCAAGAAAAAGAGCTTCAAAAGTAAATGTGGGGTATCGAAACTTAGAACTAGTGCGGTTAAGTGAGTGCGCGTTTGCCGACGACCTTCTCATATTTGCAAAGAAAGAAAGACACCTGAAGAAAAATTTAGACATATGGGAAGAAGAATTAACAAGGAAGATATTAAAGATAAACGAAGAAAAAACTAAAATTATGATCATCGGGAAATCAGACGTACAAGTAAACATAGAACTAAACGGAAAGATGATAGGCAAGGTAGACACCTTTAAATACTTAGGAGTGCATCTCGACAGTAAAGGTAACCATGAAATGGAAATAAATAACAGAATAGAGAGTGCATCAAAGGTATACCACAATCTCAGAAATAACTTCCTGGGGAAAAGAGAAGTTTCAATATAAGCAAAGATGAGTATTTACAAGTCGGTACTTGTTCCTATTCTAACCTTTGGATTGGAAAGTTGGGTTCTAACAAAGAAACTTAATAACAAAACTATGGAGATGAAGTATCTCAGAAAAGTACTAGGGATCACAAAGATGGACCGGATTAGAAACGATAGCATAAGAGAACAGCCGAAGGTGAAACCAGTAGCAGGAAGGATAGAGGAGTGTCAACTGCGATGGTACGAACATCTCCAACGAATGAACAAGAAGAGGCCTGTAAAGATAATATGGGAGGCCAAAGGACAAGTAAATAAGAACAGAGAGAGACCGAAGACAACGTGGAACCAAACCGTAGAGAAGATGCTAGAACACAAATATGGCGAAAAACATGAAAGAATGGAAAAAAATATTTATAGTGATACAGACTTAAAAACAAAATTTTATTTTTTAAGGTGTTCACCTTGTATATATTTGTATGAAATTGTACCGGTTTCATTCCAGGTATAAATATAAAATGTGTATGCAAAATATCGTCTTCCTCCGACAAATAGTTTTTGAGCTATACTGCCAACAGACAGACAGACAGGTATAATTTCTAAACTTGAGGTAAGTGGTTTGATGAGTAATTTTACAACTTCTGAAGTGTCAGACAATAAATTTTAAAGATTTCTAACCAAGAAACGAGAAATAACCTAAAGTTGTTGTTCAGTGTAATCTTTTAATGATTTTTTAAAATTTTTATACTTATGGTCGCAAATAAGACGCCATATTTATTGTATAATAATTTTGTATAAAAAGTAAGTCATTTCGGGATGTTCACCAATTACCTTGGCAACTGTACACTTTTCGATTAATATTTGCACTAGTACAAAAATGGACGCAAGATAGGGTTTTGCATTTTAAATTTTAAATAAAACACAAACGCTTCGTCAAGATTCGGCAATCGCCGTCGTTGTTGTTTAATTTCCCCGTATAGTGATTGTTTATTTGAACCATGACAGTTCTACAATATAACCTACAATCATTGTCTAATATAATTAGACAATGCTACAATGTTTGATTCTAAATTCATTCATTCATAATCTATAGCCTCTCTTACGTTTCGGTGTCAAGGACCATTCATTAATAAGTCATATTACCGAATTTATGAGTAGTTGGAGAAAAAATAGTCTATTTCATTAGTACAAAAAATGCGTTTTCGGGGCAGGTATCACTCTATCTTACTTGTCCCGAAATCATGCATTTTTGGTACTAATGAAACAAATAACTATTTTCCCTGTTTTAAGTTCTATATTTATCACATAAAATCAGTAGTATAAAATCAATAATACAAGGACCTCTAGTCAAGTGGGAACAAAGTGAGGTGTTTATTAAGATTATTATCAATTTTCACGCGCGGGATACTATTTTTATTTTTGAAATGCTATCTGCGAAAGTTTTTACAATATTCAAGCGCAGGTTACCTGATGTGATTAAAAATTACGCTAGAGATATGTATCTAAAAAGCTAGTTGTGTTAACGCTCACAACGTAAATTTAATCAGAGATAACAGGCATGGCGCAGTTAAAATTCTAATAGCTAAATAATTTTGTTGATACTATAGTCCAAAGCGAATCATTTATAACAGCCTCTATCAGATTTTGCAAGTAAGAGAATGTTTATAAGTACTTCCGTCTGCGTGACACGTAAATATGATAGTATCTGATAATTATTTTGTAGTCGCTATGGAATCAATTATAACAAACATTGCAACGAGTTACTTTATTAAAATAGGCTGACGATCTTCACAATTATTGCGCTGTAGGCTACTATTAGTTTGAACATGCAAAATTTAGTAATGCAAGTAGACTTTAAAAAAACATAGATTTTCACCCTAAACTATTATATAGTTCTCTTTAAATGAAATACCTTAAACGTTTTGGTATCACAATTAATCGAATTTCTGTTTCTTAAGCAGTGCGATAATGATTAACCTAAAATATTCAATAAGTCTCCTCGTCAATAAGGTCAAATAGTAATAATAAGTATTTCGTTAACTCTTATCTTAAAGTGTGTTAGCAAACACTTATCTTATTAAATACAACAATCTTCGCGCATTTAAATACAATAGAAAACAATTAAGTTTCAACACATCAAAAAAGATTTGTAAATTAAATTACCTACACAATACTTACTCTAACTTTACTAACGTGCTGCAATGATTGTGTAATCTAGTTAAACGAATCAGATAATAATCATTAATATTATGTTCAGACTGTTAGATTAAATAATATTACTATTCCAGTCAAAAGAAGTGGATATTTAGATTTAATTAATTTAGAAAACCAAAACTGATGGTATGCTTTTAGATATAGAATATTGATACGGCTCTACGTTGCGCGCCATAAATATGAACTGATTCGAGCTTTTACCTAGTGTTACCTATTAGTATATGTTTATAAATTATATTTTAATCAATTTAAATTGCCCTGTGTATATTATTTGAATATTAATAGTGAAAATCAGGGTGGATTCCTTTTATCTAAATTGCTTATCCTCAAATTTGATGTTCTGATTTTTAATTTTACTACAAGTCAAAAATAACTCATGTCAAATGATATGTCAAACAAATTTGAAAATTCAATGAGAAATACCAAATCGTTACATTCACCACATAACAATATCAAACAGTCAGTAATTCCTTAATAATGAATTCACCTTTTTAGTCTTTATTTTCTTTCAGTGCTTACCTAAATTCCTAAACTCACCCACCTTTCACTCGAACTTATTAATGTCCCCGATGTCAACCTACTTGCTCCACTCTGCCAACGACAACAAACTGCTTCTGTCAACAAACACAGCGAAAGCCTCCAATGACACCCAGTATGTCAAAACGGCCTAGTATTAGGAACAGAAGCTCCCTCACAGCATGGACCCAAAACAAACCCCAGTTGCAGTCATTCAACTCCAACACCGCATCCGAAAACACTCCTCCAAATTACTCTACTGGCCAGCACCAAGAACCAACGGTCTCTCCCTCATAATGCTCTTTTCGTATTAGCAGCTCGATGCAATCCAAATCAATTGATATAAAGGGTGTTTTTTTAGAGCAGGAGAACTTTAAATTGAAATAAAACACAAAAAAATGTTTTTAATATCCATGAAATTGGCTTTATTTGAAAGATAGTTTTATGGAATTTATGTTTAAATATGATTTCAGGCATGTGACCGCCGCGGCTGGCGTGTATATGACACAATCTGGAGGTCCAATTTTCACACACTCTTCGCAGTAAATCAGTAAATCGCTATAACGCGTCGAATGTTGGCTTCCAAGTGCTCAATTGTTTCCGGTTTATCGACGTAGACATGCGACTTTACATATCCTCAAAGAAAATAATCTAACGGGATCAAATCGCACGAAAGAGGTGGCCAGTTAACAGATCCACAAAATGGATTCACGAAATGGTGACAGATCCATTTCGTGGATCCATTTTGTGGATCTGTTAACTGGCCACCTCTTTCGTGCGATTTGATCCCGTTAGATTATTTTCTTTGAGGATATGTAAAGTCGCATGTCTACGTCGATAAACCGGAAACAATTGAGCACTTGGAAACCAACATTCGACGCGTTATTGCCGAAATACAGCCTGATTTACTGCGAAGAATGTGTGAAAATTGGACCTCCAGATTACGTCATGTACACGCCAGCCGCGGCGGTCACATGCCCGAAATCATATTTAAACATAAATGCCATAAAATTATCATTCAAAAAAAGCCAATTTCATGGATATTAAAAACATTTTTCTGTGTTTTATTCTAATTTAAAGTTCTCCTCCTCTAAAAAAACACCCGTTACAATGTAAAATGTAATTCTTCAATAAACTTAACTTAGTATTTTTATCTATTTATTCTTCTTTGTAGATTAGTTCTGCTTTCAGTTTAGTTTTTCACCATATATTTGCCACCTTCCTCTCTTTTTTAACTCTTCCTCCTAAATTAAAATTCGATTTCTATTTCACCACGCAAATTTAGTTTTAATATCAACCATTCTCAAACATTTTTCTTTTAAAATAGGGTTTATTTCATACTTTTAAATTACACCAAATTAATTATAGCTTTAAATTTTTCAAAATTTGTTATCTTAATGGATCAATGTCCTTAACGATATCATATTTTCTCCTTACAACACACTACATCTTTATTTTTGATTTCTACCTGCTATGTGCAAAAATCTATTTCGATTAAGTATTTGTCATTACCTTCAAAGTTCATATTTAGATATTACATTCAGAGCTGGGCAGTAATTAATTACTTTTTAATTAAATTACTAATTAAATTCTTTTTTGTTTATTTGCCTTGGAATTGAATTACTTTTCAAAATGCGGTAATTGTAATTGGGAATTGCCATTTTTGTTAAAAAGTAATTGAAAATTACTTTTTGGAAGTAATTAATTACTACATTCAACTACTCAAATTACTTCTGTATAATTATATTACTCAAAGCATTTAAATTACTTTAGAAGTATTTCAATTACCGGTGGTAATTGAAATTACTCCAGGTAAATGAATTACTTTGTGGTATTTCAATTACTGAATTACTGACCTCGATTGGGGGATCTCCAGAATACCAAAAAATATGATAAGGTCTTATTAAGCTACATATTAAGCAAATCGCAATAGGGTCTTCCTCGACCAATATAAGCCTAATTTATTATTTCCTTTTACGAGTCGAATAACAGCAACTTTTGCATTTTGTCTCACGCGTCACGAGTATTTATGGCGTATGCAGATGTGATCTGTAGCTTGCAATAGTGACACTAACATTTATTGTGAGAGAAGCTAAGTGTAAGACGCTCAAACTATATTTGCGGTAAGTACATTACAGATTACTATACCTACGGTAAAAATATAATTTAAAATAGCTTTATTAGACGATATTGGTTCATAATAATTATTTATTCATTTCAATTTGCTTGTTTTAAATGATGTACTAACATACAGCTCTACTGCCGTACAAGTGTAACAAGCATTAAGTCCAGAAAATTACGTTTTTGAACTGAACTAAACGGCCAAAATCCGATAACAACATTTAAACAGCGTAAAACACATAAACAAAATGTACCTAATTGCAAAATTCCATGCCTGGTTGACTCAAAAATACATTATGAGGTATGGCACTAATTCAATTTAAAAACGCCGTATAAGTTTACAGCATACAGCCTCATGTTAGGCGTATTTAATGATAGATTGTTCTACAAGTTAAGAAAAGTGAGAGTTTTTCAATGTTTAATTTACGAGCGAGCGATGCAAAGCGAGTTGATTAATTTATCACGAACATCGTGCTATTTTTTCTAACATAATACAAAATCTAGCCAAAATAAAATTCGACATTTCTTCATATTCAAAAAAAATTGTTTTTTAAATGGCAGTGAAGAACGTCGAAATCGTCAATAAAATACGAGAAATGGGCAGTGAAGTAATCCATTGTTTTGCGACCTTTTGTAGGCGGCGGGGCGATAGGTAAACTTCAACCGACGTCAACATAACCTAGAAAAGTTGGTTCAAACGTTGTAATTTTGCGATTTCTCGATTTAAAAAAACAATGTACCTCTCGTGGCACTGGAAGTTCCCTTTTATCCTTCATGTGGTTTATTTGCTATCGCCCTACGGGCCTGGGCAACTAAATCCGCAATCGTGATAAAAGCTCAACTTCAGTGATAACCTATGTGGAAACTAATATAAAAAAACTTTTAATTTGAACTTTCAAGTCTCTATACCTTCTTACTGAAGGGACTTTGTACTAAGGTATATTAGTTTTGATCGGTTTATTATAATCTAATGAATCTATGCCAAATCGGTATCCCATTTTTTTGGGACACCCTGTATAATTGTTATCCTTTAATTTATTTATTTACTTACATCTTACATCAAAACAAACTAAAAACTTTTGGTTTTGGTGAACGGTGCATGTAGCTACAAGATTTATATTATCACAAAAAAACCTTCAAAAGTGAAAGAGTACGTAGTTACTATAGTTAACAAAACATAAAAATTAAGCATTTTTAAATTACGATTACGGATCGACACGACACTAATGATTGTTGCAACTTGTAAGAAAGTTCTACTAAATACAACTATGTATATGACAATCATTTTTATTGAAAGTAATTGAAAAAGTAATTGATATTGTACAATTACAATTACTAAGTAATTGGTAATTGAATTACCATTTACTGTGAGTAATTGAATCTCTGGTAATTAAATTACTGCATTGGGCGGTAATTGGTAATTTGTAATTAATTACTTTTTAAAAGTAATTTGCCCAGCTCTGATTACATTATATTCGAATCCTTCTGTTTCTCAATTAGCCATATTTTATTAAATTAGAAATCCTATTTTCTTTTCTAATTACATACTAATTACTCATATTCAACTATTGTAATCCCTCAATCCTATTTTAAAATAGATTTTTATACCCCTATTTATATCATTACAATATATAGGTAAATTGTATACTGTTGAAGTGTATATACTAATGTATTATTAATATGACAATGAAGAAACCATCTTAGATCTGGCTTCAATGCGTCCGTGAAAATATGCAAGCGCTTATCGTACAGTTATATTCATGAAATAAAATCAGTCCTGCTTTGTTTAAGCTTTAAAATGAGAAGAATAATCAAAAATGCAAAAAATTATTCTTTTAAAATAAAAAAAAATCTTGAATGACTGATTTGTTATGATAGAGTCATCGCCCTTTGGCTCCTTATAGTGAACCACCATTGGTGAACAACACTTTTAAAATAACGAATACAGAACACGTGCACTCGTATCAGTGTTTAAAAGATGCATTTTGATTATATACTATTTTTTACATTTCCAAGCGACCAAATACATATACAGAATAGTATACAGACATCGTAAGCACTTAAAAACTACGTAACATAAGAGGATTAAGGAGATCTAGTGTTATAATTTTGCATGACAGTATCGATTTGTCATCCGTTTTAAATCCTTACCTTTTGTTAAGTTTATAACTTATGAAACTGTATTTATTTTGCATTTTAAAGGAAGTTGTATGGAACGTGAGCATCCCTACAAATGGATTATCATTTTCTATAAATTTAAACTTCCTATTATTACATGATAATTGCTTAATATATGACATTCCACTGCTATTATCAGACTAACTTTTCTAAACGTAATTTCCAACAGTGTTAGACTGGTTGCCTATACTACTTGGTCACCTGGTCTGCAATTTATTCAACGTGTTCACAAATATTATTAATTATCCGTGTCGACTATATTGTTTTCTATACGTTTTAAAAGTTTGATATAAAGAAAGCTTTTTAGTATATCATATAAATTTTTGAAAAATTAATTTATGAAATACTATTCTCTCATGTCAAAACATGGATTGTACTTGAGCAGCATGTTTTTTTAAGGTCGTTCGGTGAACACAAGTTTGATTATATTCGCGGGATACGTAGTGGGTGGTATGGACAATGGTCATCAGTAGAGCGCGGATTCTAGGGCAATTGCCTAATTGTAATTTTTTTAGGCCCATGTCTGGGACTACGACAGAAATTTGTTTCATACAAAATCAAGTTTTTTAATGCATATGTATTAAAGCCTAAGTGCCTAAAATGTGAAAT
The DNA here is from genome assembly GCA_940337035.1 of Agriotes lineatus. Taxonomy (NCBI): domain Eukaryota; kingdom Metazoa; phylum Arthropoda; class Insecta; order Coleoptera; family Elateridae; genus Agriotes; species Agriotes lineatus. Next base: position 56,634,407 of record OW679196.1, read on the forward strand.
AAACGCCTAAGTAACTTTTTATACTGCCTAAAATAGGCTTTGGTTGTTTTTCGAATTGTAGTGGTTCAGAAACCTTCGCCACTTTTAAGAGAGTGCTTTTTGTATGAGCGATGTGACTTCTTTTTATCTCAAAGCCCTGTCCAAGCATGAAGAATGTTTCAAAGAAAGTCCATGTACGTGAGCTTTTAAGTATTTTTTTTTGTTAGAATGCGTTTATGAACGGTTTTGAGTGAATCTTTACAAAAGCTAACGCATGACCACAACGCCCGAGTGAAGTTTCTGAACGCACCCTATCGATGCCGTTATTTGTCAACAATCCCGACATTTCGATCCACCAATCATGCCGTGCGCATTGTATGGGTAAAACAGGCGCCGTAGAACACGTTTTGCCTAAACCGCTAGAAGACGCCGCAATACACCTATTTTTGTCTAATAAAGAAGAATAAAGAGACCTCCTTGAAAAACACACTAAGAAAAAAATGCCCGATGAATCAACATTAAGAAAGAATTATTTTCCCAAATGCTACACTAACGTAGGTGTATTAAATCGTGTATTCTATAAAATTACTAACTAAAGTTTGTGATTTCCCAAATATTTCTATAGATCCTAGAAAACATACGAAAGTCGTTTTGTATGTATATATAATCTGTAACCTCATTTACCTTGCGGTGTAGAGGCTGGTGGTTTATGCGCTTGCATCTGGCGGTACAATGCTCAACTTGCCCCGGATTCGGGATACAGAGTTGGAGCGCGCCTTTGGTGCTTGCGCAGCAACCATTGTGTGAGTTGTGTGTCTTGGTGATGGGTTGACCTTGTTACTCTATCTCTTAGGTCTGTGGTTCTGAGTAGAGCACAGTTAATTTGATGCCCAACTGTGAATGGTCTCACTGATCCCGATCCTAATCGCCAAGGATACGGAAAAATTCCGACCCCAGCGGGATTCGAACCGAGGACTTGCTTAATGTAAGCCTGGCGCTTACCCATCTACGCCACGCAGTCGTTTTAAGTTCAAAAAATCAAAACATTATTCTTTGCCTAATTTAGGCCATGCAGCCTAAATTGCTTACTTTAGGTTTTTAGTGCCTACACCTGTAATTTTTGTGGCCTGAATAAGGAGCCTATTTTAACCTTTTTAACTGCCTAAAATCCGCGCCCTAGTCATCAGGCGGAAACTGTGTACACCGACTTCAGCAAGGCTTTTGATACCACTAACCACGTTATTCTTATTGTCCAAACTTGCTGGAGCCTGTGTGCATGGCAACTTACTGCGGTGGCTTGAATCCTACTTAACCAACAGATTTTAGACTGTTGTAGTGAACAGGTATTCATCAAATTACAGTGCCATTACTTCCAGTGTGCCACAGGGTTCTCATATGAGACCCTTGCTGTTTAATATTTTTATAAATGACATCTGCAATTGCTTCTATCACTCCAAATTTCTAATTTACGATGACGATCTCAACATTTTCCGCTCAGTAAAGAGTGCTCTTGAAGTCAAGTTGATACAAGCAGATATTGATCGAGTTTGCGAATATTGTGCAGTTAATAAATTAAAAATAATTAACAAAAAATGTTTCCACACCTCATTTACTAGAAACAGATACAAGATGCCTGCTTCTTTCTCCATTTCACGCAAAGTAGTGTCGACCGCTGTGACGCTCAAAGATCTTGGGGTCATCTTCGGCAGTAAGTTAATTTTTGACCAACACATAGATTCATATAAGATGCTTGGATTTATTACTAGGAATTGTAAAGATTTTCATAAAATTTCAACCTTAAAAGCCGTCTACTTTGCATTTGTCCTTGAGTTTGCTAGCAACATATGGGCTCCACAATACCTAACGTATATCAACAGAATAGAGAGCTTGCAAAATAAATTTCTGAGACTTGTTGCTTAGAAATTTCCGGGTTGGATATGTTTGCTTACTCCTCTCAGCCAGCGCCCTGAACTACTGCATCTATTCACACTACACAAGCTGGTCAATAATAAGATTGATTGTGCCGAACTCCTGAATCTACTTGGTATACGTATTCCCGTTCACTTAACAAGAAGCAATGATCTGTTTAGTTTAACATTTTATAACAACAACCCTGGGGCTAACTCTCCACTCATGAGTTTTGAAAAATATTACAATCTCTATAGTAATTTAAAAATCCGAATATAGATGTTTTTCAAGATTCATTTTAAAATTTAAAAATCTTTGTCCCAGTTTGATCTAATTTAGCTACTTTGCTTAACCTTTCTTCATTTTTACTTCCCTCGTCTGAAAGACGACAAAATCACCTTCCGAGATTTTTTAAGATCTTCACGTTTCAAGGTCACTAGATGACGAAAAAAAGGTTTTCTCAATTTCGTCAGTCTGTCTGTCTGTCCGTCCGTCTGTCTGTCTGTGTGCCTGTTGGCAGTATACCTCAAAAACTATTCGTCAGAAGAAGACGATATTTTGCATACATATTATATATCTACCTCGCATGAAACCGATACAATTTCATACAAATATATACAGAGTGAGCACGTTAAAAAATAAAATTTTGTTTATTTTTGGGTTAATTTTGTAATAATAGAAAGTAATAACTTTCACATAGGTCAGGCTTTACATTTTCCGAAAATAAGACTCACCGTACAGGATAATGTCACAAAAAAGTAAACATGTTTCATCTATTACACTGCGTTCTTCATGAGACGCGCGAGCCGGACTTTTCCCGAAGAGACGCGCTAGCGCAGATGGAATTCAACGCGTTCAAACCCCAGCGGGATACATTTTTTTTTAATTTGAAAATGTATAAAATTTATTAGAAACGTGTAGATTTTTGTACTCCTAACTTAATATGATTTTTAAAATCATTTAATATCACAATGTCAACGAGGGAAGTTCTGCGCAAAGCCCTTTACAGATTTTTTAAAGTTAGTTCTTACTTTGCGGTGTTTTTTTAGCTTAACTATAATCTGTAATATAACTGTAATTGCTCTTTTTGACTATTATTACCCCATTTAAATAAATTTGACGATTAACTTATATTCCAAGCAAGTTAAAATAGTAGTAAAGTTTAGGTGTCACTACCACTTCCAATTGCAAAGAATTCCTCTCTTCAAAGTCGAAGCAGTTTAATCAATAAATGATGTTGCTTGGTAGATTATGTCACATCTTATCCTATATAAATGATTTGCTACCTACGTCTTTTATAGTTTCGAGCATATGACTCACGAACTTACTTGATAGAAGTCGTTCTCCCGATGGGATTCGACTTAATAACTTACATAAAGTTTCTTTAAAATGCGATTAATGAGTATAAATGGTATATGATACGTGATACTTCACTTTTAGTACCATTGTTACGTGATACATAATACTTCCATCTTGAATTTCATTGCTAAATAATCTATGTAATGGTATGCTAACCTGTTAAAAACCCCACTTTGGGCGACATAAATTTATTGCAATTGACATTAAATTAATTTAGACCTTTTAATTGTGTAAGCTCCCTTTCACACATTAACTCCAGTAAGCAACTAAAATAAAAAGCACCATCAACTAAATAAGCATCTAATTAGTGTTACAGGAATGAATTTTCATTTTTCTTTAATTCGGTACCAGTTACGTATACATTATTATTTTCGATGTACCTTGTTTTAATTGAAAAACGCATAGTATCAATTTCCAAGCAAATATCGATTATACAACGGTTTATTGATTTTTGAAGAAAATATTATTTAATGAAGTGCAGTGTTGAAATATATGAAAAAGCTATTTATGTAATAAGCGTAAAAAGTGGGTAGTTTCAGCATACGATTTACTACGAAATTTCCCAAATTCAGAACCCGTACAGATTACATTAGACATAGTTGCCATAGATCGTCTGTAACGTCACTCTCAGGTAAGGGTGCAGAATTTTTAAGACAAAATGTCAAGATGGATGGAAATCTATGATCATCACTGAGGGATACACTTAGAATAATTTTCCAATACGGCAAATGTAGCACATATGCTTTTTTTTGGTGATACTTTAACAGCTAAAAAATATATCCTTTACGAACAATAATTGCATTGATAGTAAACTGTGAGTAAAAGAAAGTAAAGAAGTAAAGAAAAAAATTATATTACCAATTCTATCCAAACTAAAGGTGTTCATATAAATACCAACGGCATACTTCGGAAGAGCCAATAAAGAAGTATAAAAAAATACGATCAAAATCGACACACGGTTTGTAAAAGCAATAGTAAGAAAACTATTTGTGGACAAAAACGCATGATTACAAAGAAATTCTTCGGTTCTTCGATTATCTATGCATATTTAGGTGTTAATCAGTTAAGTAAACGTATATATGAATTACCTTATTGCTATAAACAATCGATTTATCCAAATACATACAAATTCTAGTCAACGATAGCAATCTTATATCAAATATAATAAGAGTCTATATACAACTAAGGTGCGAACTTTTCGATACAACAGACGAAATAATTATGTTCCAAGAAAACTGCACTACCATCACCTAAGATATAAAACAGATACCTATAAGGAAGTTACGCCTAATTCATGAAGGTCCCACGGCAACTATAGCATAAGAATTCTCGATAAAGGCAGTTGCCAGTAATGGTACAAGTACTTTCTTTGCAATTAATGTTAAGGTCAACTGTTCTCAAAACTCGTTACATATTTTAATGCGGTTAACCTAATTTAAATGGCAAATAATATACGTGAACAACCCAAACCAGACACAATATTAGTCAATATGTCTTTAGTGTTCGCCAGATGAGCAATAATATTATTTAATATGACTTGGCTAATTTAAACAACTAACCCAGGGGATTTAAGAGTTAAATCTTAATAATAAGGAAAAGTAAATCAACTGCCAGCTTTTTCAGCAAATTATCATTTCAAACCACTTCACACAATTATATCCACGAAATGGGCATTTTGAAATATCTTTCAATATACAAAAAATTAAAGTACTAAGGTTACCTTCGTTTGTAGAACATTTCTCCTAAAATGTTTTATTTTGAATTTTTCCTAAACTTAGTCATACGAGGCAATCTCAGAAATTCCTTTGTGACATCATAGTATTCATGGTATTCACCCGACATTCCTCCACAGTACACAATAATTATGAATATATTCTCATCATTAAAGCAACTGCTTAAAATCTAAATATCTACTGAAGTATTTACTACTTTTTATTGTTTTAACCACATTGCTACCTAATTTAGGTCAATAGTGTGTAGCATATAACTTTCTTTCTTATATACTACGTTAACCATTAGCAAAGAATCGAGCGAGTTTGGAGTCTTGCAGTAGCAAGCGTCCAGTGTATAAAGTACACCTAGCAATTAATAATGTAACTAATTTTTAATGTTTTGTTGTATTGGGATTGTTAAGAAGTTAAGGAATATTTGTTTTATTATCTCTAGTTTTATACTCTATGTATTCTATATCTGCCAGAAAACAGTGAATACAACAATCATAGTTACTTATGGACCAAACTAGAATGATTATTACAGACGCATTCTGGAAACAGCTATACGAAATAACTGAAGAAATTAAAGGAAGGTTAATAACACTGGGAGACCTAAATGGAAGAGTAGGAAGAAAGGATGATGAAACAGAGGGAACAATAGGTAGCCATGGGGAAATAATTAGAAATAATAATGGACGAACTAATTGAATACTGCATATTGAATAACGTAGAACAACGAAGTAAAATACACCAGCGTAAGGAGTAGCTGTAAAATATCCTCTGATCACTACCTGGTTCTCACAAAAATAAAAATAAGTAATAAGGGAAAAATAAAACTAAAGCGAATATAAAGAAGAGAAACGAAATAAAGATAATAATTAGAACATACAAACCTAGAGAAGAAGAGACAGCTACATTATATTAGAAAAAAAGCGAGAAGGAAATGAATAAAACAATAGAAAAAGTAAGCAATATTCAAATATATTCAAAGATACAATAAAGCAGTAGCAGAGGAAATCTGTAGATTTAAATAAATAAAATAAACGAGTCCAAGTCTACTCAAGTAACCTTTACCCTACGCAGAGATACGTGCCCCCCGGTTCAGATAAAGAACAATCCTTTACCGCAAAAAGAAGAAGTAAAGTACCTTGGGTTACATCTTGACAGAAGACTAACATGGCGCAAGCATATCTTCAGTAAGCGCAAGCAGCTGGGATTAATTTTATCCAAGATGTACTGGCTACTGGGACGTAACTCCAAGTTATCACTAAGCAATAAACTCCTATTATACAAGGTAATTCTCAAACCCGTATGGAGCTATGGTATTCAACTCTGGGGTACATCTGCCAACTCAAACCTAGAAATCCTAGAACGCTTCCAATCCAAAGTGCTGCGCATGATTGTGAACGCGCCCTGGTTCGTGTCCAACGCGGCTATCCGTAACGATCTTCACATCCCTTCAGTGAGAGAAGAAGTCAGCCGTTTCAGTGCTAATTACAGTGACCGCCTTAGTGCACACCCCAACACTTTAGTAATGGACCTTATAGTTCCACGAAATCGCAATCGTAGACTCCAAAAATATATGCCAAACGATTTGCCCATTAGATTCCCTACTTAAACAATATTAAATCTTGTTTTAGTTTTATTTAAGTTTTAAGATATAGTTTTTAAGTTTCCTTTCTACCCAAAAATTCAAAACTCACCAAGCTGACTACTGTTACAGGAGCATCCTACTGGGGATGCTTCTACATGTCTAAATAATGTATCATATAATTTACTAAATGCACTTGTGCAGATTGTAAATATATTGGGATTTCAAATAAAAAAAAAAAAAATAAATAGATATAAAAAGCAAAGGAAATGGTGGACTGAAGAAATAAAACAAAAAACAAAGTTGAAAAAACGAGAATGGAAAAAAATACTTGAGTAACAGGAATAACAATACTTACAACAGTTATAAAGAGCAGAGAAATAAAGTTAAAAAGCTAGTAAAAGCAGCAAAACAAAAGTCATGGACAGACTTTGGAGACACAATGGAAAGAGATAGTAAGGTAAACCAAAAACTGTTGTATGAAGTATTAAAAACGCTAAGTAAAGACAAACAAAATAGAAATATTCATATTAAGTCAAAAGAAGGAAAAGCACTAGTACATGAAGAAGATATAATGACGCGATAGAAAGAATATTTCTAAGAGTTACTCAACACAGAACCAATAGATGCGGCAAATAGAGTAGAGAAAGAACCAACGAGTCTACAGACAATAATGAAATAACGACAGAATAAATAATAGAAACAATAAACATATTAAAAAGAGGCAAGGCGGCAGGAAAAACCGGAATAACAACAGAGATGCTGAAAACATGGGTGAAAATGGGATGGAAATTTTAAAAATGCTATTTAACAAAATATGGAATAAGCAAAAAATACCCGAGGACCGGGAAAGAGGAATATTATTACCTTTGTATAAAAAGAGAGACAATAAAGAATGTAGAAACTACAGAGGTATTACTATACTGTGTACCATGCTGAAGATATATGAAAGAATCCTTGAAAAAATAACAAATGAAGTACAACTCGAAGAGTCCAGAGTAGGTTTAGGAAAAGTAGCCCAAAATAATATATTCACCCTGAAACAGCCAATCGGAAAAAATATAATACATAAATAACACCACTGTATGTGTAGCTTTTATAGACATCGAGAAGGGTTTTGACTATATACCACGAGAGCTGATATGGAATAGCCTTAGAAAGAAAGGAAAAAATAAAAGAAACGCAATTGCTAGCTCATGCAAGAATACCAGAAACTATGTGAGAGTGAGTGGTATCCAGTCGGATGATTTTTCGACTAAAGAAGGATTAAGGCAGAGATGGGTACTTATCCCTACACTTTTCAATATAGTGCTAGACGATGTCATAAAGGAAATTAAAAGGAAAACAAAGAAATTCCAAATAGGATACAGAAATATGCAGATGGTAGAAATAGCAGAAAACGCCTTCGCTGATGACTTGGTAATATACGCAGGAAACGAAAAAGCTTTAGAAACTTCAAAATTTGGAAAATAGCTTTAAAAAAGAGAAACATGAAAATCAACTCTGAAAAAATTAAAGTTATGGCAATAGGGAAAAACTATAGAAAAATAACAATTACTATAGATGGACAGGTCATCGGAACAGTAAAAATATGCAAATACTTAGAAATAAACATACATAAAGATGGAAGAGAAACGCTTTCCTAAGAGAGAAAGAAATTTCGCAGAGAAAAAGAATAATGGTGTTTAACACAGTATTCAAACCGATTTTAATATATGGCTGTGAAAGTTGGTTAATAAGCACACAAACGAAGAGCAAAATACAAACGATGGAGATGAGACTTAAGACCGGTTAAAGAAGTTAGACAAAAGGGTAGAATAAGAAATGGAAGACTAAGAGAAGAATTAAAAGTAGAGCCGAAATTACAGAAAGACAGAAACTGAAATGGTTTGGGCATGTAATACGGATGGAAGAAAGAACACGGACAAAAAGAATGTGGCTGGCAATATCAACGTACAAAAGAAAACAAGACAGACCAAGCAAAACATGGGACAGTATAGTAGCGGAATGTTTGAAGACACGAGGAGTATCTTGGAATCACACAAAAAGAATAGCAAAAAACAAGAAAAAATGGGAAAAGTTTATTTATAAAATGAAATAGAATTAATGCATGAATGTTATGTTATGTCACGTTTTACCTTTAACGTTACACTCCTAGGGTAATTAAGGTTATTGCTTATAATAATAATAATCTGTCAGAATTCTAAATTATCTTACTGAACAAGATATGGAAGATATGGCGAAGGCTACTATTAATCAAGAGGAAGAAGAGGAAGAGCGTGGTTTCGCAAAAGATAAAGATACAGCAAACGAAGAAATAAATGTAAGCGATCACAACACCGATTCCAAAGAAGGTAACGAGGAACAAACTTTTGAAGATGCGGTTGATGTTTCTAAATTTTATAGATAAGTAATGGCATTTTCATAGTTTATTAGAAATATTTATCTTTATAGGTCGTTTATGTTTACTATTGTTAATTAAGTAACTGTTGCTTTTAAAATTATTTCAACCTGTAATTGTTTGTTAATATAATTCTTCATTGTTTAGAAAAAGTAAATTTTAAAAATAACCTCTAGATATGTCACTTTTATTGTAGAGCGAACTTAAAATACGGAGTTTTACGCTTAATTGTGGTCTGGAATTAGATAAACTAGTTCCATTCTTTCTAACCTAACCTAACTTACTCTACGTCTGGCATACCCTTACTTTCTTTAGTCCCACGCCGCATCACACGTAAGTAGAAATTCACTTTGAATACATTTTACAATTAATTTATGAAAAATTTCGTTCCAACATGTATAAGTATTGAACCAAACACACTTTAGATTACCTGGATTGCGAGCCAGCTTAACACGAATGAATCAACAGGAAGTAAGTTTAACTTCTAAATAAATAAATTTTGAATAACAATAAAATGGAAGAAGTTGGTAGTATCTAAAATAGGGCGAAGAAATACAATAACACTGTTTTTAACAACAATACTATTCACAACAACAACCAAATGTTGGGCTTTGACCATTTAACCATAGCAGTCAGTGTCTGGAATAGTTTGTTTAAATAACATTATTTATATCAACTCTACAATTCTCCAGAGGATATTATATTCGATCATGTAGCTACTACGCATGCTTAGACCCGTCCGCAACAAACAGCAACAACAGTGATGAAAATTATTTAACTGCTGTTGTTGCTTGTTATGGACAAGATCTAGGTATACGAAGTACCAGGTACCTTAAACGTCGATTGCTATGGTCATATGGTCAAAGTTCTACTGAAATTTTGCCGAACATCAGGAACTCCATCCCCAGCTAGGGATCTCTTACATGCTGCACATTGTAGTAACAGGTAGTCAAGGTCCCTCTTCAGCCAATAACGGGAATTACAGGATGGGTGAGAAAAAGAAAGTTGTGATAAACGGAGAAAAGGTCCGGAAAGATAGAGAAATACTTCCCCGGCATTCGCCTCAGAGAAGCTACCCTGTTGACTCACAAACACCACCTAAAAACCTGAATCAGAGCAGACGGACACAGGAATCGAACCCAAGACCTCTCGATTGCTAAGCAGACGTTCTAACCACTAATCGACAGAGCTCGGTTTGTGGTAACACGTCAAATTCAGAATGATGACATTCCGTAGAGCAGTGGTACCCATAAAGTCGATTACGAGAGATTTTTACGTCGAGCCCAGAATTATTCTGTAGATACAGCAACAAAATATTAAACCTTAAAAATGAGGCGACTACACTTAAACTACCAATCAGTAGTTTGAGTATCGGTTACTGCTGGAGGTGCTCGGAGAAGAAGAAGAAATAATGCAGAATCAACCAGTGAGGGGTGCATGCTATGACATTATGTGGTTGCGCATTGCATTACTTTGTTTTGTATTCCTCTTTCGTAGTAAAAGAAACTGATATTAGACTATAGTTTGATTTGTAACCTTAGCATTGTTGGCATAAAATGGCTAGTATCTACTAGTGCGTTTGTAAGAAAACAGTTTGACTTTACCGGTTTTTGGCTAACCGCGCTTTTTGATAAACTGGTTTAAAACCGATTTATAAACCAGTTTAAAAATAGATTTATTAACTTGTTTAAAAGTCTGTTTCTGATACAAAGGCGATTGTATATTTTTATAAGTTTTATAAGTATAACCGGGGATCGAACTCAAAACCTTTGGATCAGTAGTCAGAATGCTTGACCACTGAGTCTGGCTATTTAATTGTTTTGAACATTATTGTGAGAAGTGTATCTTCCAATGCGGTTTGCTCAAAGTCTGACAATTTTATGAACATTGAATTTGATATCCATGTATTCACTCCAAAATCTAAAATATTGAGAAAATGTTTTTACAAAAACGAATTGTCCAAGTTTTGAATTTTACGGTAATTGAAATATAACGCAATTTAATTATTTATTTTGTTTAACTTCTTAAGTAAGCAGGTTTACTGAGTCGTCTACGGAATCAAATATTCTCAAGCCTTCTTCGGGCCACTTTTATAAGCAGATCCCAACGATCACAAACGTCATAATACTTAAATTGTTTTCTTAAATTACTTAAAAACGAAATTTAAGGTGCTATTAACGCCAACTTTCGCTACTGTATATGAAGCTAGGGTGTGATAAAGAAAAAGGTAAATGTGAAAAAACAATTGCTTTTTTTAAATCGGCAGTGAAAAACGTGGAAATCGTCATTAAAATACGGTAAGTGAGGTAATCCATTGTTTTACTACTTTTTGTAGATGGCGGGGTGACAGGTAAACGTCAACCGACGTCAACATAACCTACAAAAGTTGGTTAAAATGTTGTAACTTCAGGATTTCTCAATTTGATAAAAAACATAATATACTCCTCGGTACTTTTTATCCATCATTATCCCTCAACTAAATCCACATTCGTGATAAGAAGTTAAACTTCAGTGCCAAAATTACTATTATTTTAACTTATCCCTTTTTCCTTTTTGAAAATGTATGACCCCCATACATATTCGTTAGCGATAATTTCTCAATGTGAACTGTTACAAAACAGCTGTCTGGAATTCTATTCTACGCAAATATGCCACTTAAGCACACACAATGACTAGCACATAAACGTTGCTTTTCATATCTTACCAGATAACCAATCCTATTCATTAAAAATTATAATTAAAATGAATAAAATACTTTTTGCAACACCTCATTGTTAAGTAATTGTTATTTGACACTTTTTAACATCTAAAATTGGTCATTTGTGAAAAGTGTGAAAAAAACTATAACTATAAAATTCAAAAATATTAATGAAATAAATAAATCACTAGAAAAACAAATTTTATTAATGTATTCAGTTCAAAGAATAAGTATAAACAAATCAATAAACATGTAATTGGATTTATTACTATTGTTATTAATATTTATGACTTGAAGTACACACTCTGTTCTTGATATATTTTCAATAATAACCTTTCCTTCACGTTGTGTAGAACTCTGAGAGAGGTTCATGACTTCAAAGTCTCTATGTTCATGTTTATCCTACTGAAGATTACCTAGAGAAGTTCCTGCTTTCATTTCGATATTCCTTTCAATATAGCTTCTTGCTATGTTGGATGATTTCCATCGGCCGTGAAACTTGATACTCAGCATATCAGCACCAGTACCGGCAAGAAAAGAAGCAGAAGATCTCCTAAATGCGTGTCCTGTATAACTTGTATGTCATGATGATACTTCGTATTAATGAAAATTGATAGATTCACACTCGCAGATAGCGCACTTTTCTTTACGGTATTGAACAACAAAACTATCACGATTCGTGTTAACTGTGCGAAGAGTAGCATATTTGTCATAAATTTCCAGAGGATTTATTTCTTTGATTCGGACACCCATCACTATGAAAATTCTTTCAGTGTGCGTTTTTTAATCAGGGATTTTGATGATCAGCTTAGACTCTCTTCTCTCGATGTCTTTCATTTACAAGTGAGAAAGTTCTTCCCGGCGACAAGCGTATACAAACCCCACTATTAATGCAACTTCCATCATCAAGAAGTTATCCGAAGTTATCATTTGCTGGTCCTTGTAATGTTTTTGTGTTTACTGAATGCCCTATATAAACTTGTTGCATAATAGTATATTACACACCAAGTTTAGAAAAGTGAAGTCTTACACAACAAGTATGGCTGTTTTGAGTTCGAGCGTCATGGAGTACTTAAATATCAATGCGAGTTCAGTGAAACCACTTTTCTAACGCGTTTCGTATACTATTTTATCGGATTTCATGTAGAAATGTGAAGTATTAAATTTATGTATAAAAGTGACATCTGTCAAAACATAACCAAACTGAGCAGAACCCGTTTTTATGTACTAAAGCACAGTAAGCAGCTCCAGTTGATGTTCTGCATTTGGCGGTACTGAAGTGTATTGTGGGGACACTGTAAGTCTTTTTTATTTATTTATTTCGCACTCAGCCAACAGCCGTTAGGCCAATTATAGGCGTCGCTGTGCATTTATGGGGATTTCCAACCCCACTAACGACTATCATGATGTTGTTATGAGAGCCGGGACCAACTATTTCCGTGACAGCCGTATCACGAGGCGCCGAGAGATGCAACCGTGGAACTCCCATCCAAGTTCTGACCAAAAAGAGCGTTGCTTAACTCTACTGATCGAACGTGGACGCTTGTTCAAGCTACACCACCCGGGATCCTTCTTCCTACAACAAGATATGTGCTATGTGACCTCCATCTAAGGACAAAGAAAAGAACTTATGGAGTGAGGCGCTTTCGACGTGTGACAAAGTTACTGTAATAATTTTTTGTGGGTTAACGATAGAACTCGTCGGGGTTCTACTAGAACTCCCATTATAACTACCGGTACTTTAAAAAATTGCTTCCAGGACTTTGTCGTTTTGTAAAGGTTCTAACACAGAAATGCCTGTAACTTTTTTATTTCGAGTCCTATTAATTTTTTTAGTAGAGTTATTGGTAGAACTCGCTGGGGTGCTACTATAACTACCGGAACTTTAAAAAATTGCTTTCCTGACTTTATCGTTTTATAAAAATACTAACAGAAAACTGGGCGTAACTTTTTTACTTCAGATCCTATAAAGAATGTTATTAAGTTAACGATACAACTCATCGGGACTCATTTGGACTACCGGAACTTTAAAAAATTGCTTTCGTACTGTCGAAAAAAGTTGTCACATTTTTCAATAATTATGACTGAGAAAGAGTTATAGTGGTATTTGTCCGCGGAAAAAGTGACGTTAGCACCCGAAATTTTCGTTTCACATTTGTTTCTCTTAAATACATAGCACTATTTTTAAAAATAGCAAGGAACTTTAGAACTCCTTGGGGCACAACGGAAACTCTTGAACTTGTGGTGCTAACTTCACAGAGGTAAATAACGTTTCATTGTTTGTTTGTTAATGAACAAGGTCGAGGCATGCAGTCTAGTACCAGGTACCTTAGACACCGACTGCTTGGTCATATGGTCATACTCCTGCTAGTTTTAAATAAAGTTAGCTGAGACGCATACAAAAATTGTTAAAGCAATTATTTGTTACTTGAAAAATATACTATAGTTCAACAGCTAATTAAAGGTTACGAATTTGGGCATCTGTCGTCTAACGTCTAACTCAAATACGTGTAATAATATTAACCAACCCATAGAAAATTGTCTGCAATCTATCGGTTTACTGAAGACTAATTAAAGGCTGTGAACTAAACCATGTTTTGATCTAACACTTATCTTCCGGAAAGGAATGTTTAGGTGCGCGAACTATTAGGCGCGAAGCCTTTAGACGCGGACGCCATTAGGCGCCCGTACGTTTAGGTGCCGGAACTTTAGCCGCAGGGACAGTTAGGCGCCACGTAAACACATTTCCACATGGTATACACATATACTTTATTGCTAGGGTCCAGAGAGATTTAATGATAACACAATAATTTACAAAACTACAATGGTCCTAACCAAACTTTGATTAAAAAAGTATAAAACATATGTAAACTTACAACAGTTTATAGGAAGCTGATCCGTCATGCTTATAGCGGAGATGCCTGTAGACTGTAGAACTGAAATCACCTATACTTTATGGTACGAGATAAAGTGAAAAATTCTCGGCCTGACAATGAAAGACTGCATAATCTCCCTTAACTTCAACACACTTAGTCCAGCGTTTCTCCAAAATCAGTATTCCTTCCCGGAAGTGAGAGTCTGGAAGGCTGTGAAAATATTTATTTACGGCCCTCTTAACTTCTTCATTGGACGCGAAGCGCTTTCCAGAAACACATTTCTTCAAGTTTGGGAACAGATGGAAGTCCCAGGGTGCCAAATCAGGAGAATAGGGGGGATGGCCGACCAAATCGTATCCCAAATCCCGCAGCTTTCCCATCGCCAACCCTTGTGAACAGGTGCATTGTCCTGGTGAAAGATGATTTTTTTCTTCTTCAAGCCAGGCCTCTTCTCCCGGATTTTGACATCCAACTGGTCAAGAAGGTTGGTGTAATATTCGCCTGTAGTTGTTCTGGATTTTGCAAGGTAATCAATTAACAGGATCCCTTTCGCATCCCAAAACACGCAGTCATGACCTTTCCGGCAGATGCGATCGACTTTGCTTTCTATGGCGCTGAACCACCGGCTTCCACCCACTGCTTCCACTGCTGCTTCGTTTCTGGGGTGTAGTGGTGAACCCATGTCTCATCCATGGTAACAAATCGCAGCACAAAATCGGTCGGATGCCTATTGAATCGGTCCAAACATTGCTGCAAAACTCGTTTGCGCATTTGCTTTTGATCGGCATTCAGCAAATGCGGCACCAATCTCGCGCAGAGCTTTCTCATCCCTAATTCTTTGTGCAATATGTTTCGCACCCTTTCTTCCGATATTCCCACAGCATCAGCTATCTCACTGACCTTCACTCGCCTATCGTCCAACACGATATCATGCACTTTTTCGATGGTTTCCGGTGTAGTTGCGGTTTTTGGCTGTCCTTCACGTGGGTCATCTTCGAGGGTCGTGCGACCATGTTTAAATTCAGCTGTCCACTTTTAAACGGTTGACATGGAAGGAGCACAGTTCCCGTAAACTTTTGTCAACTTCGGATGAATTTCCTTAGGGGTTAATCCATCCAAAACGAAGAATTTTATGATCTCACGATATTCAATTTTATCCATTTTAACGACAAACACGCAAGACGTCTACGGCAAAAATTCGTGTAAACAAACTACTTGAGAAAACAAGTTGAAACTTGTCATACGAACTAATTGCACGCAGGCAGGAAAAATTAATTTTTGCAGATTGGAACGCCATCTTATGTCAAGGCCGAGAATTATTCAGCTTACCCTCGTTGACTCAATTTTTTTAATTCTTATTTTAAGGTTGATCATTCTCCCAGAACACCCCCAGAGCAAAATGATAGTTACGCCACTGCTGCTACCCAAGTTTTTACAATAAATTTTCATGGAAAAAACTATATGGTTTTATTGCTTCATTACAACAGTTTTATAAAAGTTGGAGATCCCTGCAAAATTGTCGGACACATTTGCAGCTGTGTACTAGTTGACCAGGTAACGAGTGACTATCAATGTATAGTATTAGAGCAATAATGCCATTACATGATGCGTTGCACCACATGTAGTTGTACCAACTTTTTAATCTAAGATGATAAGTAGGAGGTCTGCGAGTAGGGTTTTATTATCAGTAGGGGTCTCACAAAAAGAATTTAAGTTACAGTACAGTGAGAGTAGAATAATTACTCAATTAATTACTTATGTACTAGTAACTATTACACACAAGCAACTTCGAGCTATTTTAATAGTTACTATAGAAAAACCACTTAAAATATTTTTAATATAAGACAATAAGGCACACGTGTTTATTACACTCGCTCTAGATATTGAAAAGTCAAAGGATAGTTGATGTTACTGACGAAACTATTTACTAAATTTCTATTTTCTCCAAAATATTCAGCGTACACCACTGAGTATTTGTTTGAAAATGCTTATCATTAAATCTGTCAGGACCTTATTTATTACCTAACTGAAAATAGTTACATAACAAAGGTAGAAACTAATCACAAAATGTGAGCGGTTTATTTTAATATCGGGAAGTTTTCGACGAGTAAAAAATGTCCATTTTGCACGTCTTGCAATTTTCGTGGAAAATCTAAAAATTAGAATATTATATTTTGATATTTCTAAATATTTATTATTACTATTTTTAACTTAAACAAATGTGCCATTGTATTAGTTTGTTATCAAATCCACACCCAACGGTAAAAAACTGGTCACCAAATTTGTTTTAAAGATTTATAACTTTTGAATAGGAAATCCGATCTTTGAACACTTGTCATTATATTACTGCTCTACGTCTGCTTAAGAAAAAGGTCTAGTTACATAACTTATTTCAGCTAGGTAATAGAGTATATCTCAAGACTAATGTCAAACTCATTCATGTGGCGCCTAACTATCTATGCGCCTAAACGTCCTAGACCGATTTGTGACAGCTCTGCTGTCTTATTTGCTCTTGGAGCGATGTATATTACCCCCACTACTTTTACGATACAACAATTCAAGACCAATAATGTATTATAACACAATGTCTCTCTGCGCTCTTACCTGCTTATAAATTTCTGCCACCAAATAGGGGTAGCTTTGGGAGTTTACGCTCGCGACCACTCAGTCGCAGATGGGAGTGGGTTCAAAAGAACTAATTACCTGAGTTACCAGGATCCTAGGGCGCCACGTCGTTGTAGCTTCGTATTAATACTCCCCGTGAAACGTGTAACGGCGAACCTAAATTGCTTATACAAGAAAGCAGAGATTCGACGCAGTAGCAAATAAAAGACAGATTTCACTTGTGTATATATAATACCCACTACGGTTCTAACATTTCGATACAGTCTGTACATAAGGATTAATACCAGAAGGGCAAACCAGATAAATGTAACATAAAGGCTATTCAGCATAAACACATATTACGGCATTTCGACGTTTGACTTTAATTAGGACCTCAATTTTTACTTAATGTAATCAAAATTTAATGACAAGAGTAATGAAGTAAATTTAGCTCTCGACAACTAGTCCTTCAACGCTGTGTTCTGTACACGTCAAAAGAGAGCCTTATGTATTCATAGCTCTATATTACCCACGTTTAATACCTGGTGTTTGTACTAATTAAAACAGATCTGTGTAAGCGCACTACCAGAAGCAACATTGGCTTATAAATGAGAACCGCTCGTGTGACAGCATTACCTCGTTCAAGTCAAAATGGGGTAGTTTAAATGTTAAACCTCAGTTAACGAATCTAAATAAGCAAGGACAAGTCCGTCCATAAAGTCAAATTACAATTTCAACCGATTTCCTAAACTATAACTATTTTTCAACGAGCTTGACCGTAGTATCCTATATACATTTTTTTTTCACTGGTATAAGTATGTATATGGGCTTAATAAAGAGAGATTATTATTATTATATTATTATTATTAGTAGTAAGATTTGATACACAAGTACTAATAAACAAGGCACATGAAATGCAACGAGTAGCAAAAGGTTGCACTGAACGCAATTTAATTAAATTTAATAATTGATTGTACAGCACCTTGGGTCGACGAAAAACTGTGACAGCTATCAAACCTTTTCCATGAAGCAACGGATCCCGTGGCCTAGTTTGACATCAGCAGAATTCGATCATTTAACTCGGAGCTGTCAAGTGAATTTGAAACGTCAAAGAGCTGTCCCCAATGAAGAATTTGGCTGCCTATTAAACCTCGTACGAAGTCTGTACGAGTCCCGTACAAAGTCCAGTACAAAGTCCAGTACAAAGTCCAGTACAAAGTCCCCTATGTAAGAAGCTTCCAATTAGATAAGAAATTAAACGGACAACACTACATACCAAGGATCAAGCAGAAATCATTGCATAGCACTATTTAGCGAAATCCGATCCATGGAGACTTTCAAGCACTACAATTCCATCACAAATAGGCACAAACGGCAAGAGGAAGCCCAATTTCTTGGCTCAAAATAAGCGCTTACAATTCCATCCCGATGTGGACGAAAAAAACAGCAAGACAAAAGACAATACCCAAACAAACAATTTTCTTGTTTCGTTACACGAGCGCCACCTATCTCAGAATGTCAGAGCTTGAATCGAGATCTGCAATAATGCACTATATGTTTTGCATAAAATCAGACGCTCCAAGTGTTCAAAAATTAGAATGTAACATGTAACTTAATAAAAATACAACTTTTGAAATAACAAATTCTTAATTCAGAATTTTAAATTCCATTTAATTAGCAATTACTTTCACATATAATCTCATAAGAGCACTAATTCTTTCCGGAAATTTTTTAAGTGAGTCATATTAATTTTCCCGTTCAGAGCGTCCGCGAGGGCAGGGCACATTAGGGCGTTGTTGGAATGCACGAAAAATAATTTCCGGATATGCAGATTCGGTTAAGAAAATCGTAACGACACAAACCCTAAAAAGAAATAATGTCTACCTACAAAAAAATTCCAGTTTGTTGTTTGGTTACGGCTCGTGACTAATTTTTCTATTGGTCATTAAGGAGTGTCGTACGATTTTCTATACAATTTCACACGATTTGTTAATTATTACAAGCATATGTGCTCGTTCTAAGTTCTTTATGGAGTTGTCTTGGATTGGCTGTTAATTTGTAATGACATTTTTAACTAAAATATGGTTTCTTCAAATAATATGTCCAGGCGGTCTTACGAACTTTAACTAAAGCTGGCAACACCATTGTTTAAATATATATATGGAACTGGCAAATTTTGATTTTGATCATTGAATTAGCCTATAACGGCCTTTAATTTTCCAACTTTAAAGACGTTATGACGTCTTTCCGGATCAAATATGGTGATTGCTAGTTTGCTGACGTAAGATTAATTTTTAAAACTCCAGAAAAATCGACCATCGGCTCACCTTGTGCAGAAAATTCCAGTCATACATTAAAATAGTTAATTAAAATTGCCGTAAATTGTGAAGACGCACTTTGGTCCACCTCGGTTGAATTAAACAGATGACAATATCTGCATTCAAAATGGATCAATAACTGCTGTAAAACTATGTTTAAATCCATTGTCAACAACGATCACAATAGTGCAGTAGGTTGACATGATAAACAAACAAGTAAACAAACCGGCCACCAGGCACAATCGGGATGCTTTCAGACTGATAGTCAACTGAACGTGATGGATAACCATAAAAATTTTCAGTTTTATTATAAAACAGAATAAGAAAATGCGCAGTCCTCGATTCAATCGTTAAAACAAAATGATTTAAAATGCCTGCTCACTACCTTGCCAGGCAACTTTTGAAATACATGTCGCAGTTTAACAATTTTTTTACGGGCAGCTCAAGATTGCTGGATTACTGGTTTTCGCTATGTGCTGTGATTGTCAGGTCTGTGAATATTCGTGCCACTAATGAAGTATCAGATCAAGACGAATACTCCTTGGGCGAAGTCATAAGGTAAGCTTGTTTTAGTTTAGTCATTAGCTTATAGTACATTCACAGTTTTGAAATGGGTAGTGCCATTAAAATTTCCATTTGTAAGTACCTACACTTATTTTTAAAAATAGAACAGCATTTTAACAGTTTCTTCAAAATACAAATAATATTTTCGGTGAATTAAGTATCGTTATAAATTTGTGTACTCACAAAGTGAGTTGTTACTTTAAAGATCTCATTGCAAATCGCCGCGACTCTGCAAATGTTGCCATCATAAACCATGTGTACTTTACTTAGAATTATTACTGTTATCAATGTCCACTAGACACATTATCGCATATTGGATTGGGCCGCGATTAGATTAGAACGGCTCCAACCCTTCAGATATAGTTATCTCGTTAATTTTTTGTACCACACCCTATGTAACTTTTCGCTCTAGTCAGTCCAAGCTCAAATTTCGACAGGTTTGGTCCTATATTTTGATTTTGTCGGCGTTTTAGTCAGTGAGAAATAATGATACTCAATAGTGCACCAACTTGAATTGGATATTGTTCCAGTGCAAAGGTTTGTGTAACATATCTATTACTAGTCACATATCTTTCGCGATAGAGAAAATTGATTTTATAGTTGAATTTAGATACGTGTTTAAGTTAATAAAACAAATTTTCTACAATTATATGTTTGTAGAAAATTACTCGAGGAATGCTGCAGCATTTACAACAAGCTATTGCTCCAAATTATATTTCATTTAATTTGATTTAAATAATAAGATAATAGAGTCGTGTCATAATTTTTGATTTGCAGTACGCTATGCTGTGTCTACAGTATATTTATTTAAATTAGAATGCCTACTTCGACACAAAGCTAAATCTAATTACCCCTAAATATCTTGTGGAAAGTCATTTTAGTTTTTAGATTACCTCACAACTTCTTCTACGTGTATGCAACTACACGCCGCGTGGTGTATAACGAAAAACATTGCAATGCTTTGAAAACGCTTTTTTTATTGATACAAAATAAACCAATTATAGTGTTAGCCACCCTATTGTGTACTTAATAGGCATTTCCATCAAAAGCAAGACGACGTATAAGGACAAACAATTCCACGTCTTTAGATAAGAAGTGCATATGCTGCTAGGCCAAATAGAATTTTTCAAATGTGGTTTTATCAGTGTAGTAAAAATATTTGTCGGTTAATCTAAAGCAGTTTGAGCTACAATTTCCTGTAAGTTTGTAGAGAAATACTGAATATAGAATAACTTATCAGCTGTTTGTTTTTAAAAATGTGTGTAACTTTGAAAATACCACGATATTGAAACATTACATTAAATAAAATCTACCTTTAGTTTTAGAACACTTAGCTAAAAATTTCTAAAAATTTAGACATTCTAAAACACAACTTTTTAAGGCTTATTTTTATTCGTTTAGCGATAATTATAAAGCAAAATTTAATTGTTTACAGTCGTTTTTAATATTGTTATCTTCTTGTTTCGTTTTTATCTATAGAAGTCAATAACTTGAGTCGTAGAAAGTAGAAATACTTTTTTTTCAAATTTGCGGATTACAGTCTGATATGTTCGTATAAATAATTCAGTGAAAATAGATCGGTGTTATAGTATACTGTGACAGCCTATTGTCAGTTTCAAGCAATTTACTGTGGCTTGGAGGTAAAAAGTTATTAACTGCTTTTTAATGTCTCAAATACCAGTGCGAACGTTGGCTTGTCGAAGGCTACAAATAAAAAATTTTCCCGATCATCTGCGGCTAAAACCCTCGGACACGTCAACCTTATTTTTTTGAACGGCGCAATCTTTTTCTGATACTTGTCAATTTTTTTTACCCCCACCTCTTTTCCGTAATAACGTCATCGCAATTTTTTTAAATGGCAGCCACCACTTTTTTCTATGGAATCTGATTCTCCTTGAAATTCTGCGGTTGGCGTGGTTCATTTGATTAGTTAGCGACACTATTGGCATTTATGAGAAAAACTGATTTATGAAAAACTGAAAATACAAAATCGAGATAACTATGGAATTTTTATCAATTTATTTGAAACAAATGAATAACAATTTAAAAGAACGTCAAATAAATAAAATATCAATTGATAAAAATTCCACAGCTATCTCGATTTTTTGTTTTAAATGTTTTTATAAATCAGTTTTTTTCATAAATACCAATAATATTGCTAAGTAATAGAATGAAAATCTAAAAACTAGAATATTATATTTTGATATTTCTAAATATTTATTATTACGATTTTTAACTTAAACAGATGTGCCATTGTATTAGTTTGTTATCAAATCCACACCCAACGGTAAAAAACTGGTCACCAAATTACAAACTTTTGTATAGCACGTCCGATCTTTGAAGACAAATAAATAAAATATTAATTGATAAAAATTCCACAGCTATCTCGATTTTTTTGTTTAAATTTTTTTATAAATCAGTTTTTTTCATAAATGCCAATAATGTTGCTAAGTAATAGAATGAAAATCGCCCAAACGGCATATTGCTGTATGCAGAATTTCAAGGAGAATCAGATTCCATAGAAAAAAATGATGGCTGCCATTAATGACGTCATTACGGAAAGAGGTGTGGGTAAAAAAAATTGACAACTATCAGAAAAGATGCGCGTTCAAAAAATAAGGTCGATGTGTCCGAGGATTTTGGCCGCAGATGATCGGGGAATTTTTTCTTTGGAGCGTTCCACAGCCAACGTTCGCACTGTATAAGAAACAACATGAATTACAGATTCATAAATTGTTTCGAAGACCTACATAGTTATATAAAGTTCAGATTTAACCCTGGATCACTCGCGCCATGATCCTTTCTCTCACATTTTTACTAAAATACTTTATATTTTAAGTGAATAAGAGGTACTCTACTTGCACACTCCAGCTGAATTTATGAGTATTTCTACAAGAAAAGTACTGGTGTTTAATAATCAGTTCGTTTTGTGTTGAGATAATTGACGGTTGTGGTTAAGATGCTCGGAACGTGAGCAAAATTCTCATTGCATATACTCTAAACTCTTTCGTCGTTACACCAAGTTCCGTATATGCAATTATTGCTCTCTTTTATATTTATTGTGTTACTAAATGAGTGCTGTCAGTAGAAAAGCCGTCGTTATTGTTTTTTAATCATTTTCAGTGCCTTTAAAACTAATCCTGGCAAAACACTTCCTGAAAAATACAAAAAAAATTAAAAATTGAGAAATCAACATGTTATATTTAAATGTTTTCCAATTCATTCCAATTTGTTCAATAATGAAAACTATTATTTACAACAATGTATTTAATTTTTATATATATATGTTTGAAAATATTACCTGTTAATTTTTATTAAATCCATTGTTTAGTTTTGTATTTTAGTAACTTGAAAGGTAATCTTTGAAATCCTCAGATATTTATTAAGCACGAAGTAGACATTTAATTATTGTTTTTGGCCCTCTCATGTCGAATTCGGCAGAAAAGTCGTGTGAGCAAAATATTCACACTCGTGTTTTCCTGCGTCAACGTTCTCCAGGGTTAACTAAGTTAATCAAAATTACAGATTGAAATATTTTTAGGAAGGTTCAATCCATACTTCATAAATGAAAACGTGTCCATTATTGAAAAAAGGCATTTCATGAATGGACAAAGACTACTCATATTATAAAATTACCAAATCAGTGCAGACATTGTATTACTGAAAATGTGGAGCATAGGATACAAACCTTGACTTGAAAATAAATATGATACTGCACTGGCTAAGGTAATTCATCTTTTAAGATGCTATTGGCTATTATTGGTTTAATGATAAGGCTGATAACTTTTAATTTTTACTTCCCTCGTCTAAAAAACAAAAGAAGTATTTTAATCGCGACAAAAACACCATCCACAATTTCTTCAGACCTTCACGTTTCAAGATGGCGAAAAGATGTTTTCTCAATTCCGTCTATCTACCTGCTGCAGGTATAACTCAAAAACTATTTGTTGGAGGACGACATTTTACAAGCAGATTATGACTACCTGGTACGAAACTGAGAAAAGTTCGGACAAATATATACAGGGTGAACACCGTAAAGAAATAAAATTTTGTTTATTTTTGCTTTAATTGAGAAATAGATAATAATTTGCACATAGCTCAGGCTTTATCCTTGATTAAAATAGAACCCAACAGATATAAGGTAAATGTTGTAAGAGACGAAAAGGATTAATAATAAATGCCTTGTATTTAAGGCATCCGCATCCTATGGATGCAAAGAGTCCTCGGTAGCCGAATGCAACTAATGGGTTACTGCCAAATAATGAAATCGCATTCGTAGGTACTGAAGTTCGAATTCCACAGTTGGTAATGTTTTTTAAATTTGAAAATTGATGTAATTTTCCTGTGATCTTTAAATTTTTTTAGTGTCTCAACGTTTACATGCGAGAGTTCTGAGTAAAGCTCTTTTCATAAAACATTCAACATATAATTTTACTCTTAAAAACTAGTTGTTGTTTGATCTGCGTCGAGACACCTATGCTTCATCCTAGTAGCCCACCAGTGTCATATCAAAAGATGACTTTCAATTGTTGACAATACAGTTTAGTTCTTGTTGAATTCTTTATATAGACAACTGAACTGAACAAAACATTGTTCTAGGAAGAAAATAAAAAACGGAAATGGTTTCAGTTCTTCAAGATGTCCGTATGTTTTAACTAGAAAAACAAAAGCGATAAGAGTTCCAGGAATAGCCAAATATACACGAAGCAGCATGAATATTCATAATCCTAATGCAGTAGTTATGTAGAAGCACAGTTTTAACATATAACTAGAATTAGATTACAGGGAAATTACTTAATACAAGTAATGAAACACAAATTTGTGCTGTTACTATTACTAGCTTAATAAGTACTTGAAACCAAAAACTGTTTTCCATTGGGGTTCTATTTAGTTATATGATTTAATTATATCCTGTTAACTACCGTTCAGATGATAAATTTAAGATTACAGAATAAAATATCCTTTTTACAAACTTAATATCTTCTCCAGATGCGTATATTAACAGCTCAGCTCCCATCTTCAGTGGAATACCAAAACTTACTTCACCTGCTGTCATCTGCTTAGATATTGAAACATGTATTTAGAAATTTAGATTTTTATAATAATTCAGAAAACCAGTTCACCATTATTTGCCAATTTTTGATACAAAGAAAACAATCTGTAAAAAGCTTAATTCGATTTTATACAAGTTACTTTTTAATTATTAGCATTTCGCACACGCCTCCTGCAAAATATATCAGTAATCAAATCTTCACAATAATTAAATCGTTCAAAAAACCTATGCCTGTAGGCCGGTATAATTAATCAGCAAGACAACAAAAAAAGCCGCTTGAAACACAGTCGTAGAAATATCTTTACTTTTTTGAATACTTTCAATTCCCAATGCTTTTAAAACACCAACGACAAATACCTATGCGGCCGCTAAAAGCAATGAATTATTTCATTCCTAATTATTTTGATCTTGTTTTTCACTTTTTTATAATTGATTATATTCGTGGTATGAAATACATAGATGTTATTCTTTTTAAATTAACGATTAATTTAAATGTGACCAAGAAAACATTAACAGCTTCGTAAATTATAACATACCACAAATAATAAACAACTTTTTTCGGTAAATTCAATTCGTTATTGTATAACAGTACAGCTGCATGTCGACTTTTGCGATATTAAACACTAAGCATTTTTAATAGAAGAATTAAGGACAGATCTGCAGAAGTCGTCACTTAGAACTTAAATGTTTTTAATTAAAAATATATTTTCGGCCAAATGTTGCTTTCATTTTTGACAAACTATACAATAATTCCACTTAAATTAACCAATGGCCCCTCTTTTTTTGTTTACATAACTGTAATTTTCAAATTTACTAAACAAACCTTCAAACTGCTGTCCTCTAATTGATTTCAAACGTGGAAAATAACACTCTAGCAACATATTAGATCAATATTGCCACCTTCTTGTGATTGAAAAAACTGAAAAACGCCGGATATAAATATATTTTATTAAATCGGCAGTGAAGAACTTCGAAGTCGTAATTAAAAAACAAAAAATCGGTAGTGAAGTAATCCACTATTTTACGACTTCTTATAGGTGATAGGTAAACGTCAACCAACGTCAAAATAACCTACAAAAGTTGGTTATGTTGTAATTTCGCGATTTCTCGATTTAAAAAAATACACAATGTACCCCTCGGTACTGTAGTTCTTTTTTATCCCTCGTGTGGTATATTTGCTTTGGCCGCAAGGGCCTCTGCAACAAAATCCATATTCGGAATAAAAAGCTAAACTTCAGTGCCTTGGTATACAAACTACTATTATTGTTATAAGCAATGTGGGCAATAATTTGAAACATTTCTAAAAAAACATATTCGTATGAGTACATAACGCTATTCCTCTATTAACTATCTATGATTGTTATTATACAATATTTTATTAGTAGTAATGGTAAATTAATGTAAAGTTTGGCGAAATCAGATGATAAAATCACTTCATACATTTGTTTTTAATAAGGGCATATTGAACATTTTGTAAATCCTCATTTTTTAAATAACAGCTTTTATATGTAATCTTTGCTGGGTCTTAATCAGCTTTTATACAAATTTTATACAAAAACAATGTCTCTTGACTTACTGTACTAAACCGATATTTTTTTATTACTCTAAAACCCTCTAACTTATTTTTTCTAGGCATCTTCTAACAAACTGGAACAAAATCAATTTGTAAAAACTGCCAATTCACTAGCATCAAGCTCTATTCATTTACAACCGATCTTCACATTTTTTTTATATTGGAATCGTAAAAAAATCAAAAATGGAGACCTTTGTGGAAATGCCTAATTTAAAGCCTAAATATTTCAAAACATGTGCATCTGTTTGTGGGAGGCTAAGGCTATTGAGTTACATCATAATTTGCTTTTCCTGTTTTGCTTAAATTTGACATTTGAAGATTTGACAATTACACAATATGGTAACAAGCTATTCACGGAAATTGGAAAAAATTTGTGGTAGAAGAAGCGGTTTATTTGGTAGGAAACTGTGTATACCATCCTAAGCTACAGTGTGGGGGCTATGAACCATATTTATCAAAACTTTAAGTTTTAAAAATAAGAATGATACGACTATAGGCAGATCTATTTATTATTTTACTATTCTAATGGAATTTACTACAGTTTCATAAGTGCAATATATAGCAATGGATTTCTAAGAACTAAGATCAACATAAACTTATTTATATATACTTATAAATATATTAAGACTAAAATTGAACTTTTTATATGCATGTCTTGATAAAAAATAATTGATGGTGTTATTTTCTATTTAAAAAAATATGTAAAAGGTTTTACCCAGAAATTTTCTCGCCCGAATTAGATCAATTTGCAATTTAAAAAAAAATTATCCCGCTGGGGTTTGAACCCGCCGCACCTGCATAGCGATCGTAACCGCATCTTCGCAGCGGATGTAACTGCACCGAAATTCCAACTGTGCCATCAAGCCTTACATAAATAAGCTCGGCGCGCGCCTCTCTTGAACGTAGCGGTCTTATTGTTGAAACGTTTTTAATCTTTTGTGACATTATCCTGTATCGGTTGAGTCTTTTTTCGGCAAATGTAAACCCTGACCTATGTGAAAGTTATTACTGCCTTCTATTTCAAAATTAACCCAAATATAAACAACATTTTATTTTTTAAGGTGTTTACCCTGTATATATTTGTATGAAATTGTACCGGTTTCATGAGAGATATACAGTGCTTTCGTAAAGTAGTGGATAAATTCGTTAAAAATTCAAGGAATAACTTTTGGAGAAAACGCTCGGACCCGTCGATTTTTATCTTTATTTGGGCATTTTTTGAAATAAAATGCATACATACAGGGCGTATGAGGTATGGCGTTATCGATGTTTTTTTTTAAATGGCAACCCCCTTTTTTATTACGGAATTTGAAAGAACGCATCTTTTACTTACGTTAAGCTGATTTTTGAATGTAGATTTGATGATCAAAAATTAAGAAAAAAAATTAAAATTGCAAAATACTAAATTTAGTTGCAATAGTCATTTCAAAAACAACTAAATTAAATGTACACATTGTGCACCGTTGTCTGCCTGACAGTAACTAAGACGGCCGATATGTTTTTTATTGATTGCTGTCATTGATAAAAGAGTAAAATCATACTTCTTAAAATCAAATTTAGTATTTTCAAAATTTAATTTTTTTTCTTAATTTTTGGTAATGTGACTTATACACAAAAATTACTTTAGCGTAAGAAAAAAGATGCGTTCTTTCATATTCCGTAATAAAAATAGGGGGTTTCCATTAAAAAAAGAACATCGATAACGCCATACCTCATACGAGGGACACCCTGTATGTATGCATTTTATTTCAAAAAATGCCCAAATAAAAATAAAAATCGACGGGTCAAAGCGTTTTTTACAAAAGTTATTTCTTGAATTTTTAACGAATTTATCCGCTACTTTACGAAAGCACTGTATAATATGTATGCAAAATATCGTCTTCCTCCATCAAATAGTTTTTGAGTTATACTGCCAACAGACAGACAGACAGTTACAGACAGACAGACAGACTGACAGACAGACAGACAGACAGACAGGCAGACAGATAGACAGACAGACGGACAGACAGACAGATAGACAGACGGAATTAAGAAAACCTCTTTTTCGTCACCTAGGGACCTTGATGCGTGAAGATCTGAAGAAATCGCGGAAGGTGATTTTTTCGTGATTACAACACTTCCTTCGTATTTCAGACGAGGGAGGTAAAATAGTAGATTATGCAATGAGGGAGAGAAATGCGTTATTTTGCTGAGGTACCATTTCTGACTCGAGGTCGAAGCCCGAGAGTCAGAAATTGCACTGAAGCAAAATAGCATTCTCTCCGATTTGCATATATTATTTTTTTCACGTTGCAGGAAGATTTAAAACGAAAACCCGTTTTTTAAACGTCATTTATTGACATTTTAGTTACAATTATTTTAAAATTATTAGCCTAAGGTAAATTTTAAAGTTGGTGGCACTGTAAGTCATTATGACAAAAGCTCACAATTACGTCAAATTCGAAGTTAGCAGTTTAGGTTTTGCGTCAGTTTGTGTCAAAACTGACGTAAAACCTAACCTGAGAAATTCGAGGTTAGCAGGTTAGCAGGTTAGATTTTGCCTCAGTTTGTGTCAAAACTGACGTAAAACCTAACCTGATAACCTCGACATAATTGTTCTGTCATTCATAATGAAAACTCCCTAGGGAAATTTTTGTCTTATTTAGTCTCTAGGGAGTAAATGTTTTACTTCTGTCACAATTTTGATGCTATAGAAACCGACTTCTACTCCCGGTCGTGGAAAAAAGTATTTAAATAGTATTAGATCTGTTATTTTGAAGAGTAGACTTTCGAAATAGATGTCAATATTCAATAGTTCCAACGAGATCAAGTAGCCACAACGCACGAATTTGTATGGATGTCTCAAGTGAAGCGTCTAATTTCTGGCAAAGGCAACTTGAGTTGACCAGCAAGGTCCCCACCTTAAATAAATATAATTTTGTTTACTCTCTTTTAATTGTGAATAGATAAAAGTAGTTATTTTCACTTAGCTCAGGCTTTACCTTTGACAAGAATGGTATACAACAGATACAGTGTAATGTTGTAAAAAAGACAAAAAGGATGCGTTCTATTTAAGGCAGCCGCAATGCAATTATTGAGAAGGGTGTTCCGCGGCCGCATACAACAAACGCGCGGTGTGCTTGCGGGCTATTGCCAAACGTTGAAGTCGCAATAGCAGGCGCTGCGGTTCGAATCCCTCCGCCGGCAATATTTTTTTATTTGAACATTGATGTAACTCACATTACTAGGTGTTTCCTTTTATTGTTTCAGTATTATTAGAAATGTGAAGATATTTTTACCTCTAGTTTCCTTTGACTTTTAAAATTATTAACTACGCGGGAAGTTATTAGTACAGCCCTTGACAGATTTTCCTTTATGGGTACCTAAAAAGTAACGTTTATGTTGACAAACGACCAATTTAAAAAAAAACATAGAAGCAAAGATTTCAGCTAAATCACTTGTTACAGTAATGGCAAACTTCATTCGCCGTTTAGAAACATTGAAACAGCATTGAAAATGACGACCATTTGAGGCAAACAATATTTAATAACAAAACCCCCACTCTTGTAGTTAATTCGATAGTTTTTTTAAGTTGTAACTTATTGCAATACATTTTTTATAATCAACTCTTATGTTTTTACAAAGGATATTGGGTGTTAATTGACTGTACTAAACAAATCTTTTTTCTTACTCGAAAACCTTTCAAACTTGCTTTTTATACGCGTCCTTTAACAGTATGTAAAGAAAATTCATTTTGTAAGAGCTGCAAGCTTAGTAGCATCAAACTCTGTTAATTTACGCATTTATATTTTGTATTAGAGTGGTACAAAGATTTTGTTTAAAAACTATACCGTAACAAGCTTTTTGCGAAAATTACAAAATATTTGTAGGAGCAAAGGCTGCTTTTTCGGTATGAAAATTGGGTGTACCAGTCTAAGCTAGAGTCTGGCAGCTGTAAGTTTTGTTTGAAAGTTTTAGTTTTAAAAATAAGAGTGATGCGATAGCGCCTTTTTGGTATTTTTAGTATTCTAATGTTATTTATTAGAACTTTCTAAGTTGAATCTAAAGCTATGGATTTCCAGATATTGAAATTAACATAAACTTAAAAAAATTAAAACTGTTTCGTAATTTTTTTAGACTTGGTAATTTTAAAGACTTACTGGAGTACTATTGTTTAGTGTAAAGTTGTTGTAGAATGTTCTTTGGAAAAGCCGGTGAAAAATTTAAAAAGTTGAACCCCTGTAAACATTTAATACTTTGAAGCTCGTCACCACACTGCTATCAGCCACATGTCGATCCTCTATTTCTTCGTTGTAATTTCTTGGTATGTTTCCGTCGATATAACCGTGTCGAAACTGTCTCTGGTCCTATGTATACTTATACGTTTTTCAGGAAAGTGAAATAGTTCGAATCCCACTGGGAGCACTTTTTTCAAAATTGTAGGGATTTAAAGCCCAATTTATATTACTAGAAACTTCGACAGCAGTGATAATTTGATAGTTTACACAATCCATTACAAACTTAGCCTAAAACAAAAAGTAACCGCTTTAAAAATTTTATTTTTTTCACCACCAATGTGAATATTCCATTAAAAAATAATTTATCGCCATGGTTCGAACTACGAAAAAATGCATAGTTCATCATCAAACTGGATTAAACACAGTAATAGCTTTGGAATTTAAAGTTATACTACAAGTAATCTCATAATTGGTACTCATTCTTCTTCTTATTTATTTTACGTCGTTGGCCTGTTTATACCAATCACCCATTGTTCTTGAAAAGCTGAGATCCAGCTATCTCTTCTGCGCTTTGTAGCTTGTCTTGGAGGTCTCGATGTTCTAGATTTTTCATCTTGTTCTATTTTAACTTGTTAAATGTCTGGCACTTAAGATATCTAGTAATTAAAGTTTAAGGCCTGTTCTATCTTTTTATTATTTAGAGTTAGTTTACAGCAGTACTAGTATATCGTCTGTAAATTTGGTTAAATACGTACTTCTTCTTTATTACAAGTATATTTAAATGTTTTTCTCTCGAATACATTCCTCAGCTATTTTATTACTTCCATACTTTAGATGTACTTCCCTTTTCTCGCTAGTCAGTTCGTTTATTTCCTATATGACCCATGGTGTCCAGTTGTATATCGCGGTTTTACATGTTTGTCAATATTTTGTTCTGGCATTCCTACACTGACTTTTCTGGTTTCACATCATTATTATTTATTTTTTGAGTTCAGCCGTTTATTTCGTTATAATTCTATAGTACTTTCGTATTCGATTCGCTATTGATCTTCTCTGTATATTCTCGGAATGTTTTTCTTTAACTGAACATCTCGTAACAATAATATGTAAATTTTCTTTGCATAGCTGCATTCTAGTTTTTAGAATCCTTTCGTTGATATACTGTATATTTTCTGTGATCTACAGTGCTTTTGATTTCCGCTGTATATCACTATGTAACCTAAGTATTTCATGGCACAATTTCCCTTGGACTCTGCTGGAGCAAAGGTGTCTATTTTTTTAAGTTTTGACTTTTTTGGCTTAGTTATTTAAGTGCATGCGGCTTCTAATTCTCTTTTGGTATGGGAAACTTAAGGTGATACGACTCGCTAATTTTTTGGACAATGTATTCAATTTTTTTATTACTACAGTAAATTTTTGCTTCTATTTATATTCCTATTTTATCTTGTAATCGTACGACGATCGACATAGAGTGTTAGTATATTTCCTGTAACGTTCTTTCCTATAAATTGGAAATCAATGTAAAGTTTTTTAGAAATTCAATTAACAAGAATTGGACTTGTATGTAAAATTCTAAGCGTCATGGTTACGTCGCCGATCAAATGGATTAGTTTTTCTGGTTGACATTTAAATGCAAATCCCCTAATTAAAACGTAATTTTCTAATAGGCTTTAATTAAGATTACTTAAATTTGACCTTGATATTTCATCGTAGTACTAGTTAATCAATTCCTTGTCCGACAAATTCTGATCATTACAGTTTTGTTAAAACTGCTTTGATTTAACATGGATTTGACGAGCTAGTGATGTTTTGGTTATATAATTCAAGCGCATACTCATCAAAAACAACTTTTATTTTTATTTCCTATTTCTTAAGTGGCATTTTATAATTTTCAGGTTATCCAAGCCTAACAAACGTTTGAAAAATTCCCATTACCACAATGATCTTCCGCTCCATGTAGAACGTAATATCCGATGTAACAAATTTATTGAAAATAGAGCCACCGAACCATATGATGCGATTACCAATCAATGGATGGAACAGGTGCTTCTTGAGTCTGGGTGCAGTTTTGATCGCCTTGGGTTTAATTTCCATTATTGGTTTCCCACCCTTGCTTGAACATATTATCAAAAGCGAGTTGCCGTTGCGAGAAGGGAACCAAGCTTTTCACGAGTGGCAGAAAACCAGACCACTCGTAATGGACATTTATTTTTTCAACTGGACAAACCCAGAAGACATCTATAACCTCAGCACGAAACCAAATCTGGTGGAAGTCGGTCCCTATAGAGTCCAATTCGTTAGGGAAAAAGTAAATATAACGTGGAATAATGAAAATAGTACAATCACGTATCAGAATAAACTGTTTTATTACTACGATGAAGATTCTCCTGGAAATTACTCTGATGAAATTACTACTTTCAACGTAGTTGCTTGGGTAAGTCCTATTCTTGTTAGTTAATTTTTAAGACACGTGCCTACTGCGCAGTTACAATACAGCTTATGAATAAAGAATATATTAAACTTATTCTGTTAAAGTAGATGTCATGTTCAACGTTTGTAGGTTAATAGACACGATAACTTCGTCCTTACTAATAGCATTATCCGAAAGTCGCTCAATATCTTATCTAATTTAATAAGAAAAGGTGATCTAACTAGGTTCAAAATATTATTTTTTCATAGAATCGACATGTAAGTCAAACAGTTTTTCCATTAAACCACTCCTCTTTTTACACACAAGAATTTTTCAATTGTCACTACAGGAAAGCCTATAACGTAAATACCGATGCATCACCAAGAGAAGAAAAAGATCTTGTGTTAACTTACTCATTTGGAGTTCTGAAAATGATGTCATAGCTTTATGCAGTTGCTGTTTGCAATCATACACCAAATGTCAAAACTATTATTAAACCCACAAAAATGAAAACGTGTAACTGCTTAACTGATTGGCGGTCACTGAAATTGATTTCTATGAACATTATTTCACACATGTGGTTGCGATAACACCAACTTCAATCAGATTTGTAAAGCAGTTAATTTTATCTGATTTCCCTAATAAAGACGTTTATGCAAGCGAGTGGTTGTCAAAAAATTCACCAGACCCTAATACATTCTTTTCATAACCGATTAATTTCCAGGCACTCTATTTCTGCTGTTAGTATACACCCATTTAATTTAACGACCATACTTATAAACCGC
Source organism: Agriotes lineatus (assembly GCA_940337035.1). Taxonomy (NCBI): domain Eukaryota; kingdom Metazoa; phylum Arthropoda; class Insecta; order Coleoptera; family Elateridae; genus Agriotes; species Agriotes lineatus. The sequence goes on from OW679196.1 coordinate 56,668,455, forward strand.
CCTGTATAATTCCACTATACAAATTTAGTGTTCATAACTTTATCCTCATATTTCAGCAGCGATTTCTGCTTGCTTGTCTAGCGTTGTTAACCTCCACTATCGCTGAAAGATGTTTTTGCTCGTTTTCTTCTACTCAAAATATGATCATTTTAGACATGCTCAGATTGTTGGGGATGATATTTTTTAATTTTTATTTACATTGAACTGCAATTTTTCTCATGAAGTATCGTTAGATTCACAACGATTTGATAATATTTCAGGGAATTTTTATACTGAACTAAATTGGCAAGTTTTTATTTATTTTATCTACTCCAGTGGGATAAGTAACTCATTACATCACTAATTTGTCACTATTTGCGATATGTAATGAAGCTCATTACACCACTCAGTTAGGTAGTAGCTTCATTACCTAACTGAGTGGTGTAATGGCTTCATTGCCTAACTGGAATAGTGTCAAATGAGTGACATAATGACATTTGCCTACTAAAATATTTTTGAAAATGACATCTGACATTTCTCTTAATGAGCTTTTCACGATTTTGGCTGTTGTAGATAAAATTTTGTACAATACATGTGTGGTAATGCAGTGTGAAGATACTCATGGTGCATTGAATTACCTACAACTTCATTGGGCCCAATGCAAAGTAAAATCATGAACATAAATCTGCACAAGTTATCTTATCACCTTAATTAACTCATTTTCCGCGTTCCTAGAAATCTATCACCAATAATATCAAGCGTAACGTTTCAAATATAAACTATTTTCTAATTAACAATATCGCAGTCTAATAATAAATTACTATATCTATTTTAAATTAAAGAACACAATTTATTTTAATTGTGTAAGTAACCGTGGTCTCAGTCCAACAAAGCTGACTATGACGACGATGCAAAAATGTTAGGTAAATTTCACTATAACCACTAAAACGTTATCTGTAAGTACAAGTGACGATACCTTGATATATTTAAGTTGTAGTGCACAGTTGACAGTAGTTTCATGGAAAGGCTGCACCTTGACAAATTTCAGTGATAAAATCACCTTTTTATGGAAAACACAAAATCTAGATGGTCACGAAAGTTATAATTTAAATAAGAGTAACCACTACTATGGTCACCACCTCTGATAATTTTTCTGAAAAACCTAAATGCAAATTATATCTTTTATTACTACTAATTATTTTTTTAAATTTCTAATTTATAAAACTGTAATTTTTTATATGCTAAAGGATTATTTTCCCTCAATAAATTTCAAGCCTTTGCAAACTCACGTTCAAATTTATTTCGACTTGAAACAATTTGAAAAGATTGCATGTAAGCTATGAACATTCTATGATAGGATATCCTATACAGCCTTTCGTCTAATATGACTGCCTAACCATGAATAATCCTAGATTTAAATACCTATTGTACTAAAACCAGTATGGGAGCATATCTTGTAGAAAACGTGAATTAATACAACGATGTCCAAATTAATGTAAATCGTCCATTGAATATAGAATTGAACAAATCTACCATGGTATGATACAACTCTTGGCAACCTTTCCGTTTCCAAAGGCCACGAAAGTCTATCTAAGGTATCTTCTTCGTCCAGATCAAGCTTCTCCAATTCGTGCTTTATTCCCTCGTTCTATGATCTGCGTGGCCTGCCTTTTTTGTTTTTACTTAGTGGTCTCTACCAAACCATCTAGTGTTGTCCTTTCTCATAAAGTGATCAAACTGTTTCAAACTATTTCTTTCAACTCTTTCCTAGGTGTCTATTGGAGTATATATTTTTCTATTAATTTCTTCTTTTCTAACTTTGATATTCTGTCACTTCGTCTGATATAATCCATTTCATTTGCAACTAATTTTCTCTGGCAATAAGCATTTGGTAACAACGCATCAGTACGATAGTATAAAAGTGACTCTACCATTGATCTCCATATGTGATTGTTTGTCTTTCTGGATAATTGGATATTCCACCAAATTCCATTCATACAGCCTATCACTTTGCTACTTTGCTCTATTCTGTTTCTAACAGCATTTGAACTTATCTTATCCTTCCATATTATTATTCCTAAGTATTTGAACTCGTTTGCTTATCTAATTTCAACGTTGTCAACAATAGGTATGGTAAGCTTTGGCAAACATTTACTTTTTTTTAATTAATAACTCCTCAACATAAAGTCGAAATCATCTTGTGCTATACCTACTTGGTCATGTGCACAATTCAGTATGAATAAAGAATTATTGCTGGAAGCGGATGCTGTAGTGCCTTCACACCTTCTCTTTCATTAATGAAGAACATTCTACTTAAGAATACTTGTGTCCAACTCAGTCTTTGTAATTTCGAGGTTTCTTGCTTCATTAATAAATTATATTCACTGTATTTTTTTCTTTCGTACGTAAATAGTTTTTAAGAATGTAGAGCCCATTAATTCATCCTGATTCAGTGGTTTTCCCACATATTGTTGTTGCTTTTCATAGTTCTTCACTTTCGCAATACCTCATTAGATTGTCATCTGACATATATTTTTATGCACATCCTGCTCACAATACATTTCTTTTTTCCCTTATCTACTGATTGGCAAACCTGTTACATATTTTTTATTTTTTCAGATTGATTGTATTATTAGATATAGGCTCTCTTCTTTTGTTTAATAAGTTTTGCTATTTCTTCTCTCTACAAGTATCGTTAATTCTTCTTCAAATGCTCTATCACTTTCTTGTCTGCTTGATGTGTTTCCATAGTTATTTTGTGTTTAAGAATGGTAGCTGCAAAAGCTGTTTTCTATTTCAATATAATATAATCAATAATACATTTCGGATTTAATGTTTTGCTCTCTCACATATGTTTGTAAAAAATTTTTGTGCTAATATAATGTGGTAATTGTTTTTAAATCATACTGTTTAGAAGTTAGAAGTAATTATTTTTCGTTATCATTTATTTCTGGTTATTATCTTTATAGCGAAGTTTTCATTTAAAGTTTCTAGGAAAATCGTACGACACTCATTAATGACCAATAGAAAAACTAGTTCTCGAGCCGTAACCAAGACAACAACAAAATTTCTTGGAATTTTTTTATAGGTAGACCAACCTAACTGTGAGGGTTTGTGTCGTTACGATTTTCTTACTGAACTGAATTCGAGCATTAATTCATATCCGGAAATTACTTTTCGTGCATTCCAACAACGACCTAATTTGCCCTCGCGTCTCGCTCGGACAAATTAATACGACGTTGTTGGAATGCATTCAAAAAATTTTTCGGAAAAAATTAATGCTCTTATGAGATTATATGTGACAATTAACTACTATTTGTCGTTTATGGTATCTAATTTCTCGTGAATGGGTTTATAAAAGTAGTCTTGTACTATTCTCCTTAGCATAGAATTTCGGCTTAGACCGCGTAGTATTTGTATATGAGTACCCAGCATTTTCTGGCTTAATGTGCCTTGCACCTTGTGATGTCGAGCAAAAACCCGCGCGATGGCCATGCTCTCTGATGGCTCGTGTAGTTTGAGTATATTGAGAACGAGGATACTTAGGCAGATTTGGCCGTTTGTGCATCCATATTCACTAACGTTTCGCAAGACTTTGCAGCTTGCATCATCAGAGTGAAAGTCGCACTAAGAACCAAAGGTCGGTGTGGAGCTATTTATAGTCCTCTGTGCCAGGCGCGCGGAGTGGCGTAACGCTGGTTGGTCATCCGAGTGCAACGTAATCCGTGGGGCGTGGCCGTATGACGCACCGTGGTTGTAATGCTTTAGATCGTGTATCACAGGGGTGCACGTTTTACTAAGTTTAAAGCCATCTTCCCTGTTGATATTATTTGGATGTTTTTCTATTTCTATGGCTTCACGTATAACTCGCGGGAAGTAATGAGGTATTCTGGCAAGTACTCTGGCATGCTCAAATTCTAGAGTGTGTCCATTTGTAACACTTACTTCAGTTGGAACAATAAAATATACGAGCAAGTCCAAGGAGCGGCCATGGGTTCACCACTATCACCTGTTATCGCTAATATCTACATGGAAGCTTTTGAAACCAAGGCTCTCGAACAAGCGCAGCTAAAACCGACTTGCTGGTTGAGATATGTAGATGATGACTTTGTCATCTGGTCACATGGTCACATGGACGCCAGACATTAAATCTGTTTCTAAAACACCTGAATTCTGTACATCCCAACATACAATTCACAATGGAAGTAGAGGAACATTGCAGTATTCCGTTTCTAGACGTCCTGGTGAAACGTAAATCAGATGGCAGTTTAGGACATGCAGTCTATAAAAAGAAAACACACACGGACAGATATCTAAATGCTGACTCACACCATCATCCAATGCAAAAAGCAACAGTTCTCCAGACTCTGGCGACAAGAGCCGTTCGTATCTCAGACGAGGACAATCTAGAGAGAGAAAAGCTACATCTGTTTGACTCTCTACAAAGGAACGAAGAATCTCCACCTCTGGAAGGCTTAGCATTTCTACCTTACGTTAAAGGCTCGACTGATAAGATAGGACGTGTCCTGCAACGATGCAACATCAAAACTGTGTTCACGAGCAAGGAAACTTTGGGTAACGGCTTCAGATCGGTAAAAGACAAGATTCCAAGTTTAAAAACCGTTGGCGTATATCGCATTCCTTGTTCTTGCGGCTCGAGTTACATTGGACAGACTGGTCGTTCCGTTGATCTAAGACTCCAAGAACATAAAGGCGATTGCAAACACAAATGCATCACAAAATCAGCTGTAGCTGAGCATACATTTACAAATGGACACACTCTAGAATTTGAGCATGCCAGAGTACTTGCCAGAATACCTCATTACTTCCCGCGAGTTATACGTGAAGCCATAAAAATAGAAAAACATCCAAATAATATCAACAGGGAAGATGGCTTTAAACTTAGTAAAACGTGGACCCCTGTGATACACGATCTAAAGCATTACAACCACGGTGCGTCATACGGTCACGCCCCACGGATTACGTTGCACTCGGATGACCAACCAGCGTTACGCCACTCCGCGCGCACAGAGGACTATAAATAGCTCCACACCGACCTTCGGTTCTTATTGCGACTTTCACTCTGATGATGCAAGCTGCAAGGTCTTGCGAAACGTTAGTGAATATGGATGCCTAAACAGCAAAACGGCCAAATCTGCCTAAGTATCCTCGTTCTCAAGATACTCAAACTACACGAGCCACCAGAGAGCATGGCCATCGCGCGGGTTTTTGCTCGACTTCACAAGGTGCAAGGCACATAAAGCCAGAAAATGCTGGGTATTCATATACAAATACTACGCGGTCTAAGCCGAAATTCTATGCTAAGGAGAATAATTCGAGTAACCGCGAAAGCCTCAAACAGTACATAGTCTTGTACACTAACATGTGATTTACTTGTTGAGACACATTCTACCAGTAAATCGCAGTCTCTGTTGTATTGACATTATAAGCATTTTTTAATTAAAAATTTGAATGAGTGAAATATTTGTCATACCCTTTATTTGCCAATTTTGCTACTCTTGCCTTCACTGTCTTACATTTATGTACTTCCGATAAAAAGTGTACGTCGCAATTTTTTTCCTTAGCTTTTGTTCTCTGTCTTTGTTAAACAATCAATGTCCACAGTTTGTTCTTTGAGTACTGACACCAAATGCTTTAATTTATTGGCAATGCTATGCACGTTTCATGTTTCATCTTCCATATTCGTAGCTTATTTAGTCTTCGTTTAGATCTCTGCGGCTTCTCCGTAATGGGACTGTCAATCATTACATTTTACGGGGCGCCCAAGGAACTGATCCGGTGTTTTAACTCCTAACTTTTGCCAAAGGGGTTTGTTTTCCAGAACTATTAAGGTCTATTTTCCCTTGTTTTTCTTTCTTCTGCTTCTTCCACCATCCATATAGAATTATTCTCGATCCGCCAACTGAGAATACGCTCTCTAGGGGTTACAGATTCCCTCGAGGGTCAAATTATTTCATCACATCGAACAGTATGAAATGTTTAAAGATAACGTCTGCATGCCTGCTATACTTAATTCCAAAATATAGTCCCATTGTTAACTACTCTATAAAGAAAATAGCAATGTGAATACGATTCTTAACCTACTTCTTGTACTTAAAAATATTAAAATTGGTACCAAATTTACTTATTGTAGACGATTTTAATGCTTTCGCTGCACATCCAATTATCCTGAGCACATATTGGAAATACCTATTGAAAGCCATTAGGATAATCTAAGTGTTGGTTTCATCGGAATCTGAAACTGAAAACATGGATATCTGAATCAGAAAATTCTTGAATTTTTATTCCGATATTAACACCTACCAAACCATGGGTGACTTGTAAAGGTTCATGAGCTCCCAAAGAACATAACCATCACACAAACTATTGCTTACGTTTTCCAGGTGTTAAACACATTAAGCTAAAAAATGCTGAGTGTTTATCTACAAAGAAGACGTGGTATAAGCCGAAATTTAATTGTTATATTGTGTCCTTTTTACATATCGGGCATTATTTCAGTCTGTTGGCATCTCTTCTATTTCCATATTTCTTTTATTATTGCTTGTACTTTCATTGCTATTTCCTTACCCGCATGTTTTATCAGTTCTTGGGTTTACCCGTCTTCACCTGGTGCTTTGTGTCTTTTATTTCTTCTATCGTGGGAACTCCTTTATATAGCATTCCTCACTTTGCTCGTATCACACAAAATTTTATTGTTTATAATGTTCAAAACCCTATCAGCAGTTCTATCTTTAGTAAGAACCAAAAAGCATTCTCCATATTTCTTGCATATCCAACCAAATTATAATATGTACCTTCTTTTGCCAAAGTTGCTGATCTATATCGCCATATTTTATAGGCCACCAAGCATATTGTTCTGGTTTCTTATCACTATCTGCAGATAAAAATAATATCAGTTTATAATGCATTGCTATTTACGCTTAGCTCAAATTTCATCTAGGAAAGCAGAAACCCTTTCTTAATCTTTTGTATATTTTATGATTGCCAGTTACTTTAATTTTACACGTACTCAAATTCGATAAAAGAAAGAGTCGCGTGCTTACATAATCCATATTACCTTTACAAATTTGAAATTTCTGTGGTCAAACTACAGGGTGTTATGGAAGTCGACGTAATAATATTAGCCAGTGATATAGCTCAGCAATCTGAACAACTTTTCTATTGATCGTTTTTCTTTTAATCGTATATTTTTTCAAACACTTGTCATCCCTAAATTTGATGAGCCGCTCGGTAAGCAAATGTATGTTAAAGGTGAATGACACAATTATACTAAAACTGCAAAGTTCTTGCACAAAAAAGCATTCAGTCAATAACTTACCCACATCAATTGATAAGGTACGTTAGTAACGAGATGTCAACTAAAAGTGTTATCAGTAGGTACCTGTGCAATTTTTGTTAGTTTGCATTTCAAAGATATGTTTTTTGTGTTTTGAGCCATCACATTACAATATTATTCCATAGGCGGGTATACATTTTTAGACTAAAACTATTTTGAATTCTAACTCAGTGTTGAAAGTGTGTCCGAAAAAATTGCAATTAAAAAAGTTGTTCAGCTTTACAAGATTTGTATGTGGTTAAATGTATTACGTGGACTTCCATAACACCCGCATATTGTAAAAGTTCAATGTAAGACATTGCCAAAAATATATTAACCCATATAAATTCCTTAAGGTCTATGTTGTAGTTTGTAAAAGCAATAAGTGTCAAGCAATAAAAAAGTAATCGTGTTTCTCTAGAGAGCATAACTAAAATTTAAACAAACATAAAAGCAAAAGGAAGGTGAGGATGATGTATTTCAACTATTGATAATTTTAAAATCGTAATTTAATTCGCTCTGACAAATATTTTGTTGCACTGTTACTGTCAGATT
>OW679196.1:56676424-56956291 GCA_940337035.1 Agriotes lineatus
GTTACTGTCAGATTTTCAAATTTAATTAAGGCAATTCGTTTAATGCAAAACAATCTTTTCTGAAATAGCCAAATTATCATTTTAACAATTTGAATCACCAAATTAGCAAGTAACTTCAATGTAATAGCAACGTATCCTACTCAAAATCGCTTGCTCTTTCCACTAGTACTATATCTAAGCTTGTAATTAATTATAGAGGCCCAAGATCTTTGAAAATATTAAACTCCTTGTTACTTTATTATACTCGGTTTTGAAAATTAACATAGTGCCTACAGCACCTGGATTGTTCAAAATATTAAATGATTTTACACCCGAGGAAAACATATTATGGAAAAACTATGTAGAAATGTGCTCAGTATCTGAACATATCACATGATGGGAAGCTATTGCTGGAAAAGAAGCATGTCCTGGTCTAAATATGGTGTTGAACTAATGTTTATGTTTCATTTGAGTTTGATATTATTAGTCAGGTAAAACGTTTTTACATAGGATAGTCTTCTATTTTCCGATTTAACACAATTTTTCTTCAACTTGTGAAATACGTCTTCAGTTTTAATTCTTTCCCTCTAGATACCTTGTGCTGACGATTACAATATTAATATTATTTGTCAAATCTAATTTCTCAGTTGGTGCGATTATTTAATCTATTTCTAAACTAGAATAGTGTTGTATAAACCAACTGCAAAAAGTGAGTGATTATTGCACGGGACGTAATATTCTCAACAAGTCAATTTCTATAATACTTTTCAACGTTTTGTATACGACATTTTTTTGAAATAGTGCAGCAATGATAAAAAAATACAACCATTTTAATAAATTGCTGGCGGAGTGCAATAAAATTTGTCGTACACTGAGTGCATTGAAGTGGCAGTTTTCGCAGTCAAAACGTTGTATGAAGCTGTACTTTATTGCACTATTATAAAAAAAATTAGTTGAAGCAATTAAATAGTATTTGTCTTTGTTTAAACACTGCTGAACAGTCTGAAAGGGACAGTTTTATATGTTCATCCAGTAAGAAGCTATTAAGCTAAGTTTTATTATCTATGTTTTGCTTTCTTAGTAATAACAAATTTATTTTATCAGTTAATTAAGCTTAATGACCATTAAACATTTCGTTTCCACTATAGATTCCCATATATTAATGCCCGATCGTACTTAGTTTAATGACCTGGCAGACAATCAAAAGAAATGTTGGACTCTAATTAGTGCATTGTTTTATTTGTCAGTGCATTTGTGGTTTTTGTAGAATTTAAGTTAGAATGATTAAATAGTTTTTGATACGCAACGTTAATACAGTCAACCTTAAAGCTGTCTACTATATTAAAAGTATCGGCATAAAATGTTTTCATCCGGGTCATAGTTACAGTGTTAATAAGTATTAAGGTTCCAGGCGTAGGACGATTGGAAATAAAATAATTGTTGATAAACAAACGTGGCTTTATTTTCATTGGGATTTGTAAAAAATCGCTAAGCAGCGACTGTAAGCTTTAATACGTGAAAGAATAAGGATTTACACACAACTGAAGTGTCCTTCATAAATCCTAAGCTGTGTTTAAGGGATAAACAGAGAGTTGAATGAATTTAAGCCAACGCAAATAAATCTTCGCTTGAAACAACATAGTATTGAGCAAGGATTATGACGAAACTAAATTAAAAATATATTTTTATGTATATAATTTTTATGTACGTCTGTATGTCACTGAACTCCTCCTAAACGGCTCGGCCGATTTTGATAAATTGTTTTGTTTCTGTTTGAGATGATCCCTGGATGGTTTAGATTCACAATTGGACTCGGTAGGTGGCGCTGCAATTGGGTTCTAGGATTTTTTAAAAATTGTTTGACGATTTTTTTTACTTTCTCGCATATCAGAACATACAGTGTGTCCGCGGATTGAGTTCACATAAGGTGTAAGTAATAAAAAATATTTGACTTAGAAGCTGATATTCTAGGATTCACTCCTGCTTGTTCTCAAACCAAGATTTTGAGAAAATAAATCAAATTAATCAATATACAGCTGAATTTTTCGAATCGATATTTAAAAAATAGCCAAGAGTAAACTACCTTTATTAGAAGAAGCAACAAAAAAAAGGATCAAGAAAAGTTGTTTAGAATTAAGAGACATGGTAGACTCTCAATTTTCAGACAAATCGGCCTACTTTGATTTTTTTAAATATAATTTGGTTTTATATACTTTTCTTGTGTGAACTCAATCCGCGGACACACTCTATAACCCCAAAATGTCACCCCCCCCCCCCCCTCACCACCCCCCAATATTTTTTTAAATAAAAAAAATCGAAAATTCGAATATCGAAAAAACCTTTGTTAAATCCGATTAGGAATTCTTCGATTTTTCAATACTCAATTGGATGCGAAAAAGTTGAATTTTTCCAAACTAGAATGTAAAATAAGACAAAAAAGAATCAATGCAAACTTTATTTTTTATATATGTTAACTACAAAATTAGAATAATTTCCACTAATAGCACACGGCGACAGCAGCTGTCACACCGTAGCCCACGGCGACAGGCGCTTAGAGGATTTAATTAAATTAAAACTTTTTTTGTAAATCAAAACCGGCCTACTATCTAAGTCTAAAAATTAGCAAACTTTTAAGCCATCGTACAACTCAATCGGTCCAGTATCTTCGGAGGAGATAGCGAACAAACATAGAAAGAAAGGCAGAAAGGCAGAAAGAAAGAGAGCTACGATTTTATGTTATAGGATAATTAAATAATGAGTAATTTTTTACCGGATTTAACAAAATCTTGTGTACAATACGTTGCGAAAAGCATGTTTTTCCGTGTTAGACGTGATATTTTTTTTCGAGGCGTTAGCCGCTCGGGCAGGACAACGTCTGTCGGGTCCGCTAGTGTATACAGGGTGTACCAAAAAGAATGGGACACCGATTAGTCATAGATTCCTTACGTTATAATAAATCGATTAAACCTAATACACCTTAATACAAAGTCTCTTCAGTAAGAAGTTATAGGGCCTCGAAGTTCTATTCTTTATTTCTTTTCTTTTTTTTAATTTCCACAAATGTAGAGATATCGATTTGAATTTTGGTATACACAAAAATAATGTTCTCTTAGTTCATAAGCGTAAGAGCAACCGTTTACTTTAAAATGCCTATCAAGGGTTTTTGGTTGTCATCAAGACGTGCAATTATCAAGTACCCATAATTACAAAAACAATGGGTAACGATTGTAATCTAGTAAACAACAACAATAAATCAATTAATGACATTGGTGACATCAGTTTTTTGTCTTTTGTTCTTACGAAAATGCTGTGACACAACGAAGCTTTCAGCATTGGGGAATTCATTATGTAACGGCATTTTCTTAAACATAAAAGAACAAATTCTTATGTCACTAATGTCATTAATTGTTTTAGCATTGTTTTTTACTACATGACCACTGTTTTCGTGATCATGGCTGCTTGATAATTGCACGTGTTAATGACTACCACAAACCTTTGATGGGCATTTTAAGGTAAACGGTTGATTTTAGGCTTAAGAACTAAGAGTACATTTTTGTGCTTTTAATTCTATTTCAGATGGTAACCTAAAATTTCAAAAAATGTTACAGATAACGAAGTTAGAGTTAAAAAAAGTTTTCAAAGATGGGAAAAGTGCCTATTACAGTCAAGTCTAATTTATGAAAAAAAATTGCTAGTGCAGTATATATAGTAAGCACGTATACCAAAATTCAAATCGATATCTCTACACTTGTGGAAATTTAAAAAAAATAAAAAATAAAAAATTTAACTTCAAGGCCCTCTAACTTCTTACTGAAAGGACTTTGTACTAAGATATATTATGTTTAATCGATTTATTATAACGTAAGGAATCTATGACTAGTCGGTGTCCCATTCTTTTTGGGACACTCTGTATATAAAATGCCAATGAACCGTTCATATCTTATTCCGGCAGTTCACGTAAGCTGTTTTGTATTCGAAAGGCAATTCTCTAGTTTCAAAAATTAGAGCTACTAAATATTCTTCTTCTTTAAATATTGTTTAATAACAACATTGTAGAAGTTTAGCAAATTATATTTTAGGCAGTTGCTCACCAAACTAAAGACTCAAATATATTCAAGAAGGAAGGTGCCAAGTTTGCCCTGTTGTTTTCGAAGCTGCACATAACAAAAACCGTCCGGGAGCTGCTATTTGAAGGATACGAAGATTCCCTAATTTCTCTAGCTAGCTCCATGTCGTTTCTCACAGGCGATGACGTGCCAGACAAAGTCGGATTCTTTTACGGGGTAAGTACATAATTTATCATTTAATATTAAACATGTATATGTCTCGTGAAATATAAAATGATGCATGTCGACAGCAAAGAACTCAAACTATTGGCCATCGATAGCAAACGTGGCAAGAAATCAGTGTTGGAACAAACCAATCCGCAAGGTAGAAAATTATAGAGGATGTAAAAGTTTGGAGTTACAAACTTCCGTACGTGATAATGCTAGAAAAAATTAGCAAAAAGTTCCTACGAACGCGTATCCGAAATTGCCTGGTAACAAAGGTGCTCCACTGAGAACTGACCGCCCTCCCTCGCAGAAATGTTCTATCTATCTCGTCTGCATCTTGTACTAATTATTTTTCAATATGATACAATTTAGTATAAAACATTATTAATTTAATTAGAAGTCAGTAATTTTATTTTTACACTATGTGGAAAATAAACTCAGATCTAACTGCAAGTTATCCCCTTCTTTCTCTCTATTCTCTCTGCTTTCATCTCTACTCATTGTCTCCATTCATGTATGGATATACACCCTTTCCATTTTTTTTCCATCTTTTCTCTCCTGTGGTTCTTATATTCATGTTGTACCTTACGTTCTCTTACTGTCAGCCCTCCATCTCCTTCCAGATAGTTCAACACTTCTTTCAAAGTGTTCACTTTGTTGTTCCTTTTGCCAATCTTTTGTCCAATGTTTTTCCTACATGTCCTTCCCAATTCCATTTGAGACTTGCTACTGTGTGTACAATATCTTTACACATGTGTTTCGTTTAATTCACTCTTTTTTCTTCTTTTTAATCCAAGAGCAATGGCTCTTTCCATACTTCACTGCGTCACTTACAGCTTATGATTAATGTTCTGGGCCAAGCTTTCGCTCCATATGTCAGTACCGGCAGTATATTAATCAAAAACTCTAGTTTTTTATGTGTTATAATCTTACTGCTTAGTATACAGGGTGTCCCAGAAATAAGTACATTAAATTTAACCAGTAACAAAACTCATCGGGAGCTGCAATATTTCCTATTATTTTTTTTTAAATCTCTTTTTTTTTAAATTTTTATGTATGTTTTTATTAAACGAATTAATTACAATTAATGTTCGAAGTGGCCTCCGTTTTTGTACACTGAATACGTCGACGAAATGATTCCTCCACTGTCTCTAACATCTGTCTCTTGTTGCGAATCGTTGTAGTTGCATTTTCCACCCGTTGCCTCAAAACTTCGATCGTATCAATTGGAGCCGAGTACAGCAAGTTGTTATCCCTGATAAGCACAAAAAGGATGGTGGAATAATACTTACGTTAATGCTCAATGCAGCACTCAAAGCCCCCAATTGCCTCACTTAGCTAATGCCTAGATGAGTCACTATCAATCGCTAATTAGGGGTCACCGGTCAGCTTTCAGCCGAAGACGGCCTTGGGTTTGTTAGATGGGTATGGCGCCACTAATTTAGGGATAACAAAACAGTGTCTAACCCCCTAATTCAACGATTGATAGGTTCCGCTCCAGCTAAATTGGAACACTGTAAAGTTAATAAAACGGCGCAAAATTGAAGTTAAACAATTAAGTGCAGGGAAGATAATTTCGTTTATTTACACGTAAAGCCGGGCACACACATAAAATACATATATGTAAAAGCTTAGGGCCGATGTAAATGCATATAAGTGCCCCAAAAATCCTTGTTTACAGAATGGGGTGGCCAATTAAAACACCAAATCATAAAATAGGGGAAATTCCTGGAAGATCCCGAGGAGTGACGTTAATTTAAATTTGTGAATTATAAGCGGGCAATCGCCCTAGGAATTTCTATAGCGCCCTACATAAAACAATTAAATTCTCATATCGTAGCTAAAGTGAAAGCTACGGTAAGGTGAAGCCTGGTACTTTACAGATTAAAATTCGTGATACGAATGATGCGTCCAGACAATAATCAATATCTTGCGCTGGTATATCGCGCTAATTCCAATTTACAGGCAAATTACTGGCGGCAGTCCTTTATCGATGGAAACACATACACGCGTGCAGCAAGGTTTACTTGCTGGCCACTGGAAGCACAGTTAGTAGAACAGCAATGGTTACATTGAGCTGGTTGGAACCGTCTTAGCGTTGATACATCACAGGGACGGACTTCCGTGGACTTGATGGCATAGCCAGGGAGGTCGGTAGCTCGTAAGTTGAGCGCGCCGAGATAACGAGATCAAAGAGCGCACGAGGTGCGCATCGCACCGCAAGCTGGGGTATCCGGAGCTTAATTGGGGCCCATAACGTGGTGGGGACTAAATTATTGAAGCAAACGTTAGCTTAGTCGAAAAGGGGCTGAAATGGGTCGTACTCACACTAAATTCCCCAAATGTCTTTCTCGGAAAGTTTTGGCGTCAACAAAAATCTACCCCAGGCAGTATCTCTAGATTTATACTTAGAGGAATGTCGAGACGCGCACAAATTCCCTAACCAAAGGCTAAGAGGTGTCTAGACATCAATAAACACCTTCTTCTCCAAAATCGCGACCTCGAACAGCGCCAAAACTTCCAAGGACCTTGTTCGGTCGAACGCCGGGACAAGATGGATAATTTCAGCGTCGCGACCGTTCAACAAGGTGAGAGCGCAAAACAAATGCAACGGCGGAATATCAGCTATGCGCAATGCCCGGACGCAATTTAAAAAATACGTCAAAAATACAGTAAAGCCAAAATTGGCGGTACCAAAGCCCTTCATGTATCCCCACAAAAAGAAGTCGCACGGATTTAAGTCTGGCAATCTAGCAGACCACGCGAGAGGGCCGTTTCGTCCTATACATCCTCCAGGAAAGCTGTTGTTTAGCCAATTTCGTGCAATAAGTGCATTGTAACAAGGTGCACCATAATGGAGATACCACATGTTTGCACGAATTGCTAACGGCAAATCCTCCCATAATTGAAACAGAACGTTATTCAAGAAATGTAAATATTGTTCTCCATTTAGACGTGGTGGCATTATGTGTGGTCCAATAAGTCTTCCATTTATAATTTCGGCCCAAACGGTAAGCAAAAATCGGTGCTGAAAATTGTGTTCCCTAGTAACATGAGGATTTTCGTCTGCCCAGATATGTGTGCTGAGCATATTAAAAACACCTTCTCTGATAAATCCAGCCTCATCAGTTGACAACACAATTGATAAAAAATTTTGCTGCTCATTTATCTGTGCGAGAACCCATTCGCAAAAATGACGTCTGCGAGGTAGATCTTCGGGTATCAAACACAGAACTTTTTGTACATGGTACGGATGTAACAGCTGTTTTTTTAATATCCTCCATGATTTTGACACATTGTGTTGTAATGCTAATCTTCGAGTACTAGACCCTGGCCGAACCTCGACACTCTGCAAAACAGCAATTTCAACATTTGCAGAGCGATCAGAACGTACTCTATCACGATCGTGAGCTACAGGCTTGAAGGATCCATGATCGCGAAGATGCTGTACAACAAATACAAATGTGTGAACATTGGGAATTCGACGATTTTGAAAATGCTCCATATAAATTTGCCATGCTAGGGCTGCGTTCCCAGCTTCACCATAAGTCAGCACAATGTCTGTGTATTCGCTATTCGTAAAGGGAGGCATTTTGAGAGATTTTAACAACTTTCAAACTTCCAAATACGATTTATTAGTTGTTGTCAAAATGCATTTGAAATAGTTGAGTGAACTGACATTTCCCATAAACAACTGTTTCTTACTATTGCCACTTGACCAACTAATTTAATTATTATGAAAATACACAAACGACTCATTATTTTATGGGGGTGGTAAAAAGGATAAATAAATATGAGATTTCAGAAAAAAGTTACTAAGGAATATTGCAGCTCTCGATGAGTTTTGTTACTGGTCAAATTTAATGTACATATTTCTGGGGCACCCTGTATAATTAAATTTACCGGAAGCACTCTGTCTCATCTTAATACATTTTTATTCATCGCCCTCTATCATGTAAATAAATAAATAAATAATAGTCTCCACTGTCAGATTGTTGTTCCCTTATAATTTTCTAATGATATCACATAATTACCTTATATTATGAAGTAATAAAAACCCTTTAGTCTTCACCACAATTTTATTATAATATTGTGCGTAAAGACATGTTTCGAAACCAGAGTGGCATCATCAGGGCATAATGATTATCTACAGAGGTATGGTATTAAAATAGATGTACATAATACAGGAAACCACTTAAGGTTAATAATATTGGGAGCACATGGTAAAAGTGAGGTTAAAGTTTAAAAGTTGAACATAGAGAAGTAACTAATTAACAATTTGGTTCGTGTTTTTACTCTTTTTTGCTTACTTTTGTTAAATTTTTAAATTTTAACCTCACTTTTACCATGTGCTCCCACTATTATTAAACGTAAGTGGTTGCCTTTATTTTGTATATCCATGTTAATGCTATACTTCTGTAGATGATCACTATGGCCTGATGATGAAATCAGTCTGGTTTTGAAACCTGTCGCTACGTACAATATTATAATAAAATCGTGGAGAAGACTAATAGTGTTTAACATTACAAGCCAGGTAAAACAGTTTTTACTGGCGATAGGATTGGGATGACTGGCGAGCCGTTAGGCGAGCCTGTCATATCCTTGAGCCAGTAAAAATGGTTACCTGGTGTGTTTTGTTGAATATTTTATTTGTTTCTCACTTGTAAAGAACTAGAAATTAACCATTTATTCAAAATGTCAAACTGACAAGCAACTAAATTCATCAATATGACACATACTAAGGAAGACAACTCTGGCTTTGCACGCTATCATTTATCTATGAGCACGCTTGTAAAATATAACTGGCTAGCCAGTAAATTCTTTACTGGCTAGCCAGTTAAGAAACATTTTCAAGGTGAATACATTGACTTGATAAATTGATGTTTACAAGTGAGGAACAAATAAAAGGTTTTTATTGCTCCATATTTTGGCATCTCCGATATAAGCATGACGAATCTCCTGTCTACCTTATATTATACAATACTAAAAAATTGGTAAATTTGTTTTCGAAATCTCTGATCTGGTCATTTTGCAAGTCTAATGAAACTATGTAAATGCCCAATTTTAATTGTAAATTAAGAAGTTAATAGACCTACTACAAGTTTTACATGTAAATATAAAATCTTACGTATATGAAACTTCTTAATGAATCACATAATCGCTGTTTTAATTTATCGATAATTACGTTGTGTAAAGACTAGTATTTATAAATCCTTCAAAATGAGCAATATGTTAACATCTATATACAGGGTGCTACAATAATGGGGTATGAACTCGATGGTAGGTTGTTAAGGGATACTCCTTCAGTATGAGAAAGATAAGAAAAACATTCTTAGTTCTATATTTTAAAGATTTTTTAAATTTTGAATTTTTAAATTTCTTGAGTTTCTGTTCGTTAATCGACAACAATATTTAGAAGTATTTACGTGCATACTATTCTATTTAAGTGGGTACTACTTTTCTATTCTAACACTGAATATTAAAAAAATTAATAACCACACTTTGGGCTCCCATATTTTCAGAAATATAACACAAAGCATGTTTTCCTTATTTTTCTCATACTCAGGGGGTATCTCTTAACAAGGTACCATCGGGTTAATATGCCACTATTGCAGCACACTGGATAAACAATTTTTTAAATATTTTATCCATATCCCCATATGCAAGTATTACCTAGTCGTACATGTGCCACTTATGTATTCAATGTAATTACAGTGGCACATTAAGTTCTAATTTAAACACAGTTAAGAGATTTTAATGCAAAGCTCAATTTAAACAAGATCAAGCAGACGGGCAATGGGCAACTACGAATACAAAAAAGAAACGAAAGAGGAAACAGACCCATGGACTTTCTTCACTAGGAAAAACCTTTTGTAATGCATTCCCTCTTCGACAAAACACCGCAGCGCAAATGGACTTAAATGGTCCCCTACGGGGCCACAAGAAAACCAAATAGATTTCATCATCACCATAGAATAATTCGTGTAAAAGTACTCCGCATCAAAAAACCCAGAACGAAAATTATTCTTCATAACTACAAGAAAACGATACATAAAAATTTAAATATCTAGGAAACCAACGAAGATGTAAATATAAAATAAATTACCATAACTATAGTAAAAATCGATACCAATTTCAAGCGTGCCTCAAAACTAAATTATGGAACGGAGACATTAACATTAACCAGGTAAACCACAAACAAAATCTATGTGGTTCAGAGAGCAATGGAGCGCGCAATGTTTGGCATCTCTCTTTTAAGGTGGCGTATCGAAAACTTTGCCAACGTACGAGAGTAGGATACCAACTCTCAAGTGGAACTAGGCCGGACATGTCGCCCAACCATCAGATGACGTACACTGGAGAAGAAACCCAGATAAGAAGCCTATCGGAACAGAAGCCGTCCGCCAGTAACATGGTTCGATGATTTAAAACACATCGAACAAAGTTGGATGCAGGCAGCTAAAGATAGAAGCGCATGGGAGAAGGAAAGGGATACTTGTGTGCTGCAGTGTACATGAGTGGGTTGAACCACTACGATGTTTGTGATACTGATGATGGATTTCCGATTATTAATGGAACACAGTTTAATAAACTATGCTATACGAGTACATAATCTTTGTTATGAGTTTGGTTTAATTGAAGGGGTCAGTGCAAAACGTGGCTAAGGCACATTTTTATGTTTTCAAGATATCACATGTTAAATAGTTCAATATATCCCCACATCTTATATGTGTATCTCAAGACATTCTATATTTTATATTATGTGGTCAATTTAAATAAATAGGAAGTCATAGTTCACATTCCAAAAATCTGCTTTCGTATACACATTTTTTTTAAATTTTGACTTAATCACTTCTTGAACCAAAATGAAAACAATTTTATATAAATGTGAATTATATTATTTGACAAGTACATATTATAAAATACTTAAAAACTACAAAGCTTTATTTTAACAAATAATTAAGTATTGTAAGAAACACTCTAACAGAACCTAAGCTTCTCTTTAAAAATATTATTCTCAATAAAAAGGTGTTACTCAAAAACATGTGGTTAGCTACAGTGTTAGAATTAAGAATGGTTTATCTGTAGAACTCAATATGGTGCAATATAACGAACTCTAATAGTTTGGTTATGCTTTCAAACTTCCTTTCCTTAATTTTTTAGGATTATCACACATTTTTCGGTTCATACCCACTTTGTATTGCGGAATTTCTGTGGGAAAACTCATCATGGTCTTGCTAGCATGTACTTGACTTCCAGTTTTCTAACCTACAAACCTCGTTGTGGAAATACATGTTACGGAGGTCTTTGTCTAAGGCTTGATCCAGTCTTTAAAATTTCGTACTTTGATAATCTTGTCTCCTAAGACTAGCTCTTCATTTGATCTCATGCCATGTTGAACGAATACCACCTGAAAATGATTATTTTTCTGCATGACTTAATGAATTCAATATAGATCTCGGGATTGTCAACTTTCTCGAGTTTTAGTCTCTTTTTCCCGATAGCAGCGAAGTCTTTATCGACAGCAATCGTTGAATTTTCAGGAATTGTATACACTATTTCAATATTGTGATCTAAGAGTGTAAAAAGATATCTATTTCTATTCTGACTAAATGCATTATCGCATAATATCTTTAGTTTGTTTTTTTGGGCCCCTTGTGATATTCTATGTAATCAGATAGGGAACTGATAACTTCATTTGGGTTTTTCAAAACAAAATTTTCGGTGTAGACATGCACAGTTGTTTTGTGAGTTCGCAGATTGTGAATGCCAAAAACATGCAGCCATAACTGACCCACATAGTATTCATCCTGTACGTTGGTAGAGGCAGATTCTTTTCAAACTCGAAGCATCTTCTCATTTCTGATTCATCGTCCCCTTTTTTGTGCAGCTTTGAACACTTCAGCTCGTCGTAAATGAAGTTCTCTATCAAATTTTAGCTTTGTGTAAGATTCCTCATTGGAGTCCATGTTTTCGCCTTGACTTATATCGACAATAAATTTTGAGCAAACATTGCAGATATCCTTTATGGGATAACAGAAAGAAATTGAAATAGAATTCCTCATTAACAACTTTGCCAAACATTCCATGCGATACTTTGTTGTCAGGATGTTTTTCAATACAATTTTTATGCAGTTTAGCAATTGAAAGAATAGTATTGAGGTATTTCCTATTGCGGCTATCAGAGAGTCTGTAATGAGATTCGCGTGCTGGAAATTCAGAAATTAACTTGCGCATTAACTTGAAATACTTGTTTGGAGTTCTGTTCGGTCTACTTGGGTGACAACCTTTATTATCTCTGTTTTAACTTTATTCTCTAATCGAGACTTAAATATGCTGTGAACCGACAGAAAGGCCTTTCGGCAAAGAACCGCCGCTCTTGCAGTATCCGTACTAACTTGGTATACAAAGGATGAACGTTTTCTTGGATCTTCATGCTTACGGGGGCGAAATCGACAATTTTCATTTTACCAAATGCAACCCTGCAAGTGCGTCATCGAGTAACCCAATAGAGGAAACATCGATATGAAAGAACCAAATTTACATATTTCACAACTGGCATTCGTTAGTCATCATATTGTTAGTTCAGCATGTGTGGACAAGGCAAAAATGTCGGTTTCTTCTAAAATGTTAAGTTTATTGCTGCACTTACATCTGCAGTCTGGAACTGACGACGTTTATTTTTGTTTATTTCCTGCCCAATCTTTCGGATTTCGAAGTCTCTTTCTACTTTTCGGTGTGCTGAGGTTATTCTCGTAGTTGTCCTGTGCAGACGCTGTATTTGTGGACAGAACTTGCGATATTTGGTCGTCTTGGTTTTCAGATGCTACGGCATCTTCGCTTTCAAAGTCGCTGAATTCTGAGCTGGGTCTTTCACACGCTCTTCTTAATACTGTTCTTTATTTTGTTACTTTGTCCATAGTCTTTTTTTTAGGATCATATTCGCTACTCGGCGTTTTGTCCTCACTTTCATTGATTGATAGATCTACAAAACAAATTAAACAATTAAGTAAGCTGAAAATGTAATCATAATGTCGACACTATAGTCCACATACGCATGGCTACGATTTGCAACAGTTTAATTTATCGAATGTAACTTGTATAATCTCAAAATTACAATATATGTTAATTTGCAATTTCGGTAGTTCGACTTAATTTCAGTCAATATTCACAGCTCTCGACAATGTATGAACATAAATAAACATGTACTTACCAGTAGAATCCACAATGCTGAGCTCAATGAAGACACTTTGAAGTGATTACAGCAACAGGTCAAAAAGTGGTTAACTTCATGGACTTAGACACTTGTAGGTACTTAACGACTTTTTGCACTGAAATTAAGTAGCACTGAAATTCAAAAATATATATTTTCACCCAATTAACTATTTTTTGCCGCTTAAAAGAACTCACCACTCGATAGCACTGGCTATTTTAGGTAGATGCCAGTACTTAGGAATATCTAAAATTTATATCGGCAGGGTTCTCTAAAATTAGAAAAGTAAAGTAGAATTGTGCAGAGTCGTGCAAATTCAAAAGTCATACTATCACTGTTTTGACATACAAATTGTTGAGTAAATTATGTAAGGAAACTTTGCTCTTCACATGTTTTTTTACCCCAAGGTAGTACTTCAGGCTACATACTTTTTATGAAGATGGCTACCATTAATTCCTAGAAATTTAAAGCTTGAAAATGTTTTCCGATTTACCAAATTGGGTTTTAACATTATTCTAAACATTTAAATCATTTTTTATATACAGGGTCTTAGGGAAATCCAAGTAATAAATTTAACCACGCACAAATCTGATGAAACAAAACATCTTTTTCATTTATACTTTTGTTGAATACACCCAAAAACTGAGTTAAAATTCAAAATAGTTCTACTATAAAAATGTTACCCGTCATTGGAACAATATTGTAATTTAATAGTACAAACGCAAAAAACATTTCCTACAAATGCAAACTAATAAAAATTGCAGAGGTACTGGTAAAACTGTTTAACGTTTGCGTATTTGCTTTTAACATTATCACCTTTAACTCACGTTTGCTTACTGAACGGCTAGTCAAATGAATGGGGAATAATTAATTGAAAAGATATACGATTAAAAAACAATAAATACGATAGGTTTCATTTTGGTGAGTTCTATTACTGGTTAAAAGTATTACGTGGACCTCCATAACACTCTGTAGAATGGAATTTTCCAGTCATAACGTTACATATCAGTGGTATGCTTTGTTATGGAGAAATAATTTGTTTAAAAAAAGTGAAATGCTGAATTATCAATGGCACAAATTAATTAAAATTAAAAACATATTAACACTTAAGTAGCTCGTCGTCTTATAGTTAACAGCACTTTCTTTAATCTATTTCGAAAATAGTTATAATTTTTTTTTCTGCTGTCTTGTTCCCAGTTATTACAAAATATAAAGAGCTTTATTCACATTTCTGATTATCAAAAATATGAAATTGCCAAAAAATTAAGGGTTAATGTGTTTGGCTCTCATGGTCCAAATGGTGGGTCCGAACTGCTAAAGGTCAATGGAATAATTGTTAATGAGACTGAATAAATTTTCTTGATCAAGGTAGTAAAATTGTAGTTCCTGTATTGATACGACGTACAACAAATCAAAGGTTGCTCTACGAAAATTCACACCTGGTATTTGCTGAAAATTAACTACATAAAAAATTATAATTTTAAATTTAAATTTGAATGAACTATGTTACAAATAAATAGAATTTTATTGAACATTTTAAATCTATGTATATTCAAGATACATTTCGAAATTCGTTGTGTAATTTATTGTAATCCAATATCAGGCTCTCTCAGCACGTGTAGGAATGACGTATTATAACATGGTTAATTATTTACCTGTGAAATCAATGACGCTATTAGTGTCATAAACCTTGACAACATTGGGAGTGTCTAATAAGCTCAACATACGCGCATATAGCATTCCACACTTGTGGGTGTATGTTGGGTTTCAAGCATTGCAGGTTTACAAATAAATATCCGTTCAATATTCAACCCACGATTAAACACCAAAACTCATTTTAAAAACTTAATATTTTCAGAGAAACGAATCGATAGGACTAGATGGGGTACAAAACGTATACATAAATCTAGACGAAGAGTACGGAACACTCAAGTCTTGGAATTACAAGAACACAAGTTCCCTCTATGAAGGCAGTTGTTCAGAAATCCACGGATCTGCTGGGGAATTCTATCCTAGAGATCGGCAGCCCACCCAAATAACATATTTTGCTACAGACCTCTGTAGAGCACTGAAGTTTAATTTCGAAAGGAATCACACTGTGAAGGGTATCTTCACGTACAAATATTCCGCTGACGAGCGGACATTTGACAATGGTAAGAGAGGCAGCTACTTGTATTTTACTACTTCATATTTATGTTGGAAAACTCTTTTAGGAACTATGGTCGAGGAAAATAAATGTTATTGTAGAAATAAAGATCAATGTCCTCCTACAGGGGTTATCGACTTGTCGCCCTGTCAAATGGATTTGCCTGTGTATACCTCCTTGCCACATTTTTACAATGGGGATCCATCGTATGTTAACGCTGTTAAAGGGCTACGTCCAGAAAAAGACAAGCATGAATTTTATTTTGCTTTAGAACCAGTGAGTAGATTATATCGCTATCAATCATGAATTACACAAGTATCTAGCTTATTTATTTTAACACTTAGATGAAATAAATGGACTATACTTGGCGCAGCGAACAAATAGAGTGGCTTATGCAACCCAAATAACATATTACACTGCTGACTCGATCAGTTTTTTAATAATAATTACTAAAGAAGCAGAGATGACGTCCTTATAATTAAATTTAATTTAAATGACATTAAATAATTTTTTGAGGTTATGATACAAATAGAAACTTCGACCAACTTAAAAAGCATAACATTTGTACACGTATAATATGAAGAAATGTGGATTGGTGCTTGCCAAATCTCATTATTGCCTGCATATTACAAGTGCACAAATGTCATGCTTTTTAAGTTGGTAGAAGTTTCTATTTGTATCATAACCTCAAAAAATTATTTAATGCCAGTTTAAATTAGGTCTAATTATAAGGACCACCATCTCTGATTTTTTAGTAAATTATTAAAATACCGATCCAGTCAGCTTTGTAATATGTTATTTGGGTTGCATAAGCCACTCTATTTATTTTGAGAGTTGACGTTCATGGTGTAGTTTTGAATTCTCACACTCCGTTAATTTTCTTACTTCGAGCACTATATTTAGTATTCGAAGCAAAGTTACTTATTTTAAAATTGTTTCGGGTAAGTAACTTCTTGTAATACGTAGCACGTCACTGCTATTGTCAGATTTTATTTTATAAAGAACAACAACAGTTTAATGTACTTAAACAAAATTAATGTCTGTTTAGTTCATTTACGTCATGTATGCAATTTATCATGTTTGTATAAATATTTTGAAGTTGCTAAGAATAATTAGTAACCGGTACAACCATTTAAAAAAATATGCAACTGCAATATTAAGACAATTGCATATTAAACAGTTTGACATTTTCTTTCGTCATATTTATTCACTACTTACCTACTGCAATGTTTTAGACTTTTGGAATAATCTCAGATACTGCAGCAAGGCTGCAGATGAACCTGTTGGTACAGCCAGTACCAGGCTATGGGTAAGTGTTTTCCACACCTTAAGATAAATCTAAAATATTGATCTTAATAATAGCCATTAATTTTGTTTCAGATTATTTGAAGGTGTCCCGAAAATCATGTTTCCTATATTTTGGACTGAGAACACAGTAAGTCTATTTGACGATTACTCAGCGATGGTTCTATTGTTGCTGAATTTACCAGAGATCAATAGGGTGACTTCGAGTACCATTATAGTATTAGGTGCGGTATGTGTGGCATATGTGATCTTATCTGTGACGTGCTGTAGCAATGATAAACTTACAAAGCATAAATTAGAGAAAGAAGAAGTTCCTCTTACGTGTAGTGCGTAACAAACTAGTTGTAGATTTTTTAACTATTTCTTTAATAAAAAAAAATTAAATTTACACTCTGTTTAAACCTACCAAGTTCATGTGATTTTCCTCTACTGGTATCCTTTTTCTCTAGATAGCATTGGGGAAATACATATCATCGTTTCATACGGAAAAAAGCTTAATAATTTTTATAAGCATAAATGGTTCATACTAGTTACCTTGTTAGATAATTAAGGTCAAACATAAAGATGTGTTCAGTGTCTATTTTATATGTGCATAATATGATCTCTTAAAAATTATAAAGGATGGAAGATCACCCTTGTCTTAAAGCTATGTCATCATATTGTAATAGTTGTAAAAAAAAGAGTTCACTTCAAATAGAAATGTGTGATGTATATATATCTCTGTCATATAAATCAAATAGAATACGAATTATTTTTGTATACTAGTTTAGTAGCTTAGTCTATCAGCTTAGCAACGAGTCCGGTAGGTACGTTTTTACGGCCCAAGCGAGTAGCACTTAGCGACGCTTGTGATTCGTGTTATACGTTTGGCAGTACTGAAGTGTATTGTTGGTGGCACCGTCAGTCTATGTTTAATTCGAGATTAACCTCGAATTTGAT
Source organism: Agriotes lineatus (assembly GCA_940337035.1). Lineage (NCBI taxonomy): Eukaryota > Metazoa > Arthropoda > Insecta > Coleoptera > Elateridae > Agriotes > Agriotes lineatus. The sequence continues at coordinate 56,694,282 of OW679196.1, forward strand.
TACTGAAGTGTATTGGTGCTGGTCCTGTCAGTGTATATCAAATTTGAGGTTAGGTTTTGCGTCAGACTGACGAAAAACCTAACTTCTACTCTCGAATTAGACATCAACTGACAGTGCCAGCAACAATATACTTCAGTATTGCCAAACGTATAACACGAATCACAGGCGTTGTTAAGTGCTATCGGCTTAGGCCATCAAAATGTACCTACCGGACTCGTTGCTAAGCTGGTAAATAGTTGCTACCAGATCAGTATACAAAAAAATAAATAAAGTGACGCTAAGTGTCAAAAGCGTTAAAAACAGTTAGCACTTGGATGAATTCCAGTGAAGTGAGTGAAGTGCGGGGTGTACGCAGTGACATGGCCATGTGCTGATTCCAATTTTGTAATTAGGTAGTTTTACGGTAGAATTAGTGTTTTGTGTAATATTGATAAACTTTCATAATACGTATTTTTAGGTTTAATCTAAATTATAACTTTATTACCGATCCTATATATAAGCCGTTCACGATCTTTTTGGGTCAGGTGAAGCTATGACCATCTAGTAATTGTGTTGGCAGAACCTCTGTTGCAACTAAACTCCCTCATGGGAATTGACACTTTTTGTGTTAGGTTAGGTTGGTTTCAGTTTAAGGTTATATTTTCTGAATAGGTACATTGTTGCCGGATATTCTCTAGTCTCCACATCAACTCAACAATAGTCATTTTTGCGTAACTGTCAAGGTTACGGAGATATGGAGGGGTAAAGATGTCATTATTTTCCAGTTAGCTTGGGATTCATCGTACTCACTTGAAAATAAGCAATGTTTCGTTATAAAAAGTACTTAGTGACGCATAAATAACATGTGTATGTATGTATGTACACTTGCGATCATTGAAAATGAACAGGGGTATGCATTTCAAATTGACTTAACCGACGTTTTTGCAATTGCGTGCAGCGTTATTTTATTATTACGATGGGTAGGCAGTTAGAACAACACGATTCTACTTTAGAGACAAGGGGAATTCAGAAAACGTAATGAACTACTGTAATGTTAGTTACATAGCCCTGTTCGTTTTCAATGATTCTTGGTGTACGTCTATGTGTACGTATGTGATAATATACCTACATTGCTCCCCTCCTTTGTCGTTTTTATCTTCATTTTGCCTATACAGCTTACGGTTTAAAAAGAAAATGTGTTTCAATTACTCAAATGCCAATGTACAGCAAGTTTATAACAATTCATCCGTTCTTATGGACTTCACCAATCAATAATTGGCAGATATGCATCTGGCATATGGAACAACAAACTGCAATGCATTCAAATGTTTTAAACTGTCTTAACGTGTCAAAGAATCCCAATGCCCCAGGGAGACATTTTCGGACATGGGTTGCTATACTCAAATGTTTTCTACCGACGCACTGAATACCCCCTAGTAGTTTGATCCCATAGTTCTGAAACACCCTGTATTACCGTTTGAATGATTCCCCTTTCCCATTTGTGTTTTTATAATTATACCTATTTAAATTATCTCCATCTTTTGTCATATTTTCCTAAAAACAGAAAATCATGTGGATAGAATTAAAACAAGGTTAGCCACAAACTTTATCTACTAAGCTTTAATACAAAAAAAACTGAAAAGCTTTTCTTTGCAATACATGCTTTTCAGCCAATCTGAAATTTGTGTGTACAGGCTCCTTTGCGATGGTCTGTAGGTAACATTAATTGCTCAGAGTATCCAAATTATCTGCATTTGTTGATGTAAATATCGAAAGGAAGAAATCGTTTCTAGCATCAGCTACTGCATCTAGGCCAGTATTTTGGTTGGCTTTTTCTTCTTAATTACATTTCTTCGGCATAGCCATCTGCAACTGTTTGTTGGCTGGATCATGAACAACCAACAAGACCAATAAATCGGTGCCATTGCCAATCACGACAGCCTCTTTTTCCTTTTTTGATTTGTCAATTGCAGTAAAAACGATCTTGGTATCAGCATCACCTTCTGCCGGAATTACTTTGCAGCCAGCTTGCTGTAAATGTACCGTGATGAGAGCAATCAGTTGCATCTTGTTCTTACTATTAATTAGAAATTCTGCTTGTCCAAGAGTGACATTAATTGCATCCTCCACTTTCACTTCAACATGTGTAGTAGTGGATGATCTGCGCAAATGTTGTTCGTCTTTTGTGTTGGGTTCTTCACCCTAACCATCTTGTCTCCCCACTTCCCTGAACCCTTTATCTAATACACTTGGAGCGAATATTATGAATTAATAGGCGTTCATGCTTTTTTGGGAAAACAGAAAAAGTTACATTTTTACCCCCTCCATATCTCCGTAATCCTTTACTGGAGCGCAAAAATGCATAAGGCCTCTTTTATTGTAAATTAAATTTAGACTAATTTTGTATAAAATAAAGTTTGCGCTAAACCTCATAGTAACGAGATATTTGCGAAAAACTGTTGACACCTACCATTTTACCACCTTTCCACCCCCCTCCCGCCTACACCCGACACGCAAGGTCGTGCAACTTTTTACAACTTATTAAGAAGAGAGTACTGAACAGTTTGCAGCAGTATAGAACTTTTTTTATGTTTGGGTTTTGACAATTTTTGAACTATCTTTACTGTACTACATATAATTCTATTAAATATAGCTGTAGAAATAATTACTTCTAGTTGAATTTAATATAAAATTAAAGCAACATAAAATATAGCTGTTAATATTTTTTCTCAAAACTTATGGAACACGTTAAAATTATTCAAATTATTTAATTAGCCTGTAATTGAATGAAAAAACTGTGTTTATCAGCAATAGTAGATATAATATATCGGTGAGAATTTTTAGCGCCATTAAAAAATACAAGCAAACCGCGCGCTACGCGCTGCGAGTCTTGAATCGGCGCGCACGTGAAATAGGATACGCGAAAGGTCAAGCTCCGATCCGAACACTAAGATAAGAAAAACAAAACCTAAACAAATATAAACATCTGTGAAGCCGGAACCTGAGATTTTATTTTGTGCCACAGACACACATTAAGGAAAATTATATTATAGATAGGTACCTGTGCAGATTCTATATGGCAAATGTACACGAAAAGAAACTTACTAAAGCTATCATATTATTTCTCGTTCTGAAAAACCATCTTGAGGAAAGTAGTGCAAAAAAGAAGAAATACAGTGAGGATACTAGGAAATTAAGGTAACCACAAAACACTAAATATCTGTAAATTACTTTGCAAGGAACTTTCTACGCAAGTACGCGCTCAGAGATAACTGTACATTGCTGAATGCGATACTGAAGTGCTCGGCGATCACTTCTTCTGTCCTTTTTACGATCTTCACCCTGTATCTGAGTGGTTCGATTTTTGGGTCGCGAAAATATCGCATTCCTAGATTTTTTCAGCACTTCATATTTCAGGGTCCTTAGAAGTCGAAAAACAGGTTTTCTCAAATCATTTTGTCTGTCACTCTGCCTGTCTGTCTGTTCCGGTATAACTCAAACACTATTAGTTGGAGGAAGACGATATTTTGCATGCGGATTCTATACCTCCCTAACATAAAATCGAAAAAATCAATAAAAGATATACAAGGTACGTACCTTAAATAATAAAATTCTGTCTATTTTTGCTTTAGCTCAAGAACTATTACTTAAATGAAAGTACTTTACACATAGTGCAGGTTTTTACCCTTAAAGAAAAAGGAAATATTTTGAACCCAACATATAGAGGGTGAGCACCTTAAAAAATAAAATGTTGTTTATTTGTGCTTCAACTAAAAAATGGATAAATAAATAGATAAGCTCCACATAGCTCAGGCTTTACCCTTGACAAAAACGAGAACCAACAGATACGAGATAAATGTTCTAATAAATAAAGCAAGGGTCAACAATAAATGCGTTATACGATTTAAAGCAGCCACATCTCACTAGAGATCTTATATACAGGTTGTCTAAAATTCTACGAAACACGGCAATTCCACGAGTTCGTAAAGCTTCAAATGCAATTTTCCGTTAGAGAGTAACCGAAATAAAAACTGCAATAATTACTTTGGTAGCCACTCAGCAAGTCGGTATAACAGCTACTTGTCTGGCTACCAAAGCAATTATTTCGTTTTCTATCTCGGTTACTCTTTTTGCAAATAGTATTTGAACTTTCTCCAACTCATGGAATTGCCATGTTCCGTACAATTTTAGGTAAGCTGTACACTAAGAGATAAGCCAATGAATACACAAATCAAGGATCACGTAACTTAGCAATAACATATTTCATTTATTTTATTTGAAAGAACTATGACAAACAAAAAAGTGACATTAACTGACTTGTTGAATCACAGAATTCATTTATTCAGGAATCTGAAGCTGCTTGCAAGAAAATAGTAGTTTGTATGCTAAGGCACTGAAGTTTAACTATTTATCCCTCCCCCTACGGGCCTCGGTAAATAAACTACATGAGGGATAAAAAGGTCTGCAGTGCCGCGACATACACTATGTTTATTTTAATCGAGAAAACGTGAAATTAGTAGTTACTAGGCAAAGCTAATCGTGGTATTATCATATATAATGCAACTCGTGGGTTCTTGATTATCAAATAATCATTTCTGTTTACACGAGATAGATTGTTTGGCAATCACGCGAGTCCATCGGACAGATGGACTCGCGTAATTGCCTAAAACAATATATCGGGTGGATACAGAAATGATTTGATAATCAAGAAGACACGAGTTGCGTTCGGCTCAATTATATCACGAGTCAATAAACAACTTTTGAACAGTTTATTTATAAATATTAGAAGTACAGTTAATGTGGTTGTTATTACAATTGTACTGTCAGCAGATAACGCGATGTTTGTGAAAGCATGTGACTATCACTTATTAATCAGAAAGGTATATGATTATCACAGTTGCTATGTACATTATCAATAGTTAGTACATGTGTAACTATGCATTTTGCCGTTTTTCATTAGTTGATGTTATACTGAGTGGTAAAATCGATATCACATATCTTATACTATCTAATTCACCTTAAGGACGGTCTGACATCATCCTAACGTTCGTCTGGATCAAATCAAGGCGGTCTATATTATTTCAGGCCATGATACTGGCTCTGATGCCAAATCTTCTCGTAGGCCATTCTCGGCAAGGGATAACTGGGTACCGCCAATTTGGCGCTCCCGATTTGGCGCCGCCGACTGGGCGATATCCAACTGGGCGCCAAGCCAAGTTATACACAGGGATATAGTACGGTGTAATTAGTCTAAAAAATGGCATAACCTCAACATCCAAAGTAAAAGTTTCCCTCCAACTCCAAATGGTTCTATACTTTCTACATATTGTTTGGTAAAAAGTTACACCATTTTAAGCGTCGGGTTTGGGGGGGGGGGGGGAGAGAAGTTAGTAAATTAGTAGTTTTTATCAGTTTTTCTTAAATATTTCGAAAACTATGCGGTTTAGCGCGAAAAGTGTTATATACAAAAATAATCTACATTAAATTGCGAACAAAAATGGTCCTGTGCATAATGTTGCTAAAGTGTGTGAATTATGGCGGAGTTTGTGTTGAAACATTGCAAGGACAAGGGTGGTGAACTAATTACTCTGACTAAAAAGGCGGCAATTTGCTTTAACAAAACACAATCCTGTGATTATCACATAGTTCGCACAGTATTCTAAAGACGAACAATAACAAAAATGACAGCAGAACAAAAAAAATTAGTTTCCTTAGTGTTGTCATATTTTTTCCAAAAAATCTAAAAAATTTCTACATTTACACCCTCCGTAACTCTGGAACCGTTCACTTTAGCAAGATTATGCACTGGATCATTTTTGTTCGAAATTTAATTAGATTATTTTTGTATATAACACTTTTCGCGCTAAACCTCATAGTTTTCGAAATATTTAAGAAAAACTGATAAAAACTACTAATTTACTAACTCCCCCCCCCCCCCCCCAAACCCGACGCTTAAAATGGTGTAACTTTTTACCAAACAATATGTGGACTGTATAGAACAATTTGGAGCTGGAGGGAAACTTTTACTTTGGATGTTGAGGTTTGGGTCTAATTGCAGCGTACTAATATGCGGACAACGCGACACAACATTTTCCATGAATTGTTACTAAATGCTGAACGGGATATTATTATTTTAACAAACGGTGGAAGACTTTCGACTTACATCAAACAATTTAGGGATTAGGTTAGGTTATGTTATGTATATGTTACCGGAAATGTATGTAATCCGTCATTATATAGAATTCCTAGGAAATGTGTATAATGCCTAAAATCGTCAGGAAATGTGTGAAATAGATTTTATTATACACATTTCCTAGGAATTTTATACATTTCCTAACCTGAAATCGGAAATGTGTTAAATTAGGGATGTCATGTCGGTAGGTTAGGTTAGGTTAGGTTAGGTTAGGTTAGGTTAGGTTACTAGCACTAACAAATCGTCACACTGCTAAAGAAAATCTCAGTTCATCTGTGTTTTATTTTTCATTCATTCGCAAATTCTACAGTATAATGTTGATTTTCATACATTTCCTAGTACCATTTAGGAATTGCATACAATGCCTAGGAAATGCATACATTTCCTAGGAAATGTATGTATTAAAGAACCTTTCATTAATTATTTTACACATTTCCTAAATTGGCTCGGCATTATATACATTTCCTAGGAATTGTATACAATTCCTAGGTTTCATACATTTCCTGTAACATATATAACAACTGGTTCAAAATTTTCCACTAGGTAACTCTTTTTTTGTACCGCTCTTCCAAGTTTCACAAGTAATTTGTTTTAACGCTTTAATCCATTTTTAAAACCATTTCATCTGTACATATTTCCATCTTCTCGAATGTATTTGTAGTAGCTTCCTTTTTGTCTTCGATCTCAATCATTACACGGTCCAATCCCGGAAGTCGTTTGTTACTTAATGATAATGGCCGTGAAAGCCTCAAAAATCAAATAGTTTTTGAGTTATACCGCCAACAGACAGACAGACGGAATTCAGAAAACCTGGTTTTGTCATCTAGGGACCCTGAAACGTGAATATATGAAGAAATCTGGGAAGGTGATTTTTTCGTGATTACTATACTTCCATCGTCTATCAGATGAGGGAAATAAAAATACTGTGATTCCACTTACGTTTTAAAAAACAGTTTTTTCCAAAAACAAACGAAGATATCAAGAAAACTGAAACCAAAGCACACCTCAAAACAGATGTCAATTAATTAATTGACAAAATATCACAGTAAATAAGGAACAAACAACTGAAGTTGGGTGGGGAGGCATTTTCAACCATCCACCTTTGTCAGGAACGCTGGATTTCAGCTTAGAGATACAAAAATTGTACATGCTTGTCTAGTATTAGCTACTCTCAATCTTTCGTAGCTTGAACATTATTTGATGACGTCAGACCGCCTTAAGGGAATTCGATTTTTTTTAGTATAATACAATATACTCTAAACAAGTTGTAATTTTTAAAATCTTACTTCTGGCTATTTTCAAGTCTATTTGAGTTATATAGATGCTTAATTTTACTTATAAATTAATAAATTAAAATAAATTACCGAATGTTTGCAATGACAACTTGGTTTTCTTTCTTCTATAAAACTACATAATGAATCGTTTAGATTAATTGCTGTAAAATTTCGTTTGTATTTGCCAGCAGGTACGTTGTATAAACAACTCTCATAATTCGTAAATTTTTGAAACTTTAAAATTCGAGAGCTACTAACAATTAAATATACCTAGCTATAAAACAAAATACAGATTTTTTGACAAATTTATTCTATAATATAGTTCTTCCTCATATCAACGTAGCACTTGTGCCATTTTTTCAAGTCTGGCATAAAATTTGCAAACTCTGAATTAATGTACAGGGATAGAAATTTTTAAAGTTTTAAAAGTGTTCACATCTGTATTATTCTTGTTTATTGTAGCCCCAAGCGAAACGTTACTGCGAAGTTCTACTGAATAGCAGATCATTGAAAAATTATACGTAGTACTACAGTTTTAAACCTTTTCAGCATCTTGTACAATTTAATATTAATCTGCAATTAGATAAAGATGTTGAATTCGATATTACATTAAATTTTTTATATAACTTTAGAAGATGTATTGCTTATATCAGTCATTCTTTATTACATTTTTTAGCTGTTTTGAAGGAGTGCTGGGAATTACAGGACATCCGCTCGGCGGCTACACATATTATAGTTCATAATTTCTCTTGTTTGCTCATGAAACGTGGTTTAATAGCAAATATAACAAGTGGAACAAAGGCATTACTGCTTTTATTAGCAGCAATGGGGCAGTGTGAAAAAGGGATTAGATGCGAATAGATCTTTGAGTTATTTGTATTTATATTTTTAAAGTCGCCACCAATTCTGTCTATTACGATTCCGCATTCAGTTTTAGTACAAACAGCTGACACTAACATCCCAACCCTGCCAGTGTCGGTCTACTATTCTACCACCGTCTTCCAAATATGCCGCAATGACCTACGCCCACGAAATATTATTTATGTTAGATAAAAATACAATCCGACATTCGATTAGTATCGCGTTATTTAATATTTACTTGCAAATTTACAATGTCACAAAAGGGCAGAATCAAACAAAATTGCACATTTTGCTTATTTAAAGATTAAGAAAGTAAAGCAAAAAATTCCCCCGCTCCTCACAGCTGCATCACGAATCCTTAAAAAATACAGTCGACTCTTAGAAAGTCTTCAAACAGCGAATTTCACACAAACATTTACTTTAAGGTTTTTCTGATAATGATAACTTTTTCCCCATTTTCCAACTCCCAAATCCACCTGGTCGGCAAAATTCCTATATTCCGAATTCTCTTAAAAATACAACCAACCAGTAGAAAGTCTCCAAACAGTGCTTTTCTCACAACTATTTATTTTAAGGTTTTTCCGATAATTATAAAATTTTTCAACCCCAAACCCACCTGGGTCGCAAAACTCACCTGGGCATCCTGAATTCCCTTTAAAACAATATGGCGTGATACACGCACGCAACCTCCTTTTACAGTGGTCTTATAATTAGCAAAAATTTGATTTTTAATCTTTAAGCATGTGCGAAAAATTTTCAAAAATTACAAATTCTACAGAAACCCTGCAAAATAGAGCGTTAGTTCAAGAGATAATGTTCTCTAAAATTTTAAGCTGAATTGCAGATTTAATAATATACCGGATAGTCCAGTCAATCTGTACATTTCACCTTGCATTAAATCGGGTAGTTCTGATTTTTTTAAATGTTTTATATGGTTGAGGCCTAATGATGAATCTAAGTTTTCGACCTCGGCCGAGTACCGGAAGTACCTAAAATAACAAAAAAAAAACGCGAAATACGGTTTTTGTCGATTTTCATCCTGAACCACTGGATTTTCAGCAAAAGTTGTTATACCCTGTATTAAATTAGAGGAAATTTTAAACAATTTAAGACCAGAACGGTGTCTGTAGACCTAATAGTTTTCAAGATACAGCTTTTCAAAGTTTTACAAATTTTTCACCTTTTGCATTTTTAGGATTTTAGTCGGTTCTACCTCGAAAGGTTAATAGTAGTAGAACACAAATAATGTTAAGCAAATCAATCTCCATTCAAATTATAATAATATGAGACGAAAATGGTCCTTGATACCTCGTTCTGTCATAAGCTAAGTTGCATTGTAGAATTGTTGAAAAATAACTCAAAAACTGTCTGTACCTAAAAGATATCTTCTGTATACAGGGTGATTTATAACGGGCGGACCAAACTTCAACAGTATGTTGGGGAGGTCATTTTGAGTAAAAAATGTCAGATAAACATAGGTCGTATTCCATTTAGTTACCCAACTACAAGAGACCAAAGTTTTATTAAGGGGCGGGTAAAGGTAAAACCGCTCAAAGTAGCCAATGTTTCAAGCGTCATATCTACTACGTACGAGTATGTGGGCCAACCATATCAAACTTTTTTTGTATGATAGCCTGTAGTTTTATCTGTCAAACGATATGGATTTGATGGCAATTTATTGGTAGGAAGGGCATTAAAAAAATATTTTAAAAACAATTTATCTCCAAAGAGTTTTTCTCCCAAACGGCTTGTCCAATCTTAGTCTTTTTTATATCAGAATTATTCTTTTTCACAGTTCTAGTGTATGAGATAAAAAATAGAGTAAATTCTACAAAAATGTAAAAAATAAGTTTGAAAAGGTCAAGTTCCCTTTGTACGATTTTTATGAAATTATCTCATTCGCTAGATAATATTAAGAAGTCTAGGACATTGGCGTAAACAGAATTTGAAATTTATGTTTCGTTTTTGAGAAAATCAGATAAAACTACAGGCTATGATACAAAAAATTTAATGTGATTGGCCCACATACGCAGTAGATATGACGCTTGAAATATTGGCTACTTGGAGCGGTTTTACCTTTACCCGCCCCTTAGTAAAACTTTGGTCTTATGTAGTTGAGTAACTAAATGGAATACACCTGTGTTCATATAACATTTTTTACTCAAAATGACCTCCACAACAAACTGTTGAAGTTTGGTCCGCCCGTTATAAATCACCTTGTATAGTCCAGTCAAATGGTAGAAAATAGAGGAAAGTTTTGGTGTAGTTTTGATATTTGGTTCCTCTATGTTTTTTGGGTCGCTGAACACAAATATCAGGTTTGCCAACAAAAATTTTGACCGGACACATGTTTTTTTAAGCAAAAACAGTGTAAAAACCCGATTTTTTTTAGTTTTTCTAAAATTACCCGAAAGCTATCTATTTTTCGTAAAAGTTGAACATATATGAAACGAAACAAGATAAAATTTCCTACATTTTATGAAGTAGAGTTTTTTTTCTCCGATCAATCGTTCAGCCGGGAGAGCGCCGCGAAATTATAGTCCAGTCAAATGGTAGAAAATAGGGAAAAGTTTTGGAGTCTTGATATTTGGTTCCTATATGTTTTTTGGGTCGCTCGAATATCAGGTTTTCCAACATTTCATTTATGAAGATTCAGTTAATATACAATATTTGATTTACAAAAAATGGATAGTGTTCGAGTTACTTTGAAATAAACTGGGATCATTTTCTTTTTTTTGCCTTTAACACCTAACTTCGCGGCGCTCTCGCGACTGAACGATTGATGGGAGAAGAAAACCTCTAGTACATAAAATGTATGAAATTTTATCTTCTTTCGTTTCATATAGGTTCAACATTGACGAAATTGGATAGTTTTTAGAAAAACTAAAAAAAAATCGTTTTTTAAGACCGTTTTTTGGTTAAAAAAACGTGTTTCCGGTCAAAATTATTGTTGGCAAACCTGATATTCGTATACAGCTACCCAAGGAATATATAGGAACCAAATATCAAAACTCCACCAAAACTTTCCACTATTTTCTACCTTTTGACTGAACTATAACTTCGCGGCGCTCTCGCGGTTGAACGATTGGTCGGAGAAAAAAAAACTCTACTTCATAAAATGTAGGAAATTTTATCTTCTTTCATTTCATATAGGTTCAACATTTACGAAAACCAGTTCTTCGGGGTTAAAATTGACGAAAACCGAAACAAGGTCGAAAATTTTGGCTTTCTTTGGTTATTTGAAGTACTTCCGGCATTCGGCCGAGGTCGAAAACTTAGATTCATGATTAGGCCTCAACCATATAAGACATATAAAAAATCAGAACTACCCGATTTGATGTAAGGTAACACCCCCTTTTGATGACAGATTGACTGGACTAGGACGTTCTATTTAAAATAAGAGCTAATAAAAAAGAGGAAAAAAAACAACTTGAAAATCACCTATCTGACATCAATACACATTAAAAATGTAATAAAAATGGAAAGTTTGAAAAAATTGTTAGAGCAGTTTCTGCCGCATCTAGATAGTATACAAAACATATATATGAAGTTTCAGCGCCGTACCTCTGTTCGTTTTTGACATATTTTGTTCACAGGCACACACGCAGACAGACCAATGAACAAAAACATATTTTTTGGGTTCAGAAGACTCTAAAACGTGAAGATCTGTTGAAAACTCAATTTAGAATTTTTGGGTTAATCCAATACTTCCTTTATCGTAAAAGGAAGTAATACAATCAACCAGTAGAAAGTCTCCAAATAGCGATCTTCACACAAATATCGGTTTTAAGGTTTTTCTGATAATTATAAAGTTTTCCTTACTTTGCAACCCCCAAATCCACCTGGGCATCCCGAATTTTCTTAAAAAATACAATCGATCAATAGAAAGTCTCTAAATAGTGCATTTCACACAAATATTGATTTTAAGGGTTTACTGATAATTATAAAGTTTTCCTTATTTTACAACCCCCAAATCCACCTGGGCTGCAAAACTCCCACATCCCGAATTTTCTTAAAAATATAATCGACCAGTAGAAAGTCTCCAAACAACAAATTTCACATAAATACTTATTTTAAGATTTTTTCTGATAATTATAGTTTTACTTATTTTGCAACCCCCAAATCCACCTGGGCATCCCGAATACTCTAAAAAATACGATCGATCAGTAGAAAGTCTCTAAATAGCGAATTTTATACAAATATTGATTTTAAGGTTTTACTAATAATTATAAAGTTTTTCTTATTTTGCAACCCCCAAATCCACCTGGGCCGCAAATTTCTCACATCCCAAATTCTCTTAAAAATACAATCGACCAGTAGAAAGTCCAAACAGCGAATTTCACCCAAAATCCTATTTTAAGGTTATTCTGATAATAATTATAACGGTTTTCCCCATTTTGCAGCCCCTAATTCACCTGAGCCGCAACATTCTTTAAAACTCACAGGTTCATCCATATACTGCCAAAACAAAATTCGACATTTTGTTCTTTCCCCCTATTTATGCGATCATCCAATTTGCTAGAAAATCACATCAGCTTTATACTCCTGTAAATCATCCCTCGTGCATCGCAGACCCCAAAAACAGCCAGTACGACGAGCGGTGGTTTATCCTCTTTCCAACTAGCCCCAAATCACATTCAAATCTTTCAAAAAGTATGCGATGTAACAGAACCGAACGCTTTCGTGTCCAAAAATTGTTTTAACCCCCGTATTTTCGCCCTATCAAATCTTATATTTTTCACAACGTCTCTAGAAAGTTCGCCCTTCAAAGTAACACCAACAACATTCACCTGCAATACGCACAACTTGCAAAAATTCGCAAAACGCGTCACCTTTCCCATTTGTTAAACATTTTCAATGTTAAAAGATTTTTTCTGGGGTCGCTAAAATTTGCCAACGGCTACTTTTAAGCTGTTATCAGAGTCAAAAGGACGCTCTTGAAGGTATATCTCTAATAAACTAAAAAGGTAAAAATCGGATACAGCCAGGTCCGAACTGTAGGCAGGACGGTTTACTTCTGCGAAGTTGCATTCTTGCACAATTGGTTTGATTTTGGCATCCTTATTCACAGTCGCATTGTCATGTAATAGAAATACTGCCCGATTGAAGGGATTGATTCGTTTCTGAATAATTGCTTTGCGAAGATTTTTTAAGGTGGTTCCATAGGTATCTGCATTTATCACAGTACATTTCTGCATATATTTGTTTAGAAAGATGCCCTCATATCCCATAAGTTTTCCAGCAGATGGTTGCGTACGTACTGTTTTTGCTTGAATTCCGTTTTTTGGGTCCCATTGATGCTCCTAAGTCTCATATCCTATAACAACGTGCGCCAAAAGGTCAAAATCCTTTTCCAGAGCCTCCAAATGACTGCGCTACTTTTGTTCAGATGTTAACGTCGCGAAACCCATCTCGCTGACGCTTATTCATGTTCAAACTGTCATACCATGACACTAGGTTCGGCTATTTCCAATGTCATAATAATCCTGAAGGATCATAACTTTAACTTTTGCAATAATTTCATCATTTGTTGCCGGTTTTGCCAAATGGCTAGAATAACTTAAAAATAATTTTCAAAGCTGTCGAACAGATGCCTTTTTTAAACAATTATTGGTGCAGCATCCACCAATAAGCGGGTGAATTGGAAATCGACGCGAAATTCTCGTCCGAATCTAAAGCTCGACCGAGAAAAAACAAGGCAATTTTTATATGAAGGTAAAGATGAACCGATACACAATCCTGAACAAAAGTTCAAGGTTGATATATTTTTTGTAGTGTTGGACACAATAATTCAATCTTTAAAAGAAAGATTTGAACTTTTAAGGGTCCATGCAGATTATTTTTCTTTTCTTTACAATATTTCGTTGCTTTCGGCTTTTAATAAAAATGAATTAGTCAAATACTGCATGGATTTCCATACATACTTAGCCGATACTGATAGCATAAATAGTGACATAAACGGTTTGGAGCTTAAAGATGAGCTGCTCTCATTTATGACTTTGATTGAGTCAAACGAATATGAAACTAACAATCCTTTAAATACTCTTAAGAACATAACAAAAAATAATTTAGAAAACACTTTCCCTAATTTAGTAATATCTCTTAGAATCTTACTCACTTTACCCATCTCAGTTGCTTCTGGCGAACGAAGTTTCTCGAAATTAAAAATAATCGAAAATTATTGAAGATCTTGTATGTCTCAGGAACGTTTAACTAGTTTGGCATTAATCTCCATCGAACATGAAATTGCCAATAATTTAAATTATGATAAAATAATAAGTCTGTTTTCTGAGAAAAAAGCCCGAAGATATATTTAGTTTCTTTATGTACCTATGTATTTGTGTCTGAGTCAGATTTTTTAGAGTTTTATTTTTATTTATGTATTATGCATGTGTTACTATGTAGTATATAGTATATATGTATATTTAACCATGTTACGTTTTTAAACATTTAAACATTTTTTAAATTTAGCCATTTTTTTTAATACCTACAGACATAAGGGCGACAATTAAAAAACCTGCACCGGGCGGCCAAAAGTCTAGCGACGGCCCTGGTGAGATACACAGTATGTATTCAAACGATAACCCGTAAGTGTTATGATCGGGCAATACTGTTAAAAGCAACTTTAAACGGTGATCTATAAGAAGGGATTCCCATCTGCGTCATACTAGCTGTTGTTTACCTGGAAAGTAAATATTATTGTCAATAGACTCCATATTACCTCAGCAGCAGAAAACAAGTGAATTAGCATATCATACCGACACAGTTCTCCAAAATTAAAGAAGTCAAGCAGGAAATCTGACATTATAATTCTGTAGAGTCGTGCAAATACAAGAAAATGCAGTGAAGCTAGTTCTCTCCATTTAAACGATTCGGAAGGTTATATGGCCGATTTGGGTTTTCATTATTCAATGGTGTATATACTGTTCATTAAACACGCCGTTTGTTGAAAATAAAGCTTCATCGGCGCATAAAACGTTCCTTACGAAATAGTTATTTCCATTTTGCTGCCGTTACAACCATTCACAGTGCGCTAAGCATCATTAAAAGCTGCCGGTTTCAAATACTGTATTTTTATGCCATCGTCTTTTAATACTGTATTTATAGGTAAATGGCTTCTACTCAAAAATCGTGCAATTCTGATAGTGTTGCTACCAGATTAGCAACAATCTGAACATGGTTCCGCACATCAAACCTCAGATATTTTTGATTACCTCCATTTACCGTCCAACTGGTGCCCAATTTCCGGTCACAGTCAACCTTTGGTCCAATTTCCTAAAAACTTGTGGAAATAAAGTAATTATAAATAACAAATTACGGATTAGCGATCTACCAATTAATTTTAAAATGTGACCATTTATATGCAAATAATATTCATTTTTAAAATCATGTTTTCCTTCACACTATGCGGCGTTGTTGCCACGCGCCTGCCTCTTGAAAATCGAAAAAAGGTATAATAAAAAAATCTGTAAGGGGATTTACTCAGAACTTCCCTCTCAAGTGGAAGTTGTAACACTAAATATTTTGAAAAATCAAAGGCAACTAGCGGTTAAAATATCTTAACGTTCCTAATAATGCTGATACATTACAAGAAATCACGTGGTAGTGCAAATTACATCAGTTTCCAAGTTAAAAACCTATTGTAGACGAGATTCGAACTCAGCGCCTGGGGAAGGGATTTCAACGGCAAGTAGAAAGCCTAGGTTGCCCAACTATCCCATTCTGCCACAAAGCACTGTCTCGTGCGACTGCTTTACGTTCAAGAAGCTATTTTTTACCCATTTTATTTCTTTTACAACAATAACCCTGTAGACGTTGCGCCCCAGTTTTGTCAAGGATAAAACCTGAGCTAGGGACTCTGAAACGTAAAGATCTGGGGAAATCTTGGAGGATTATTGCCTTGCGATTACAATACATCCTTCGTCTTTTACAGAAGGAAGTAAAAACCACGATGTGTTTTATCGGACTTTTTTCACTGTCCGATAAAACACATCATAATAGACCACTGCCAAAAAATTACATTCAGAGAACAAGTAAACACCAATTGTAAACGATTTAAAACGATTCGCACTTTGATTAACACTGCTCAGACAAGTGTTCTATTTGTGATGTTTGATTATGCTGTTGTTAAGAATTGTATTATAACAAATGCTAATTTTCAACTTTAAATTGATTTTACCAGAAAAATCCAACAGATGGAAAAAAACTGGTCTATTTTTCCGTTTTAGTTTTTGTGGTAGAATAGCATAGTGCACTTTTGATAGGACGGGTTACACACACTCTTATACGACAATGTTAAATTATGGTATGCCATAATGGGAGGTTCTGCAAGTATCGTATGAGCAAAAAGATCATCAAAGGTGCACTTGGTGCTGTCATGTGACATTTGTTACAAAGTGAGGTTATAATCTTCTTCTTTTGCAGACTTTGGAAATAATTTCGTTGCGTGGAAGTGTTGATCACGGTTATGATCATGTTGCGATATTAGCCACTATCTAGAAAATATCAGTGACAAAAGAATTAGATATAATTTTCTGGTGTTATAATACACATGACTTCAAAATTGTAAAGGCATGCTTGATGAACTCTCTTTTTTTCTCCTACTGTATACCTATACAGTGTGGAAATAAAGTAAAGGATAAATTCAGTAACTTTGTTAATATTAATTTTTATGAAAAATCTTGAAGGGCTATAGTGATTTTAATTATAGGACATATACTACAACCACCTTTATGTTGCTATGTCATTTGTTTTAAAAGTTATGACGTCATCGATTTTTTTTTAATGACAACCTGTATTTTTTATTATTGATTTTGGTAGTACTTTCTATATTCTTTTCAATGATATAACATTTTCAATATATTGCATCTGAAAAGAATCGAGAAAAATGGTCTTAAAGTTTAAATATTAAAAACCAATTAAATGAGCAAAATCACTCTAGTTACCTATGTTTGACGGAAAGTTATTGACGGTACATTCGTTTTTATTTAAATTTAAAAAAACAATTGAAAAATACAATAATAAATAATAAAAAATTCAATTCTCTGTGTCTCGCTTAATTGTACCATTTTTATTATTAAAATAGTTTGCTAAAGGTAAATTCTAATTTAGAAAAAGCAAAGGGCTCTTGTTTTGTTATGGCGTTTACAAATTGTTTAATTCTGACATGTAACTAATCTTTTTTCGTTTTATCCAACGGTAACTAGATTTAATTCGCTCATTTCATCGGTTTTTAATATTTAAACTTTTAAGACTATTTTCTCGATTTTGTCAAATAGAACATATAAAAAATTTCATATCATTGAAAACAACATAAAAATTACTACCAAATCAATAATATAAAAAATACAAGTTGTCATTTAAAAAAAAGTTGATGAAGTCATAACTTTTAAAACAAATAACGTAGCAACATAAAGGTGGTTATAGTGTATGTCTTATAATTAAAATCGCTATACCTCTTCAAGATTTTTTCACAAAAATGAATATCAACGAAGATAATAAATTTATCCGTTACTTTATTTCCACACTGTATGTATTGAATGCAATAGAGAAATATTACAGAAATTCCAGAATAAAGTACTTCGCGCGATAGTCAACGCACCATGGTATGTACCAAACAGGTTCCCAACCTTTTAAAGTTGAAATTCTGTACCAGCAAGATCATATTTCCGACCAGCGGTCTCTAAAGAATGCATCTCTTTTAATCGTTGTTTTTTTTTTGTCACAATACTATCGGCTAGTTCGCTTACCAACATATACTTTTATACTTGCTTCGTCTAAAAGACGAATGAAGTATAATGATAGTGAAAAAACCATCTTCCTAGATTCCTTCAGATCTTCACGTTCCAGAGTTCCTAGATGACGAAGAGCATGTTTTCTACATCCCATCTGTCTATATGTCGGTCGGTCTGTCTGTCTGTCGTTATCTCTGTTGGTCTGCAGCTTGGCGGCATAGCTCAAAAACGATTTGTTGGAGGGAGACGATGTTTTGCATGCTGATTAGATGTCTACCTGGCTCGAAACCGAATATACTTTCGGTTAAATATATACAAGGCGAACACATTAAAAAATAAAATGTCTGTTTTTGTTTTAATTCAGGAACTATTAGCTAGATAGAAGTAATATTTTGCACACTGCTCAGACTTTACCATTGACGAAAATAAGATCCAACATATACATGGTGAAAGTTGTAAAAGAGACAGAAATATGCTGCGATTCTTCCTAGCTGCATTTGTGAGAGAACTTCCGTGTAAAGCCTTTTACAGCTGCTTTTATTTTAGTTCCTGAATATGCCAAAAAGTTGTAAATATGTTAATTTGGAAAGTATGTTTTATTGCTATTTCCTCTCTTTTATGTTGCATATTTATGTTTTCGTTGTGTGTATGTTTTATTTATTTTATTCAAATTTTCATATGCACCATTGGTATATTTGCGGTCACGTAAGTATAACAAATTCAAAGTTTTGCTTTTAGGAAAACACTTCATACAGTAATTTTAAGAAAAATAATTATTATAAATTTTCATCGCGACAAAAAGAAAACTGGCATTATAATAGTAGGCTATATTACACGAGGATAAAGTAATCATCCAAGTGTAATACGGCCATTATATGCGTGTCAAATACAATATTTTATCTACAACTATGTACATAGTTGCTGACACTGTAAGTCTATGTCAAATTCGAGGTTAACAGATTAGGTTTTGCGTCAACCTGTGTCAAAACTGATGGAAAACTTAACCTGCTAGCCTCAACGTTCATGTCATTTATTGACAATGTAGCCCACTAATTTAGAAAAGGCCTTGTGGAATATAAAATTTTATATTCTACTAGTGTAATATGAGCCGCTTTTTGTATTTAGAGTTGGATATATAATGCACTTATTATTTGACAGTTGTAGATAAAATCTTTAATCAATTAAATCAATTTTCTCTGAATCGAAAACGGTATATCAACTACAGTTTAAGTTTTTATTTTTACCTTTAATTAACTTATTATTGCAATATTTTTAAAAATCTAAAAATATATGAAAAAGAGGTCCCGTACAATGGCCAGAGCAAGTTCAAATTTTACAATTCTAGCCTTTTTGCTTTGGAGCTATTTTTTTAACTTATTATTGCAAGATTGAAAAACGAAGAGATCTTCTTAACCCGGCAACATCAAATCTACGCAGAAAATCGCTCTACAGTCGAAATGGCAAATGTCAGAACATGGATTTATATGCAAAGTTGTTATGTTTCCCTATAACCTCCTTGAGTTCGGCACCGTGTCTAGGAACATGCTTTATAAGTTTAGTAAAAATGCTTTATCGCATTTCATATGTACTACATTTCTACAAGCAACGGCGTTTAGTAATGAGGTACTTTACACCATAGCAACCATCGCAGCATAGCAACGACAATTCGTTTTGCGTTTGGCAGTACTAAGGTGTATTGTTAGTGACACTGTAAGTCTATCAAATTCGAGGTTAACAGGTTAAGTTTTGCTTCAGTTTTGACACAGACTGAGGCAAAACCTAACCTGCTAACCTCGAATATGACATAGACTTGCAGTGCCACCAACGATACACTTCAGTACTGCCACTTGCATAACATCAACTGGAGCTGCATATTGTACTTCAGTACATAAAAAAGAGTTCTGCTCAGCTTGGTTATGTTTTGACATTTAATGTTACTTTTATATTTTGTACATGAAATACGATAAAATAGTATGCGAAACACATTAGAAAAGTGATTTTACTGTACTCCTATGGCTATTTAAGTACCCGCTAACGCTCGTACTCAAACCAGCCATACTTGTTGAGTAAAATGTAACTTTTATAAACTAGTTTCATAATACACTATTTTTGAAAGTATCCATGGTTATCTTGACACGAAACTTTTAAAAACACTTTTTATTTTGTTTTCTATTGTATTTCACATCTTTTACAAGGCAAATTATTTTGCTTCGCCCTAACAAAAAGTAAATTGTAAAATTGACATGCACAGAGAGGTGTTGGCTAATGCTAGTTATAACGCCATTTGCACTCTTCTGACACTTGTAGTATACCGAAAATAATTCTCAAAACAAGCAATCAGGACATTTAATCCGCCAGATTGTGCTGATACAACTTCCCGAGAAATGGAATCTCAAACTTTATATTTCAAGGCTTTAACGTTTTGTTATGATATTTAACAGACGCACCTTATTCATTAAATAATGTAAAAAAAAGCGATCATAAAATACGTGGCCACAATCAGGTGTCTGCTCCGAAATTGATAATAATTAATGAGAGACCGTTTCAAGTCAATGCAAGTTTATATATGGAAAAACAGGTTTCTGTAGCGTATTGGGAAGCCGCCTTGTTAAATATTTCAGCTGTGAAGGTATCTTACGAACTTGAAAAACTAGTGTGAGCATCAAGATGCTTCGAATCAGGTTTGAAAGAAGTCTCTAACTAAAATTGCCAATTGACTGGCTGAAGTGCAGTTTTGGTTTCCAGAGTATCTAAAGGAATATATTATAGTTTCTGCTTCTGTCAGGTATAAATAATTTTAACTTTTATTTTAAGGAGTATAGGTAATAGTTCAATGTCTCGAGTAGCTTCATAAGTTTTAAGATTCTATTTAACAAATGTGTTCTACAACCTAGAATGTGTATTAGAAACATACCTCATAGCATTTGCATACAAAATGTTAGAGCAGGTTAACATTATTTTAGAAAATCTGTTAATTCAAAGTTATCTTGTTAGGTCTTAAATAATTTCTCACCAGTGGTTGTAAATTTATTAGAAATGTAAAATTAACTTCTGGCTGCTTTTCGACCAATCTCTCAAACTTAATTGTGCAAATAAACTGTGGCACGAAAATATATCTTCTAATATTTGGATTCCATTGTAAAAATGTGAAAGTTTCTTGTAATAGTATCTGATGTAACAGATATCTTTAACTAGGTCAAAGTGTATGTTATTATATTTTGTTATTAAAATGTATTTACTTAGAAATTTACAACCGATACCCATTCTGCAATAATATTTTTAAATAAGAATTAATAGTAATAAAATAATTTCTTTTTTATATTACAAAGTATGTCATACATACATTATGCATTTGTAATGTTTTTAGAAATCCCCTAGCAGTGTACAACGCAGTCACAAGATGAAAATATAAACATAGAACACATACGCAGTATCTGTTTTGATATCTACTAATCGACAAAAAACGTGTAATTAATTAAAATTGGTGCTATTAATTTCTACATAACAAGAAATATTATTCTATCACATACATATTTAATAAGCAATACTAGCACACGTACGACATATTGGCAGGTTTACTAAAAAAACAATAATAATAGTAGCAGTCATTAGTAATATCGTTAATATAATAGCTCAGGAGTGTAAGTTGATTTAAAAAGAAGTATTTTATACAACACCTTTTCTAGTCGACAGTTACATACTATTTTAAATAGATACTCCGCAAAAAATTACCTTTGATAACTCCCAATGAAATTGAAACATCTTTAATTGTCTCCAGTAATATTTACTGGTTTATTGCAGTATTATTATCTGTTAGGGCTTACCATAGATGATTTTGTAATTTAGAGCCGAATCGGCCATTTTTAATGAGTACAATTGCAATCAGATTGACCCAAAAGTTTTCTGATGAAACCTTAGAAGAGATACAGACTGTTAAATCTAGAACGTAGATTTGTACTAAACATCCCGAAAGGCCAGGTTACTCCTTGAAAACACAGTTACTTGCTATATTCTTGAAGAAACTATGACTGAAAATGTCGAGCAAAGTCAAAAATGTGCTATAAGCTATTGAATCACCTTTATACATGACTATTCAGTTTCGATCATCACCATTAGCTGGGCATAGACACACATTCAAAATCGGCACGAATGTAGTTTTTGGTGACGGTTTTGAACGTGTGTCTATGCCCAGCTATTAGGAATTTGAAAACGAGAAGAGATACAAAATCAGTTAAATTCGGGGAAAACTGTAGATTCGAATACTGAATAATGTTCAGAAAGGAAATTGTACTTCGCCGCCTTAGTTTTTGAGTTATGCCCAAAAATAAATGTTAAAATTCTCGTTTTTTCATTATAAGTCGTTCACTATGTACTTAGAATAATAAAAACCCAAATTTTTGTTTTTTATCATAACTCGAAAACTACGATTGATAGGTGCAATTTCATATTTAAACATTACTCAGCATTCGCATCTACAACTTTGCCCCCATTTAACTGACCTTGTATCAAAACCGTTTTCGTAATAATTACATAATCCTGTATTAAAGCATTTTTAATTCGAAGAAACAATAACTGCAAACCTAGCCTATAATCATTAATCATTTTGAGTTACTTTCACTCCGTATAAGATTAGACTTTAAAAACCTTTCTTTTTTCAAAATAAGTACGTAAGAGCAACTAGACCATAGTAAACGATTCGTGTAATAGTATATTGTATGTTAAGAGCTGAAAGTGCATTCTTGCCGCTTGAGCCGAAACCAGAAATTATGCAAAAGTGGCAAGAGCACTTTTATCTTGAGATATACATACTACTTTTAGGACGGCTGAGTATCTTATTGATAAGAAAATACTCATAATATTTAACTTTATTAAACGTGTCAATTGACAATAATTTTTTAAAACTTATGTGAACAATATTATAATTTATGGTAACATTTTGACAGTTTTGAATGGGTATTTGCTCATTTTTGCTGCTAGCTAGAGCTGCTGATGAGATTGCGACGGCAGATTAGCATGCGCAATAAAATTAACATTAGATAGCCCATTATTAATTATGTGTGCATGTTTAAAAAAATATTGCTTGCATTTGTTTTTAGTTGGTTTCTAACTTGCAAGGTCTCTAGTTGTATAACACGTATATTTATTCCAGTTTCCATATGCATACCAGCAATAACTTTACGGTTAGTTTGTACGGATTGCCAATACTTTTACTTTTATTTAAAACGCATGAGATACCCTTTAAAACATATAAACGCGTGTTTTGCATGCGTCTCTGTGTACGTTACGTTTTCATCAGCACCAATTCGACGCAGCTCGTCCGGGATTGACCGTGTCGTGAACGACCTTTATAACGCAACCATAAGCACATACGATAGATACGCGTTCGACAAGCAATCAGACTGGAATCTAAGCGGCTGCATGGTTATTTCTTCTTTGCAAATGTATGTAACTGGCATTACTAGGTATTTTATTTTATTGTTTTAGTATTATTAGCAATATTAAGGTATTTTTGCCTATTTGGTATATAATTTGAAACACTCTTCTTTATTAAAGACGTGCAAATAGTTAGTTGTTATGTATCGTTTACTAACAAGTCAATTATAATAGTTATTTATGTACCTAGAGCGAAAAATGATGCATTAGGCGTGAGTTCGAAAGTTTCGGGCCGAGCGAAGCGAGGTCCGAAAAAACTCGAACGAACGCCTAATGCATTTTTCGCTCGTGTTGCATACAAAATTTTTCCTACGACTGTAAAATTTTCGAAAATAGGTTTAAACTGGTGTTTTCTGCCATTTCTAAAATTTCCAGCGACGTGCAAATTTTTACATCAGAATTGGATATTTTATCTCCCATTTCTTATTATTCTTGACACTTAAACACCGACAATACACAAAATAAAGCACAAGTAACTTAAAATCTCGAAAAAAGGTTTAAATCAAATTCACAGTGACAGCTGTCAACTTTGACGTTTTCAAATATCTGACCACTAGCCGACTTAGGTATATAATCATGAAAGCTTATATAAAATTTATGTATGTTGCTATGTATTACGATTCACGATTATATACTTAGGTATGACGGCTGCCGCGATGAACTGATTCAAAACAATCAATTTTTGACGTACGTCAACAAGGCGGAAAGCTTGATTTTAGAAGCAGTCGTAGGAAAAAATATATAAATTATTTTAATTTGAGAACGTCAACCTATGTGATGGGCTTAAAAGCTAGTCAATTACAAGCAAATATTTTCCTCTGGTCATTTCAACGATTCGCAAAAATGATTGTTAATATCAGTTTACTGCAAATGGCCTTTTTTATTTATGTATTCTTATAAAAATTACTTTATTATGTAGATTTACTTTATTAACAAACTCAACCAAATCACACATCATTCTCATAATTACCTTATATTATTAATAGTTATTATTCCCATTTACGTAATTACATACACAGCTATTATTTTCGTTAAAAATCATAATATTTATTGTTTTGATTTACTGCTTAATTTTTCTGCATTATACAAAATATAATTAGAAAAGTATTATATATTAGATATTCGATATACCTTATTAGATAAATTGAGTCATTAAACGAAATTCCGCATTAGACAAATTGGAATTAAATCAAATGGACGGATACATAAATTGACACCCTTATAGAAGTCTTATATTTAGCTAAGATTTATATTTGGCTTTTAACCAGCGATTTCGTAACTCTGAAAAAAGGCAAATGCATAAGAAAGCACTTAACTTCAGTACAATGGGTTTTTTAACAGACTCTTATGTTATTATCATGTTCGTCGGCTATAAATAGAACTGATCTGTTATTCTTGTATCTTGTAGATTTTGCCAAGTTCGTCCGCATTTTTGTAAACATTTCTATATTTTTTTGTTTTAAACTTGTTTTGTAACCTTAGTTTTTTACTAAAAGGACTTACTTGCTCACTCATTTGTAGTATATCCGTATTTTTCTTGGAGTTAAAGCGTTAATATATTTAATTTCTGGAATGTGTCCACCAAGTAGTTCAAGTTCATTGAAAGTAAGTGGCCTCTAAACTCGTAAACAGGTTTTAAACGTTTGCCCCGTGGTAACCATCGTGCCACATGCACATAGTAGTTCAAAGCTTTGATTTTAAGAAACTCATTTTACATAATTTACCACGGTTGAAACATATTTAGACCAGAAATAATTTCTTTTGCATTTACAGCTTCTGTGTGAATCACATAACAGTTTAACTACATTGTGGAGATGTTTATTTTACCAGCGCTTCTAAACTTTTAAACTTTTAGATGGACCAGACATTGCTACAGCATCATTTGTGTAAATTCCGAGACCAATTTTCCACTATAAGAATGTTTGTTTCGCGTAAAAATTCATTAATATTTTCAACAATTCAGATTCTGTGGCTCTTCTTTCTATGTAAAACAATAGTTCTGGAATTACTAAAATTCATGGCAAAAGCGAACATAAGCAATTAAATGATAAATCTTACTGCTAACTGTTGCCCGGCGAACTAGAATTCAGAATTCTTTTACGAATATTCAATAACAGTTGCTGTTGGATGTCAGATATCATAATTTTCACAATATCAGTCACAGCTGGCAGAATAAGATCTTCTCCAATGGTGTCAGGCTTTTTGCACCTAGCTATTCTATAGACAACTTTGTAAGAAGCTAGTAAGCCTTCTCATTTCTCATCTTTCTTTTGGCAGTAAAAACTCCTCAAACATGTTAACAGAGTCCGCTTGAAGTATTTTCAAATGTCTTAACCCTAGAACTGAGTTCGGCGCTAGTTTTCATGCTGAATGGTTGTGTGTGAGCACTGACCGTAGCGATATCAACAGCCCCGGGCGATTAATCAGCTATCAGCTGAGTAAGTTCAATACATATTTATATTATCATTTAGTGAAATATTCCATCCGAACATTAAATTACATCGTAACTACAACTGCTTCCCCTTAGCGGGGTAAGCAATGTCGGTAACAAAAAGAAATTCGGACCACCTATCGCCTCCCATAAGCGATCTACAGAGGAAATATCAATGGAAACCTGCCTCGTTACTAGTGCAAAACAAATTTTATTTGCCCGCACACCTTGAACCGTCAGTGTCAGACGAAAATACAACGTCGGCTAACGAAAATACACCTGCGGAAACAAGCACTGAAATTAAAGATAAAATTCCCCCGATATTTCTTCATGGACCGGTTGACCACAAAAAAGTCATAGATGACATTAATACAATCGTTAAAGATAAATTTAATACCAACCTCAGTGGGACATCACTTAAGATAACACTTTCGACTCAAAATGATTATAGAGCGCTAGCAAAATATTACTTAGCAAACGAAATTGAATTCCACTCATTCCAAAATCCTAAAGAACGGCCCCTTTCAGTTGTGATTAAAAATGTACCACCTTCCCTAACTGAAAAAGACCTGGCCGATGAATTATCTGTATACAATCTTCCTATAATCAGCATCAATAGACTGTATAACAAGGACAAAATTCCAATTCCTGTGTGTGCAATTCGACTTACAGCCAACGAAAAAGCGAATGAAATTTTCAAAATTGAAAAAATCTTTCACTCATTAGTCAAAGTAGAGCCACGAAAAACATCTAGCAACACACCACAATGTCACCGGTGCCAACGCTTCGGCCATACCAGGAACTATTGCCGCCTGCAGCCTAGATGTGTGAAGTGTCTGGGCAACCATATGTATTCCGCCTGTGATAAGGATAAAAACACTCCCCCAGTTTGTGTTAACTGTGGAAACAACCATCCCGCCAACTTCAGAGGTTGTAAATACTTTCAGGATTTAAAAATTGCCAAAAGCAGAACACATGCCAGAAGCCAACAACCTAATAATAATACCCCACCAGCTCCTGAAAACAACCACAACAACTTCCCGCCTCTGTCCAAAAACTACAAAAATATAAATAATAATTACAATCAAAACTGGAAGCCAACAAACCATTCCCTTAACACTGAATCTCTAACTAACACAATTCTCACATCACTATTAAATCTGATCCAACCCTTCCTAGGGCAAATAAAACAATTCCTGTTAACCAATTTCTTACCGCTTCTCTTAAATGGATCATAACTCAAACAAAACACTAATTCAATTAAATATCCTGAACTGGAATGCCAATGGATTAAAGGCACAACAGACACTATTCACAACGTTCCTTGCAAGATACAACATTGACCTGGCATGTATCTCGGAAACTCACCTCACCAACAATGATAGCATCAAAATATCAGGATATTGTTGCTATCGCGCTGATAGAACATCAAGATTCGCTTCTGGTGGAGTCGCCATATTCGTAAAACGAAAAATCATTCATTATGAAGATGTAACCGTCAACACCACCAACCTCGAGACAGTTGCCGTCAAAATTAAATCACAAGAAGACAACTATATTAAAATAATCAGCGTGTACCGACAACCAAATAAGCAGCTTCTCGAAAATGACATATACAACATTTTCTCAGGCAACGAACCCACTTTACTGATTGGTGATCTGAACTCCAAAAGTACTATATGGGGCTGCAGAGCAGGTAATCCAGCTGGAGGCAAACTTGAAGCAATTGCAACAACACATGCTCTCCAGATACTAGCGCCTGAAGAACCTACATACTACCCATATCGATTAGACCATCAGCCGGATATCCTTGACATAATTGTTCAAAAAAACATTAATACACAAATATTCCAAGAAGTTTATGCTGAGCTCAACTCTGATCATCTGCCGGTAATAATTTCATTCATAACAACACCTTCTCGAAGACGTATTGAGCCGAGACTAATAAATGGAATAGTTGACTGGGACCTTTTCCGTGAGCACTTGGACAAAAGTCTCAACTACCCTAACAAATTACTACGCCCAGAGGAAATTGACGAAACAATAACACACATCACAACTTGCATACAAGAAAGCGTGCAAACAGCTACAACTCCGCGAAAGCAACGAAAATATACTAACTATGGAACTCCTCCTATGTACATAATCAACCTGATAAAGCAAAAAAGTCGACTGCGCAGAGAGTGGCAACGTACTCGACATCCAATAACAAAAAATCTAGTTAATAATTTAACGCATAGAATCAAAAGAGAACTGGATGAATACAAATACAGATCATATCAACAGCTCATCAGCACCTACGAACCAGGCGATCCAGGACTATGGAAAACCACGAGGAGGATATTACAACAGGTGCAAGAAATTCCTTCAATAACCACTAACAACACAGTAAATAACACTGATGAAGAAAAATCTGAAGCATTTGCTGACTACCTCGAAAAAACGTTTACTTGTAGCACTCATCAAGATCCATGTTTTGCAAATATAATACTCAACCATACAGAAACCCACTTGCCACTAGCTGGAGACCAAATGCATCCAACTTCACCTAAAGAATTAGTGCAGATAATCAAAACACTTCCACTAAATAAAACCCCAGGCGAAGATGGAATACCCAATATAGTTCTTAAGCAACTTCCATGGAAAACACTAGCTTACCTAGCCACCACCTTGAATGCATGCCTAAGAACAGGCTACTTTCCCAACAAATGGAAGTATGCATTAATTCTTCTCTTCCACAAACCAGGAAAAAACAAAAAAGCCATCGACAGCTATAGACCCATTAGCCTGCTAACAACTTTATCGAAGCTATTCGAAAAAGTAATTTATACTAGGTTAAAAGTTGAAACAGAGAGACTGCAGCTACTACCCGTCTTCCAGTTCGGCTTCAGAACAGGACATTCTACATGCCACCAACTGCAACGTATCGTTGAAATAATTGAAAAAGGGTATGAATCCAAGCAATATACAGCGACACTCTTCGTGGACCTAACACAAGCTTTTGACCGGGTATGGACCGAAGGTCTAAAATACAAGCTTGCTAATCTTAACATTCCAGAATACCTAAAGGCCATATTATATTCATATCTAGATAACAGAATGTTCGCAGTGAAGATTCATGCAACTGTTTCATCAACCAGACGCATTAGAGCGGGAGTACCACAGGGGAGTATCCTAGGCCCTATTCTATTTAATATCTTTACCAGTGATATTCCTCACACAGAAGCTGACTTAGCACTATTTGCGGATGATACTGCATTACTGACTAAGAGCAACAACTTACTAGATGCAGTAGTACAACTACAAAATGCAGCGAATGTACTGGCAAGATGGTTCAAACGTTGGAATCTAATGATAAATCACGAAAAATGCTCTGCGAAGATATTCACTCTTAGACATGTCTACGAACCACTACCATTAATAATAATTAATAACAAAGCAGTCAAGTGGCTACATAAAACAGAAGCAGTGAAATACTTAGGGGTGTACTTAGACACTCAGCTCACCTGGAGATTTCATATAAATAAAAAATTAAACGAAGGACATACAAGGTTGATACAACTCTATCCGATCATTAACAGAAAATCGACACTAAAACCGGACTGTGCCATGTTGCTCTATAAAACACTAATACGGCCACTAGTACTCTATGCCTGCGTAATCTGGGGAAACACATCTAAAACAAATCTACTAAGAATCCAAGCACTTCAGAATAAAATTCTTAGAATTTCAGTGAACGCCCCCTGGTATGTTACTAACAAGCAATTACATACAGAACTAGGTTTGTCAACGATAACGGAACATATAAAAAAACTAGTCGTAAACTTCCATGCTAATATCAACAACTGTTCTGGTGCAGTGTACTATCAACTTGGCCAAAGGAAAATACATACAAGACTGAAGCGTAACCTACCACAAGACATTTTTCTAAGCCCAAGTGACAGTGATAGTGATAGTGATAATGCCTAAACGAATGACACAATTAACGCATTGTTTAAATTAAGGGCCTTTTAAAAATTTAAATTCCTAAGTGGTGAGATTACCTAATCTGTTATTCTGTTATAGTAATCATGTAACACTACCATGCATAGCAAATTAATTTGTTGAACTGGTATAATATCTTAAATAAAAAAAAATAAAAAACCCTAGAACTATCTAGTTTTTAGTGATTTGCTGTCATGTTATCATATTCATATTTTCAGTACCTCTCCAGCAGATTATTGTTGATATATCCCTTTCATGTTTAATTTCCAAAAATTGTTACAAGCTTTATAATTAGTTTTTTAGTTACTTGATGTCGCATATGACGCTATCTATGCAATCACGTAACAAGTTTTCTCGGTAGGTGTTGGTCGGTAACAACTTGCCATCTGTCAGTTTACGTACATAATTTTCATAGTAACGTAATGCGAAGTGGAATTTGTTAAAATAGTACTGTACATAGCTATCACTACTGTCTTTATAGGATTACCAGTTAGCTATTATACCGGGTGGCCATAAATATCTGAGATCCCGGTAGCCATGGAATTAGCAACTTATAAATGTTGGTTAGCATTATATTTCAATTACGATAAGTATTGGTACCTATGTAATGTAATAAAATGCAATAAGAGCAGGGGAATGTGCCCTGGATTCTGCAGTTTAGCCTACGACTCGATTATAAAAATCTCCTGTTCTAACTTCAATACTTATTGCAATCTGAAATAATTTTTGACAGATAGGAATTTTAGTTGTGATGACATTAATGACATTTTGTTTGGTTGGATTCATCATTTTAATAAAGCGGTGTTGATTCCAAAGGTGATGTGATATCAGATATTTATGGCCACCCGGTACTTGAGCCGCCGCACAGATAGAGTGGAGCAGGCAACCAAAATAACATATTACAAAGGTCACTCGATAATATTTTAACTATAACTACCTACTAAAAGGAACAGAAATGACGACCCTTATAATTAGAACTAATTTCAATTGACATTTATTAACTTTTTGAGGTTATAAAGCAAATATCGAAAGATAAAAAAAAATATCCTCTAGGGGCTGTGGAAATTCAAACGTCTGAATAATATGTTGGTGGCACTGTAAGTCTATGTCAAATTCGAGGTTAGCAGGTCAGATTTTGCGTCAGTCTGTGATAAAACTGCAGTGTAATTTAAGTGCTGAACACGGACTACCGAGTAATATTTTAAAAACTCAATTGCAGCAGACCCTGAATAGCCTGAATCAGTTGGCAATACTGACTTGTATTGTTGGTGACACTGCAAGTCTATGTTAAATTCGAGGTTAGCAGGTTAAGTTTTGTGTCAGTTTTGACACAGACGGTGAGACGGTGTCACCAACAATATACTTCAGTACTGCCAACTGATTCAGCCTATCCAGGGCCTGCTGCAATTGAGTTTTTATAAAATCACACTAGTTATTTGTCAAAACTGTTTAATGTAGATATTAGTACCTGATCAGTTCCTTAGATTTAACAATTAATTTATTCATACTCATAAATAAATATTTTAACAAGTTTAACCTCCGTTTTGAGATTTAATATGTATCTATACAGTCAAAATTAACTTCCAGTTACTAAAAAAGGCGTATAGTGTGCCTCATCAAACAAAAAAAGGTGTGGTGTCTTATACGACACCACGTATGCGTTAATGTAACTTTCTTTTTTTTTTTTAATATACATTTATTGCCAGATTTGTTATACATAGCATGGTTAAAAGATTTTGTGGCATATTATAACTTAGAATATATGTTGTGACATAGTGCGACAAAATAATAAGCACGGTGAATTAACATTTGGTTAATTTTGTCTATGGTTTGCTATAACTAGGTCCTGTGGTAGTTTGCGTTTAAGCCTGGTGTGAATATTAGGTTTAAAGAGTTTATAGAATTCCGCACCACTACATGCACTCGCGTTTGAGAGAAATTTTTCCGCACAGTTCTTAATGTATTGATCAATGGGTAAGATGCCGAGTTCTACGTGTAGTTGGGTATTTCTAACGTACCACGGTGCATTGACTATGATTCTTAGGATTTTGTTTTGGAGGCGTTGTATTTTTTGTATGTTGGTATTTAAGGTGTTGCACCAGACCGGTGATCCATATAGGACTAAAGGTCGATTTAGGGTTTTATAAAGTAGTGTTGCGCATTCAATTTTTAACGAGGATTTGCGGTTGATAAGTGGGTATAATTGTTGTAGTCTAGTATAGCTTTGGGTAAGCTTCTGGTTTATGTGGTACCTCCAGCTTAATCGAGTGTCCAGATATAATCCCAAGTATTTGACAGCACTGTTATTGGGGTTCCAAGGTATTTCATTGTTCGCTATTTGTATGCAAGGAGGATTGCTGAGCCTTCTTAGTGTAAAAATTTTGGTTTGGCATTTGTCAGGATTTATTCTGATGTTCCAAGTTTTGAACCAAGTTAAAAGTTTGTCAGTTGCGGTCTGTAATTTAGAGATTGCTTCTCTGAGGTTATCGGCTTGCGTGAACATAGAGGTGTCGTCTGCGAAGGTAGCTGTTGTAGCACGAGGCTCTGGTAAGTCAGACGTATATATGTTGAAGAGAGTCGGCCCCAGGATGCTGCCCTGGGGAACTCCAGCTCGGATCTTGGTGACTTCAGACAGGGTTGTTTTGATTTTGACAGCAAATGTTCTGTTGTCCAGGAAGGAGAATATGGTTGCTTTGAGATAGGCGGGCATTATAATATGAAGGATTTTCTTCTTGAGGCCTTCTATCCATACCCTGTCAAACGCCTGCGCGACATCGAGGAAGATTGCTACGGTGTATTGTTTATTGTTGAAGCCCCGTTCGATGAACTCGCTTATTCTTTGAAGCTGGTAACTCGCAGAATGGCCTCTCCTGAAGCCAAATTGATATTTAGGTATGGTGTTATGATTTTCAATATGCTTAAGTAGTCGACTGTGAATTACTTTTTCGAAGAGCTTAGAAAGTGATGTCAGTAGACTAATGGGTCTGTAACTGTTCAATTTCTTTTTGTTTTTACTCGGTTTTGGAATCATGACGATCTGTGCATGCTTCCAAGTTTGTGGCAAGTAGCCCAGTCTCATACAGGCGTTGAGTGTTGAGATTAGATAGGCTAAAGTCTTCTTAGTGAAGTGTTTGAGGATATTGTTGGTGATTAAGTCATGTCCGGGAGATTTTTTATCTGGGAAGTTCTGTATGATGCTAAAGAGTTCGTCGGGTGAAGTTGGTTGGATACAGTCGGGTATAGGTACTCTACTTTCTATATTATTGATGACTTGCAGTTTATGGGTGGGCGTGCAAGTGATTACAGGAGTGAAATTACTTTCAAGATTACTGGCGAAAGCGGCTGCTTTTTCAAGGTCTGTGGTATAGGTTATGTTATTATTTTCAGAAGATAATTGGGGGACTTCTCCTTTTTGGTTTAGTATTTTACTTGTAGTTTTCCATAGGCCCCAGTCTCCCGTGCTAAAGTCAGCTATGTGCTTTTGGTATGCTGTAAATCTTAAGGTGTCTAACTCTAGTTTGATTCGGTGGGTTATGTTGTTTAGACTGTTTTTGAGTTGGGGATCTCTGGTTCTTTGCCATTCCCCTCGAAGTTGACTTTTAGTTTTAATTAGCTCAATGACGTATCTAGGAGGACTATAATCAGTCTGATAAGTTCGTCTGGGAGTTGTTGTGGTGGCAAGTCTAATACTTTCCTCTATTGTTGATGTAAGATGGCTTATGGCTACATCAATGTCTTTTTCGGTTTGAAGGATTATTGGACAGTGTAGTTTACTATTCATATGATCTTCAAAGATGTTCCAATCTACTTTGCCATTGATTGGTTTTAGGATGGGTTGCTTGATGGTTAAAGCGTTCGTGAATGATACAATAACAGGAAGGTGATCAGAATTTAGTTCAGTTATGACTTTTTGGTAGATTCGTTTATTAAAATTTTTCTGAAGAACTATGTCAAGTGTATCAGGCTGGTGGTCAGCGCGATACGGGAAATATGTGTATTCGCTAAGTGCCAGAATTTTAAAAGAGTTATTTGTGGCCAGGTTTTCAAATTTGTTGCCTTCGGGGTTTGAAGCTCTACAACCCCAGAGGGTGTTTTTGGCATTTAGGTCTCCAAGAACCAGCGTTGGTTCGGAAGTATCGAAAACTCTAATTATATCTTCCTCGATAAGTCTAATGTTGGGCTGCCTGTAAGCACTGATTATTGTGATGTTGCTATGATCATCGAGTTTGGCCTTAATTGCAATCAACTCGATTTTTAAATTGGGGATTTCAGGGAGTAGAGAATGCACGTATTTGTTTTTGATGAGTATTGCCACTCCACCAGCAGCTACTCTGGAATTTCGATCTTTACGATGTATGTTATAACCTGGTATTTGGAATTTGATGGTCTGATATAGGTGTGTTTCTGTTATGCAGGCAATGTCTACGTTGTACCTTGCTAGGAAGCTAATAAGTAGTGAGCGTTGGTTGATGATGCCATTAGCGTTCCAGTTAAGGATAGTTAAGCTTTGTATCGTTTTCCTACGATTATGGTCCATTGATGAGCATTGGTAGGAGAGTGTTGATAATGAAAGTTTTGATTTGACTGAGAATGTAACTTTCTTAGATGTATGCGTTCTAGGGTTAAGTTCAACCTCCAAAATTTTCAAACAAATCACATAGTAACAATGCTTGACTGACCAACACTAGCCAACTAATATGGTCTGGAAGTATACTCGATGCAAGAATTACAAAGGCACGAGCAACCAGAATTGATATTGGAATAGATGGCAAAAATAGGAAAAGATTGGGAAACAATTCATACAACTAGATGAATAGAAGGGTTTCAGATATATTTGGGATAAGATTTTCAAATATTATATAGAGCAGTGGCGGCTCATGGAGAATGTTGATGGTAGAGCGAACCGAATGTAAACTGCATTTCCCACCCCCTCATATGGTAGATGCCGTATGTGTAACGCACTTCAACAACTGCGTGATAAATATAAAGTATAATAATAGTTTTAATAAACTAATAATTGTACAATAATATAATGAGAACTATTAATATATGCAAATAAATGTGATTAAAATAACACGATTGTGCTTGCGACCTTGCTTCTGAATTAAATTCTTCATCTGCACTAGATAAGGTGACCCTAAAAGTGCAAAAGCTGTAATCATCAGTAAACAGAAACGCACGCTATCGTCGCCGTCAAACTGCTCGAGAGCCTAAGATGAAATGGTTCAAATTCAAGCCTAATAGCGTATCGTTGGACCTACCTTTTTTGCCGTGTTCCCGTTGCTGCAGTCTGTAAACTGTCGAAAACTTGAGCAGCGTCGATCAGGCTCCAAGCGTCCCTGAAAGTAAGCAGCGCTGATCGTAATACATTACTTGTGCTTTGTTTAAGCGTTAAAATGGAAACAATGAAAAAGAAGTAAAACTGAATGTTTCTTTCGGAATAAAAAAAATTCTTGAATGACTAGTTTCTTAAAATTGCTTCTTAGCTCCTTATAGCAAGCCGCCACGGCTATACACTAAACATTTTTTTAAATTCTGAACCACCTCAGTGGTGCAGTGGATAGGGAGTCAGGCTTGCAATAAGCAAGTCTTTGGTTCGAATCCATGGATAGGCAGAAATCTTTCCACAGTCCACTGGATCGGTTCTGAGTCGGGTGATTATCCTACGTTGGGATACAATTAATGTTACTCTTCTCTGAAGACTGGTCTATGAGGTAGAGTAACAAAACTTCACACAAAACATATATACACACATGCGGTGGAGGAAGTAGAATAGGTCCATTGAGAATGCAGTGCTCGTGAACCTGGTTGACCCTCCACCCCTCAAAAAAGCAAATTCTTGTTTAATGGTAGGTGGCCGAAAAACGAATAAAAGGAATTTTAAGGAAAGTACAAAGCCATTTAAAGAATTCCTTTCCACTTCATGAACTACAGAGCTACATGTAAATTGTGGTTCAAAAACATAAAACTGTTTTGTACAAATTGTACGAAAAATGTACTGCACTTATAAGTAATAATGCTCTATATTGCTCTGTTCAAGCGAATAAATCTCCTAGTTTTTCTTATACCAACAGTCAAATGTAGGAATGGTTGATCAATAACAATGTCAAAATTACGAGAAAAATTTGAAAAAATAAACTTTGGAAATTAACAAAGTCATTTACGACCGGTGATGTAAATGTTACGTTATTGATAAAATTTTGAGATTCTGATTACCTCCGTATAATTTGAAATACATATAATTCTATCAAAATAGGGTTTATCAAAAATATTAACGGAAAACGGAGACTATTTAAGAAATTGGTACAATATGTATGCAGTAATATGAAAACCCTATGCCCTATAAACATAACGGATGGTGTTATAGGCTACATGTGTATTTACGACACTGAAAGCAGGCAAGCAAAATTCGCCGTAACTTCGTTACAACAGTCCCTGTAACTGGAAGAGAGGGTTTGATTTGGTAAAACGTGAACTAGGGAGATATGCTGTAGAATTATTCATCGATTGTTGGAAAAAGAAAGGCACAACAAACGTTTAGATATCATTTTTATTAAAACTGCTCCTCGGAAGTCTAAAATGAATACCAGTAGTTTGGTTTGGCGACAGCTGTGTGCGACATCCAGGCTCGTCCACCCACAAACCTACCTTGCTATTAATTTCTTGTAAGCCGCTAGCACTTCTTATATAAGTAAAACATAAAAAACACAATGGGACGTCGCATGCAAACACCATAAAAGAAAAGCAACGATTCACTTAATCCAATTATATTAAATTTGAATATAAGCATTTATAATCAACACCAATTCATACGCTGCTACAAGATAAAATTTAATGACTCCCAAACATATAAACATAACTAAAATTAAGAACAAGCTAGGTAATCGTATAATCTTTTTTTAGAAAGCCCCACTGGTTGTTTTATTTGGTCGCAACGCTGTAAACTATAGTACCAACATTGGCGAACTATAACAGAACACCTTAGTTAGAATCTTAGCGATGCTATCACTGGGTTATGGGAGCACGTGCCGGTACATCGCACACTAAAAGAACATCTGTTGCTTGGCCTGCTGGTTGAGTCAGGAGCTGGTCAAGACGGCGTAACAATGAAACTTCAACAAGTGGCTTCAACAACAACTGTGGTGATTCCCAAGAAGGGCTGCGGGTTTCAAATTCTAAAAAATTAGAACTGAGGGAGGTAGGCACTACTACAACGACTGGGCCACTGCTCTCTTTCAACTGGGCACGATTGAGCCTTGAAAATGTAATCCGCCCAAGGCGTTTAAGAACGACCATTTTCAACAGGAAGGCTCACGACCACTTATCCCAGTTTCAGTCTTAATAAGGTTACCACCCCTACACTGAAAACAAGATTACTCGGTCTGACAAGCGGCAGCTAGTGTTCACATCAATATGCTTCGAATAGCTGTCGAGAAGTAATTAACACTAATATGGCTACTATGAAAAGTAAACCCGGGATTCCAGCACAAAGAATGTCAGCGGGTTCTCAACACCTCAAAATCTGTAAATGGTCCTTCACAACAATACGTTTAAGCCCTTCAAATGTGCTCTTGTAACTGGCTTAGAATCCCGGTAAAATAATGCATACCACGCATCTGCAGCCATCTCTCTCCTCCATATGTATGCTACACTCATTGTCCAAGATTGCACCACATTTTGTAGGAAAACATACGACCAAAAACGCAAGTAGGCCACAGACGATCTGATCTCACTGTATGTCGCCTCGAAAGTTGTTAAGATATGACTGGACGCAAAAGCCTAATAAAACGTGATCCAGAACAAGATGGGGTTTACGTTTGCAGATCTCTGCAATACTATCATGAAGAAGCGGAAGATACCAGTATGCTTCCAAAACAGCACTCCCATGGCATAAACTGGAAGACAATAAAATTGAATTTAGAACACAATTTGACAATAAAATATAACAACAAAGTATACTATAGAATTTTAGACCATATCTTATGTAACATGACGAACTTAGACTACTTACTTTAACAAATAATCATTATTACTAGTTGTTCTTGCTTATTAACATTATCTGAAACTTATTAAATATATGTGCCTTGACTTAATTGATCTGGTAGAAGCAGATACTACGTATAAATAAATAATTGGTACAAGGCAATTATTAAAACCTACAATCGAGGTTTTAAAATAAAAGTATAGCGTTTGATTATTATAGTCTTAAGGATATTATAATCAAGGTATAGGTGTGTGGTTCACAGTCACTGTTTTTCATCGTACTAACAGCAGGGATTAGTGGGTCAGTGGTTAAGAATTTTGGTTGCGAGTTCAATCCCCGGTTTCGGTGAGATTTTTAACTAAATCAAATTGTGATAAAATCCTGTACAAAATGCTATATTAACAATGTACAACCATGAGCTTCATATTATTGCGATGTGTAGCATGTAAAAGATTTTTAACTAGGATTAGAACTTTTAAATTTGGGAAACATTCTAGTAGGGCTTGGACCATATAACCGTATGCAGTCGGTGTGTAAGGTGCTTGGTTATCGGCAAGTTTAGACCATGTCAACAACAAAGTGCGGATAACTAGGAAACAAGATTTGTACAAGACACATAACCTAAAAGTACTATAAAGGCGAAAAATCCGATTTACAATAAATTGTATTAAACCCAGTCTTCTTTACAACAACTAAACTGCCAATTTCCAAAAGCAAACCACGATTCTAGAAAAATTTCCGCTCGACTACTCACTTCGTCTCACGTATTTGATAATGAACAATATTCGATCGTGTACTATCAGACTTCTATAGCACAGCAATAGTTACGTGACTTAAGCCAGATATTTTTACTTTGTTCTCAAATCTGCTGGATACTGCGAACACGCTGGTGATATTTTAAAGTAACCGACTATGCACTGAGAACTTCTACATAGTTGCAAAATCATATTAATATTATATGAGCGGCAAATCAGATGTGTATCAGGTAGTAATAACATGTCTTGAAATTAAAAAGGCTTTAATTTTGAATCCACTGTAATAAAAATTTACTGAATTTATCTGAACTTCTAATTTTCAGAGCTCCACAGACATCAATACTTCGCAAAAATTTTCTCCATGTGAATTCTGAATTGAATACATCATCCAATAAGAAACATTTAAAGTAGCTGTAGCTACAGACAATACGAATGAATATAAATGGGAGAAATAGGTGCTGCCTGGGTTTGGGAACTGCGTTGATTGTTTTGGGTTTACTATCCATTACCTGTTTTCCGCTCTTGCTTGAATATATCCTGAAACGCAAATTTCAATTACAAGCAGGGACTAGACCATTTCAAGAGTGGCAAAAAACGAGACCGCTGATACTGGACATTTATCTCTTCAACTGGACAAATGCAGAGGATTTCTATGACCTCAACACAAAACCAAAGCTGGTGGAAGTCGGGCCATACAGATTTCAGTTCATCAGAGAAAAAGTGAATGTAACGTGGAATAATGACAACGATACGATTACCTATCAGAATCGGATGCATTATTACTACGATGAAAACTCTCCTGGAAATTATTCTGATGTTGTTACAACGTTTAATATGGTAGCATGGGTGAGTTTTTATTGTATAAATTTACAAAATACAGTGTATCCGAGATATTAATTTATAGTCATTATGTAAACAGTAAGAAATTGAGTTTCAGTTAAAAAGGGGAAAGTGCAGCATATTGCAGTTATTGCACAACCAGACTTCTTAAATTTTGTTAGGTTTGGAGTAAACAGTTGAATAGCATATATTTTCGATTTTCATTTTTTGCTATAAGTCAAGAATAAATAGATTTTGATTGACACTGATAGAACTTTTTTAAATAGGATTTACATCTGATTCTGTAATTTTTTCTAATTCCTTACTTTAAAAACAATTGAATGATAGCGTTTAGAAATTTGAAGAGGGCATATTTTCATTGGTATAAGTCTGAAAAGTTACAACCAATATACACTTTTTTAACCAGAGTTATGTATGCTTATCTAAACTTTTTAATTTTTAGTAAATATTTTGCAGATGTTTTTTAATTAATACAGGTTTTGACATACAAACCTGTAATTTATATCAATAAAAATATTTTTTAAGAATAAAATCACTTTTATTTAGAATTAATGCTTACGTAACCAAATTAAATTGTATTACGTTGAATATTACAACATAATGTAGTATGAGTCGATGTATTCGTTTGTTTTTGTTTAAGAAATCATACTTTAAATTTTAGTATCAAAGGATCGAATATATTTCAATGAACGTTAATTAATCCAACGTACAATCATTACAAATATCCTATTCAAAATATTCCATAAATGACATAATTATAATTTAAAACTGTAACCAAATAGCATTGGTCTTGACTTAAAAATAAAACTGTAATCATAGCAGACCTGCACTAGAAAACAAAAAGTAAGAAACAATGGAAAAACAATTGGAGAGGGCCAGAAGCCAAGCTGGTGTATGTGTTTTGACTTCCAACAAAAAGCAAAGTAAAACTTATAATAAATAACAATGTTTACAATTATGAAGTGTTTTTACATTAGTGTAGTATTGTTGGAGAGGCTGCAGAGGTTTTACATTCATTCCATACGCATCTGCAGATGATAAAAGGTGTTGAGATATGCATCTGGTTTTGGAATGTTTTTGGTGGTAATTTGTTCGTGTATATACCAGAATGTAGGTATGCAACTAAACCCTAGATACCTAGTTACAACTCACAAGTTACATCTTTTCCTCAGTTGTATACATTAGGATAACTTTTAGTTGTCTTTCTGATAAGTAATCATTCCTATGTTCCCGTAAAACAAACGCTATAATCTATTGGTTTCATTTTGTAACCAAGTGACCTGTATGATTAAATGCTGGCATAGAAACGAAACTCTTATGTTAACCATTAAAATAAATTCCCTGTATGTAGGTGTTACCTACCTGTACCTTTTGTAGTACATCGTTAAAAATAACTAATAACACGGCCATTGGGCCAGTTATCAGAGTGTTTTTGGAGTTAACCAATTCGTAAAAACAAATTCAAATTGTAAGAGTTCGAGTCTTTTTCTGTCAAGTTACCGAAATAATTATTTTAATAATTTGACATTTTTCCTTGAACATTTTATACGTCGTCAAGAACTCTTTAGCAAGCGCACTAAATAACACAGGCACTGTGATAAGAGCCGTACATATTTTCCTTCTAATAAATGTACAAAAAGACCACTTTCCCTCCATAACTCAGGAATGCCACTTGATTCAATATAACTTTCAGTAGATCTAAGTACAGCTATTATTATGTGCAAAACTCTTGGAATGACTGCCAATTTTGGTTAGAAAATGCCATCTATAGACATATCAAAGACCTGCATAGTCCAAGGCTACATTTACAACTAACATTTTCTCAGAATTCCTAATATTTTAATTAATTTTTACTTCCCTCGTCTGAAAATGTATTTAATTTATTACAAACGTAAAGATATTTTTACTCCTAACTTAATTTGATTTTTAAAATTATTTAGTGTCACAATGTCGACGAGGGAAGTTCTGGGTAAAGCCTTTTACAGATTTTTGCGAACTGCTTCAATACAGAGTACTGAATAAAAGTTTCAGTTGGTGATGCAGAAAATAATGACAAAACAGATGTGTGTGCGTAGATTGTTTCCGGAAATGTTTTAGAAATTTAAGCACAATGGCTCATAAATACCACCACTATCTTAATTATTTTTTTATGTCATTTAAACATTTTGTAAGTTTGTTATTTATTTTGTATAATCGATTACCTTTAATTTGATACCATACCAACAAAATCATGTTTAGTTTTTTTTTTTATAAAAATTAAAGTTTGTCATTTTGGATTCAATGACGGTTAATTATCATTTTATTTTATTAGATTATAACTTGCAGTATATACAGTGATCGCCAAACAGTTGGCATGAAATGGGAAACGTTTTTATTTCGAGTTTTTTGGAAAATTAAAACCTTGATGATCCGAGGTGGTCGAAAAACATTACAATTGGGCAAAACAAACGTCACAGGACCTACGTTATCTGTCAAATTCTACATTTTTGAAAATAATTGCAAAAAAATGCAGTTACTAGCCAAGGTAGAGAAAGCTATTATAAGAAAACTTGTTTAAAATGTATTTTTCTATCTAAATACAAAATTCTGGCTCAAAATTTTGAAAAAATAATAGATTTTTAGAATATCTAAACTGGATAAAGAAAAATCTTCTCATTACAACAACTGTAAAAGGTTATTTACAGAATTACATATAACAAATTCGAGTTTTTAGAAGCCATTTATATAGATATTAGTTATCATTGAAATTTTTTTCTCCTAAAATGCGCCTTGCATCAAAAACGTTAAAATTATGCGAACATTTATTACTTGGCGGTAAATAATAAAGATCTAAAGGAATAATTAACGTTTTATATTATTTTTCAAATTATAAATCTTTATTGTCTTCACCTATAAAAATTTGAATTTTAAAATTAAGTCTTGGTATGTGAAATCTCGAAAAATATTAAGAAAATTAAAAAAAAATTTTTTTGCGAAAGTTAAACAAAGTAGTATGTTATATATCACGGGGTAAAAGTGCATCATTTGATCCCGCGAGTACAGTTTATTGCCAGAGACGAAGTCGAGAAGCATTTTGGTCCCCAAAATGACGCCTAAAGTAGGTCGTTTAGTCCCGGGAGCGAAAAAAAGTTGTTTTCTGACTTTGAGATTGTTGAATTAGCTAAAACAAACACACACTAAAAAATCATTAAAATCTAACTTAATTTCCGAAAAATAGCACTTTCTGAATTGTGACAATTTCGAAAAACGCCCTTTTATAACTAAGTATAAATCACTCGGTAAATCTGATAGGGGATATATAAGCTTTCAAAGAAGCACAAATTATCGCCGTAAAAGTTTTTTGAAAAATAAAAAATAAAAATTTTCCCCTTTGATTCCGACTTTTTAGCGCTTACTGTATATGAGCCATATAGAACATGAAAATAGACATTCTGGTTTTTAAAACATTCTTATTTTATTCGTATTTTAAAATAATAACTTATACCCAAGTAGTCCCTTCCTTGATCCTAGTCGCGGGTCCCAAAATAAGAAACAAAAGGAGACCACCCTTATAATAATCAATCACAAAAATGCATACGGGACATAAAGGTTGTAGTTACAACATCCACTATTAGATTATAGGTGTGTTGTTTATACTGGCAGCAATTTCTAGTTAAAACTATTATTGTTGTAATTTAAAAAGTATTACAATAAAACTTAACAACTTCCAAACAATTCTCGCGATTTGTTTGGCCGTAAATATTCCCCATCCTTAATTTTTACCATGTCCACCAACAGGATTCGGTGATTTGGGCTTTTATGCCGTTTTGTCCACGCCAACTAATTCGGCGTTTGGAGCATTTTCGGCGATATATCCACTCACAGGATTCGGCGTTTTATCTACGCTAACTAATTCGGCGATTTGTTCATTTTCGGCGATATGTCCACTAACAGAATTCGGCGTTTTGGGCATTTTCGGCGTTTTGTCCACCATAACTAATTCGGCGCTTTGGGCACGATTCGATGTTTTGGGCATTAATAACATTCGGCGTTTTGTTCATTCGGCGATAATTATTATGTCCTAGACCCAAAGCGTCGGCGTTTAGCTAGGGACGTGAGTCTTACAAACCCTTAAATTTACACTTGCATATTGCAAACGCACATAATTTTACACAAAATTATGACGAAAGCATTGACTGCAAAAGTTACGAACTTTTGAGAATGTCAAATCTTATTATAAATATGTGTTCACAGTTGAAGATTGTATTCCAGCAACTTTAAATAAGGCGGTCTTTTAAATATGAAATTAATAGAAGAATCCAAAAATACCACAATGGGTAAAACATATTACCATTCATAGAATTATTAAAAAATGAAAAATTGCCCCTGCAAACCAGAAGTCTAATAATTGTCTTACACTTATCGGTAGTCATTTATTGCAAAATTTTGTTTTGCATCATAAGTCTTCACTTTTTACAAGCGAAAAACTAATAAAGTACTTCCGGAACCCTTAATGGGAACTGTTTACATTACTTTGA
Source organism: Agriotes lineatus (assembly GCA_940337035.1). Taxonomy (NCBI): domain Eukaryota; kingdom Metazoa; phylum Arthropoda; class Insecta; order Coleoptera; family Elateridae; genus Agriotes; species Agriotes lineatus. The sequence continues at coordinate 56,738,267 of OW679196.1, forward strand.
TCATTAGAACACGCCGGTAAATTATTACCAAACTAAAACTCTGCCCATAGATTATCATTTTACATAAAGTAGGGATTTAAACTTCCATATTATGCAGGCCAAGTAATGCCCAGACATCAGACCTTGTGATACAGAAAATTTTGACTTTTTTTCTGTGGTGTGGAAGATGACATTGCAATGTTTTTAGTTTAGTCCGCGTTACTGTATGCTACACTTGCCCCTTGTCTATTGTCAATAGCTATTGAAAATCTGTTGGTCTTAATATTTATGGTCTTAAATTACTCCAGTATTGAAGGTGAAGTTTGCATGCATATTAAATGTATATTTTTAGGGAGTTGCTCAACAAACCAAAGATTCAAATATATTTGTTAGGCAAAGTGGCAAATTCGCGTTGTTGTTCTCCAAGCCACACGTTACGAAAACCGTACGTGAGCTGCTATTTGAAGGATATCCAGATAACTTAATTGCTACAGCTGCTTCGCTATCGCTTTTCACGAGTGAGAGGGTTCCTAATCGAGCTGGCTTCTTCTATGGGGTAAGAAAAAGTACATTTAGTATTATAAACTGACAGTACGCAAAAATACATTAATATTAGGAAATGGATAGCATAACCTAGTACTCTTCAACCGTCATGCACAAATTTAAATGAAGTCGTCAAATTACTATTACTAATTTTGAATTAGCAATTAAAATGTTTTCATTTTAGCAAAAATATCTTCATTTCAGTAAACCTAATAGATAACTATAATACAATATGTATCCAATAAGTCAACTGATTTGCTACTTCAATTGTACAAAATATCAATTGTTCTATTTTTACTTCTTTCTATATCGACACTCTTTTTTGCAGTAATAAATTTATTCATATTAAATTGTCTGCTTTGATTGCACTTAGTTAATGTTTTATACGTGTATTCAACTACGGCACATCTACTTTCAGAGAAACGAGTCGGTCGGTCTTGACGGAGTACAGAATGTTCACATTAATCTAGATGAAGAATATGGGGTACTAAAAAATTGGAACTACAAAGACACCAACCCCTACTATAAAGGTCACTGTGCGGAAATTCAAGTATCTGCTGGAGAACTCTTCCCCAGGAATATGCAGCCTACACACCTTACATATTTTGCTACTGACCTCTGCAGAAAGATGCAATTGGGATTTGAAAAACATCATACTGTAAAAGATATTTCAACGTACAAATACTCGGCTGGGAAGGAAATACTCGACAACGGTAAGCGCAGTTTCTGCTATCTTGCTGACCTAAAAACTCGGTTTTAGGAACACTACTTGAAGAAAACAGATGTTATTGTCAAGGAAAATGCGTTCCTTCAGGAGTCATTGACGTGTCAGCTTGTAGTAAGGGATTGCCAGTGTTTGTCTCTTTGCCACATTTTTACAATGGCGACCAATCATATGTAAATGCAGTGGAAGGACTACATCCAGACAAAAATAAGCATGAATTTTATTTCGCCTTAGAGCCGGTAAGTAACAGAAATACGAAGCTGGTTTAGCTGAAACACAGTTAAGAAATGAAAAAAATTATTAACGTAGTAATAAACTTTAACAATAAGACATGCCTCCACTGGTTCATACGGTGTAGATCGCTATGACTGGAACTATTTATTCTAATATAGCCTAGCCGACTGATTACACCTCAGCATGGGATTACAACGACGCCCTTTCAGAACGTCATTCAGATTATTCAATACATGTCATTGACAAACTGAAAAGTCCAGGATATATAAAGATATTTCAGTATATCTTCCCAAAATATTTTAATTCGATTTTTTATATGTGCATCAATGTGAGGGTGTACGTTATCTTGCAAAAAAATGATCATTTGCAAGTTTTCTTGGTCATTTTCCGTCGTTTCAGTATTTCTGGGTAGGGTTCAATGTTAATGTTAAGATTCGATTTTTTGCAATCTAGCTTATTGTAATCAAAGAAAATCGTTAGCATTGCTTTTACAAACGAAACTTGTGTTTTGCAGTTTTGGTGGTTGTAGGTAGAGATGCTTTCCCTGAATGCAGCTTCTTTTTGACACTAGTTGAAAATAGGTGCACCATGTTGTATCGAAATTGTTATCTATTAGCAAGTGTAGAACCCACTGACTGAGTGATCATTTCCAATAGCAATACTTGCAAATTCTGCAATTTGTCTTCCATGAATACTACTACCACTACTAAAATTTCTTTCAGTTTCCAGCCATGCTTAATTTTCCATAAAGAGCATGCACTTTACTCTCTTGTTGCACAATATAATCACCGGAGGGTAAAGTTAAAACAAGTTAGTGTTTTTATTAAATTTTACTTCAAAGGAGGTGCACTTGATTACAACATTAACGTCTTCTTCTTCTATACTTTATCCCACGAAGAAAGTTTGGTAACATTTTCTTAGTAACCTAAAAAAATGCATAATGCTGTTTATACTATCCATGGCCGGAAGTGCAAAATAAAGTACCACAGGACTAAACTGTACAATTTTCGAGACACGAGTCAGCTACCAACCTTCTATGCTATAACAACATTCCCCAGCTGTAGGCGTTCTAACGTGTTAATCTTTACAATAGCAATTACATTTATTTATGATTTATACATACATTCCAAACTGGATCGTCTTTATTACTAACCTACTTTTTATCTATGACGTAACATTGTATAAAAAATGGAAAACTTTGTAGAACTTTGGAATAATCTCGGACTCTGCAGTGAGGATGCAAACTAACCTGCTGGTAACACCAATACCAGGCTTTAGGTGAGCAGGTTGTATATACATTTTTATAAATTTTTTATCGTCTAGTTTTTGTTATTTGCACTATCCATTTATTGCAGCTTGTTTGAGGACATCCCCGAAATGATGCTTCCATTATTTTGGACCGAAAACAAAGTAGAATTGCTCGACGAGTATGCCGCAAATATAGCGTTACTACTTAATATACAAAAAATTCATAAAGTAATTTCAATTAGCGCAATTGTATTGGGGTCGATTTGTATGGGACTTGTATTATTACTTGAATTGTGCTCTAACAAAAGAAAAGTTACAAAACGTAAATTAAGGAAGGAGGAAGTTCCTCTTAAGTGTAGCACATAAGAAATGTACTTTCTCTAATTATATATTTTCAATAAAAGCCGAAGTAAACTGTATTTTTATGGGTAAGGTATTTCAAGATGCAGGCGACCATATCAACGGTTAAATTAAATTATATTAGTGAAAAGTATTAGCAAGCAAGAAGTTATTAAACATTCACAACAAAACAATAACTTACATATTATAAAAGAGAACGCAGTTACTACTATAAACAAGCCCATTAATATCAACAAAAAACTGTTACAAATGAGAACTCTTTAGCTAGATATAGTGTACAGGGTTATTCATTATAAATTACCCACCCCTTATCATCGTTATTATTGCCTATAGAAAAAAAAGTTTTAAATAAAAGTTATGTGGTTATAACTGAATTTTGTTAAAATGCTATCAAAAGTACAGTGGCGTGCATAATTAATGGGATACAAAAAAGTAATATATTTTTTTAAATGGAACACCCTGTATATTATTAAATTTTTGGAATGATCTTTCTTTCCTGATTTCAAAAATATACCATATGTTACCCCTACCTTATACCGTTTTTGAGTTATTAAACGTCGAATATCATTAACATTATTAAAGTAAGCTATGAAAATGACAACTATTTTGTTTGATAAGTGACATTTCTTTAATGAAATAATCTAAATGAGTTATTTTTTATTTATATTTAAATTTCCTAAATAAAACTTTGTTATATTTAATAATGTTAACTACTTTAACTAAGATATTCGACGTTTAATAACTCAAAAACGGTATAAGGTAGGGGTAACATATGGTATATTTTTGAAATCAGGAAAGAAAGATCATTCCAAAAATTTAATAATATACAGGGTGTTCCATTTAAAAAAATATATTACTTTTTTGTATCCCCTTAATTATGCACGCCACTGTACTTTTGATAGCATTTTAACAAAATTCAGTTATAACCACATAACTTTTATTTAAAACTTTTTTTTCTATAGGCAATAATAACGATGATAAGGGGTGGGTAATTTATAATGAATAACCCTGTACATTGAGAGTTGGCGGCCTTCTTTGGAAAATTTGGCAAGTCATAATCAAAACAATATATTGTTGCCGATTTAAATTTAGCCTTGAGATAAATAACTTAAAATTATGCAAATACAACAATTGTTGTTAACTAAATGCTTTACAAAGTAAGTTCTTAGACTAAAATATTAAATAGCAAAGGATTTCAGAGCAGGTAATTTTAATTATTCATTAAATTGATTAAAGATCATATATTTCGTTAATACATATTTCTTGTATTATATAAGTCTCTTCACATAAAAAACAATATTATCGGAACACGAAACATAGTTTATTTATTTGGCTCAATAACTAAAATGATGCCCTCCAACACCAAATAAAGCGCTAAGATATCTATCACAGTTGAGGTATCGGTTGGTATGCAACACATCATGCAGTTCATTATACTGGGCCTTGCAACGATGATCCGGTGTGCGTGCAGCATGCATTTTTTATACAAATGTACGCAGGTACGATAATCGTGCATATTAGTAAACAATTTTTAATGAAGCAATGTGGCTCAAAACAGTATAACTAACCAAACTTCCTTTTCTTATAGAACGCTCTAAGGTTAGGCAGCCTAAAAGTTTTGCATTTAAATACAGATTATTTTCGCGTAAAGTTGCATGGATCTAACTGTTCTGGGAATATTAATGATTTTATGTAAAAATGTAGAATTAACAACTAGCCGAAATTATTAAATTTGCAAATGTTAAGCATCCTGTATAGCCTTAATATCCAGATCCACTATTTTACACTCGAAAGACAATTCACACACACATCATTTTTTGGTAACGTTTTCTTTAATCTAATGATTTTCTGTTACTTACAGCAGCTGCTTGAAATTCAGCATTTTTGTAAAGAATCGTGAAATCAGTTGAGGCGAGTCCATACACTTATATTAATGTAATCTCTTTTTTGGAGCAAAATTTTGAAGCTGCCCAAACATAGATCGTGCTATTTAGAAATAGTAAGTCCAGTTTGTCATATCTTTTGAGCCACCCTGTATAATTAAAAGTATTTTAGTGATTTTTTGGGGTAAAAAATCCTAAAAATACTCAATTTGCTTACAACTATTTATGAATTCAGCAATACTCCTCTATTGTCTGAAAAAGGAGGGGATACATAAAAAGTCTTTAAAAACTGATTAAGTTATATTTAGACATTAAATACCGCTTTCTCATTGTATTAATCGTCATCGTGGCTGAGCGGTTAAGCAGCTCAAACTGATGTGCCACGATAAGGGGTTTAATCCCCATATCTGGCAACTGGCGTGCGGCCCACCCAGTCGTATTAAAACTTGGGTACCGAAACCACGGCTGTGGAAGTAGGGAAAGTAAGGCAGTCGTCGAAGACGTGATGATAACCACATCACCCAGTACACCGTTAAGATGACTTGTTGCCGCTTTCTATACAAACAATACCAAAGCTATAAATTTACCGCTGCGTTACGCAATGCTGCACACCTATAACAAAAATTCTCCATTGTCTATTACGAAAGAAAGTATACGCTCGGAAAGCTCAAGTCAAAGTCGGGAGGGGGTTCTGACAAAATCAATACGATTATCTTCAAATTACAATCTGTAAAGGGCGGCACTTCGTTATCCAGCTTTAGAATTACTACTCCCAGATGAAATCTGTAACGGCAGATAAAGTAGCAACAGTGGCAACTTTATATGCCTAATCAGCTAAAGTACTACCTTTACGTATGATTATAATTATAATCAAAGCTTTTACGTTGTGAATCAAGTCAGGTAAGTTGTCACTTTTATGATGTTTGAAATTAAACATATTTTATTTAGATTTACAAAATATAAAAACTTACAATAATTTTAGAAATCTGATGACTTTTTAGTTTTTGAAATTATTTTTATATCTGAAGAAATGATACCTACATAAAATACAATACAAAACAGTACAGCCAACTAAACAAATAGATGGTAAAATAATACAATATAGATTATTCTAACAGTTGGTAACGGGTAACCTAAATTGTCTTTAACACAGTCATCTTCTTGCTCAGATGATAGATTAGAACCTGATTCAAAGCTGTCGTCTACTGTAATAATGATGTCTTCTGTCATGCATAATTCCTGAATTTATTCTCTGCTAAAGTTTTGACGTCGTCTAATTTGAATGTGTTATTTGCAGCAACACAGTTCTTTACTGACACCCACATTTTCCCAATCGGGTTTAGTTCTGGATGGTAAGAGGGTAGTCCAAGGACTACGTGTGAAGATGTTCGACTAATAATTTCTGCATCATATAACCTTTATGTGTAGGTTTATGTAATTTTTTTGTTTCATACAACTTAATATAAATCTTTCTTACTAATAACCACTTTTGCATTTCTGCTTTTTCCAAACGAATGTTGGATTCGACTCAGTAGGGAAATTGTGATACGATGTATTATTGATGACCAAAATGGATCTTTTTCATGATTCGGCAATAATTTTTCTTTCAGCTACTTGACATAATTTTGATGGATCATTTCATCGTGGTAATCCCCTTTCTCATAAGTCCTGATTTAAAAATCAATACAAAATTTGGTACGAAACCCTTTTTACCTCTGACATGAAGAATAATCGATCGTTGCCATTTACCGACAGGGGATTTTAAACAGCTGTTGGTGCCATCATCCCAAAATTTAGAACAGTATGCGAGCTGTGCAAGTACGTTTCATCAATGTACACACAAATTCAACACGTTTTGCGGAATTTCTCTCTTCTCTATTAGAACTTGCCTATTGTCGTGATATTTTCTGTATTGACAACCCATTCTATGTACTAATCGCCTAAAGGAATGTAACTTGTCAGTGAAATTAACACCAGCCTTCTTCATTTTGTACGGCTTCGAACACAGCTTTCACTGTAGGTCTCTTTTTATGGATTTGCGCAAAGTTATAGATCACACTTGGGATTACTTCTTCTTTATATTGATCGACAGATGACCTGGGGCTAGGTTTAGTAATTGGTTTTCTTGGAGTAGTAAATTTTGTTGCACCACTTGGTTCGGCTTCTTTAACAATTCGCTTAACTATATTTAGGCCAACACCGGTTGCTTTAGCCACTCACTCTTGCAAAAGACTGAAAGAAATTGCAGGAGTCCTACTTGATTCTTCCTTCATATTATTTCAGGTCCTTGACTACAATTTAGTTTCTTAGGGTTACCCATCATTTAGGCAGCTCTATAAATAATTAAAATTTCCTTAAGAAATTACATTATAAGTCAATATTTTATATTTACATGTAACTGTGAAAACAGTAATCGAAATGCACAAATTAGTCCTTGAAAATGGTCGACTTTTAAACTGCAGGCAGGAACCCCAAAGAACTGTTTTTAGAATGTACTATCGCATCGGAAGACGTGTTTAGACAAAGGCAGGCCACAGGCCTAAATATTTTCAATTACAAGTGCACAAATGTCAAGCTTGCTGTTTAAGTTAGTCGAAATTTATATTTGCATTATAACCTCAAAATATTATTTAATGACACTTGACACTTGAGTTAGTTCTAACTATAACAACAGCCATCTCTGATCCTTAATGGTAATAGAAATGTAGCAAGCTTTGTAATATGTCATTTGGGTTGCCTGCTCATCTCTATTTGTTCGGTGCGCCAAGTATAGTCATCACACTATATAAGCCGTTCACGATCTTTTTGGGTCAGGTGAGGCTATGACCATCTAGTAATTTTGTTGGCAGTACCTCTGTTGCAACTAAACTCCCTCATGGAAATTGACACTTTTTGTGTTAGGTTAGGTTGTTTTCAGTTGAAGGTTATATTTTCTGAATAGGTACATTGTTGCCGGATATTCTCTAGTTTCCACATCGACTCAGGTTATTATAAATTTGGCCTGTTCTTTTTAAATTGGAAGTAGCATCGTTTAATGGAAATTTTATGTTGTAACAAAATTATTTTGGGCATTTTGACTTCTCCTTTGACGGAAATTAAAATTATTTCTACACATTTGATAAATCATTCATTTTCTTACGAATATTAAAATAATAAATCTGGCAATGAGGTGGCAAGAAAATATCGAATAGACACTGACAGAAAAAAAAAGTTGCATCCGCTACATCGTCGAATCAGTTAGTCCAACATGAAAAGAAAAAATCATAGCCAACTCTGTCCCAAAAAGGTCGTGAACGGCTTATAGTTCATTCAGATTTAAGATAGAGCAAAATCTGCAACCCAAGTTACAAATATCAGCAGTAAGTTGACTACTAATATGATTTTATTAAAATGTAGATCAAAGATATATGGCTTTGTTGCTGTCTTGATGAGTGTCAAAATCAATGTCTCATGTTTTTAATATGAATCTTTGCTTATGGAAGCCATTTGCAACACTTTTTAGTAGGTAAATTTATTCTCCAGATCACATTCCCAGATTTCATTTAGGTAGCTAGATATAGCAAAATTTTCCAATTTCAAGTTTTGCAAATTTGACAAAAACTGTAACCTCTATATTATACTACGTACAATATATACATCCCATGATCTACATTTTAATAAAATCAAATTAGTTATCAACTGCCTGTTGATATTTGTAACTTGGGTTGCAGATTTTGCTGTATCTGGAATTTGAAAGAACTATAGACGAGATCACAACGACAGGCGATTGTGTTAACAATCTAAGCCCAAATCTCAATGGGATTGCTAAAGATTTTTCACAAAGCGTCTCTTTTCACACGACGAACGGATTTGTTTATCGAAAAATCAAAGTGACCAACTGTTTTGCACACATTTCCACCCAATACGACGCAGGCTGTACATTACAATTAACCATTTAAACAATCAAACCCCAGTTCGCTGTAGAGAAACGCAGCTGAGTGCGAACGCCGCCTAACGGTTTCAAAATGAAATACGAAGGAATACCTGCTCGACGGTAAAGAGCTAAGCTAAAATATAAGCTAAATTGCCTAACTACAAGGCGTTGAAATTTGCCTAATTTGGGAAAGTAACAGACTGGGTTTCGGAAAGAGATATTTCGGCGGCCTTGACTCGTCGAGTCTTAGGCCATATTCCTATGTGTGAAATGAAGCGCCCTGAACTTTTATTATCATTGTATTGCGAAAGAAGGCAAATAGAAACCTGTTACGTTTTACCAATTTGCTACGAATTTAGTCATAAATGTAGTCAAATGGTTGAAAAGGAATTAAATCGTTTAGCTCGTGTTCAAAATTTGAATAGTTATCTACTCTTACTAATAGTCGAATTATATTCGCTTGTTTTATAAGAGAATTGACTTGTTAATAATAACCGCAAATATCGCGTACAAATGAGCAACCTCTAAACAGTGCTAGCGAAAAATATTTTCTAGAAAAAGAATTTATTAAAATTGGCAGTAGAAAACCCACTTCCGCTGGCAAAGGTAAGATTATATCTATAAATACAACCAACGTTATTAATATATGTTTCTACTATTAAGAAGAGTATCACATACAATGAAACATTTCCATGCAAGTGGATATGTGCCAAACTGTAGAAAATGCCATCCAATTAATGCTGTAAGGGAAGAAAGTAAGTTGATGGTTTGCGCAAGTGCAGTGCTTCTAAATCTTAGCGAAAAATCACTGAATAAATAGGGACTAACAAGGATATCAACCAAAAACATTTACATAAATATGGGTATCATTTGTTGTAAAGTAGTTATCAGCCAACAAATTCTTCCAAAAGATAAAGAAAGAAGAATGGTGTTCTGCGAAGATATCATGGACGATAATTTATTTTATTCCGATGATTTGTTTCTCAGATGAATCCGTATTTCCATTATTTAGCAGACATAATCCATCTGCCGTTAGATTTGTATCTCGTGAAAATTCACATATTTAAATTGATTACAGGACAGTATCTTCAGATGCTGAATATTTGGGCTGGAATTTTAAATAGCAGTGTTATTAACCCGTTTTTTTATTGAAGGCGACTGTAATGGAGCTAATTATTTAAGTATGTTGCAAAACTAAATTAATAATATCTGCAATACAAAAACCAATTGAGTTTAACGAAAATTGGCACCACGAAGACGGCTATCTCGCGCATATCACAGGTAAGGTATAAAAATAATATCTAAATAATATGTTCCCTAATCGCTCAAATAGCACAAGAAGAACAATTTTATATTCACCGAGACCGACCAACTTATCAGTACTGTATTTCTTTCGATAGGGCTACATAATAGGTATTTATGTAAAAAATGCCTAAAATCTAAATGTATGAACGAGCAATATTAAAATCCAGACGTAACATAAGTAAGCATTTTATGTTTATGAATTTTCAATTACATTGATTAAGCGTAATACACTTAAGTGTACGATGCTACAATCCAGTTAAGAAAGCGAGTTCATATTAGTAATCGGTTTTACGCAAAAGTTATGTTCGATATTTTTGTACGACGGAGATTATAACACTTTCTTCTTGTTCTTGTAATGCTTCTTCAATCGGAGGTCAGCGATCAATAGCGCCATCTGTATTTTACCCCAAAAAATTTTATCGTTCATGTTGCATCAATTGGCCCAGGTATCATAATTTCCTTCTTTTGATGGTAAGTTCTATTTCCATATCCCTGTTTAACCTTCGAAGGACTTTTTCATTTCACACTCTGTCTGTCCATGGTATTTTTGGTATTCTACAGTACATCCACATTTTAAAATCATTTAATTTTTTAATTTCGGTCTTATTAACTGTCCAGCATTCTGCACCTTACAAGAGGATAGAAAATATGTAGCAATGCACAAGACTAAATCTTAGATCGAGGTTCAAGTTTTTATTGCATAAAATGTCTTGATTGTTCGATTCTACTTGTCACCTCTTCCATCTAGGTACGTACATTGATCATCTAGGTAAATGTAAAAAAAGTTGAGGGTATTTAACAAGAGTGGGGTGTTAATGCATAAAACCTCAAGGAGGAGAGGTCAGTGCTGCTGTAGTGGGGAGCAAATAAAACAAAATGTTTGCTCAGTATTAAGGTAATTGAATTTTGAAATACAGCATATAACTCCTTAGTAACTAATTTTATTTGAACAGTAGTCTGCACAAAATTTTAATATTGCAGTTGGTGATTCTATTTTATTGCCTATTTAAAGCAGCTGTTTTAACACAAATAATACGTTTTAGCAATTGACTATGACACAAATTGAAATTCAAAGATTATCAAGCTAATTTTCTTTTCTGGCATCCCGCAGTGCAAGTCATCATTTTCGACATTTTCTGTGCAAAATGTGAATGAGAATTTTCTTTGTCTTTTCCATTGACTTTTATTATCTCAAAAATCATTCTTTTGTCTTACCAATAAGATCGACTGTGGTTCTAGTTTACAACCTGTAATTTTTTTTCAATTCTTCTGTGATGGTTGCCACAAAAAACCCATTCTCTTGTGTCTTCTACCAGTCCACCAGCACTTCTAAACATTTAATCGAATTTGGTCCTGAATTTTGTTACGATTTGAAATCTGTTGTGATACATTATACGTAACTCTGTTAATTTTCACAGCCGCGGTCGCAATATTGGCACATTTTACGCACTCAATATTGCCTTATTAAGCTTACACAAAATTTCAACTCTTTCGTCAATAAGGGTTTTCCACAGTCGATCTCCAGTTCTCTATATGGCAAGTAAAGGTAATTCGTTTAATACTGCCCACGTGATATCAAGCCATCGTTTAGGGGAAATGCCTCTCCGTTTTTTTTTGCAATGTAGTTTTACTTGAACAATAGTTTTCTCCAGGTTTTCAGTTCTTCTTTCAATATAGCCCAAGAATTGAAATAGTTTAGTGCACACAATACTTGAGGGATGTTTTTTGGCTTTGTTTCCTCTAAAACCGCCGCATTGGTTATATTCGCAGTCCATGGGATGCTTAACATATATAATTTAGAAATATCTACTTCAAAGATTAGGGTGATAGCTTTTAAAGGCCAAGATCCCTTTTGAGCGAAAAACGTCTATTGATACTACGCTAATAGAACGAGTCGAGTGCTTCAGTTATCTAGGATACAAAACTACATATGAAGAACAAAAAGACATCAACAATAAAAATATATTTAAAAATATGTAAATGGGTTTACTCCGAACTTCCCTCGAGCGAATTAGATCAATTTGCAAATTTAAAAAAAATGTATCCCGCTGGGGTTTGAACCCGCCACATCTGCATAGCGATCGTAACCGCATCTGCGCAGCGATCGCAACTGCTTCGATAAGTCCAGCTGCGCCATCGAGCCTAATTGAAATGAGTGCGGCGCGCTCGTCTCTTGAACAGCACGATCTTATTGTTGAAACGTTTCGACTCTTTTGTGACATTATCCTATATCTGTTGAGTCCTATTTTCAGCTACTGTAAAGCATGACCTATGTGAAAATGATTACTTCCTTCTATTTCAAAATTAATGTAAAAATAAACAAAATTTTATTTTTTTAAGGTGCTCACCCTGTATATATTTATCTGAAATTGTACCGGTTTCATTCCACGTATATGTATAATGTGTATGCAAAATATCTCCGACAAATAGTTTTTGAGTTATACCGCCAACAGTCAGACAGACAGACAGACAGACAGACAAACAGACAGACGGAATTGAGAAAATCTGTTTTTCATCATCTAGGGACCCACGAAACGTGAAGATCTGAAGAAATCTTGGAAGGTGATTTTATCGTGATTACAATACTTCGTTCGTCTTTCAGACGAGGGAAGTAAAAACACAAGGAGAGAAACACGCCTAAGTTTTGTAAAGTTAGTAGGGCTGTTCCCGGACCACTATACGGATGCGAAAATTGAACTATTACTAAAAGCCAAGTAAGAAGAATTGAAACAGCTGCAATGAGATTTTTACGGCACACTGCTGGCTATACAATATTGGACCATTAAAAACGGTAAAAAAATTAATCTAAATTAAAAAAAACAATACAGAACCAATTGCCATGAATAGCTCAATATGATGGACAACTCCCGTATACAGAAACAACTGCTTTATTAACAGCCTACAGGCGGAAGAAAAAACGTTGAACGGCAAAAACCCGGAACAAACAAAAAGGTGGAATCCCTGTCACTGACGATGATGATGCTGAATGATAATTGTTACTATTTACAGTACGATAAACTTTGTCGGTTTTGTGTGCAGAAGTGAAGCTAAGTTTTCGCAATTGTAATAGTTATATTTTCGTAAATCGCAGTTTTTGACATTTTTACATTTCATAATGCATAAAATAACATGTCATCTGCAACAGTCACACATAAACTTGAGGGTTGGATTGCAAGTACAAGAACAATGCAGGGTAGTAAAAATCCATAGAACCCGTAATCTTAAACTAATTTTTTGTGATGTTGGGGGTAGAGATGGGCGCGTGAGTGATTTTTCGCTCACGTCACGCACGTTTCACGCTGGCTTTAAACAGTCACGTTCACGCACGTTCACGACTACGTTCACTCACGTTCACGGCGTGACACGCCACTCACGACGTGACACGCAGCTTTTATTTCAAAATTTAAATTCAGATAGAACAGAATGTTCAAATTTAAAACCAATGAAAAAACCCTAAAGAGAACTAAAAATATGTTTTGCACCTGACATAATTTACGTGATATGTTGCAATCAGAATAGTTGACATAAAAAGAAAAAAATTAAAATTTACTACAATAACTTCGACAAGGGATAAATACTGATTTCTCGCAAATATGTTTCTTGCAGCTGTCTTCAAAGACATTACTTTTAATCATATATATAATACATATATATTGCTAGTAGGGCCTCGGAACGCCCGAAAACATTACGGCGCCGACATAGTTTCACTTAGAGTATAACGAGTCTCGTGCGCATGCGTGAGAATTCGAACTCCGCCTTTAGAAGCGAATTTTAAACTTGGTTGGTTCACTTCCCCGCCGCGCAGACGACGTGCTTGCGCACAGCTCACCATTATGCATTGAAGAGTTGGTTGTCTGTCTCACCTCCTTTGTGAGTTTCCTACTCATAGCCGCTAGCAATATAGTAAGTATTAGATATATGCTTTTAATATTAAAAGCTGTCATTGGAATTGACGTTTCCTTTATTGGTATGAGTACAGAAGGTATATGTTGCTAGGCAACATTTTTAATTCGTAGGTTTGAAAGTACTTTTATCTACGACCACTACTAAAAGTAGGCCTTTTAGCGCTAGATTGTTTCACTAAAAGTGACGTTTTATAGTTTACCATGTTTAAAGAAATCAGCTGTTTACTTTTAGCACACGGGCTAAAAGTGAAGTGAGGTTATCAGGCGCGTGCTGGCCCGCCGGGCTACCGGGCATTTCCCGGTAGGCCCTGAGTTGCCGGGCCCTAGGACTATTCTTACTAGTCTGTTCTTTAAAAAATATAAATTATCAAAATGAAGATCACTTTCGTTTGACCACGTTAATAATGTTGCGAGGAACCAAATTATAGTCAGTATAGACACCAGATTTGTGGATCATTGATTATTTTATGGTGATTTAGAATACTTGAAACGTCCTAGATTTCTTGAGTATTCCAATGAACTCCTTCAATAGAATTTTTGAAGTTATTCCAGCCCTCTAAAAAGCAAAAAAAATTGAAGGAAAAGTTAATGACGTTTGCTAAACTGTGGCCTCAGTTTCCAAAAAGAAATTTTGAAAACATTTATGAGACAGATAAAGCTAAAAACATGATCAAGATGAGCAAGGACAAGAAAATGAAGAAAGTCTTGACACTGACTTTGAAGATGAAATTTCCTTGACAAATGTAGTTCCCTCTTATAGCTATCATTGTAGACACTGTTTTCGCATTGTGAAGTGCATTAGTTGTGTATCGTATGTATTTGTGGTTATATGCAAGTATAATTTATGTTCTACTGTATTCGATGTGTATGATTCTCAGATGCCAAATTGGCCCAATTACCGAAATTAATTTGGCCAATACTGCAACTGAGCACGAATTTGGGAATTAATTTGGCAATTGAATGAATTTAGGTTTTACGCAATTCTCGTACTGAGTATTCTATTTGGGCAATTGAGTATAACCTATACAAGTTTCTTCTCACAATCCAACTTAAGCAAATATCTTGTGCAAATTTATTTTCTAAACTAAAATTATTAATTACTCGTTTACGCAGCTGTAAGAACATTTGGTAACTCTGCGCTGTTTCTCAATATCCACCAAACCACTTTAATGTCAAATATCTTTCTGTTACAGAACGTATAAACTCGATTTTTTTCAGTTTCAGCAGTCGAATATAAATCCTTTTATACAGCTAGTACATAATTTGACTTTATTTCATTTTAAAACCATAATCCTGTTTTATTTTCCACTGATTTTTTGTTTACATCTGTGATAAGAGCTATATAAAGTAGTCTATAACGCCCTAGGGGGTAAATAGAAAGCCGGACCCTCAGACTTGTAAACTTGTCGCCCTCAAAAATGCATAAACATCTTCATAATGCCCTTGGTACATTCATAACTATTCTGGCTCTTAATAGCGGGTGTAATGTGACTGTTATGGCCTGAGGGTCTATAAAGTTGCTAGGTAGCATAATAACACAGTATAGTATAGCAACACCAACAATCTCCATAGAAACCATAGCACACCAAATATTCACAGCTCCAGCACAACGATGACGCAGTAGTTTGTAGCCAATATACTGAATCCTTCAATTGCGTACATTTCAAAAGTAAAATAAAATAAAATGTTGTATGTGCCACGTGCATAATCACGTTATTTATAACCATCGAGAAATTTAAAGCCCTCCGCTCTGAGTCGCCCTTTAAACATTTCTTCGACTATAATTAATCTATTATGCCCTTAATACATTAATAATTATTATTGACCTAACTCACAAAACTATCTCTGCCATAAAATAAGCTCTTCAAATTTTGTACTTAATATATAAATAGCTATTATCCAACATCTTCTCAAACTAAAAATATTAATACAGTTATTTCAAATAAAACAAGTTCATAATTAGTCAGCCACTAGTGAGGGAAAAAGCGAAAAGTCGAGGAGAAATAATTATTATGGATACATAACAACTAAAATTAAAGGCTTGCTTGTAATTTTTAAATGTTACTAATATCATGTTAACGTAACAAAATTCAGAAGAAAAAATAAGTTAAAGAGATTTAATAGAGGTAATGGATAAAAAGTAGTATTGGACAACGGGCGACGTGGTTAAAGTTTTTCTTTCGTGACTAATTTATTTATTTTATTTTATTTTGTACTCAGCCGTCCGTGGACGCTTGTTCAAGCTACATTCGACACTGACACATTCAATAACTATTATTTTTGAATACATTTTATTTACTCAGTTTTGAGTTTTGTAACCCTACCTAATTCTATGACACCAATTACTGTTTATACTATATTTTTACCGTTTTATATCATCCTACAACCTTGAAAAAATTAAAATTTTGCCACGGGTATTTTTTAGGGGCCTTTCCTAAAATTTCAATGCCCGGGCCCTCTGTAGAGTCCCAGCACGCGCCTGGAGGTTATAAAACTACAATTTCGAACTGCAAGTGAAGTTGTAAAGATATTCCAGTTGCTTCTTGCGTTACAGGTAAAGCGTTTTTGAAATAATTAAAGCGTTATGTAATGAATACAGTCATATGTGGAGTATCAATAATTACATTTCGTAACTCACCTTGACAGCACGGGCGTGGCCAAACAATCGCCCGCTCGGCGTAGCCTACTGTTCATTATGACATAAATTAAAAGTGTCGCAGATGCGAACCTTTCTTAAATCGATATTTATGGATTAATAACGGTAAAATTAAGGTCGTAGATAAAATATTGTATGCAACGCGTGCTAAAAGTCGTTTATGCGAGAGACATGTTATGAAACTCAAGCCTTCGGCTTCGTTTAATAATTTTCATGTCTCGCGCATAAACGTCGACTTTTAGCACTTGTTGCATAAATAGCTATTGCGTACAAGGATCAACATTTTCAGCGTTAAGGCGAGTATACAAAAAAAAAACATTACTTTTATTAGAATAATAAGTTCATCTACACAAGTACACAATAAATTGGTTTAAAAATAAAACGTAATCAACATTTTCAGTGTTAAGTCGAGTATACAAAACAAAACATTACTTTTATTAGAATAAGTTCATCTACACATTTAAACATTAAAATGTTGATTTAAAAATAATATGTAATCAACATTTTCAGCGTTAAGTCGAATTCTGCGCTCTTCTAAAATTCGCCCAGCTGTAGAAAATACTCTTTCGCTTGTAGCGGAACTTGCCGGTAAGTTTTTTAACAGTGGAGTATTTACACTGTTTTTCCAAAATCCTAAAATGCCATCTACATTTCAGAATTTTAATTTAACGTACTAATTTAGTTCTGTTTCGACATCATCCTAATTACATGTGTCATCATCAGAGCTATCTCTAAGTGTAGAAAGATAAGAATCTGATGCTGATGTACCAGTTTTGAGTCGTTTGCTATGTATTTCATCATTATCATCTATAATTTTATTTGCATTATAATCTTCTCTTTTATGTGAAGGTATGAACTTTAAGGATTTATAATTAGGGTCCAAAAATAAAACCACATAATGTAACTTGTTTGGCACAATTTGTGATTTAATGAATTTAAAAGTTGCTGCACGCTGCAGTTTTTTATTCGTTAAATACTTAACGTGAAATTAACGTGAAACGTGAATCACGCCTTGGAAATTTTCACTCACGTTCACTCACGTTCACGTCACGATTTTCAAATATTAGTCACGTTCACGACGTGACACGCCGTGACACGACGTGACACGACTGTTTTCACGTCACGCGCCCATCCCTAGTTGGGGGGTCTAGGAAAGCCCAGAAACTTCAATTTCTCCACTAAGATTTTCTATGACATATAATAGTTTTAATAATATAATAAACTTTATTATTTTAGTTATGAAATAGTACGATACATGAAATCAAAGCTACACGCCGATTTGACGACTTTGGTCCGCTCTACATGTTGTAATTTTAGTCGCATTTCAATTTATAATAGGTCATATTGCAGCTATTTCCAATCTCTACAAGTTTTATAGTAACTACTTTTTTGATAAATAAAACGATAAACGAAACACAAGCGAAAAAGCGCGGTATAAAATCTCGACTTTCTCACGCTTTTCTTTCGCGTTTTATATCGCGATGCTTATCGCTTGCACTTGGAAAAGTAATCTAACATAAATTGTCGAGCACAAAAGATTGTAAACAAAAGGTCCATTTATTTTGATGTAGCGTTAACAGGAAGATGGCTGAATAGCACATAGGAAATGGTAATCGACAACTTAAAGTTGAGCTTTCCTGGACCCTCCCAACACCCGAAAAATAAAATTTCAAATTTGACGAAGGGACTGGAAAATCTATAATTAACATTAAAAAAATCTGTGATATTAATCGAACTGTCACATCAAGACACATATTTTTCATTGCCTTCGTGGATTGCCTTCTTTAACAACAAAATGATTGAATATAGGTTTCACTGGAAATAATCTTTTGCATAACCTTTTCCTCTGCATTAAAAATGAAGTATAACAAAAAGAATTTTTTGGCAAAATGTATAGATAATTACGTAATATATAACAGTTTGAAAACCTTTTATTTCCATTATTTTTAGACTTGAAAAAAAATTTTTTAAACTTTTATATTTGGGATTTTCTCAAACACCATACTCTTTTCAAAGAAATGTTTTTTTAACAAAAGTTATAGACAATTGCGTAATATATAGTAAGGTAAAAAATGTTCCCATTATTAATCTTTGGACTTGAAAAAAAAAACTAAAACTCGAGTTTCGCAATTTCTCCAAAAGCTATACCAAAAAAAATTACTTGAAACAAAAGAAAACGGAAAAATATAAGAGTAACGTGCCATTTCCGGTTACTCGATTTTAAGCAAAAATCACTGAGGTATTCGAATTTATATTAGAAAGGAAGATATAGATTTTGAGGCAGATCTATTGAAGCTTAAGGGCTATCACTTCGAAAACCACGTTTTCTGAATCAGAAGACACGAAAACGGATATTTTCTCAGGTTGGAAAAATATCATGATTATTATACTTTATTTTCCGTAGCTCGTAAAAAAAAGTAAAAAGGAGATCTTGAAATGTAAAAATGTGAAAAACTACGATTTACCTACTGCTTACTTGATGAAATATAATGATTCTAATAATGTAATGAAGTATACAGTGATCCCCAAAAAGTTGGTATCAAATGAGAATAGTAGATTATGTTATTAGGAGTAAAAGTGATACTTTATGTGGCGAAGCTGAAGTTTATTTAGCCGAACGTTAGTGAGGCAAATAATTCAGCTAAGCCACATAAAGTCACTTTTACTCCGAATAGCATATACTATTTTATCCGCAAACGTATTCAGGTAAATTTCAGGTTAGCACTGTACCCCTGCGCCAACCTCTGTTGTTCAGATAACGCGCAACTGTAATGATATATGAACATACTGAATCACCCGTGCTAATAGCACACGGCCACAGCAGCTGTCACACCATAACCCACGGCGACAGATGCTCCGATCCGCTGCTTAAAGGTTTATTTAAATTGAAACTTTTTCGTACTTTTTTGAAAATAAAAACCGGCCTACGAACTAATTCTAAAAATTAGCAAAATTTTAAGCCATCATACAATTTAATCGGTCCAGTATCTTCGGAGGAGATGGCGAACAAGCATAGAAAGAAAGAAAGAGAGCAATCATTTTGTGTGCTTAGGCAGATAAAGTACGCAAAAGTCGCTATTTTGTCTGCTTAGGCAGATAAAGTAACATTTTTACCTTGTCAATAAAGACAAATAAGTTGTCACTTTTGTGACGTTTGCGGATAAAGTTATTTTATGTAGACTTCCATTATCTGGCAAACTTTTTTTTTAAATAATGTGAAATGCATTTACTAGCCCAGATAGAAAAAAAGCACTAAAATTGTTATTTATATACCAAGGCACTGAAGTTTACCTTTTTATCACGAACGTGGATTTAGTTGCCTAGGCCCATAGGGCCAAGACAAATAAACCACATGAGAGACAAAAATTAACATCAGTGCCGAGGATTATATTATGTTTTATTTGAAATCGAGAAATCGTGAAATTACAACATTTTAACCAACATTTGTAGGTTATGTTAATGTTGGTTGACGTTTATCTGTCGTCTCGTCACCTACAGAAAAGTCGTAAAACAATGGATTACCTTACCGCCGATTTCTCGTATTTTAATGACGATTTCGAGGTACTTTAATGCCGATTTCAAATAATAGTAGATTATGTTATTAGGAGTAAAAGTGATACTTTTTGTGGCGAAGCTGAAGTTTATTTAGCCGAACGTTAGTGAGGCAAATAATTCAGCTAAGCCACATAAAGTCACTCTTACTCCGAATAACATATACGATTTTATCCGCAAACGTATTGAGGTAAATTTCATTAATATACATTTAAAAAAAGGGAATCGAAGCCAGGCCACCCGCGTGACAGGCGAGCACTGTACCCCTGCGCCAACCTCTGTTATTCAAATAACGCGCTACTGTAATGATATATGAACATACTGAATCACGCGAGCTAATAGCACACGGCCACAGCAGCTCTCACACCATAACCCACCGCGACAGATGCTCCGATCCGCTGCTTAAAGGTTTATTTAAATTAAAACTTTTTCGTACTCTTTTTGAAAATAAAAACCGGCGTACGATCTAAGTCTAAAAATTAGCAAAATTTTAAGCCATCATACAATTTAATCGGTCCAGTATCTTCGGAGGAGATAACGAACAAACATAGAAAGAAAGAAAGAAAGAGAGCAACGATTTTGTGTGCTTAGGCAGATAAAGTACGCAAACGTCGCTATTTTATCTGCTTTGGCAGATAAAGTGACACTTTTACCTTGTCAATAAAGACACATAAGTTGTCACTTTTGTGACGTTTGCGGATAAATTAAATTTTTGCGAAATATAAAGAAAACATTTTCTGTTTCTGACTAAGTAAAAATCACGTGGTATACTCGTATCTGATAGGGGCTAAATAGGTTTTCAGACAAGCACAAATTATTGCCGTAAATTGTTTTATGAAAAATACAAAATGAAAAATTTTCCCATTTTATGCCGACTTTTGAGCGGTCATTGTACTATGCAAGACAAAAAAAACTGGTACAGTTAATATGTTCTGCTGTGAATCTGACTGCGTTAATATGGTTACTATGGATACTCTACTATTAATTTGAAAGTGTTCGAAAACATTACTTATTTATCTGTCAGAATTTGAGTAGGTAGTACCTGAAAATATTGTATGTATGGCTCCCCATTTGAGAGAGATTGATAAAGCCCGAATTGTGACCTCATTGGAAAACGGATGGTCAATACGACAGATAGCGCAAGAGTTCCATGTGAGTAAAACTACAGTTCTTCATATAAAAAAAAGATGGACTGAAGAAAGGACACTAAGTAGGAAACAGGGATCTGGTAGACCAAAGGCGTCTACAAGAGAAGATGATAAAGCACTTGTAAATTATCTTCGAGAACATCCGTTTGAAACAGCTATTCGAGCCAAATTGGAAACAAATTTTCCGGGAACGCATAGGACTGCTCTGCGCCGTCTGAAGTCCTCTGAATTAAACAATTATTCTGCAGCATCCAAATTCTTCCTAACAGAAATACATACACAAAGGCGTCTTCAATTTGCACAGCAGTATATCGATATGGTCGAAAATTTTTGGAACAACGTAATTTTTTCCGATGAAAAGACCTTCCAGTCGCATCATAATGGACGTGTTAAAATATATCGGCCCCAAAATACTAGATATTCCCAACAATATATGAAGGAAATTAAAAGAAGTGGGCATGGATTAGTGTTCACAGTCCAGGTGTTTGCTGGGCCATAAATGAACGCTTTACTGGACAAGTCTATAGTACGTTGTTGGAAAATATCATGCTTCCATCAGTGACGCAGTTATTTCCGGAAAACTTTATTTTTCAGCAGGATAATTGTCCAGTGCATACATCACGCATTGTTTTGCAGTGGCTGGAAGACCATGGAATACGAACACTTCCTTGGCCAGCAAACAGCCCAGATCTTAATCCAATTGAAAATGTGTGGGCAATTATGGTAAGGAAATTATACGAAGTTAACGTTAGGGTACAGAATGCAGAAGATCTTGCTCAAGATACCTATCCAAAACATTTGGGAAGAAATTAATCCAGAATATATACGAAAATATACGGTACCCCCCACCCAAGAAAATCGCCCTTTCGTGCTTTCCAAGAATACTTCGATACTCAGCATCACTCCGTTTCGCTAATACAATGAAATGCTATGAACCAGTTATTTATTAAAAAAAAAAATAAAAAAATTTTTTGCCGACGACCATAGCTCAAAAGTTGATGTTGCCTTCATTTTCGGAGGACCTATCGTATGAAAACGATCCAAGACTTCAGGAAGGTTCCTGGCGACCGGAATCGTGTACACATACAAACATACATCCCCCGCACAGCACGTTTAGGCACCCCCCAATACGGGGGATTGATCTAGAGGGCTGGGATCTTCACCAAAAGATCCGCACCGCCGAGACGGAGATTTGATATAGTGGGTTCATTAGTCGGTTGGCTCGAATTTTAGAGATATTTGACTCAGAGTGGTTTTCGATATGAGGGAATTTCAATACTTCGTACACTTCGTGTCGAAGTAATTTAATTCATTCCATGCCACGACGTCTTCAATGTGTAATAGCGCAAAATGGCGGTGCTACAAAATATTAATACGTTTTTATTATATTATTGTTTGTGTCTGATTGTTTGTAGTTAATGTAAATATAATCTTAATTGTGTGTAAAAATAAAGTTTGCATTTGAATTTCTAACTTAATTGTCAACTTGTGTAGCTGTCACTATGAATCAAAATTGATATAATAAATGCACGACCTGCTGCATTGTTTGACAAACGTCAAAGTGACATTTGTCACACAATTCAGCAGGCCGTGAGTAAATGTAATTGTTTAAAGCCTCGTTTAAGCTAATCAAATTATGCTAAAATCCCTATTAAGAGTTGTACCAGTTTTTTTTGTCTTGCATAGTACATATCAATTAGGCATAACATGACATCTCAAATCAAAATTACGCTCCGACTTGACACGACTTTGGTCCGATCTACAAGTCGTAATTTTAGTCGAATTTCAATTTATTATAAATCAAATTGCAGATATTTTCTCCACAAGTTTGATAATAGTTAGTTACTCGTTAAATAAGACAAGAAACACAGCACAAGTGAAGAAGCGCGAAAAAATATCGACCCCTTCAAGGTTTCCTTTGACATTCCATTTCTCAACAAATATCGCTCGCACTTAAAAGTAGTTCTAGGGCAGGGGTGGCGAACCTTTATTCATCTACGTACCATTTTTTCTAAAGAAATGTTTAATGAGGCCATGACGTACCATCAAACAATCTTGACTTAGTGATTAATTGAGAAAATATAAAACTAGATACTATCAATTTAACACTTAATTTGCAACCAAAAATATATATTTTGTACAGCAACAGTAACGTTATGTTTATTTAAATGAAAGAAAAAATTAGTGCGACTTCTGCTGTTGCAAATAAGATGCTAAATAACTTATATTAGCTTCATACTTTTAGCAGAATGCAAGCTGAACTGGAGTCATCTGACAAACGGCTTCTAAGCGAGTCTTTAATGTTATTCATTTCTGAAAATAATGACTCGCAGGGATAGGTAGATGAAAATATTGTTAAGATTATTTTATTCGTAGAGATTTCAACCAATCAGAAGGCTGGATTTAGTTAAGTTATCTTGTATAATTTCGATTATACAAAATTGATTATACTATAGTAACTTCACTAGGCAACGCAATACATAACTTTTGTCAACTTGATGTTGTTTTCATGGAGATGACTTTCAGCTAGGTTAATTCAAACAAATCGAGCTGCCAATAAAATATTTATTTGTTGTTAATATTAAAATTTACTCACAAAATAATCAAATCGAATACAATGCGTACTTCGAACAGGTTATACGTCTCAAACTTCCTGCACAATAACAAATCGTGTCAGTTTGACAGAATAATCCTCCCGCTGACGCGGTCGGACTATTTAACCTGTCAAACTGACACTCTTTTATTATTGTGCAACAAGTTATCGACATATAACCCGATAATATCGAAGTACTTATAGTATTACTTCTGATAATAAAAGCCAGCTTCTTCAGACAGCTAAATGTGTCTGGAATTAAATTATACGTTTTCATAATTTTGATATTGGCATTTTTACTCATATTACCTGGTACAGATAGTCTTTCTATTTCATTTAATTCCAACTCTTTCCTTGTTTAGACATATTTTTGAATCCATATTGAACTAGACTGGAAATCAATCAGCTGCATTTTAGTTTCTCCAATTTCTAACCAACCAAATTTGGCCAAGTTCAGTTTAACAAGCGAAGTCACATCAGGATACATAATAAACTTCAGTGTTTCCGATAATTCTTTGAACTGAGAAAACCTCGATGGCAACTCTGTGATTGAAGAATTAATTACCGAATTAAACTCTTCAGTGACTTTTGCTTGGTCTGGTTTTTCGTGTAAATCCAAATCTCTGGTGATTTTTGTCAAGTTTGGGAAAAACTTGCAGTTTAGCCTCGAAAGCACGAATGAGATCTATCATAACACAATAATTGTTTTATTTGCGCCTTGAAACTTCATGTTTAACTCATTGTTAAATATAAATTGTTTCGATTAGGTACCTAATTTCCTTAATTAATGCCGTGCCCAAATTATTTTGTCACGTGCCATCAGTGGCACGTGTGCCATTGGTTCGCCACCCCTGTTCTAGGGTATCAAAAATTCTAGAAAAGTAAGTTTACTCTTATTTCATGTAGCGTTAACATAAACCGAGTTATCGCAAAAAAATCAACGCGCTCCTTCTGCCAGATAGAGAAAATATCATCTAGAAAATTAAAGTAGACAATTTGAAGTTATAAGCTTTCCTGGACTTCCCAAATGCTCTAAAAAAAGAAATTACAAATGTTGGTTCACTTTAAAGCAAATTCTATTGTATTGTATACATATAGTGACTGGATTAAAAGAAGAACGAATAACACTACTACTATAAATAAACAAATAAAATGGGTAATAACATTTTTTCAATATGCAAAATATTATTGGATATTTGAAACTGTCATTAAATTACAGGATTTGTAGAACTTAAAATCGTAAAAAGTCAAAGAATTATTGAAAATTCTAAATGTGTTTGCGTCAATAGAATCCAAAACGCCTTACTTCATACTGCAACATTTCTTCAATATCAAAAATATTAACACATTAACAATTCAGTGAGATAAATTTAATGAAATTGTAAATAGTATACATGAAGTTATACCATTATAAAATAACTTACAAAACTGTTTCACAGTTAAACTCTTTATGAATGTGCCAAATATATAATTGCCCACTTGAAAAGTACAACATTAGAACTGTGAAGTCTACAGAATTTCGTAAAGTAAAAAGAAAAAAGTTTTGTAATATTATTCATATTATTTGTTTAATATTCTGTTGCAGATCCTAATATCATTAAACATAACTGATTCCCCATTCTAACATTTTTTTCAATATACCTACACGTTGGTCACCAAAAGAATAAAGAACAGATTTAGCAATATTAGTATTTACATATTATATATGTACATATTGTACATACATTCCATCTATTATTCAAAACCATGTCGCATCGTCTTGTGCCTTGTTTGTAGTCGCCATTACCTGAATCAGGCTGCGTTCTCTCTACACCTGGGCGGCATACCCCTAGGGGTACGCGTACCCCACTGTGAGAAACCCTGCTCTGGAGGATAAAGGTATTCGATTATAGGGTAGTATCGTGGGCAATTGAAAGTGAACGACCGATATTGTAAGTGCTGTCTAGTTCGTCTGGCGATGATAGGTAGTCTAGCATTTTCAACTGATTAAATACTGATTTAATCAAGTACGTACTTCATATGTGAAAACTCATTCACCCAATAAAATATTGCAAAAACCAGCAATATATCTTCATACTGTTTATTTTTAATGTATTGCTGACGATAGTACATGGACTCATAATTTTATGTGAACAGAAACAAGTGGTTGCATTCAAAACTAAATTTCAAGGAAAATTCTTACAACTAAAAAATGCTAGTAAAAATTTTACATTCGTGTATCATGAGGAAATGTGAATATATCAAAATGAATCGACGCTTAGTTGATCCGATTTGAAAAGTAACTCTGCAAAATTTGCAATGAAGATAACATATTATAATTGTGGGAAGCTATTTAGAGTATTTTGGAGTTGTACGGCTTATTACTGGACTCAAAGTCGATAATCCTTCTACATTATCCTGTAGGAAACGTCAAATGCAAAAATGCTTAACCATCACGCCGAAATCAATGCAAATTTAACAAAAAAAAAACAAATTAAGGTTGAAATTTAACTGAATCATTTAGATCTGACACCAGCAAACGCTACGCAACTAATGGTAGTTTGAATGAGCGTGATTATGAAGTTTTAGCTTAACCCCATTTCATTGTTCTATAAAGCTTAGCAAATAAATTTGCAACCGATGTCTACGAACAGAGTACGGAATTTATAGGTTGAATATCTCTCAAAATGCACTCCACACAGGTAGCAACATTTTTGTAATTGTTGCAAAAGAGAGGGAAATCATTCGACAAAAAATGTTCTTCTCACTATTATTTTTTATGGAGTCTAACACATAATCATACAATGATAGTGTTTCTGATTCCTGGTGTGAAATAATGTTGACTTTAAAACACAAAATTTTTCTATGGAAAAGGCAATAAAATAACGCCTCGACCGAGTCAGGATAAAACGACAGTTAGCGAGTACATTTAAATCGGGTAATCCAAAAAGCTCTATATTACGCACTTCTGCACGGATTTACCCCGGGAAATGACTTTTTAGAACAGAAAAATATCAGCGAAGTAGAAGGAAAAAGGAAATCCAAACGACAAAACTCATCGAAGACACGCGATTTTTAAGAAAAGCAAACTCCAAGTTCATACCGTAACCGAACAGAAATAGGCCGATCCATCATAAAAATAAAATTACTAAATTGGAACAATTTCTCGACTATAATTTCTAGGGGGCGAAAGGTAAAGGTAAAACGGTCACAAACACTCGCAATGGAAAAACAATAGCAAACTGGCAAATAAAGCATTTAAACCCAATAACTTTTTTTTAATTAATTGTAACTAGGTTTACCTAAAAGGATCGACCCCATGTGAGGTGGCATTACACGCAGAAAAATACAAGAAAACCAACCAAAGTAGTGCAGACGTCGTAGCAAGAAAAATAAGCAATCGTGTAGATCAACCAAAAACGAAAGATAATCCCAGGAGGCTCGAAAGCGGCGAAATTATTAAAAACCAGTGAACCCTTCAACACAACCCTTCAGTGTTGGATACCAAAATGCTTGGATTTTAATTAGCAAATCAGTGCTACTCAAATTAACCCGCTAATTGTGCGCGCCGGACAATTAATCTCACGACTAAAACCCTCCACAAAAGATTATTGCTCAACCCCACCTTCGTACACCAATGAGCATCAAGAATGCAACTATAAAGAAGAAAGTCCTTGAAATAGTGAAACACCTGGAGAAGAAGACGCTCAACATCGCCTAGCGGCCCGAGGAGTCCACCAGCCTGCCATCTCACCCACGAGTCCAACCAGAAGGAATACACTCCACCCGGAGTCGCACTATAAGAAAGCCACTCCACCCGAAGTCCATCTAGAAGAAAAAGACTTGGAAACCTGAGTTCACTAAGTCGCCTACTCCAGTTCGAGGAGCTAGTACGGCCGCCTTCTCCGCCTGATACACTCCACCCCAGAATTCTGACGACTCAGCACCGCCGCCTTCTACAATCCACCCGGGGAGCCCATCTCCTCCAGCAGACGGAATCGCCACCGGCGCCAGCTCTAACTGCCTACTACCGTCCCACTCCCGCTCCAAGGAAGATCGGAGGGTGCACGAACCTTTGTACCCCGCCGCGCCAAAGACGTGGCCCTTCTTATACATAACTCATCTAGTTCTTAGTTCATAATCTTTAGTTCTGTACATAAGTAGGTTTAACGTAATAAAGATAACCGTTCATCCAACCAACTGTTTAGCTGTTGGATACGCCTCTAGACTCTTCACTTCCACAATTCGCGTCACCGCTGAGTAAAGTTTGAGGACTTTTGTTAGCCTCATAAAATGAACGATAATCCTTATCAATAACGGATTTTAAAACGTATCGGACTTAATTCGTACTGTACTAAAATATCAACTTTTCACACGCCTTGCAACATTAAATTGCCTTAATGGTAGCGGAACCCAACCTCCATCACAATTTAATTTATGTGATACAGTGTCAAGTTTCGTGTACCTTCGTTCTCTCATATCTGTAGAGCAAGCATCTCACGTTTTTTCCAAGTCGTATAGAGCTATACATGCCAAGAATTGAGTAACCATGTCAATAGAATGGGGAAAGATCATATAACACACATATGTAAAAACAAAAGTGCCGGGACGACCACCCAAAAGATGGGCCATACGTGGGCTAGTTACCGCAGGCCAAGTAAAACGGGATTATCCCTAGCTGAAAAATGAAGAAGTATAGAGTTGTAATATTTTATACTTCAAAAGTAAGAAATGTATTTCACTTTATATGGAGCAGCTGTTGAATGTCGCATAGAATCTTTGATAATCTGAACATAATTTGAAGGGAAAACTAATTCTCTATTTTGTATGGCTTTCGATTGTTAAATGTACGCTGTCGCACTCAATTTGTGAATCAACGTTGAGTGTTTCTGTATAATTTCAGTCTCATGGGAATTACAACATTTAGGAAGACATTGGAAAGCAAAACATTTCTGTTCTGCGCGGAACATTCATCGCTATAAATTACCAGTATGGGTCTACGTTTCTCCTTTTCATATAGTTCGTTGCTTAAAAGGGAGGATGTAACCCAATTATTCTCCGTACAATTTTTTCCCTCGTGCTACACGTATCACACAACCTCATCGGTTGCATTGAAAACTGTAAAATGGTAGCAGGCTAGTTTTGCTTGAAGTAAATCATACCCGCATGTAACTGTGGGACAAGCTGTACAGCCTGAACATCAACTGTAAATGCAGAAATGTTTTTGGCAGTTGTATTCGCCTTGTCTCTATATATTTCTTCTCTGGTCCTGTTTTTATTTTAATAAGGCTGTTGTCGTGAACTGACCTATGATTGATCCCTACGGGGTTGGAAGATGTCGATGTTAATTTTTTCATTTCTGACATGAAAACAACTTTGTCAAACGCTTGTTGAACTTCTTTCTAAACCTCGTAAACTTCAGGGTGGAATATAAACAGTGGTTCAAGGTATAATTTTCTGGTGGAGGCGCTGCGGTAGTGAGCCAGGAGTTTTGGTAGTATTTTCAATAACTCGCTGATCTGTTGGCGTTTATTTTTATTTACCTGTTTAGTTTGTCTAGAAAACCATTCTTGATGTCAGGTATGTCAGCACCACTTCTCTTTACTCAGATATATGTGGATTATTCACCCAAACAAAGTGTTGCAAGAAATGATTTCCTGCAGGCTGGAAGTAACTTTTCCTCCACTTGCAAACGGTTAGAAAAGCCCGTTTGCCTTCTTGATTTTTTTAAGTAGTTTTTTGTTTTGTCTCTTTATTTACCACGTTTACAGCTTTCAGACTATTTACACTTTCTGGAATTACATCTAGTGCCCATTTGTCGACGCTTCCTTTCAACTAAGCTCTTTTTTCCTTCTGCTTCTTCGTTGATACTCGTATCCTTTTATTCTTATCAGTTGAGTTTCATTACTTACAATATCGTAAGATCACCAGATCCTTTTTTAACACGTTTTGTAGCAGGATAAGCTTGAATATTATATTTAAAAAATCTTATTAATGGTAACTAGTCAGATGACGCGTAGGGTACATCTGAATTTGCATCACAATCTGGCGGTTTATAACTGGACCATAAATGCTCAAAAGGTCCCTCTTGATCAGACTCTTCACAACAAGTAGAAGCTACTTCTGTCAATATAGCTTCTACAATCATTTGTTTTCTTGTTCTTAAATATTATAGATCGTTTCAAAAATTGTAATCTGTTAGATTTAGCTGCATTATCCCGCACCTTTTCCAATTTTATAATTTCTTGATTTTGTCCTTCTATACCTGGAACCGTAGTTCAAAATAAGTTTCTAAATTGTTGTCGTAGTAGTTTCATTTTCAGCTTTCTATTTTAAATTTGCCTGCCAAATTGTCCCATTATAATTATAAGGTTTTACTGCAGAGATAGATCTTCTTATATTATTTAAATTCTCTAATTATTCCAATTAGTAATTTGCTTTGGTTGAAAGGTCAGCTCTGTCACTAAAACAATGAACCACACGGTTTCTTCTTATAATAAACAACACCGAGCTGTTCATATGAAAACACTGCAGGATACTAGGTTTTTACGTCTGAATTGTTGGAATTGTAAGCTACGATGAATTTAAATTTTGCACAATGCTTGCAAATTGATACGATATTAAGATACGAGATTTCTTATCCCATGGTCTATGCATTTTTGTTGTTGTTAAACCTCGCATTCAAAGTCGACGCATTTTGAAATACGAAATTTTGACGTCTGGGTAATGATATGTAAACAATTTATCAGAAAATTTTATTCTTGATATAAGTCCTTGCAATTTCTCAAACTTAAAGTTTAAATATTTCGTTTCGAGTTCGGGGGAGGTTCGAAAATAAAGTACCCTTATATTTAAAAAAGTTGCTTAGAATTAAAAGAAGGTGTCAACTACGTGTGAAGTACTGTCGAACTTCAATTTCGCTCACATTCTTCTTGTTCGTTTTCGACAGCTCATTCCATCCATTGTCGGATGTCAGCCTCTCTTAGGTTTTCCCATTTTTCTCTCTTGTGTGTTTTCCCCTCCAGTCATACTCTTGGCTGGTCTGCACTCTCCTGTACTTCTTTCGTTTTCTTGAAGGCTTCGTTCCATATCCCTTCGTGTCTATTTATTATCGTTTATTCTTTCTATAAGCCCCGCTAAATTCCACTTTATTGGACACAGACGTCCTATTATTCAGCTACTTTAGATCTTATTTTTCTTGTTAACATAGAATTAGACCGCGTAGGCTTTGTAAAAAAACACCCAGAATTCTCTGGCTTAATGTGCCTTGCACCTTGTAAACTCGAGAAAAGATCCAACAATGGCGACGCTCTTTGGCGGCTCGTGTTGTTTCAGTACCTTCAGAACAAGGCTACTTAGGCAGATTTGGGCTTGTTGTTGTTTGTGCACCCATCTTGACTAACGTTTCGCAAGACGTTGCAGCTTGCATCATCAGAGTGAAAGTCGCACTAAAAACTGAAGATCGCTGTAGAACTATTTATAGTCCTTTGTGCCAGCCGCTGGCTGATTGGTCGTTCAAGTGCAGCGTGAACCGTGGGGCGTGACCGCATGACGCATAATGGTTGTAATGCTTTAGATTTTGTATCACAGGACCACGTTTTACTAAGCTAAAAATCATATTTCCTGTTCATATTATTTAGATGTTTTGCTATTTCTATGACTTCACGTATTTCTCGTGGAAAGTAGTGAGGTATTCTGGCAAGTACTCTGCCGTACTCAAATTGTGATGCGTTTAAGTTTGCAATCGCCTTTATGTTCTTGAAGTCTTAGATCAATGGAACGACCAGTCTGTCCAATATAACTCGAGCCACAAGAACAAGAAATGTGATATACGTCAGCGGTTTTTAAACTTGGAATTTTGTCTTTTGCTGATTTGAAGCTGTTACCCCCAAAGTTTCGTTGGTCGTGAACACAGTTTTGATGTTCCATGGTTTCAGGACACGCCCGAGCTTATTAGCCGAGCCTCTAACGTAAGGTAGAAATGCTAAGCATTCCAGTGGTAGGGATGTTTCTTTCACCTTTTGTGTCATAGTCTTGTCTTGTGTATCAGTTACTTTCTAAAGAGCCAAATAGATGTTCCTTTTCTCTCTCTAGATCTTCTGCTTCTAAGATAGAAATGGCTCTGGTAGCCGAGTCTGGAGAACTATTGCTTTTTGCATTTCATGATAGTGTGAGTTAACATTTAGATATATGTCCGTGTGTGGTTACTTTCGATAGACTGCATATCCTAAACTACTATCTGATTTTATCAGAACGTATAGAAACGGAATACTAACATTTTTCTCTACTTCTATTGTGAATTGTATGTTGGGATGTAGAGAATTCAAGTGTTTTAGAAACAGATTCAATGTCTGGAGTCCGAGTGACCATATATATATATTGCTATGATATAAAAAATGATAAAAATAATACATTCTTTAAAAAGGTTGAATCAATTTTAGAACTGGCCAAGATTGGTATAATAATTTTAAAATATGCAAGTCGTTTGAATTGTCAAAAATCAATTATTGTTCATATGAGATGCACTGCAGAATGTTATAAAGTATTGGAATATAACTCAATTTTATAAATGCAATGGTTATTTAAGTTTCTGGAAAGTGTATAAATAGTTATAACCTAAAAAATGATTTATGTCAACACATTTAACTAATTTGATTTATTTAAATAATTAATAAGATTTTTCAAAGAGAGTGCTGAGATAAGTAAAAAGGGGTTGTTTATGTTTGAGATAGAAAGAGGGCGGATATAATAAAAATGAGGAAGATACGTCAGATTAAATAATTATCCAGAATTAATTGCATAATAGATAAACTCTGGGTATAACATAATTTAAAAGGTGTCAAAAGTGTTTATCAGTGCGTGATAACATTGTGGAGAAAATATCAATCAACTAGAAGAACATTGTTACAACAGTAGCAAAATCCGGAACAGTAAAAGGGATATTTCAAGGCTGAAGGATGCAGACGAGACACCACTATTGATAAAACAGATCAAAGGGATACTTCAAGGTTGAAGGATACAGACAACACACAACTATTGATAAAGCAGAGTGAGTTGAAAATTGAAATTATATTATCAGTACTGAGCGACGAACAATATTAACTAAAGAGGAAATTTAAAAAGGCCAATAGAAAGAGATTTTAAAAGCATGCAAGTTAGATAAGATTCATTTAATAATAGATTTGTAAACTTGAAGTTTAGAAATGATAATTAATTTTGGAATTGTAAATAAAATAAATTTGTTTTAAATTGTTTAAACGTCCGTAAATTAATTAAACATGAACAATCACTTACAAATTGGAATAATGGATAACTAAGTTAAACACGATGTCATTCAAAGGTTGAAATTGAACTATTGACATAATACAAACAATATTTTTCAAAATAATTCAATTCGTTAACATACTTTAAAATAGATTGCAGTGCATAATTAAATATTAAGCAACAGTAAAAGATATCTACAACAAGGTAAGTTTTATATTGATTGAACATTTTTAATAAGTAAATAATAAAGTCACAACACCTTCGTACGTAGCAATATATATACATATCTCAACCAGCAGGTCGGTTTTAATTGCGCTTTTTCGACAGCCTTGGTTTCAAATGCCTCCAAGTAAATATTAGCCACAACAGGTGATAGCGGTAGACCTATAGCTGCTCCTTCGAGTTGTTCGTATAGTTTATTGTTTCCATTGAAGTATCCTCGTTCTCAAGGTACTCAAACAACACGAGCCACCAAAGAGCATGACCATATCGTGGATCTTTCCTCGAGTTGACAAGACGCCAAGCACATTAAACCAGAAAATGCTGGATGTTTATCCAAAAAGATCACGCGGTCTAATCTGAAATTCTATGTCAACAAGAATAATTCGAGTAACCGCGAAAGCCTCAAACAGAATACTTTAGATTTTCTTCGTTTTTCGGTGTTAAGACATTTGGTCGCGTAATGTTCAGTATTCTTCTCTCCATTTCTCCTTATGTAACCTGCAGCTTATATATAATGATTTTATGATATTTGGTATACCAACTTTAAATACTCTCTGTAACCTTTGCTCACCTAGTAATCAGAAAATTACATTAATCGATATTAGTGCAAAAACCTCATTTTCTGAGTGCAACGTAAAAAACAGATATTTTAAAAATGTAATAATCAACAGTCTGAACTTCAACAACAATTCAAAACAATTATAATATTAGTTGAAATATTATAAAAAATCTTTAGAAAAGGTTGGGGGGCACATAGAGCCAATTTGTTGAAGTTTCCTTATTTATTACTATTATGTATATTTGATGTTTTTGATTTCTAAATACCTCAACTACAAATTATAATAGTTTTGAATTGCTGCTGATGTTCAGATCGTTTATTATTACATTTTTATGAAGATGTTTCTGTTTATTTTTATGTTGGGCACCAAAAATTAGGTTTTTAGCACGAATCTCGATCAACATCATTTTCTGGTTACTGGTGAACGAAAGTGAAGTTCGACAGTACATTCTTACAGCAGCGGTTAATACGTTAACTTTGGAGTATCTTGTTTTCTGTAATACGCAGAGTTCTAATAAAAAATAGGGAAAACTAGTAAACAGTTTTTTGGGAGAAACAAGGTAGTACCTTCCTTCAATTATAAGCAACTTGTGCAAATATTATTATTGTGTATTTAAAAAAATAAAGGGACTGTATTCTTAAAGCATTTTTGTAGTTTCGCACCTCTCCTGTATACGAAAGGAGATATTTAAATATTTGCAAGTGTATTTCAATGTTGAGAAAACGCAGAAACGTTTATCAAGAACTAGCTGATCGGCAAACGTTGTTTTGGAGATGACATCATGGGGAAAAAACCTTCAAACCATTAAGCACAGAATCATAAAAATATGACTGCAAATAAACAGTTGTACAGTGTATAGAAAAACACACTTTCGATATTTTCCAGTTTTCCGGCTTTCCCTTTGGATTTTTCTGATTTTTTTTGCTAAACCACCTCGGGAGTAAGACAAACACAAAAAGGTCATCCAAATCGGTCAAGTCGTTCTCGAGTGTTTGCGTTACTAACACACTAACACACGGCTATTAATTTGTATATACATATATAGATAACATTTTATGACCTGAATTAATAGTTGATACAAGTAAACTGAATGCAGTGTAGATATTTGCCTGTCACAGTGACACATGTTTTCATAAACAAAATGCAATCCAACATTCACCTACAAGCTTAAGTTAAGAAAGACATGACTAGATTTTCTATCTTTCTTTCCAATGCCTACCCTCAATGATTTTTTTTAACACACGATATTTCCAAATTTATTCTGGTCACTGTAGATGTTTTTTAAATATTTGAAGCAAAAAATTGAGACTTCAAATTTTAAAATTAGTTTTTCTCAGAAGTTGTGTTTTATGACATTTTTTTTCTTTCCTATTCTGGATCTGTTTCTACATAAATATAACTTTTTAAGAGATATTGTAGTTAATTTTGAGGTTATGAATACTGGCTAAGCCGATGTTGCCAGTGTTAAAATACATAATTGCTTGAGAATACTATAAACATCATTCATGTAACAAAACATCATCTAATTAATGTGACAGCCGTATAAACAATTAGTAAATTAAAAACTAACACACCGACCCTAAAAAACAAATAAGGGCCAACCTCTCACCAAAGTAATTGTTAATAACTTATACATTGTAGGTACTAATTGTGTAGGTACATAGAATTACTATAAATGATCAACAGGCCGAACGATTTACCCAATTGAAACCTATTTGCTAGAAACGTTGAAGCGTATTCGAATACGCCGGCAAATAAACGCCTACCAGAGTACGAGTACTCCTTATTAAAGCGCCAAGCAAAGGCGTAACTGCAGCGGCCCCGAGGCTCGTAGTAGTACGCCAAGTACCGCGTTGGAAGCGGCGTCGTGGCATTTGACAGTAGGAAACCGTCAACCCACCATGCGGCAGACCTGGAACAACACTCAACCTTGAGTCTATGAATTTATAAATATCTAGCCAGTACCGCCTAGACCGCCGACGTAAATAGAAATAAAACTCCACGTGGTCATTCGCGGCCGCGACATGGTCCAGGAAGCGGCCTAGCGATCGATCCGTTCAAATTCGAAAATTGGCGGCGACATGCCGCAGCAGTTTCGGAGTTATCGGTGTGCGGACGGCCTTATCACGAATAGTCAACAGTTGGCTCTTCGGTTATGCAAGCACCAGCCGAGAGGTCATGTAGATTAGTGATAACACTTAACTTCGCAGACGAGCAAATATCTTACGCGATTGAATCACTTAATTCAATTCCGTCCGCGGCACTGGCGTGCAACTCGAGTTTTGTCCAGTGCGGTGCGTGTTTGCGGGTTCTGCGGCTCAAAACAACCTGAATGAAATGTAAGTATACACTGTATACACTAGTGCTAATTTACGCTGCCAGCGCTGCACTCTCCTATCCCTACTACGTTTGCGACTAGAATAATAGGTAATTAAACTGGTCGTTTGTTTGCTTGACCGTAATGAAGACTGACAACTGCCGCGCGCCCACCGTTGTTGATTAAAAGGGGAAATGGAATTCTTCAGTCTTTACATTTTACACATTTCCTAGTCTGTTGAAATGTTGAAATAGATTTGTTGCACAAAGAACTTGGTATCAATAAAAAATCTACTCACAATTTTCAAATTCATACAACCTATACAGGGTGTAGTGAGTACGAATACAAAAATTTTATGAGATGGTTCCTTGCCAAAAATTGAGGGGGATTGTCGAAGGACCATTTGATTATGTAGAAAATGTACTGGAAAGCCTGATTTGTTTAAAAACTGTTTTGACCTTTATATTTTTCTCTTGAAAGTCATAGTTTTGGTGTAAAAAAGCTAAAAACTTTTAAATATACTAGGCTTTCGATTACATATTGTAATGGTTATGTACTTAAGCATTATATAGTAGATGACTTTATTTAATCTTATACAAAAACTGAGACATAAATACGTAATAATTAGTAGGAGATAAAAACTATGGTTTTAGTTTAGTGGAACCAAAGAATATAGATCTATATTCTTTGGTGGAACTTAACATTCACTCAGGGCCGAGTTAACTTCATCTGTCAGATAAATAAAAGAACATCTATTACTTGTGAGGTAATTTCCTGGTTTGTGAGCATTTATCATACTTTAGTAAGTTTTTACTAGCGGGAAAATATTTGATTTTTTTGGAATAATTCAGGATGTACATAACTTTTTTCTGCTTCCCCATACGGATGGAATATCTTGAAAAGCCACATTTCAAATTTAACTCTCAAAGATCTTAGCGACACAAGATGGAAGGTAGAATAGAAGCTATAAGGCCATTACGCCTCAACCTGAAAAACATCATTGATAGTTTAACAGAATTAATGAATGATCCTACCTGAGACTTGAACACAAAATATATGGCCCATTCGATGGCAGAAAATATATCTACTTTCAAATTTATTTGTTCCATAATTATTTGGCATAATTTACTTTCAAAGGTAAATATTGTTAATAAAATGCTTCAAAACCCAGAATTAAACTTAGCCGAATGTGTCTACGCTTTAAAAAATCTCCAAAATAGCACTAGTCAAAAGAAAAACGATAAACGTTTCAATATATTTATTGGTGATGCCATTAAAGAAGCTGAGAAAATTCAAATAGAGCCAGAATTTCCTACAATTCCCACAGTAAAAAAAACACGTCAATTTTTATATGAAAGTAAAGATAATTCGATTGCAGATCCTAAACAATGTCTCAAAATAAATTTCTATTTTACGATTTTAGATCACATGAATAATTCTCTTGAGGAAAGGTTTGAATTAGCAAAAGAGTGTGAATCTCTGTTTAACTTTTTATACAGTTTTAAAGAACTGAATAATGACTCCCTAATGAAATCATGTATGGATCTGGACATAGAGCTTTAGTTAAATGAAAATGTTTAAATAAACAAGGATTTAAATGGCATCCAACTATACCGTGTGTCCTAAAAGTCTGGAATAAATTCAGTATTTCCTAACATGTACGTTTCCGGCTAAAATCCTTCGGACCCGTTGATTTTATTTTTATTTGAGCATTTTTTGAAATAAAATGCATACATACAGGGTGTATGAGGTATGGCGTTATCGATGTTTTTTTAAATGGAAATCCCCTTTTTTTATTACGGAATCTGAAAGAACGTATCTTTTTACTTACGCTAAGGTAATTGTTGGGTATAGGTCACATTACCAAAAATTAAGAAAAAAATTAAATTTGCAAAATACTAAGTTTGATTTTAAGAAGTGTGATTTTACACTTTTATCAATGACAGCAATCAACAAAAAACGTCGGTCGTCTTAGTTACCGTCAGGCAGACAACGGTGCACAATTTGTACATTTAATTTAGTTGTTTTAGAAATTACTAAACTTGGTATTTGGCAATTCTTAAATTTTTTCTTAATTTTTGATCATCTGATCTATACTCAAAAATCAGCTTAACGTAAGTAAAAAGATGCGTTCTTTCAGATTCCGTATAAATAAAGGGGGCTTCCATTTTAAAAAAAAACATCGATAACGCCATACCTCATACACGGGACACCCTGTATGTATGCATTTTATTTCAAAAAAGTCTGAGGATTTTAGCCAAAAACGTACATGTTAGGAAATACTGAATTTATTCCAGACTTTTGGGACACACGGTATAATGAAATATTGTCGTACCGGGAAATTTTTCCTGATGTTTTGAGTAATCCCCTTGAGATTTTACGAAAAAATTTAGATATGGATATCATGTATTGTTTCCCAAATTTTACCATTGCCTTGAGGATGTTTTTGACACTGCTACTTTCCGTAGCGACTGGTGGGAGGAGTTTCTCAAAACTCAAAATAATTAAAAATTATCTACGATCTACCATGGCTCATTCAAGACTAAGTAGTCTTGCACTTATTTCTACTGAGCATGAAATATCAGAGAAAATAGATTTTCCAAAAACGATAGATAAATTTGCATCTCTAAAAGCCAGAAAAGTAGTATTGACGTAATTTTTTGGTCTCTCTTGTTTTGTTCTACCGAGTTATTTTAGATTAATTTAGAATATAAGATGAATCTACTATCTATTTTTTTAATATTGTTCAAATTTAAATAATATTTTTGTACTCGTTTGAAATCTTTTGTAATCTAAATAATTATTATAATAAAACACTAACATAAAAGAAGATTATTCATTTATTTCGAGGTTTATTCTATCATGGAACGGCTCTGCATTCACTTTATTTAATGTTCATCTTCATAATGATGGTTAAGAATAAAGACTAACAATAAAAGCAATGTAAGTAGTTAAATATAAAAAGTAATTGGTGTGAAATATAATAATAAGACATTTAGTAATAAGTCATATTTTAAATTGGGTAAGTAGGTGATGAAAAGAATAATTTTTATATTTCCATGAAGTATAACTTATAAAAATCAGTGAAATGTAACATTATTGAATATTTAATCCAATTATTTTAAATATGAGTATAACTTAAAAATCTGTAAAGGGCTTTACTCAGAACTTTCCTCGTACGCAGACGTTGTGACAGTAAACAATTTTAAAAATGAATGGAAAATAGGGGTAAAAATATTTTCACGTTCGTAATAATATTGAAACAATAGAAGAAAGCACTTAGCAATGCGACCTACATTAATTTTCTAAAAAAAAAACATTACCGGTGGTGGTATTCGAACTACAGCGTCTGCGAACACGAATTTAGATCCGGCGTCTCATCCACGGACCCATCGAGGAGCTTTCCTGATTTTGATATGCCCGGATGTATTTAACAGAATGGACTTATTGTTGAAATCTTTTGACTCTTTTGCGACATTACCCTGTATCTGTTGGGTCCCGTCGTCAAGTGTAAGCTTGACCTATTTGCAAATTATTACTCAAGTGAACGCAAAACTAAAAATTTTAATTTTTAAGGTGCTCACCCTATGTATATTTGTCTGATATTTTTTCCGTTTCATAACAGGTCCACATATAATCTGCATGCAAAATATCGTCTTCTCCCAACAATTTATTTAGTTATACCGCCAACCGATAGACAAACGGACAGACGGAATTAAGAAAACTGGTTTTCATCTAGGAATTCTGAAACTCGAAGATCTGAAAAAATCTTGAAAAGTGATTTTTTCGCGATTACAATACTTCCGTCTTTTAAACGAGGGAAACGAATCGGAAAGATTTTTTAAAAAAATATACAATGTTTTGCTTAACAGATCTTTGGACCAAAGATTAATTCTATCATTATTGTTTGTTATCAAATTTATTTATCTAAGCATGCATACATTTTTATTTTTATTACCTTTCTCGTCTAAAAGACGAAGGAAGTATTGTAGTCGCGAAAAAATCACCTACTGGTATCTCTTCATATCTTCGCGGTTCAGGATCCCTAGATGACAAAAACAGTTTTTTATCAATTCCATGTATCTGTCTGTTTGTCTGTCCGTCTGTCTGTTGGCGTTATAACTCAAACACTATTTGTTGGAAGACGATATTTTGAATACACATTATATATCTACCTGACTTGGAACCGACAAATATATACAGAATGAGCACCTTAAAAAATATGTTTTGTTTATTTTTGCTTCAACTGAGAAATAAATAAAAGTAATAACTCTTACATAGCGCAGGCTTTACCCTTGCCAAAAATGGGACCCAACAGATACAGGATAGATGTTGTACGAGACACAACTGGAAAACGAATAAGTGCGTTATGTGAAATGTAGCTGCATCGCAGGAATTCGAACGATCCCGCCCGCTTAACCAGTGGGATACCGCCGAACAATAAAATCGAATGCGCAGGCTCGTTTGTAGGTGCTGAAGTTCGAATCCCATCACCGGTAACATTTTTAATGTGAAAATTGTTGTAATTTGCATTATTAAGTGTTTCATTCTATTGTTTTAGTATTACTAGAAACGTAAAGACATTTTTACGCCTGGTTTCCTTCGATTTTTAAAATTATTTAGTGTCACAACGTCCACTTGCAAGGGAAATTGTGAGTAAAACCCTTTAAATTTTTTTTAAATATGTCATATTGACTTAATCCAATATGTTGACAGCTATGTCCTACTGTCATGTCAATGATATACCCGGTATGTTAATTATATTTGTTTATCCAAATTCGATAACTAGCTCAGTCAATAATTCGTATAAGCATGATTATCTTTGTTTCAGGTTGGAACGTGCAATATTAAACATTTTCAATTGATTATTATATTTTATCTTGAACACTAAATGAAGTACCTAAGTATGTGGATGGTTTTTAAACTAAACTTCAACAGTTTTTGATGAATATTTTCATTTAATTGTTTTAGGTTATTGTTATTAGGCATAGTTTACCTTACCAATATCAACTAACAAACCTCCACATATCCTCAGCAATGCTTATAAGCACTTCTGCAGATCTTTCCGACATCCCTCTATCTATTTCCAACCCAATACTCAACTACTTCCAACAGAACACCTTCAATCTCAACACACCAATCTCGGCTACTTGGCATTTATCACTTCTGGCATATAGAAGTAAATGAAACCCATCTACATTTTCAAATTATACTTTTATTAAAAATAATTTAATCTTCTTGGATTTAATACTCAACAAATTTATTACATATTGATTTCTATAAATTTTCCTTCAAGTTAAAATAAATATCATGATTTGAATGAAAAAAGAAACTCTTTGTATATTCAACATCATAAAAATTAAGATGTCTAAATAGTTACCAAAGAACTAAAGTAGAAACAAATTTTGTTTATGTTTTAAATACTGCTATTCAATATTTTTTTAAATTGTTTACTTTTAATAAAGAGACTTTCGTTTGACTATCGAACTTATCCCTGAAGAAGTGCAAACTAAATTAGATTTAAATTTAGATGACATTCTTGTCTAAACACAATAATAAACATATGTGTATCTCAGCCTACATTTACAGCTACATTAGGTAACGATAAGTGGTGTCAACTGATTACGTTGAATAAATATTTTCAATTCTGAACATTACGTGGTCACATGTTAGAAATCAATGCTCCACAAACTTTATTAAGTCAAGTGCAATCTAACGATAAATATAAATAAATGTTAACTAATGTATTTATAAATTGAGTTATTATGTATTTTTCCAAGCTTTGCTCCACTAAATATCTCCTATTGATATAGTATGGTATTAGTAAGAATCTATTCATTTTCAAGTCTCATATTTTTTAGTGTGTTCATGTATGTATTGTTAAAAATTTTGTAATTCGAAAGTAACAAAGTCGAATCAAATACGTACATAGTAACTGAATTAATGGAATATGTAATCAAATAAAAACTACTTGGTGGTTAATTGAACAAAATTTTAAATGCTGGATTGGTATAATCATGTGTGGAATGTCGTGCAATCATCTGCTGCGAAGTGTTTAAACTATCAATAAGTTGTAATGCATCATCACAATAATTTTTCAAATCAGAATCTTCAAAAGTAACATAATAATCTACAATCGGTAGAACAATATTTGGGATATGCTTGAACCGAAATCTTCATTAACAGTATTCTTCTGACAATAATTTGCATCTATAAGTCTCCGGAAACTGTAACTCATATATTTAAAGACAGTTTGGAGCAGCTTACTGAAACTGTGAATGTAATCAATGATGTTTATATTGTTTACCACGTAGACTTTAATATAAATTTTGAGCTTGAAAGTAAGGAATGTGAACTTACGTAAATTTACTTGCATCGTATGGCTGATGCTCATATCATGGTACAGAAAAATGTTATTCCTTGTAGTTTTACGAATCATTTTTGGCAGTGTCTCAGTTCGTTTTGCTGAAAAAATCTTAGATTCGATTCTTAATAAACGAAATTATAAAAATGAAATCAACCTAGCAACTTTTAAATAATCTGCTTGCTGATGAACAGTGGGCCGAGATGTATTCTGCGAGGGATGCTGATGCCAAATTTACCAAAGTTGTACCGCAAAGATCTAACTTTAGATCCAGAAAACTTTGTATCACAAAAGATGTAATTCTTGAGGGCGAGTTTCTTCGCTACATTTAGAAGGACTGCAAATACAATAGTAATGCTCAGTTAAATATTAATGATGTACTCCGTATTCAAGATATTGCTGCTGATGTTGTTGTTGACGTGCTTACGGTACTCATTAACGAATCGTTTAATGACGTTGTTTTGCCTTCCTACCGCAAGACTGCCATCGTCAAACCTAGATATATTTAAAAAAATTGAGAACTACATTGCAATCTCGCTTTTATCTGCCTTCTCCAAAATCTATAAAAAGCATTCCATACAAGACTGCTTAAGTATGTTAACGACAACGTTTTATCTGATCGCCAATACCGCTTCCGTTCTCACCTATCAACAGAACTTACACTGTTATCGACAAATAATTATGTAACATAAAATCTAGATGGAAATAAAAAGCTTGTTGGCATTTATTTCGATTTTAGGCGTGTATTTGACATGGTGTCGTACACCATTCTATTGGAAAAACTACATATGTACGGTATCACTGGAATGGCATTTACATGGATAGCTTCGTATTTATTATAGCGCACTCAAAAAGTTGTATTAAAGAACGACTAAAATGAAGAGCACCATTCAAATCTAGTTTAAAGCAAAACAGGAATACCCCAAGGCAGTTTTCTTGGCCCCCTGTTCTTCATTTTATTTTTAAATAATTTAGAATCTTTAGGTACGGTATTAGTAGTTACCATGTTTGTCGATGATACTTCAATTATCCTGTCGGCAGATAGTATACAGAATCTGACTACTTCAGTTACTACGTGTGTTGCCAAAATGTAGGACTACCGCGACGGACTGGCCTTATTCTGAATTTAGATAAAACTGAAGTGATGTGTTTCTCAGCTAAAGAATTATAAAATAATTAGCAGTCCAGTGAGACAAATGTCTCATTTAATAAAACAAAAAAGACCGTTTTGCAAATAGAACGCGTATCCACCACACGTACGTATATGACGTCATTGTTGGTAGCAAACTACCAGTCGCATTCGCCTTGATAAAATTTGCCTAGAATCTACCTTAAAAAGTTAGGATTAGGATAATTAAGTAAATAATTAGTGTTAGAGACTGAAATTCGGTTCCTGACGTGACATGACCATTCCAAACATATAACTTTCATAACTTTTTTCTCTATCTCTTACGGTTTGGCTGCTGAAACAGCGTCCCGGACGGACGAACAGACAAGTCTATTAGATAAAGGATCGTCTAAATAAAACTGAATGGCAAAAGCTTAAAAAATAACCAAACTATTCACTTCCTGGGGCTACAATTAGACTATAACATGATTATGGAATAGTCAATTCAATCTGTTTAAAAAAAGTTTGTTATTATTATTAGGCATTACTTTCTATTCTGTTGAAAAATTTCTCCAGCATAGCTTAGCTCAACTATGTTATTTACCACTCGTTTTGTATTTAACCTGTTCCGACACATTGTACTAGTGTCTAATGGGAATCAAAATATTATTATTAGTATTACTATTACCGGCTGCATTTCGTCTTTTGGTTCACTTTTGTTATCTTCCTCACTGTAATTTTTTGAGTACCAAGAGCGTCATTTTCCGTATCTACATCTTTGCCCATTGTTATAAAGTTTTCAAGATTTTGGTGACCTGTTGCTCTTTTTGATACCTTTCAGTAACTGTGAGTGCTGTCAATGATTTGAAC
This sequence comes from Agriotes lineatus, assembly GCA_940337035.1. Lineage (NCBI taxonomy): Eukaryota > Metazoa > Arthropoda > Insecta > Coleoptera > Elateridae > Agriotes > Agriotes lineatus. The sequence continues at coordinate 56,782,994 of OW679196.1, forward strand.
TACAGTTACTCTTCTTCTATCCAGCCTTGTCGAAAGCACCCTTTGTGCAACATACCCATAATTTTTGAAAGCGCTGATGCAGATCTCACAACCACAGCTTCATAACAGAATATGAATTTATGTATAATATGTACTTGTGGGATGCGTCATTATCCAAACACAAATAGCTATTTTATAAATACCTATTCTTCTGTCTAAAATCATATAATCACAATTTCTCGTGTTATCCGGGCCTTTTCGTTTCATTTCACATTTTTGAATGCTCGAGGACGACCCGCTTTACCAATATCCAAAAATTGTAAGTACTTATCTATATCCTTTCCACCTGTACATTTTTCAAATATTATCGTACCTTTTACAACACCTTTGAAGCTCTGAATTAATTATAATTCAGTTGCTTCACTATTTTTTTAGCTTTTACCTTTATTAACAGTTCTGATGCAGAAACAATTTGACTTTTAGCTCTCAAAAACCATTAGAAAACCTTCAGTTTATAAAAAAAAAAAGATTTTCCTTATTAATATTGATTCCAGATTGCTTTGTAGATAGGACATCTCTATTTTTCGCTATTATTGCAGCTTGCAATTGTCCTATAGAAGAAGATTGGAATAAAATCAAGAATACAATAATAGAGACGGCAAATAACACAATTGCACTTAACACAAAAATGTAAAAAAACTACTGGTTTGATATAGGACGCGAAAACTGTATAAAATAAAAAATAATGCTAGGAAGAAATGGCTCGATACAGAGGAAGAACAAGACAAGTTAGACTATCAGCGAAAAAGAAAATAAGCGAACAAAATGTGCATAAAGAAGAAAAAAATATGGATAGATAAAATACTGGAGGAAGCAGAAAAGGAAAACGGAAAGAATCGTCTAACGACATTGTATCAATACGTAAGAAAACGAAATAGAAAAAACAACGGAACACTGGACGAAATTGAAGAAAAAGAATGGAAGAACTATTTTAATATTTTATATAAAGAGAATAATCATATAACAATGGAAGTAGAAAACACACCGAAAGAACAACCAGGAACCCTAGAAAGAGTACCAGAATTACAAGAAGTAAAAGAACATACAATAAAGATGGAAAATAGAAAAACAGCGGGAAGCTACAACATGAAACATGGCGGAGAGGAACTGCAGCAAAGAATTAATAAATTAATTTGAAATATTTGGACAAAAGAATAGTTGTATTGAAAGCGAAAACACACCCAGATCTATAAAGACAAGAAATAATATTACAATAAATATCCTCTTTGACAGAATATACTTTGCATTGAGAATTATAGAAACCGGTTTGGTGTTAACAGAGAGCTTTCGCTGTATATGGTTTATTAGTCATAAGAAAATAAATAATATGAAAATGATTACATCTCAAGTGCTGTCATGATCCATATCTCGTATTCTATGTACAATTTTATTTTTAGTACAGCCTGAGAAGCTAGTTTTCGATTGTTTCCAATAATTTTTTTGCTATCAAAAATAATTTTGGAAGATTAAAACCGTTGAAGCAAATTATGAATATGAACTCAAATGTTTTAAAAATATTTAAATTAACTGGGTTTTTTATGCGTCAAAGGCGGCCATGCCGTCATAAAATGAAGCTAAAGGTGACGTGATAACCTACAATCTGCGAGTGTAAAAGTTTGTTCCTAACATTAATGGGATGCTTTTATCAACAGTTGTTACTGACAGAATTATCAATAATAATTTAAATAAAATAGCTGCTTTTGCACCTTCATAGATTTTCTGTCAATCAAGTACAATTTCCTTCCTTGTTATCTCTGGAAAATGGTTTCTTCAGCTCATTATTATTTCAGTATCTGCTGTTCGTAAAATTTTTCCTTGTATTTCTTTTAAATTTGAAGCCGTATTTCTCAAAATTTAATTAATCATTTTGATTTTTGAACTAACTGATATTATCTTTAACGTTTTTGTCACGTTTATTTAGAAATATTTCCCGCTAATCAATTTTTATTGTAGCTGCTAAAACTTTTAAATTTTTTCTTTGTGCTGTAAAATACTCTCTCGAGACTTAATTTCTAGTAATTTTTTTTTCTAAAACAATTTTTCATATTTAATATTAAGCAAAAACACTATAATATCTAATTCTCAATCGTAGTACCGGAAGTAGTACCTCGTCAGTGAAAGTTATGCGAGATGTATTATTCAATAGAACTAATTTGCATAGTTTATCACAGAATAGAGGCCCATTAATCACAAGGCAACCTTATGTTCTTAAGCTGAACTGCGTTTTTTTGGAATAATATTTTCCAATAAATACCACACATTAAGCAACAACTTTTATGTAAGGGAAATCCCAACAGATAAATTAGAAAATATTTTACAAGCAAAATTAAATTAAAATGATGATTTGAGAACATGAGCATATTGACAAAGTTGATGAGAAAATGCTAATGTTCTGGGATTTTCACTCAATTATACAAATCGATGGCGGCTTATCCGAACATAAAGACATGCATGACAATTGAATTTATACAGCAGGCACTTTGATGTGATGTACTGTCAAGTACCTGTCACATGTTTACAGTACTTCTATTTTTGATAGAACCACTAGATTGTGTAACAATGGATGTCCACAAGGTGAACGTAAAAGTGCAAAAATGATTAAATAGCTTTAGAATTGAAGTTCAGTACATCCAACACATACAATGTTTCCTCCTTTCAGTAAGCTGTTATATGTTTCTATTAGGTTGCATGCATGAATACTGACGATGATGTAGTTAGCTGATACATCGTAAGAACTATTAAGATTTGTTGAGGATCAAAAGACATATCACAAGTGGGGTTATAGTGCGACTTAGTTTGTTAGTTATGGACAAGGTTTAGACATGTGGAGGGATCTTTTACATGCTACACATCGTAGTAACACGGGATCCACGGCTTTACATCACTTCCGAATGATGGCATTATGTAGAGGTATTCATCAGCACTTTTTATTTTTAAAAACTTTACCAGGACCGGTAATCGACCTCGCGACCCTTAGATCGATAGTCATAATATTTAACCACTGAGCTACCGGTGCGACATAAAAATGTACGAAACATGATAAAGTGAGAACAGACACAATAGCACTTAAGTTTAATGTAGTTGAATTACACCAGTTGTTTTGGTTTTACACTATAAATACCTGTCTATGAAAAACTTAATTTTATGTATTTCCGATAGTAAAAAAGTCTTTTTGTTCATTCACTACACTGTTATAAGATTAATGGGGCTTAAGCTGCACACAATTGTAGCTGAACATCCGGAAAAAAATATTCTTGTAGTAGCTCTGCGGTTTCGTGCAATTTTAGTTGAGTTGCATCGTTTAAAGTCACCCGAACACCTAAAAATTGCAATGCTATTAAAATAATTACAAGAAAAGTTTATCATTGTAAAAACTATTTACCGGTGTTGTTGCTGAGTGTGGTAGCAATGATCATATAAAATCAGGTTTGAAGTAATTTATCCAGACAGATTTCGGTTATGTTCCAACGACAACTTAAAAATAAATAAAGTTCAATTACGTCGAATAAGTAAAACTTGTGCAGTGAGCATTACCATTCTCCATGGAACTGGAGCCAAGCAGCTGGTGTCCAGGTTGGAGTTAAAAAGGGGCAGGAATGCAGAACGAGAGGGCGAGCAATAAGTGGCAGTTGGCCATTTTGGTGTCCATTGAGCTGAAGTTAGCAGATATTCTGACACAACGCAGTGCGGCTGTCACGAAGTTCGCGCCACCGTATTTTAGGATGAATGAATTTGTAAATTAGCATCTTAGAGTTTATTTCGTTTATCTAAATTTCAAATTAATTACAAACGAAGCCACATCCTCAGCAGATTATTGGCGCGAATAAGGACTAGGAGGCAGTTCTTAAGGTTAGGAAAATGCATAAAGCAATTCGGAGAAAAACAAGCGGGCGGCAGTCGTTAAACACTGCAAAGAATAACTACAGATTTAGCTAACACTCTAATCCACAACGCACCTACCTTTGTGGCTTCTCGCTCAACGATCCTAAACTAAAAAAAAAACGAGCAGGTAAGGTCCGGTTGCATAATAGATATACTAGTAGCAGCGCTGACAAGATACTTTAATAATAATAATAATATGACAAGGCACTTAAACATGTCATATAAAGTGTGCCTGACATGCTAAGGGCACAGGTAGCTAGCGACGCTAAACAAATAATACAAAAAGGTTGTGTTGTGTCAACCAAACAAATATGTAATTGGGTCGCCAATGCAAACCCCCAGTAAGATGCATTAATAAGTCGAAAAACTACGTTGGACGCTAAGTTAAAATTCACAAGCTAAATTTGGAAAAAATAAAAGTGAATTAAAACTGATTGTTACAAGTTCTGGCACACGCGAAAGCCGATATCACAGCGAAATTATATGACAGGCTGCGCAAAATCTTATCTGAAAAGATTACATCGCCTTTGTATCGAAGGCCTTCAAGGCAATGCTCACAAATCGCAAGCTAATGCACCTAACCGTAGAAATAAAAATTCCGTTGGCATATCAGCTGAAAACAAGCATGTGCTAGTATTTAGAACAATACAAAACATGAAAAAGGTCTCACAACACAGCCCGGCTTAATTGAGGCGTTCGCGGCTGCTTCGGGGAATTGCGAATGCGTTAAAGCTGGACACTAGCTCCTGCCCCAAACTGGAATGTTTTCAGCATTCTATCAGGAAAAGAACCCCATCACCGAGGTGGACAAGGCCATATGCCTTGAACCACGTTGAGGGCAGCTCCGCGAATGCTCAGAAAGAAATTTGACGCCTAATATTTCTTGTGCTGAATTCAATCATTATTCAGTGGGTCTAACATCATACACAATATCAAAAGGAAAAATATCGATAAAACTTGCATGCTTTTCATAAACAACGACTTTCAGTCATTCTTCTTCTGCCACCTTTAAGCCTTTCTCACGAGCTGAGTGATGCACCTACTTTTAGAGTCCTGCCCAGCCTCCCCTGATACCACCCACGCTAGACACCTTTTTCAGTTTGTCTTTATTGATTTTAGGGATCAGTTCTTATATTAAGATGAATAAAAGCCGTCCAGAATAAGAATAGCACAGCATCTTGTAACCATGTAGCAGTAAAACTTGCGCCATTGCTGACTTATAATTATCTTAGTTGCAAATGTAAACGTATTCAAAAACCAAAATTGGAAACCAACGTAATATATAATATACACATCCTTTATTTGTTACCGTTTACGAAATTCTCATATCTGCGTCTATTCTAAACACGCTGCGTATCCAAATATTTTTTTAAATAAATCAATTAGTTTTAACCTTAACCTTAATAAAACTCTGTGACCAATGTCGTATTTAAGTGTTTTGCACTGATTGATCAATGAAATACAACTACGTAATTGTGTCCATTAAAACATTATCACTTGACATAGAAGTTGAAATAACCATGTTACAGTATTATCGCTTCAGTTATTACGCGTGTATGTTCTCATTTTTATAAAAGTAAATATAAAGTTCTCTCAGCTGATAGTGGAGCGGTTTTATTGACATTTCAGTACAGAAGGCTGTGTGTTAAGCTAGCCATAAATAGTCGGTTTACTTTTTTTTTTAAACATTAGTCCAGCAAATACATTTTTGATGTAGGTGTAGATTTCATGTGATTGAAAATAGGTTGCATAAAGGAGGACAAAGAATAATAATGATATACATAAACTGTATAAGTGGCATAAATTCAGATAGTATACAATTTTAATTAATACAATTCTGTATGTCAGCTTAATTTGACTAGTCTCAAACCGCTTTTCAGACAACCCTTTAATTTTGTATAGTTGAAGTCATGGTTGTGCCGCTGATCATCGAAAACTGCGAATGCTAAAAATGTACTTTATTCAATTTTGACAGTTTAAAGTGACATTATTAACTCCATAACAACCTTCATAAACAGTCTGTGATTCACAAGTGAAATACAAGTGTTTTAATTCACTTGAGAATCAAAAAAGTGTAATTCACTAAGAATTACAAAAGTTTCAATGAATAACAACATATTTTTATTATTTCTGCAAATAGTTACATTCAAATATTCTTTCTCGTTGTAGTGTGTAATATACAATACTAAAATTTAGATCAAATCGACGATGAATGGGCAAATTTATATTTTGATTTGAATTTGTTTAATTTTTTATTCAAAATTAGTCAAAATTGAATAAAAACATATATACCCCACGTGAATTAAACATTTATTAACTCAAAGGTATGGTCTCACTCTCACTACGTGCTCGTGAGCTCAACATCTTTTCGTGAATAAACATATGTTTAATTCACTTGGTGTATAATATTTATTAGTAACCGCCAAAAATCAATGGTGATTGGATTTACTCCACTCGAGACGCGTTCGATGAGCGATGAACGACTACGCCTAGCAAACCACGTTGATGATATAAATAATACTCCTTGCATATTAAAAAATGTTTTTCATGCTATTAGGCTGTAGTGATGTCGAGAACAGCCACATAAAAGATTTTCTTTGATCACATTTTGGGCTATAAAAGCGCGTTTAATTATCAATGGAAATGTATTGATGTATTTATTAAACATTTTTGTTTTTAATTAAAAGGTCTTTTGCTCAAGATCCCACACTGCATCTATTAACTATTCCACTGTATGGCTCATCTTCAATAAGTTAAAATCTGAATCATATTACTTATCTTTTAAAACGAACGTATCAAATGACGAAGAGCAAGTTTAACTCATGGTGTATGACAAACGTGAAATAGTTCCAAGGATGTGGTGTGTCACGAAGTCCTATCATATTGTTGGGAGATAATACATAATACTCATCCTTCTAGTATTTTCACATGAAATTACAAATCCACATTAGCTAATGTATTTTGAAAATTGCATAATCAATCAGTATCGAGAAATATAGAAAATATATAGAAACATTTTTCGAAGAGGAGGCAAAATGTTATTAGGTTCTATCATATTGCTTGTACTGGGTTTTAATACGGACCTACATAAATTATTAACACCAGCTATATTACTTTTATACATTAAAAAAAAGCTATGCATGTGCCATTACTCCAGAATATAACGCATATGACTAGACAAAAGATGAATCTTATAAGTGTTTATTTTAAAATCTGCTAGAATAGAGACGAGCAGGCTAATTTTCATCACTTGCATCCATATCCGACAAACTGTCATTACTCACAAACCACTGAGAGAGTAAATTACTACTACTACTACGACCAAACAGGTGTTTCTAGAAAGTAGCAAAAATATTTTTTAGTATTTTATGATCTTGCAATTAAAATCACGTGTTTAGAATTTTTCAAATTTACAGACAATTAACCGGAGATAATGGCTGTGGAAATAGTATTATTAAAAATTCTATATGCACTTTTACCATCTGTTCTGTTTCTAATAATTATATCGCCGTAATGATTAATGATGCATATAATAAATACTGCAACCTATGAAGGCCAGTGTTTTTACAGTGCATTTGAAAGGGAATTGTAAGACATGTATAGGAGCAATTTTATAATTTAATCGTGAAAACCATTACATATTATTAAATACATTTTCCCATGCCTGGTAAAGTGAATACATAAAAAACCGAGTCGCATGTTACTACAATTTCGAATAGTAGTATGTATACAAATATCAAGGAAACACTGGTATAAGGTGGAATAGCTCCAATTAATTGCGATTAACATAGTAATATTGAGTTAAGAAGTTTGCATATAAACGGATTGTACAGGTAAGTAGTAACGAATAAAGCAAGGTTTTCCAATAAGAGAAAAACTGTGTAATAAGTTGACTCTTATCTATTATGCTATAATTAGTTTTTGGATTTTACATGCTTGCAATCGCTTTTTGTATAATTGAAGTAATTACACAACTATAAATATTTATAATAATTACTATGAGTACGTGTCACTTGATTAAAAATTTGAAGTGTTCAAATTTATTTGCTTATATTTTATAATATTTAACCCTTGACTAATATACTTTTATCTTATCAAAATCTGATATGTGTTATATTGAAAAACTACTATTCTCAAATATTATAATAAATGCTTGTAAAATTCTACATTAGTTTTGTTCCAATTCACTTGTACTTTAACAATCATGTATGATATTAGTTTACTAACAATTTTGCACTTACATTTATCGTCCATAATGCATCTAAGAACTCGTTTCAAGTGCAATTAAAAGTGTTACATCTAAATTCGGACCTTAATATAAAGATGATAATCAACTTAAAAGTGAATATTTGGAAAAATTAATAAGCTTTAAACTTGACAATGTACATGGTGGGTAGTACTTAGGTGTAAAAATTAACCAGAACTTTTTTAGGCAAAATCAAAGCAATTAACCTAAATACCAAAATTCTCCCTTAAAAAGATTAATTAATACTTTATAATACACAAAACTAAAAAATACTAAAGAATCTGTAAATGGCTTTATTCAGAACTTCCCTGGCAAGTGGATGTTGTGACACTAAATAATTTTAAAAATCGAAGTCAACTAGGGGTAAACATATCTTCAAGTTTCTAATAATACTGAAATAATAGAAGGAAACACTTGGTAATGCAAATTACATCAATTTTCAAATAAAAATATATTACCGGTGATGGGATTCGAACTTCAACGCCTGCGAACGAGCCCGCGCATTCGATTTCATTGTTCGGTGTTACAACACGTGTAAGGGGGCATTCGCCGCCTTAAGCCACCGGGACTCCTCCAATTCCTGAGATGCCGCTATATTCACCCTGTGCGCGCTGGGCATGGATTTAACTTTGGTGCCGCCCAGTATTAACCAAATCATGCAGCAGAAAATAAATCTTATTTCTTACAACAATAATTCACTCAAAATTTCTTCATTCTTTTTTACACATTTCATACGCTGGAAGCATACCTTTTCAAAATACCTCGATTCTGAAATTTATACCGCACATTCCCCGCACGCTTTGTTTACACAGTTTTTGTAGCATTTGTTAAAAATCATTTTGAGATTAATTACATCATCTGAATGTAGGAAGAAAACGCTTTCTACTAGTTTAGGAATCATCGAGAAATATTCAAAACTAAGCTTGTAAATGCGATGTACACATAAAGATTGTGAATTGTCAGTAATAAAAAAACGGAAAATATATCTGGTTTTTGGCATTCTTAAAAGAATTTAGATCCGCAAGTTAATTCCAGATAGTACACATTCTTTTAACTATATCTTTGAGTACTGGCTAAATAGTATAGTTTTCACGAATTTTATTAGCAGTCTCGAAAATTCTTTGCTGCAACTGTTTCCTCATGTTAATTACCTCACGGTAAACCAACTGTTTTAAAAAAACCTATAAAGAGAAATACAGCGAATTGAAGTTGGGACTCCTTGGCGGCCACCTCACAGGACCAAATCGCCCAATCCATCTACCATGGAAATAGTAATTTAACCATCCCTTAACGATTCTGTCAGGGTGAGGCGGTGCATTGCCCTGTTGGAAAAGCATCTTTTTAAGGGGGCATTTTGGTGCTAAGGTGTAGTAGGTTAATTGTTTTGTTTTGGCCTAAAGAAGCTTTGGTTACGTTTTTACACCTAATTATGACTCACCCTGTATAGTACAAGAGATCATATACAGGATATTTATTATTACGATCGATATCGGTCTTTTTTTCTACTTATTAGTGCACACACTACCAAATATTCTTGAATTGTAATTATTATGATTATTATTATTATTATTTATTAAGTAAGCAGGCGGTTAGGCCGATTTTTGCTTGCTGTCAGAAATTTACAATATACATATACATTGCAGTTGTAGTTAGTAACAACTGAAAAAAAAATAAAAATCCAAAAATATCAATACAGAGATCGCAATAACATCATCGAGAACAATATCATCCAATGAATTTTTAAATAAGTTTTTATTTTCACTTAGCACTATATTCGCTGGCAGAGAATTCCAAGAGTTTTTCACACGGTTAAACAAAACGTTTTTTCTTGGTAGCTTGTTGCATCGATCTAAGACTAACTTGTATGAATGACCCCGTGAATAAACATTCTGGCTGAACGTAAAAACACCCACCGAACAAGAATAATAACCCGACACAATTTTATAAGTTTCAATGAGGTCTCCGCGCTCGCTCCTTTGTTGTAGGATAGTCAGACCTAGCCTAGATAGTTGGTCTTCATACGATAGGTTCCTCAGAGCTCGAGGAATTTTCGTTGCTCGTCTTTGCACTTTTTCAATTAAGTCTATGTCCTTCGCAAAGTAAGGTGACCAAGCTGACGATACATTCTCTAGTATTGGACGAATATATACCTTATAGATCTTCAGCATTAGTTCTGGAGTTATATCTTTAAAAGCACACCTCACCAAATATAACATGACATTAGCCTTTTTCACTATAGATGTGACATGATGGGACCACTTCAGATCTGCAGTCATCGCGATGCCAAGATCTACCTGCATATCTACTTTTGTCAGCGTAATTCCATTCAAAATGTAGTCCAGTTTCGGATTATTATAGCCTATATGAAAAATATTGCATTTATCGGCATTCAACGTCAGCAACCACCTCGAGGACCAGAGTTCCAGTTCTTTTAGGTCCGCTTCTAACACATCTGCATGTATAACCGGGAAGTTAAAAAGTTTAGTGTCATCCGTAAAGAAAGTTGGGTTGGAACGTAAGCAGCTTGAAAGGTCACTCACATATATGAGAAAAAGCAAGGGCCCCAGAACCGAACCTTGTGGTACGCCACTCAATACCGAGTAAGTCTGTGATAATTTACCCTCTATTCTTACTTTGAAATGCCTGTTCGTTAAGAAGTCTTCCAACCACCTCAATAAGTTTCCTCGTATTCCAGAGTGCTCCAACTTGTAGATCAATCTCCGAATGGGTACACGATCGAAATCCTTCTCAAAATCAATGTATACAACGTCGATTGCCTTGCCTTCATCGAAGGCTCTTGTCCAGATGTTGAGATTCACCAACAGTGGTTTTGCACGCGAGTATACTACACATTCATTTGTTTTTTAACTAGGATATCCTGTATTGTTTTTTATATATGAAAACAGTACTAGAAATAATCAGCATGAGTAATATAAATTTGAGATCGTAATAAATGATCTACAAAATTAATTTTAAAGAATCGATGGTAAATATACAGGATGCAACAAATTCATATAATTGTTATACAAACGCTAGGTCCCGCAAAAGATATAGTCTGCCTTATTAACTCAACATATTATTTTTATTCCTTTGATAGCGTGAAAATATGATTGTTCACTTCGACGACAAAAATCAAATTTGACATTACAAATCTTTCTTATTGCAGGCGTACAATTAACTCTTTCACTAAACCTGTCACATCGCGAATTTTACTTTTACTACCTCGTTTAGTCACGCACTGTACAATTGCATATTAGTTTATGACCTTCTCTTGCATGAAAGACGTTTTCAGGCCATTCATCACCGCTACGCTACACAACCAAGCGTAAGATTATTTATCCTAGTTTCCATGGGGATAATTAAATTCTTGTTTTTTAGACTATGAGGATTTCTGTTAGCCGTGGCCCCTATTCTGCTGAGAAGAAAATCCAGCTTTGGGTCCACCTTTTTGGTGGTCAAGCGAGGTATTTTTTTTCGGCAGGCAATCGGTTTTTACAAGTCCAGACTCGTCTTTGTTGCTCCATCCTCTTAACATGATCGTTTCATTCTCCACTTGGTTTTCATCCACTTGTACGACATCGTGTATATTGGCTCTTTGTGTCACTCTTTTGTTGGCCTGTATGTACAAATGTCCGATAATTTTCTTCCGAGTGTCTTTCTTAATATTTTCAGTTTCTAGAGTCCCCTTGCCTTACTCCAGTTTGTATGGGCATTGACGCTATTGTACAATTATTCGTTATAATTTTTGTGCTATTATTAGTGTTGATATCATATATTTATGATAATGCTCTGATTTATGTTTACTCTTTTTAACAAGTTAGTTATATTCATTTATCTCATTAGGTCAAATGCGTTTTTTAGGTCCACCAAACATGGATAAGCACAATGATTATATACTATAGACTTTTGTGTAATCTTTGTAAGCATGAAAATTGCATCTAATGCACTTAAATTTTTTGCACAATCCTTGCATTCTTTGGCCATAGTAGTTACATTTTCCAGGCTATCCTTTATTATTAATATAAATAACTTCAAAGTTGTATTAAGAAGAGTAATTCCTCCGTAATTATCCGGGTCATTCTCCAATCTCTGGAAGAGTTCCATTTTTTATTATTTTACTGAATAATATACAGTGTGTCCCAGGATTGACGTTACAAGAGGTGAGATGAACTAAAAATTTTTGAATTTTATTTTAAGATTGTGGAAATAGGTCTTGCTTGGTCTGAAGAGAATTTTAAGAATATTTTCAGTTTTTGAAAAAACAAGTCGGCCTTAACAGTGAAGCGAAAACTATTTTCTTTTCAGGTAAACTACCCCTTTTGTTTATGATACGGCAACATTTTACGTAAAGAAGTTGTTCATAATGATAAATTATAATCGTATACAAAATTTCAGGAAGATCTACCTTCTTAGATAAAACCGTAATTTTTAGATTAAACAAAATAAATTGTATTTTCTCTCCAGGTAAACTACTCTTTTTGTTTATAATACGACAAAATTTTACTAAGGAAAGTTGTTCAGAATGGTAAATTATGCCCCTATACAAAATTTAAGGAAGTTCAACCTACTTCGATCAAACCGTCATTTTTTATAAATACAATAACTTTAACGGTTTAATTTAAGTATTTTAAGTAGATCTTAATGAAATTTTGTACAGGGCCACAATTTATCATTATGAACATGTTTTCTGGGTAAAATGTTGCCGTAGCATGAACAGAAAGGGTAGTTTACCTCAAAAGAAAATAGTTTTCGCTTTACTGTCAAGGTCGACTTGTTTTTTTTTTAATTAAAAATATTCTTAAAATTTTCTTCAGACCAAGCAGGGCCTAAACCCACAATCTTAAAATAAAATTCAAAAATGTTTAGTCCATCTCACCTGTTGTAACATCAATCCTAGGACACACTGTATATAGCTTCTGGAACAGCACCGGTTCTCCATACTTCAACATTTCGTTGTAAATATTATCGGGACTGCGGGATTCACAAGTTTTTAAATTTCTTAGGTTTGTAATTATCTCTTCCAGTACTTCCATTGCTTGCTGAATTTATTTCCTCTCATGTAATTTTATTATACAGTTTGTTAAAATACCTTACCCACTGACCTTTGTTGATGTTGTTAATTCGTTTCTATTTGTTAGCTTTTTTGTAGTTTTCGTATTGTTCTCTATACTTTCTTCCCAATACCAAATATATTGCATTTCATGTTTAATGTAAATTTATTCCAGTATTCTTCTTTAATATTATTTATATCTCATTTCATTTTGTTTTTGATGGTGGTATATTCAGTTCAACTTATTTGTATAATGTAAATTCGGAAAAAATAGTATCGCACTGAAACAGATGAATGAAAACTTAAAACAGATTTAAAGATCTGCAAAAGGGCTTTACTCAAAACTTCCCTCGCAAGTGGACGTTGTGACACTAAACAATTTTAAAACTCAAAGAAAACTAAAGGTAAAAATAACTTAACGTTCCTAATAATGCCGAAACAATAAAAGAAAACACTTGGTAATGCAAATAACATCAATTTTAACATTTAAAAACAAGCATTACCGACGGTGGGATTCCAACTTCAGCGCCTGCGAATGCCAATTCAAAGCCCGACTGTTCGTCGCATGCGAACCACGCAGGACTCTCCGAATTTCTAGGAAGCATCTGCATTAAACACAACGCACTTATTCGTTGACCTTTTTCTCTCTTGTACAACATTTACCCTGTATCTGTTGAGTCCCATTTTCATCAAGGGTAACGCCTGAGTTATGGGGAAATTATAACTTTTATCTATTTCTCAGTTAATGTAAAACAAAAAAATTTTAGTGCTCGCCCAAAATATACCTAGTTTCGTCAAAGGTAAAAATCTGATCTATGTGCAAAATAATACTTTTATTTAAGTAATAGATCTTGAGTTAAAGCAAAAATAGGTAGACTTTTATTTTTAAGGTGCACACCCTGTAGAAATTTTACATAAATGTTCTCGGTTTCATGCCAGGAAGGCGATTATAATACGTCCTTCGTCTTTTAGACGAGGGAAGTAAAAATTAAGGCCACCAAAAAAAGATGGAATTCTGGCATCTGTTAAAAATGAAGGAGACTTCTATTGCAAAGTCTGAAAAGCCTGTTTAATAAGTTTTGATAGAGACCGATATTTCAGACAGATGTAAAAACGTTATTGTTCTGTTTTAACAGTAAACGAGGTTCCGTCAATAATTATCCGATATCAAAAATTTACGTTATAGCGGCAACACTTCTGGTGAAAATTCACTAAACAGCAGAAGGAGAAACAGAGCATCAACCAGAAGCACATAGAAATTAGGCAAGACAAGAAGGTTGAAAAAGTAAATACCGCTATCTATGTAGGACAGCGGCACCATATGCAAAGAAAATTAAGAACTGGAATTAGGTCGGATGATAAAGCAAGTTTATCAAAGTACAGTAGAACTCAGAGTGTTGGGAACATCTTTGAGGAACGAATGCATGGGTACTATAAAAAACTAAAGTAGAAGACATAAAGTCAGCTGAGCAGGACACGTTGCAAAGTCAAATGGGGCCAACTAAACACAAAGAGGCCCGGAGGTTCAAGGCGAAGCATGGGAAGACCACAACATCGGCACAAACAGACAGCTGAAAGTAAAAGAGGAATTATGTAATTTACTCAACAACATCAAGTAACGTCGCATGATTAATTTGTTTTTCTGTAGTCTTTGTCAACAAGTACAATTTTTCAAACAAGTAATAAGACTAGCCTCTATACTCTAAGTAATCAATACTGTATATGGAGTTCGCGAAATGATTCACGGCAGTATTGCGGTTGTGCCGCTTCGTCATCCTGGCGAAGTAATTACTCGATCGCTTAATTTCTATTACTAGTAGCCCGTATGCAAATCGACAAACACAAACCGATTTTCCCCAAAGGTTTTTCATTACTATTCCACACAAACTGACGAACAAATCCTCCTAAAACGTTATGCCGTTCTCAAATCAGCATGTTTACATCCATCTGGTATGACATACTCCAC
This sequence comes from Agriotes lineatus, assembly GCA_940337035.1. Taxonomy (NCBI): domain Eukaryota; kingdom Metazoa; phylum Arthropoda; class Insecta; order Coleoptera; family Elateridae; genus Agriotes; species Agriotes lineatus. The sequence continues at coordinate 56,798,177 of OW679196.1, forward strand.
TTTTCTCGATTTTCCTACTTTCCTTTAAGGGTAGATCGATTGAAACCCCTCAACTTTTTGTTGGTCGCGATTGATTGAGATGTTACGACAAACATTGTAAATTTGTAAAATGGTCCAGGTGGAAAGCGATGCTTCGGCGGTTGTGGAAACGAATATTAATCTCTAAAATAGTTTCGCAATGAAGATCTTCCTACACTTTAGTAACAAATGGTATATAACAACCAAGTTACTGGGTTTTAAGTCTTCTTACAATCAATTTTGTATTATGGTTCAACAACTTTGTTGATGTCTGTTGAAATGATCTTTGTATTTCAGTTTTAAATTTACAGCATTTGCGTAACAGTCAAGGGTCACCCATTTATCAAGTTTTTATCGTCCATTTTCAATGCGCATCTCTCAAATTCTGACGTTAAACTCGAAATTAGGTACATTGCTGCAAAGCATACTTGACCCTTATTAAAGGTGCACTTCCTTAGTAATTTACCCATGCAGTCAGCGACTAATTAGCAAACAATCATACGACCAAGTGGAAGTGATGACGGGTGTCAACCGACTGTTGTTTAAAAAAATGTAAACACGCCATGCAACTTTCAGTTTCAATAACGAAAAATGGCATTGCACTTTCTTAATAAATTATTTTTTCAAATGCTATAAATGTGAATGTATAATAAATACATCTCCCCCACTGTGCGTATCTCCATAGCTTATTTTTAAACATTCAAGTTCAAGTTTTTGCGCCAGTGGGAATTGTGTCGTATTTACAGATTACTATAAGTTAAGGTCAAATTTGTTGCCCGTCGGTCAGGAAATGTGGATTTCATTCATTCACTATCAGTTCGCATCCAGTCCAGAGCACACTCCCGAACTCGTCTAAAATCTAACCTAATTATACCCATTGAGCGAGGTGAAATATTTGAGCGCGTATGACATCAGTACGTCTTGTTTGTTGGCTCAGACCCACAAAATATTGAAAATATCTTTAAAATATTCAGTTATCTAAACATCTCGCGCGATTGTTAAGGTGACGTGCGGCCTGAGACAGAAACTGTTGTTAACTAGTGATCCTCATACTTCATCGAGTTAAGCACGAGATAATTGACTGTATAAATCCCTAAGTGTTTAGTGTAATTATGAGCTGCGAGTTTTATGTGTCGTAAGTCCTGCCAATTTTGAACTACGTGTGATTTGTTTATAATTTGTTGCCAGAATGATGTTCGTCTGCACTTTGAACTTTTGCTTTCGTTCCATTCGTACCTTTTTTTTAATAGTGTACATACTCTCTTTAAAATTTCTCAAATAATGCGTTGTACGTGTCCAAATGGTAATACTCGGTGTAATTATTTACGATATTTCCTAACATTATTAGAAATAATGATTTTCTTGAAAGGCCTATATTAAAGATTACACCTGCATTAAAAAAGTCAAAATCTCAGCCTGTCACTAAAAAAATAATAGTAAAAAAGTGTTGAAAAACATACTGAGAGTAGGTACCGTACCTATATCCAATTATATCAATTTTTATCACTAGCAAATATAATCATTATATAATATTTACAGTTTGAATGTATATGTTACTGGAAATTTGTATAATTTCAATCATTATATATACTCCCTAGGCATTATATAAAATGCAGTCATTATATCCATTATACTATATAATGCCTGCATGGTTGCAGGAATTATGTATAATTGGGGTTATGTTAAATAAACCAGCATTGCTGATTTTCATTTCTAGGCTGTCTGTCGTTCTAGATTGTTTAGGTTAGTTGCTGCCTTTGATTGTGTATGTTATATGCAGCCTTACATGAGTTGGCATGCCTCCGGTGATGTTCACCGGTCGTTGCCTGATGGCGGTGATGAGCTCGCCTGCCATAAATACCTACAAAATGGTGATGAGTTAATTTACACCGGCATTAAACCCATTGGCTGATGAGTGCTAACTTTACTTTAAAACATATTGACTACAGTTTATTAGGGATTATATATAATGACTAGGCATTATATATAATGCCTGAATTATACAAGTTGCCTGTAATATGTATACAACTATAAAAAAAGGAAAAATTGTAGATCATAAAATACATTTCTAAAGTTCTTAAAAATAATTAGTATCTAAAGTTTTTTTTCCTCTTCTTAATAATTATTTAATTTATTAAATAAAAATACTCGATACAAGGCAAATAAGTGTAGTGTTTCAGAAGTAGATGAGAAATTTATTAATACAGATTTGCATAACACTCGTAATTAACTTGATACTCTGACTTAAGTAACTGTTTAGAAACATATTATCCAGTATAATTTTTTCACTCATTAATAACTTAATTAATTCTGTAGCTACGTAGATTTTACATTTCAATATTAAATGTCGCTTTTCATTAAAATGTAAAGTACAATATTAACAATTTCTTTCGTTTTTGCGCAACATAATGTAAATATATAAGTTTCAACGGCTAAATTGCGTAATAATAAAACTTATAAACTTTATAGAAATTTCGAAGTTATCTGTGGTAAAAACAAATAACTTTAAGTGGAATAATAAATATAAATCATTAACTATTGTGAAAAGTAATAAAAATGTTAAGGATCATGAATGCAATCTCCATCAACAAAGTCAAAAAAAATTAAGGCGAGCATTTCTCCATAGTTCTTGAATTACACCTTTTTGAGGCGTAAAATTGCAATAAATAACTAGAACATTGCCTTCCGGAGCTTGAATTGTTTGTGCATTATTGGCGTAGACTTTTTCCTTCACGTAGCCCCTAAGGAAAGATTATTGTCTCCGTTTCTTTTCAAAATGGTCATCATATTTTTAGTGACTCTTTACTAGTATGCGTTGCTGTAGCGTATACCGTTCCATTTTCTTAAATCGTCTAGTTTTTACTTGCCAACTGTCAAGAAACCACAGATCCGCGTTCGACAACTAAAACAAACCGCGCAATTTAAATGAACCATCTTATTGGAAAGCTCGTTAGTCTACACACGTAAGCATACAGGGTGACTATGAGACCAGCGCCATGCTTATATCTTCTTTATTTATGAATCTATTTGGATAACATTTGATATGTGGCTACTAGACATAATTTAGGATTGATCGATAGATATAGTTGAAATAGTAAACTTTCGGTTTTACCGGAAATGCCATTAACTTTGATTTTTTAAGTGGATCACCCTATATATTTTAGGTTTGTTTTAATGCACAGCTCAAATTACATACGATACTTTTGCTAAGTGTTAATTTTTCTATACAAAAAATTCTTTTTTTCATTTTATTTTTTTTTATAGAAGGCCGTGATTGGAGAAAATGTATTCTAAATGACTCTAGTAACACGTAATAATACACATTTTATTAATTTGATCAATAACAAATCGTTCATGAAGGAATACAATTTGCTAAACGTGTTTTTTTTAGAAAAAGTTAGTTTTTTTAAATAGTACCTACCAAGGGCCATCGTGCCATTGGATAGAAAATGTAATTACCTATCTAACTATATGCATCATGCATCACTTTATCTTTATATAAAACAGAAAAATGTTTAATTAATACATTTTTAAAATATTTTTGGGAAATACCCAAGCGAATTTGGCAACACTACCGTATTTAATTTGAGTCGTAGATTCCGAAAAACAGAAAATATACAGAACAATCCATTTAAAAAAATCAAAGTTAATTACATTTTCGGTGAAACCGGAAGTCGGCCATTTTGATTATATCTGTCTCTCAATTCAAAATTTTGTTTATTATCTTTCTAACAAGTTTCATTCAAATCCGTTGATAAGTAAAGGGGATAGAGACATGGCCGTGATCTTATTGTCACGCGATATACTCGTACATTCATATAAGCCACAAGAAGTGAATAATATATCTTTATTTAAAATTTACTTGTTTTCTCAAAATACGCAGTGATTTTATAAGTACCACTTATAACGCATTGTTTGCAACGTTTTTTACTAAATCCATTTTATATTTTTCAATATCGCATAAGTTTAAATACGATTTAGACTTAGCTTGAAATAATGTTAAGCTACAGATTTCCTTCAATGACAATCGTTGTTTCAGTTTAAACATGCACACATGTTTATAAATATGATAATGTGTAGTATGTATTAATTTCATTATTAATGTCGAAATGAATGGCGAATCATATGCAAATCTTAAAATGGCGTGGCAATAACCCCTTAATTTTAAATACATAAGAAACAATTGAAAGCATGTAAATATAGTCTTACAAAAAATAGAAATAAAAATACTTGTGTAAATACTGACAATAGTACTAGCATAAAGTATTTCTAAATTTATATAAACTGTCATCAAACATTCTATAAAAAAAGGAAAATACAAGAAGAATTTGAAAAATGTTATATAAAAAGAACTTCGAAATCTTAACATGACCCAGTATGTTGTAGCACAATCTATTATATTATTACAGTAAAGGGCGATTGGTTGGGAGAGGGCATATATCACTAGCTACTATTTTAAGTAACCCTGTAGCCACAATAAGCTCAGAAAACAATTGGTAGTAATGTAGTGTATAAAGTACTGCCAAAATTCTATAATTTGATTTTTAGAATGTTAATAACACTGGAAAATTAAAAAACAAAAAAACAGTTTGCTATAAATAGACTGCAACAGAACACGATAAAAGAGCCGCAGTTTATGGCCAAGCGAGCGCAGTGAGCGAGGCACATACATAAGGCGACTCCAAAAGTCCGCTTTTATACAAGTTAAATACAATTTATTGTTTCATTGTTTTAGAAGCGTTTTTTTATATTAAAAAATGACAATTTAATCGAGGAGGTCGGGCGAAGTCGAGAAGGTAATAATCATACCAAAAAATGGCTATTTGTATTTTGATTTCGACCAATAGAAACACAGCATTAGTTTCTGTTGCCATGGTTTGTACTGCTGAACAGGTACTAGTACGAAAAAGTGAGTGTTTTCGGCCGCTAAATACTGCCAAAATTGATAGTTTTTCGATGCAGTAAAACAAAATTGCTATTTATGTTGCAATTACGAAATTAAGGATTTTTTTGGGCGAGCCGCGGTTTATGGCCAAGCGAATTAAATACATACTTTTTTACTCTACTGCTTTGGTAGCGTTTTTTCTTATTAAAAAATGACAGTGTAATGGAGAAGATGGGGAAAAGTCGAGGAGGTCATGATCATTCCAAAAAATGCCAATATGTATTCTGATTTCAACCAATGGAAATGGTCGTTAGTTTTTGTTGCTATGGTTATTGCTGCGAAAAAGTAAAAGGTACTAGTACAAAAAAGTGGCTGTTTTCGGCCGCCAAACACTGCCGAAATTCATAGCTTTTCGTTGCAGAGGAACAAAAAATTGTTTTCGTACCTTTTAAAGCGAGTATTTTATCGATAAATTCAAAAATATTGAAATGCAGAAACGTGGACGTGGAATGTTGAAAAATATAAAACATCTATGCACAATAAAATATAATTGTGCGTTTGGTAGCTCCAACACACAAGTTTTACTGAGACTGGATATTCCAGCCAACCACTTCTGTTCTTTTTCGTATTTTTTGCAATAAATATTAGAGTAAAATTATATAATGGAGACTTACTATTTCGCTACCCAAGAGTTATAATGTTTTCTATGTATTATTATACAAACTAATTTTATTTCGGTAGAATGTTTTACACATGATTTTAATTTCTACTCATAAAAATGCTTCTTATGAACAGTGTTAATGGTTATGAAAAATGTGTGGACTAAACAAAAAGGCTGCATATCGAACAATCTATTTCTTTAATATTGTAAAGTACTGTTGCATCTGCTTTGGAATTGTAATTTTTGCATGGCCTATTTGAAAAATAATCATGAAAAATGTACTCAGTTTTAAATAAACAAATGCACTGGAAAAAGTACACTACAAATTACTGCAATAACAAAATATTTTGTTAATTAAAAAAGCAATTTATACGTAATAAATTGTTTTATCTTTTAAATACATAACAAATATTATTTCTTGCATGTTTTTCGAATATGTTTTTCAATAGCACCGTCTGTGTGCTGATACGGTATCGCCAATTTCAGACGTTTTTGAAGTGTTATTAGTAGTTTCATTATTATTTAAAATGGCATCGTTTGTTGTTGATGTTGAAGCTACGACGCTAATTTTATAATTAGTATATATTTTAGTTTTTAACCCATTACGATCGACTCTTTTCTTTAAAATTTTTCATTGCAATATTGTACTCTGAAAAATTTAATAAATTTTACATTAAAAATTTATAGTCAACACACATTGTTTCGGATTGACGTATGTTTTTAATGTATGCAACCGAATACTGCTTACTATAATTAATGTTTTACATGTTTGAATAATGGCTACTGAACACAATGTTTTTCTCATTATGTTTGTTAAAGTAAACCTTGATGGGCTCGTATCTCACCACATGCTTTAATTATTGTGACATCAAGGTATAAGCGTAAGATACCTACATTTGTGAAATTATGACTTCTTTAAACTCTGTTAAGTTTCAAATGACGGACTTGATTTACTCGTAGAAGTAATCTAAGCAAACCAAAGGGCTAAATATCTCTTGGCAATTTAACTATTTTTGAGTTTTATATATTGTTTGAGTTTTTCTGAGATACATGAATTGTCACTTCTAACATCAAATTTCGGCTTAGACAGCGTCGGCTTTGCAAATATACACCTAGCAATTTTTGCCATAACTTAGCATTAGTCGTGTGCTCTTTCCATCGTTTTTAGAGCCTTCTAGCACCACATATCAAATGATTCAATGGTTCTTTTGTCAGATTAGTTAATTGTCTATGTCTCCATATTAATATACTTTTTATTCATCTGTATTTAAGGCTTAGGCGTATATTATTACAACATAAAAAGCCTTTTTATTGTATATCAGTTGAGCTTCTACTGTCCTCTGTTATTATGCTTCCCAGTAACTACTTGAATATCTTTGCCTGTATTAAGGTTTTTCTTTTATTTTGATATTAATTTCTTTAGAGCAAACTAATGTGTCCGTTTTTTTCAGTTTATATTCATTCTGTATTTTTCGCTTAATGTGATATCCATACATTCTAGTGATATCATTAAAATCAACAAGTATCTCTGTTCTGCTTCTGTTGTCAAGTACTTGGAGTAACTCTGCTGGCATATTATTGATGTTACTTGCTTTTTAGTCTTAAATTGTTTCAATTTTTTTTTAAATTTTATACTTGCATTTAAATGTGTTTATCCCACTTGTTCTGCTTCTATATAGCTTATGTCTTCTTTTTTTATATACTTTTTCAATGAATTGGTTCCATATTCCAGCTAGTTGATTTTCTTCGAGCATGATTTCCTTTTATCATAGGGTCACCAAAATATATTTTAATTATGTTATGTGATCTTTTCAAGTTGCCTTTAATTATGTTTTTATCTGCCACTTTACGTATTTACGTATTTTGCCACAGTACATAATGTATTTGCCCTATCAATGTAACAAAATTAGTATTTCCGGCTGCGTAAATACGATGTACCTACTACAAAAGATAAGGTTCTAAATTATTAGTGAGAGGAGATACCCAAAACGCGTTATTTTTAATATCTTCTACATCGCCATTAGTTTGGAATGTAAAGACATGTAAAAATTATAATAATAGATTACGGGTATGTAAAAATTATAAGATTGTTTATATTTCTATAGAAAATAAAATATATGTTTTGACTTTCTTCTAGGATATTGTCTAAAAAGGCTTTTATAATAAACCCAAAATAAATTCTGTCTGGGTAGTTTATATGAGATTGTTCAAAATTGCTGTTTTATATAACTGATTCGAAAAAATATTGCGTCTAATCTACATTTCAATTGTGTGGTGTAATTTGTATTGGTAATTTATTAATTATATTATTCTTTATTGGTATGTGGCCATAATGAGATATTAATACATTTTTAACATAAAAAATGTTCATAAACAATGATGTTCAAATTTCAGAATCGTGACAGTGGGGAACTACTATCATTAATTTACATTATGCATTATATGTCGAGGACATACATTGAGTTCCGAATCAGACCCTTTTTTGTTATTTTTTTTTATATTGGCGCTTCGACTGCCGAGGTTATTAGCGCAGTCTTGATTACACAGATATATTTATAGATTTGACAAACTTTCATAAATTCTTAACACTACTACCTGTATTCTTGAATACTGTTTCCATGCTGTCTGGTAGATGATGTTTGTCCTTTGTTGATAGAATTTTGGGCACTGCATAATTATATGTTTAACTGTTGAACATTACACAGTTTACAAAGTGGATCATCTTGTCTTTGTAGAAGATGGTCGTGTGTGGCACGAATATATCCAGTTGACAATCGGTTTAGATGGGTTTCTTCCTTGGGGGTTAGTTGGATCTTGAGTGATGACTTTTGTAGGAAGGATTTCACACTACGTAGTTTGTTCCCTTCAATTTCCCGCCATGACTGTAATGACACTCTTACAGTTGCCTTCATGTCGGTTGTCGTTATGCTATTTATCGTCTGCTCTATCGTGGTTGTGCGCTTGGCCGCTTCATCAGCTTGATCATTCCCTTTGATCCCTTTATAGAATGGGATCCATATGATGATTAAGCTGGCATTTTTAATGGCATAAAGTTCTGCTGTATTTATTGAGCAGTTTACAGTTAGTTGCAAATCCGATTTTGTCGTTTATTTTTGATCCATCAGTATATATGTGTTGATGTTTGTAAACGGCAGGGGGGGGGGGGGGTTGTGATTTTACGAATTGTGTAAGGGATATATTTATTTCAGGAATACGAACGGTCCAGCGTGGAAGGATTTTGTTTTGTGTAAGGATTGACGATAAGCTGAGGTTTAATTTCTCCTCTATAAGGTTTCTTGCTTTTTTTAGGGTAGGAGGAGTTAAAGAAGGCAAATCATGGTTTGAGTGTTTCACTATAGTTCGGATGACTTAAGTTTGTTACGACCCTTAGAGAGTGAGTTGATTACACATTTTTTTCGTTGACCGCAAAATCTTTTTTGTGGCGAAAACTTTTATTAATACAACTAACCTCCATGCAAAATATCATCAAAACGTCAAAATTACAAAAACAGTTAATTAACGAAAAAGAGTGTATTAATCAAAAATAGTGTATTAATGACGTCTATTAATCCATCCTTTTTTAGGAAAAATAATTCATTAATATTGAAATTAACAAGCAGTCAACGAAAAACCATTTTATTAGCTCCAGTTTTGTAGTGAATTCATAGCTAGTTGTAATTATTTTTGCATGTAGTTTATTTATTTAGGTATATATATTATCAGATCATCGTCGTACACGCGATGCTTCATAGAATTTGCTATAACGTCCAATACTATTTGTAGCTACTAGAAATAGTATCACACTAAGTACAGAGCCCTGTGGGAAGTCCTTTTCTTGTGTGTATTTTTTGAAATGTACTTTTTCAGTCTTACCTTAAATTTCATATTTAGTAAAAAGTTGTTTATGAAGTTGATCATATTTTGTTTCACTCCCAATGCTGTGTGTTTAGTATTTTGATAACATGGATTCAGTCGAAAAACTTATGGATATCCAAAAATGCTGCGAACAGCTAGTTTGCTATTTACAAAGCTGTTTCTGATGTCTCTTCCTAATTTTACTATGTTGTCCGTAGTCGACCATTTCTTTCTAAATCCGCTTTGGTAAACTGTGATTAAGTTGTTACTTTCAATATGGTAAGTAAGTCGTTGGGTTACCATGCGTTCCATGGTCTTGCTTAGCGTGCTTGTTAACGCGATTGCACGATAGCTACAGGCTTTTGTTTTGTCCTTGTGTGGTTTGATTATTGGCATAACTATTGATTGTTTCCATTGAATAGAAAAGATGTTGTTCTCCCAAATACGATTATATAGGGCAAGTAGAATTTCTTTAAACGTTTCTGGGAGATGCTTTATCATTTAATAATAAATTTTGTCTGGACCAGGCTAGGCATTTCTGGCTACATTTAGAGCTGTTTCAAGTTCAGGCATGTTGAAGGGGGTGTTAATATTTTTCTTTGTTTTGTATGATAGTTGGTTCTTTATTCTCTGCATTGACTGTCGTGTTTTGTGAGTTCGATCTGAACGCAGTTTGAAAGTGCTTAGCTAAAACGTCTGCTATTTCCTAACAGGTTAGGTGATTGTTGAATCGCCTGTATTTCGAAGGAGGTTGTTCTGCCTTGAATTTTTTACACCTTTTGCCATACTTCTTTTATTGATGTTTGTTCCTTAATGGAGCTTACAAAATGTGTCCAGGATCTCTGCCTGCTGATCTTGATGATTCTCCTCACTTGAGCTCTGAGTTTTTAAAATTCTACCAGTTGTTTGGTGTTGAAACATTTAATTTTACTAAATATTATTCATAAATGAAGATGAAGGCTATCAAGAATTGTTCGCAAAAATATGTTATTCGCTATTTGATTGTACAGTCGTGTGTAAATAAATCTGGGACAATGTTTTTTTCACATGCAGGTTGAGTTACGAATTGAAGAATGTCTCCATGGATTTTCTCTTATTAGAAAGAGTTACAAATTTCATTACCTGTTAAAGTTTAATGTAACTCTTTCAGATAGCACGAAATCCCTGGAGATATTCTTCAATTCTTAACTGAACCTACATATGAAAAAAGCATTGTCCCAGATTTATTTGAACACGACAGTACATACACCAAATATTTCAGGATATAAAAACATAATATTCTGACAATTGAAATGCTATGAAGTAGTTCTCTTTGTTAAAAAATACAATGTCAGATGGATTACCATCAGTTTATATTCAAATTTTGGACTTTCCAGTTTACTGCTAATTTATATCAGGTTCGCATCATTGCTCTACAATTACTATAACTATTCATAGCAATTATCTAAGCTCACAGTTGTCGAATTTAATGGCAATTTACGCGGAATATGTGGCATCACGATATCTGCCGTGTTCATTAACGACGATAACATGATAAAGTTTTTCCGTTCACTTAGCTGCACTAATCTTTAACACTATTACTGGTGTTGCAATGGACGTGTGAGTTTCCGGAACTAAAAGGGTAAGTGCTTGTCTGAAACCTATTCTCTTCTATCGTAATAATTGTTTATCAGCGATTTAGTTGGGTAAGTTAAGTGAGCAGCCCTCTCTTCAAACGAGTCGTTCTGCTGACAATTTTTAGTCCGAATCTCGTCCATTTTCTTTAATACAGATGTTATTATTTATTAGACTTGTCATTGCAGAAAAATTAATTGAAAACAAACTAATATCAGAAAGTAGACAAAAAAACACAAATTAAACCCAATAAATTCAGAACTAATTCAATTAGATATGTTTCAATCCCTAGTCTAATTAAACGGCAAATAATTCCGTTAAGCCATTACAAATCAGTTGCTGCAAGGACAATTTAAAAGATCAAAACTGACATCAAACAAAAAAACCGCCCCACAACCATATAATTTCAATTTAGCCTTGATGCCCATTAAGGCTTTTTCAACTGCACGACACACAACACGGCGACGAATAATTTCGCCCGAACAAGATTACAATAGACTCTACAAAACCGTCCAATTGCCTGGTTTCAAAGACCCACGAGGTCACAGTTCTCACTCTTCCCAAGTAATTCGATAAAAGCTGGGACGCATAGTGTGCTCAACGGGCGACCTATGGTTGTTACTGACCTTTTGGCTGCAGTTTTTGCAATGTGTATTCTAATTCAGGCCATTTGACGCTTCTGGTGAAAAGTAAGTAAGAATTACTTAAACTGCAGGCAGTTGGGATAATGCACAAAATTATCTTAACTAAGTTTATAAAAATTATTCATTCATATCCTTTTCCACGTGGGTGCTATAATTAAAAAATTTAAATTATTATTATTATTAAAAAAATATGTTTGTAATCGTATTGAAATGCAGGTACTAGTATTTGCTATCGCACTAAATACGCTTTCTGGTATTGATTTTTGACTAATTCACAATTTGTTATCAAGTGTTATCAAAATACAAAATCGGCGTCAAGGAGCATATCAGTCGATCAATAATATGTTAGCGATGTACCGATACGCACGTGTGTGTTTGTGGAATCTTTAAATAAATTTAATTAATGATGTTAGTGTTCTCAACGTATTTATTATTTATCACGCCATATCATAGGTTATCGCCTTCAAAATACTTTTTGTTTCTTGATTAAAATGAAAGTTGTATTGTTGCAATTAGAAATTTTTCTTACCCTGGCACGATAACAAATTGTCTCGGCAGTAGAATGCGTGGGTTTGTCAAGGTTGCCTCTCATTTTTCCAACTTGCTCATATCGAATAATAGGTTCTTTCAGCTCAGTAGCGTTGTGAATTGTAGGTTTTGCGGTTTTATTACTAGAATATGTGCCAGATACATCTGCTCATCGGAAATAGTCTTTAAGGGCTTTTCGCTAGAGCGAGATAAGAGATGGAATCAGGTGTTCAGGTGTTTCCAACAAATAGAATGTATAATTTTAAGCTTTTGAATCACTGATAAAAAACTTGAGGGGTTTCAGTTGTGTGAAAGTCAGTTTTTTTTCAATATCATTATATTTTTATTATATCATTTCTTACGGGTTTTCAAATTGCATAAAATATCCCCACTTCTGTCAACTAAAAACTTAGTAGGCAATACATTTACAAGCATTGCAAAAAATGGGATAGAAATGAATATGATCTTCGCATAAAATGGTACTAAATATAGGAACAACGTTTTTACATCCCTCGTCTAAAAGACGAAAGAAGTATTGGATTCACGAAAAAAATACTTTCTTCACTCTGTCTGCCTGTTAGTGGTATAACTGAAAAACTATTTCTTGGAGGAGGACGACATTTTACATGCATATTATATGTCTACCTGGCATGAAACCGAGAAAGTTTTGGAGAAATACATACACAATGAGCACCTTAAAAAATCAAATTTAGTTTATTTTTGCTTTACCTGATAAATAGACACAAGTAATAGCTTCTAAATAACTCAAACTTTATCATTGGCGAAAATGAGACCTAACAGATACAGGGTAAACTTCATAAATGGGACATAATAGTATAGTTCTTTATAACGCAGCAGAAACTTGTCCAACTCGAACACGCCCGTGGTTCAGTTATTCTAGCGGCGGACAAGACACTGGCTCGAAATATACACCTTGGAGAGCAGAGTTCGAATCCCAGCTTTTTGTTTACTTCCAAATTGGTCAAACTCGCACTAGGGAAGTTTCGTGTAAACCCCGTTACAGATTTTTCTTAGTTTGCTTTTTCTCAGTAGATGGATAAGTAATTAATGGTTATATCTTCCTCTTCTCTATCATCACGTCTTTATAGAAATTGTAATAGTAATTGGAAGTTTTAATTAAATTTCTAAATAACTGTGTTATATTTTAAAGTATTAACAACTTTTTTTTTATTTATTCGCATTCGTGTAACCTAGTGATATGTAGTAGTTGTTGTTGTTGTTGTTATGAGAAGACCAAAGTCTAGCAAGTAGACCACCACACACCCGTTTTGCTAACGCCATGCCATCCCCTGAACCACCTTCATTATCACTTTCTTCGATGGGCTCTTCTCCCTGCTTAAACCTTCCTGATATTCTAATGAAGAGTAGAATATCGGCCTAGGATATGGAGTTTAACTCTTAACTCTTTAACTCCAAAGGTTCTATACCTACGCCTCGCATTTTTCCAAGTAGTGAAAGGACGTTTGCTCATCCCTCCCACATCTTGGGCAAATGGGATCTTTCTGTACTCCTATCAGTGCTAGGTGTCTTTAGTTTACAGTGACCTGACAAGATCCCTATCAAAACATTTTTGTGGTTCTTCGGTTCCATCCCATAGTGATATGTAACTAGGTTACATATACCGGGTGTCCACTTTCAAACTGGAACATAGGGATTTAACATTGTTTTTAATAGTTTCATTGCTTCTTGCTCGCCAATTCAACCTACAGAAAATATTTTGGTATAAATGGAAAGAGAAAGTTATTGCACATTTAATGGTATCAAAAATTAAACTATTTTGGCAATTTTCATTGAAAACCATTAATAAAAGGTTTTCATGATTTTTAAATATGAGTTGCCTTGACTTGAAAAAAGTTGACAGCTACACTCAAATTAATTTGTTATTTGATGAAATTCAGAGTTAGATCAGTAGTTTTTACTTTATAAAATGAACGATTACTCGAACAAAGAGAGAGTTTTTATCATTAAATCATATTACTGTGAGGGTAGTTTGTGTAGAGTGAGAGATATTTTTCAATGAAAGTTGACAAAAATAATTTAATGTTTGATATCATTCAATGAGCAATAATTTTCTCTTTCCATTGATACCAAAATATTTTCTGTAGCTTGAATTGGCGAGCAGGAATCCATGAAACTGCTAAAAACAATGTTAAATCCCTATGTTCCAGTAAATTAATTATACAGAGTGTTTCGAAATTGCACAGAAAAAATATAAGGGCGTTATCCTGTAGCAAAACAATAAGGAAATTACTGTAATAAACATATGTCCCAATATCATTCACTTCAAAAATATCCTTGATCAAAGAATTAAAGCTAGCAATTCGTTGTTAAAGGTTTCGGTTTCATAGGCTGGTGTTTTGTTTTCATTATCTGTTTTTTGTTACTTAAAACTGTCAGCATTATTATGAGTGACTCGGAGGACAGGGATTACTTCGAATAATTTCTATAAATTTTACTAAAAAAAAGACAAGAAAGAAAACGATAAACCTGAAATAATTTATTTTGGAACCCACGCTTATTATTTCTTTACTTTTTACTACAGAACAGCGTACGACGCGCGCATATTTTACGTAAAAAAGCATGTGTTGGAACAAAACATCAGGCTACTAAATCTTTTAAAGGTTTGAAAAACCAATCGCTATCTTTAATTATTTGATCAAGGATATCTTTGGAATAAATGATTTTAGGACATATGTTCATTAGAGTTTTTCTCTTACTTTTTTATGCAGAATAACTCCCTTATATTTATTCTGTGCAATTTTGAAACACCCTGTATAATAAGTCGAAAACAACAAGTTCCAGAAATACTTCGAACTACAACTGCATGGCTTAGTTATAATTTGAAAGAGCTTTAAAAGAATAAAATCTAAACACAGAGATAAACTGTGGTCATTAAAATTCAGAAATTGTCCCATTGCCGTAAAATATTAATAGTATGTTAGATTCTAATTAGATTTGTGTATACAATATTTAAATATATATTAAACCAATTTGTTATATTTATTATGCAATAAGCCTTTATACCCTGAGGTCGTAAAGTTTGGAATAAATTCGATAAAACATTTAAAAGGGTTTTCACAGAAAATCCTCGGACACGTCAACCTTATCTTTTAAAATGCAATTTTTTTACGCCAATGGCATATTTTGATCGTGTTTTGTTTTGGAGCTGTGACGTCATCGGCATTTTTTTTAAATTGCAACCCTTATTTTTCTTCACGAATTTGGATAGAACACATGTCAAAAAAGTAGGTATGACCTTAAAGAGGAAAACTTTTGAGATAATCAGTCCCAAAGTTTCGAAAATGTATGTTAAAGTTAATCTCTGAAACTTCTTTGTGGCGTGAATTCATAATTCATATTCTTATATATAAGAATATGAAGTATGTTAAAGTTATTAGAGTGGGCCAATCATTTATCAAGGAAGCGCTGAAAACAAAAGACGAAGTCGTTGATTCGAATAAATTTTAATAACTGTCAAAACCGTCTTTTGTTTTCAGCGCTTCTTTGATAAATGATTGGCCCACTCTAATAACTTTAACATACATTTTCGAAAGTTTGGGACTGATTATCTCAAAAGTTTTCCTCTTTAAGGTCATACTTTTTTAACATCTGCGTACTCAGAAAAAGTTGTTCTATCCAAATTCGTGAAGAAAAATAAGAGTTGCAATTTAAAAAAAATGCCGATGGCGTCACAGCTCCAAAACAAAACACGATCAAAATATGCCATTGGCGTAAAAAAATTGCATTTTAAAAAACAAGGTTGACATGTCCGAGGATTTTCTGTGAAAACCCTTCTAAAATGTTTTATCGAATTTATTCCAAACTTTACGACCTCACTGTATGTATCATCTCTGAAGATATGGGTTAAGCTATTTGTTTGGCATCTTTTTCCAATTCCTCCTCAATAGTTTCCTATCTTGTGTTTTTACAGCTCGGTATATGTTTTTCTTCTATGGTCTCAATTTTTCCATAATTTGTATATTCAGTTTGTTTTTCTTTTCCTACTGCTCATTTGGTTTAGATGGTTACAATGTCTCATCTATCTTTCTGCGAAGGTCGTTTCTACTGGATTTTTAGTTTTATCCGTGATCGATTTGCCTCCATATTCCTTAAGAATATCTTTTCGGTCTTTTTATCTTCTTGTGTTGCTATTTGACGGTTATCAATGATTCTAATCGATACATCAATATTGGAACGGCTACTTTTGTTATATTTGTACTATAGCTACTGTAAGTATTTCTATGGTTTTATTAAAACTGTGTTTTTAATACTACGAAGTAATTCTGCGTATTCTCTCTTGTCGTTTATTATTCTTTCATTTTCTGTTATTATTAAGTTTAAACATTTAATGTATTTGTTTGTTCCACCTGATCTGCCTCGGAATCTTTTGCATATTTAGTATAATTTCTACTTACTTGACTGTAAAACTTTCTTAGTATCCACTGCTTCTTATGCAGCTGACGTTATCTTCATAGAACTTTTTAGGGCATTCATATGGCTATCGTTGATGTCATTACTTGTTCACAATGTGTACACTATTATATGTCTTCTTTAAGTCTATGATAATTAAGTGTAGCTGACTACCAAAGGTAAAGTTTTACCCATTAGATGTTTTAAACCGCTCTGCTCCTTCATTTCTTTAATCTGATCTTCTATCCTTTCTTTTAATACTTTTCCGTACGGTTTACCTAAAACTGGTTCTAGCACAAACTTTAGCAGCTTTACTGGTAAACTGTCAGGATTCCGGGTATTTGTTATTCTTTATGCTTTATGACGCTTTCTTTAATTTCTCTGTTGTAATACATGTGCATTTTGGATTAATATTCTGTGTCGTAGTTAACATGCTTAAAGTCGTTTTTCTGTTGGTAGCACTTTTCCATTTTTTGTGCCCAATTGGGAAAATCGTCAAATTTATGATTTTCCAGCTGCTTGATTGTTAAGTCATTTTGCGGTTGTAGATGCTTAATCGCATTTCACGCCTTTAGGGCAACTTGTTGCTATGTCAAAACCATTTTCAATCTTTCCGCACATTTGATTCAGGTTCTTTTGGTATTTTAAATAGCCACCTAGGCTTTAGGGCAGCGTGCCCGTATGCTAGACCCTTTTAGTTCTTTATTTGGCTCCATCGCCTAATTCCAGAATCATGATTTCGCACATATTTGGCCCCAAACGCAGCATTTCTCGTCGGTTGGAGCCCCCCTCTGATGGCGCTTTGGCAGCCGAGCGAATCGCTCTCAAGAATTCCGAATCTTCTAGAAAGCACGCCGTTGTGGCGTGATATCATGACGCCGGCATTAATTTGTTTCATTTTATCGCCTTGCGATTGGCTGCCGAGGTTTAGTCACGTGGGGACGCGACCAAGGTGACCTGTGCCAGCGCTTCCCTTTGGGCATTCAGCCGAGAGCCGTCGAACGAACAAGTGGTCGGATAGTGTGCGAGTTCGTGCGGCGCTTCCGCCCTTGGCGGGGGCGTCAGCCTTTTTCCCGTCGAGTGCTGTTTCAGCAATTATGTGACAAACGTTTTCGCCTTAAGTGGCAGTTGACCGCAGCCCGTTGCAGAGAACGCTCGTGTGGTGGTTGTGAGTGTGAGTTTTTCGAATTGTCTTCGGCGTAGCGTGGGTGTTTTTGAGCCCAGTTCCTGCTTCCGTAAGTAAGGGGTCGTGCCCCCTTCATCTCGACCTACGAGGATCTGTCCCGCAGAACGAAAGTGGCCCATTTTTCGTCGTCCCGTCGTACGCGTCCTGACGCGTCTCACGTCGCCATTATGGCGGATGGGCACTCATCCCTATAGCCGTCGAACATCGAAGGTACCTGCCACCTAAGACTGCAGCCTGTCGCAACTCAACTGTACCAGGCTCCCTAACCGCCTACATTATTAAGGTATGTGTCTTTGAACTGATTACCGCTGTGAACGCGGGCGAGCCGTCACATCTCTGGTGCCTACAGGCACTGTCGTCATATTTGTCCATGTCGCGAGTGCTAATTTGATCTTTGCTGTTCGTTGCATAAGGCGCCGCGCCAGCATATTTGTACATTCATTCAGAATCGCAGACTGTCCATGTCGCGAGTGCTAATTTGATCTTTGCTGTTCGTTGCATAAGGCGTCGCGCCAGCATATTTGTACTCATTACTGCTCATTACTGTTCATTACTGTTTAACATCTGTCGCTAGGTTTAAAGCGCGCGCCAGCTGGTGTCCTTAGTTATAATCTAGTTATAGGTATAGGGCGACGCACTCTGCTGCCCCATTGTAAACCCGTTAGTCAATACATGATTCGTTAGCTAAGGGAACTATTGTTTTGTTTCGACTTGTGCATGTTCTGTTTCAGATAAGCGCCCCCTTCATTGTACTGATTATTGTGCGACGGAACGAGAGAGCTTTGAGCGTACAGGTGGGTAAGACAGCTGCGTAGTCGCGGTCGGATTGACACCTAAATTACAATCCTTGCATAAGGCAATCCCGAAATTGTTATTTGACCTTGCAATTCTTGAGTAATCCTATCGGCGGAGTATTTTGCGTGCTTCGCTCCCGTCTAACCGTCCAGGCCCGGTTAGCCGGGTTAAGACAGGCTTGGTGGCGCCCTCATGATTTCGACATACCCTATATATATATTATGCCACAACACGCTTGCCCAGAACGTATCGTGTGACTCACGCCCGACTCCCTGAGCGTTCCAGCCGTGGCCTATTAGCCTATTTCGAACCGATTTCAGGGCAAGTGTGCCAGTTTTTCAGGACTGATTCCGTGGTGCGATGCTCACCTTGGGTGAGTGTCGTAAAGTTCTTTTTATACCGTAACATGATTTAGAGCTTCCTAGCCAACTGTCTATTTCATTACGCTTATTTTCTTAATAACAGTTATTCAACCAAAGAACAGTCTCCTATATATCCTTTCGTCATCTGCGTCTATAGTTATTAGCCATCTGTTGTATAGATAATACTTCTCATTGACTCACCTCTCCATTTTTTCATTCCACCAATAATTATTAAGTTTATTTGGAATTTGTAGTAGTGCTTCATGCGCTGCAGGGTCTGCGTAGATTTTAATGTGAAATGCATTTCTTCTGAAGATCCGTTTGGTTGAATTTTATTTTTTTCAGGTAGTCTTAACTTAGAAACTCTAGAATCGTTACTAAAACTCTATATTACTATAGCTTGGATATATTGTTGTTTCTGTGTTTGGTCTTCAGCTCGCGATATTCTATTTAGGTGTTTTTAAAAAACTGTTGTCTTTGCTACATAGTGACCAAAACTGCAAATGGCTCCTCGATATACTCTCACATCTACAGTTTGTATCTAGGAATGCTGTTTGGTAATACAGTAGTCAGTGATAGCTTCTATAGTGATTTTCCTATTCCTTACCTGCCACTCAATAGAGGTCGATGTGTACTACCTGAAAACAGCGGGTTGTTTCTCTCACTCTGTCTTATCTCGCGATTTACCCTATCAATCCGCGCAATTATAAGATGACCTTCCTAGGTGGTATTTACTGTCTGAAATAAAAGCAATGATAGTAAGCAAGTGGTCTCGGAAAAGTACATTGTAAAACACGTGCTGAAACAATATGTCACACTCTTGTGATTGAGCCCCTCGCCTACGGTTTGTGGCTCAAGCTTTCACACGCGTGTGAAATATCAACTTTTTCACACTAGTTATACTATACGAAATTTCTTCAAATTTTCATGTTTCATAGACCCTAGATGACAAAAAAACGTGTCTTGTCAATTTCGCCGGTCTCTTTGTCAGTCTGTTAAAAACTATTTGTTGGGGGAAGACGATATTTTGCATATAGTAGTTGGATAAAAGTAATATTTTTTTACATAGCTTAGGTTTTTATGAATATCTTAAACGCAACAGATACGACGTAAACATCTTAAAAAATTAATTCTGTCTGGTTTTGCTTTAATTCTAGAACTATTGGTTAGGCAAAAATAATATTTTGCATATAGGTTAGACTTGTTACCCTTGACCAAAGTAGGTATATTTTTGACCCAGCAAATACAAGGTGAACACCTTAAAAATTAAATACTCTCCGTTTTCGTTTTACCTAAAATTTGTTAGAGACAAAAACTATTTTGCATATAGCGCATGTTTTTATCCTTGACGAAAATGTGTACATTTGTTATCCCATAGATAGAGGGAGAACCGGAAATACAGGATAAACATTGGTGTCTTCCACTTTCCAGGGACGCTCCGTGTAAACATCGTTTTGAAATATTGTGAGACACTTTGGTTTATTATTATTATTTTGGATGGAGGAATTAAAATCTATAAATTTAAAGAAATATATAAGTTCCCATACTCAGTTAAAAATCTAATGTATTTCCTAGATAAGAAAGCAACATACGACAGATTATACTCAAATATAAAAATTAATGGGACATTTCAATACCCTTGCAAATTACCATAATTTAACATTAAAGTAGTTGAAATAATTTTTTATGGTGCATTCGTCTAGTAAAACCGATAAATTTTAAAATTCAGCATTGCAGCTGGTGGGGCCAAAAACGGGGGCAAATCTAATCATGCTGCACACGCGGAAGTTTTTACGAGTAATTGAAAGTGCATTGACTCATGTGCAAAGTCGCTCGCTGATTCCAAATGAGATAGATGATCTAGCGCTTATCAGCATCTTCCGAATAATTTCTTCATAAGCGGACACGTACGTGCACAGGTCAGCCATAATTTCCAAATCACGTTACGATTAATCTAGTAAAGGTCCATTAAGTGTCATCGGGAGTATCAGTCAGCAGAGATATCTCCTTTCCCGCTTTAATCACCATATCGTGTTTTTATTAAACATGAAGATTATTCTTTTGTTTTTCAGAACAACACGAGTCTATCTCGTTCGATAATATTGATTATATTCCCTATAACGATCAACCAATGAAAAACGGTGAAAATGCATAGTTACGCATTTACTAATTTTTGATAATGTACATAGCAACAATGATAATCATATACTTTCTTGACTAATAACTGATAGTGAAACACCTTCCCAAATATCGCATAACTGCTGAAAGTACAATCGTCATAGCAACCACTCTAACTGTACTTTTAATATTTATAAATAAACCGTTTAAACGTTGCCGAATGGAACTGTTGGTGTTGTTGATTATTTGATAATCAAGAACCCACTAGTTGCATTATATATGATAATATTAATATGATATATTCTCCAGAATTGACGAGTTGTGGCATATGAGTATCTGAGCAGGGCCCAGCATACAATTGAGATTCTGACAAGTTTTAATTATTGTTGTGGAATCTTTGCGAATATATTTTTTTAATTTGGTTTACTAATGCTTTCTTCCAAATATCTGAACACTTTTTGAGGATTTTTAGATAGTCAATACTTTCTTCAGTATTTTCGCCGATTGGGAAGGTATGTTGACTATCATTCAACCAACTGCATTTTAAATAACTCGCCTGTTCCACAAGCTCCCGCAGCGCTCCCGATCATTAATATCTAGAAAATAACAAAAATAAAGATTAACTGTATAGAAAAAAAATCTTTACTTTGCTGAATAGCTACGTAAGTTTCGTCGCAACAACAAATTTGTAGCATTTGCAGCTTTACTGGTCTTCATTTTTTCAAAAAAAAATTTTCTTAAGCAAAAAATTCATTTATTCCTTATTTGCAAATGTTTGTTTTTACTATTCAGTAGCACAACAGAAGTAGCTAAGTAAGGAAGTGGAGATAATTAATTAAGATTCTGATCCTGATCAGCAAGGTTGAACCAACACAGTTAAGAGGCAATCCACACTGCATCAAACGTGAATAGAAAAACAATCTCCAGTGAGTTTGCTAATAAAATAAACTGCGTCTTCTTGGTAGGAACTGAATTGAAAGCAATAACTTTCTAAGTACTCCATATCTCTTAATCTCTTGTTGCGACCGACAGTTCAAGGCGAAGCAATAAGTTTTTTTATTATTTACTTATGCAAATCTCTTATGTAAATTGATTGTAAAAGTACGTTCTGCTAATTTTATAACTATTAAATAAAAAGCTCGTGTAATAATTATAGCACCACTGGCAATTACAGAGGTCACATTTTATCTAAGAAGTGAATAGTCATACTGATACATACATTTAAAAAGTTTTAAGTGTCGCAATATATAATATCGGATAGAAAGCAACGGTGGAACTTATTTTAAAATGTTCCTATACGTCAAACACATTTACAGATTTAGTGTTTACAGATGCTCTATAGAAAAAAAAATAAGCGTCCTCTAGATTTTTTCAGTATTTTGTCCAAATTGTTTTATTTATTTATTATAACTCCATGGCTTTTAAATATCTACTTTACAAGCCAGAGTATTTTGAAATTTATTGACTTAAAAAATATTTATTTAAGAAATAATATAGTTTGTGCAGAATTATCCATCAAAAATCACAAACACTGTTACGGAAACACCAGCAACCAGTTAGCTATTGCCATGACATTTGCAGTTTCTCAATAGCAAATTGAGGTCAAATCTCAAACCTGGAATGCGTTGGATTTGCATTTCAAACCAAAACTGCTGCCCTTCTCGTCCACTACTATCATATCA
Source organism: Agriotes lineatus (assembly GCA_940337035.1). Taxonomy (NCBI): domain Eukaryota; kingdom Metazoa; phylum Arthropoda; class Insecta; order Coleoptera; family Elateridae; genus Agriotes; species Agriotes lineatus. Next base: position 56,820,956 of record OW679196.1, read on the forward strand.
TAAAAGAGCATATATTATTTTTGTCTATATGCAGTAAAAAATTGACATAGTCACTCTTTAAAATTTATACCCAGAATTCCCTTAAGATGTAAATTGCATAAGCCATCTAATTTTCTTAATTGAAAGTTTCCTCCTACTACACTTGACAAGCATTAAGAAAAACCTACAAGTGTTTGCTTAACTATTTTTAAACGTAGAGTTTACCAAGCATTGCGTCTTGTATTTTTTCTACTTTTCTTACGGCTTTATTCTTTAAAGACAGTACATGAACTGTGCAATAGTAGACATAGATTAAAGTACACCACGCCAAAATAGAATCAAGTCAATGACATGTGTGGGCTACAGCCTCTTGCCAAATACAATTTTCGTTTCTTATTTCAGCTTGGATTTGTCTTATTAAACTGATTTTGAAAATTACTTTTAACAAATTATTACAAATAAGTTTGAATCTACAGAAATATATTTAATTTGAAGTAGAAGTAGAAAGGAATGTGACACCAAAGTCAAGTTTTTGCACAAACATAGATGAATTTTAGCTTGACTAAGTGTCGTGTGATGTTACATTAGAATATTCCAACTAGGTTAATTAATTGATTGTTGTAAACAAATAAGTATTTTATAATTTCACTGCTCTTTGGGGCTGTTTATTTTTGAACGAAATTAAATAATGAAGCTTCAAGAAAAAATTAAAAGGACAAATTCTGAATGCCAGTAGTGTATTTCTTCTGATACTCCAAAAAATGATTTTGTGTTTCTGTCGCAGAAGCGCAACCAATACATCGCCAGATTTGCATTGATGCATTTGTGGGCAATCTACTGAACCTTAACTCCCCTTTCAGGAACAGCAGTTTTGCGTGTGAGTGACGCAATCAACTTCCGGTAAATAGAGGGGGTTGTTCTATTCTATCAGCGGACCGTGTCACAGACTGTGACACGACTTAGCATTAAATCAGTGCCAAATCAAAGGCTTTCATTAACGACGAATAAGTTATTCCATAGTAGCATAGTCTAACAAAAAACCAATTGTGCAACATGTTGTTTAATACTCACGTCTTTTGTAAGAACCCATAAAATATTGTTTTAATTTGCAGTGATTGTATTGCATTCATGCATAATAACTGTCTGTAAATGTATAATATGCATTATTTAAATTATTCCGTGAAATATAATGGCAGACAACTTATAAATATAATTAAGTAAACTCTCAGGCGCAACTAATAACAAAAACTAGAACACTTTATCGTATGTTCTATAGAAGTATATGAAGGTCGCTAATTTTTTTCTAAATACTAGTATGAACACCGTAAGCATGCAACTTGAAACCAAGCAATTCCAAACTAATTTCATAGTTTCTGATGAATCTTATTCATTTCGCCTTCAATTTATTACATAAATAATTCCCAAGAAACGAAATGTGTAACAATGATACTGACACTACTATATTTTATTATACATATACACTAAACTGCCACTGTTCGAAATATCACTCAAACTATCTCCAAAACTTCCTGTGAAAGACTGATAAGCCTAATCTTTGTAAGTGGTACGAGTGGATCATATCTAGCATGTTTGCAAAGAATGTAGCTGCAATAACTTTTAGTAACCTCATTTTTACCATGACGATTTTTTTGCAGGTTAATTGAAGATCATGTAAAGTTCCAATAAGTAGTTCCTAGAAAACACCCTTACAATCGACACATGCCCTCAAGGTAAGCAAATTCGTTCACCTATTAGTGAAAATTCGTGACCGCATTTCTTCAGGAAGAAAATGCAGCTACCGTTAAGCAAGTGGAACATCTTCTTCGTTTGTCTCGGAACCGTTCTAGTCATCATCGGCGCGAGCTTCCTGACGTTCTTCCCATCAATCCACAGTGAAATCCTAACCACTGCCTTAGCGCTCGGGCCGGCAACCGAAGCGTATAAAGCATGGCAAAAACCAAAAGCGCCTATCATCATGGACATATTTTTCTACAACTGGACCAACCCAGAAGATATCTACAACCCTAACATCAAACCAAACTTCGTGCAGATGGGGCCGTATAGGTACATACAGTTTAAGGAGAAGACTAATATCACCTGGAACAACGACAATCAAACTATTACTTACCAGTACCTGAAACATTTCTACTTTGACGAAGAAAACTCGCCCAATCATCATTCCGACATGGTGACCACCATTAACATGGTAGCTCTGGTAAGATAATTTCTAACTATTGCCAGTGCAAATGTGAGCTGAATAAATTTTTAGTCAGCTGCTCACATGGGTAGCGACTGGAATTTCATTCTGCAACAAGGAGTCAAATTTTCTCTGTCGTCTGCGGAAATTTCCATCCGAAAAAACGTTAGCGAGCTGCTGTTCGAAGGTTACGAAGACCCAATTCTCGTCACTGCCAGTTCAATTCCTTTCATATCAGACAGCAAAGTGGATCGATTTGGTTGGTTTCATGGGGTGAGTGTAGTTTATGTAAAATTCTTTATATTCTTTTTAACGTAAAAAACGCAATATTGGTTTAGAACAAGTGTTTAAAAGAAAAAAATAATGATACTTGTAAAAATGTATAGTCATTGATCTTCTGATAACATCTGTCAACATCTTCCTGTTTCTCATCTTCATCGTTCTTAATAAAACAAAATACTTTATTTCAGAGAAATGGTTCCATTGGCGTAGACGGCGTTTTCAACATGAAAACAACCCCAGATAACGAATATGGCACTCTCCAAAGGTGGAATTTTGACAGCAAAACAGAGTTCTATGAAGGCCACTGTGCAGATATTACAGGCTCCGCTGGGGAGCTTTATCCTAGAAACCTAAAGCCCAGCACGATACAATTCTTCTCCCCTGAAATGTGCAGGAGTGTGCAGTTCAATTTTGAAAAAAATGTTAGTGTAAAGGGTATTTTGGGGTACAAATTTGCGCCAGGGGATGAAGTATTCGACAATGGTATTCCATGGCAAGTCTGTCATTTCATAAATCTAACGTATCTTTATTTTTCAGGAACTAAAATTAAACGGAACGAATGCTTCTGCAATGGAAAGTGCCTTCCTTCAGGAATTCTCAACGTCTCGGCGTGCAGACAAGATGCCCCCGTGTACCTTTCCTTGCCCCATTTTTACCAGGCTGATCCATCATACGTAAATGCTGTTACTGGACTGAACCCAGAAAAAGACAAGCACGAGTTGTACATAACACTGGAGCCGGTAAGTACTTGAAACAGCGCGTCTGGTGGAAATGTTGAGACGGACACAGATCATTATGCACTTGATACGACGAAGATAACCTAGAAGTGCAGAAGTCCATTGCTTCTGCAGGCGTGTGCGTGTACACATGTTAGAAGTTATCTAAAAATGAACGTAATGGGATCTAATTCCTGTGTACACACAATGAATGTTGAAACAGTCTGCGCTTGCTTTTGTACATCAGCAGAATCATTGAATGCCTTTCCGTCTGAATATAAAAACTGTCAACGATTTTAAACTGATACGAGCCGTTTTTTCAAAATATAAGGAGAAGTGCTGTTTCTCATTAAATCTTTGAAATACAACTTTTTCTTCAGTTGGCGCTACAACCCTATTGGGTTTGGGCCGTTACTTTTTGGAACTTTCGCAATCCATTTTTGTTTAATTAGAATGGATTAGTCTCCGTATTTCTATTGTTTTTCTTTTCTATAATGTCTTGTGGGTTTTAGCTTTCTCTTTTTTCTCTTTTTCAGCTCTTCTTTCTTCCTTGTTATTTCATTTTCTTTATGTTCTGAATTTTCTACTTCTTCTTCATCCATAAATTCTTCTTCACTCATTTTACGTGATTCATTTGTTATTATATTTATTGGCTTTCGTCCTTGGTGTTTTTGGGTTTTGTATATTTTTCCATTTATTATTAATTTATCATACTTGATATATGCTTGTTTTCTTTCTTTTCTTGCTGCGATTAATATGGGTTTCAATAATTATCTTTCCTGAACTACTTCTTTTGGGAAATCTTCGTCTATGTAGATGTTTGTGTTTCGTAGTTTTTTCTGTGTGTTATTATACTTAATTTGCATCTAATATGTAGTAAAGCTTAGTAGTATCGGTCCATTTTCACTCCTTTTATTTATTTTCCTTATAAAGTCTATTTCCTCTTTTCTAATGTTCAACTCCATTTTATTGTTCAGTAAATATATTATTCTGGATCCTAGTTCCCAGTAATTATTATTCCCTTCCGTTTTTATTGCATAAAAGATTATATTTTTCTTAGGTTTCTATTTAGTATTTCTATTTTCCTGTCCTGTAGTTCTGTTTTTTTATTGGTTTCGGCTAGTTCTTGTTCTGTTTTGTCCAGTTTTACACTTATGTTTCCTAACTGTGTTTTTATGTCTCCTAGCATCTCCGTAATTATGTCTATTTTATGGTCCATTTTGCCCTTGTCGTTGTATAATTTGTTCTATGTATTTAATGTTACTGTAACTGTTTCGTCGTATTCTATGAGTAGTGTTCTTGTCTTGTTTTGTCTTTGGTTTACTATTTGTTTGTATGAATGTAGTTTGTATGTATACTGTCCACTTATCACTCTGATGTTTATAACCTTTAAATTTATTTTACTTGTTATTCTGCTTTTTATTCTTATTATATGATTACTTCTTGTTCTTTGGGTTTTTATTTTTCCTTTAACACTATTGTTTAACATTTTAGTTCCTGCTGTATTTTGATAAGCACCTTTCACTATCATTCGCCACTTTTCCTACAATACAACTAAGATTTTCACAATATTTGACAATTTTAATAAAATATTACCTTCCTATCCATCTTCTTCTTCCCCCTCTTGTTGATTCTTTTGAAATTAGGAGTCATTAGGAGAAAAATAAGACCGCTTATATATCCATATTATCGAGAAGAATAGTTAATTACCAATTCAAAATCAAATGTATTTATGGTTAACGATCTAAAATTAAATTTATAATAATTCTAGATTGACTACAATTACGAACTATCTATTTATATAACAATCTGAATGTATACCTACCTTAATACTCTACCCTAGAATAAGGTAGTTTAACCTCAATTCAACTTTATTTATCCATGGATTGTAGTTAAACTTTATTTACCATATACCGTGAGTTTACTTTAGTATTAAATGAATGCATTGGAGCAATTACTTTAAAATTCAAACTTTATCGAAAGCAAGTAACACTGCAAATTGGTTAAAAGAAGAAGAGAAAATATTATGCAATAACAGTAATCGATAGTTTTAACTGCAAAAATATACAGGGAGATCAAAAATAAACTTGGCGGGAGCCATTGAAAACAACAAATCTTGTATAATCTGCAGCATGCTTTTTGTTGACATAGAATTGTTAATTTTTTAAAGTTTAAAATTTACTTTCAACATCTTGTTTAACTTATCCCATTGTTATTTTAATGCAACATATCAATTTAATGTAGGTATAAGTACATTTACTTTAAATTACATATTTGTGTAGCTTATTAGACTGTGTTAAAGCCACACGAACTAATAATTCAGTTAGTTGTAGTTCAAATGTACCTACTTAGTTCTATGTACAGTGTAGATAGTATTTTTCCGGACTCCCGCAATCAATTTTAATTTTTGATCGCTCTTTAGTAAACAATAACGTAGAAGATGTGGAATGAGCATTTATGATTTGTTAACTCTTGTACATTTCAGTAAAGTAGAAAGACGTTGAACATGGAATAAAGCATTAAAATAGCTAATATAAAGGTAGATAATATTGTAGCTCAACTTGCTGGTATATATGAATACCTACCTAATATAAATAAATTAACCCTAATCAGCTATGGAAGCCTATTATTGAATTTTTACTTTCTTGTTGTAGAATACTGGAATTATATCAGATATTTCGGCCAGAATGCAAGTAAATGCGCTACTTCAGCCACTACCAGATTTTGAGTAAGTATCCAACCAAGCGAATGGAAGAAAACTTGATTTGTTTTCTAAATTAATAATTTCAACATCATTAATGTGCAAGCGGTAGATTTATTGGTTTTTTCTTTTTCAGGATCTTTGAGAAAGCTCCCGAAATCATGTTCCCCGTTTTCTGGTTTGACCAGAAGGTAGTCCTCTCAGATGAATTAGCATCGGGTTTGTCGCTGCTATTCAGTTTGCCAAAAATCACTAGGATTATTTCCCTTCTCGTTATAATAATAGGTTTAATTTGTATAGTGTCCGTAATTTTGTTTGTAACCTGCTACAAACATAATAAAAGGACAAAACATATGATAACTAGAGAAGAGATTCCTCTTAATTCTAAGTCATAGATTAGAAAATTACTCGAATGCCTTATGATATTTTATTACTGTTAATGTTTTGTCTACTTTTGAATAAAGAAACAAATTCTATTCGTTTATTTTTAATGTATACGTAGGTACTAAATATGTTAGAACACTAATACATGCAGACAACGTAGTTCTGATTGCTGATAACGTCAACAAAGCGTAAAGACAACTGATGGAAGAACTAGATAAACTAAATAAACAAGAAGAATGAGGATTAACAAGTGGAAAAACAAATGGAGAAAAATAATAAAGTAATAAACATGTTTTACAAAGAAAATACAATATAGTACGAATACATGGAAAGTATACTAACAGAAGATGGAACAATAGATTCAGAATTAATACATCGCACTAAAAAAAGCAATAGTGACCCATTAGATAAAACTATTTATAGAAAAAAGAAACTCAAGATAAGACACAAAACTAGAACTGTGATGATCCCATCAATGTTATATGGAAGCTGGCCTAATCAAAAGAAACAGAAAGATAAACTAACGTCAAAAGAAATGAAAGGACCAAGGACAATATCAGGAAAAACAAAACTAGGCCGAATCAGAATTGAAAAAATATAAGAAGAGCTACAGCAACTAACAAGTAAACCACTACAAGCAAGACAACTGAAATGATTCGAACACATACATAGAATGCTGAAGAGTGGTAAAGAAGGTAATACAAGCAAGAGAGATACTAAAACGAAAAATTGGAAAACAAAGGAAAGTTGGCTAAACGAAATAGAAGAAATAAGGAAGGAGAGATGTAAAACGCTGGAGGAAATAAAAATAATTACAAACACTAGGACGTTTAGAAGAGAGAAAAAATACTAACACCGATCTGATTTAATAGAAAATCGACCCACTTAAAAGGTTATATAATTTCTAAGCAAATAATTATGTTTTAATTGTCAGGTTAACAGTTAGAGAGTAAATTAATAAAATATGCAAGGTATGTCAAATAATTACATTGGGCAAGAGCATTCTGACTTTCTAAAGCTAAACTAAAAGTTGTAGTTATAGATATAATACTAACGTTTTCTTTATTGCTTTTGAGTTGAACCATCATAAAAAACTTTATCTCATTGATTACCTTAAATTTAAATTACAGAAATCAATATTGGGCACTTTAAAAGTAAATGAGCACGTTTACTTCTTCCTTTAACTGTAACAAATGGATCATTAGGAACCTTAAAAAATTTGTAAAGGACGTTACTCAAAACTTCTCTCGCAAATGGAAGTTGTGACATAAAATCAAAGGCAACTAGGGGTAAAAATTTCTGAACGTTCCTAATAATTCTGTAACAATAATAAGAAACCCTTGGTAATGCAAATTACATCTCGGCGATTTCAGCGGCTCCGGAAAAGATTTCAACAAGATTCAAGCAGGCCACACACAGTACACCCGTCGTTTCTATTCTGCCACGCAGGAGCCTTTGGATCTCTGTGATGCAGCTACATTAAACACAACGCACTTATTCGTTGTCCCTTTTTGTCTCTTGGGTTCCATTGTTATCAAGAGTAAAGCCTGAACTATATTTAAGTTATTACTTTTATCTATTTCTCAGTTAGAACCAAATAGACAACATTTTATTATTTAAAAGTGCTCGTCCTGTATATATTTGACCTAATCTTTCTCGGTTTTATGCCAAGTAGACATATAATGCGCATGCAAAATATTGCAATTTGTATTAAGAAAAATCCTTTAACGACACATGGCCGATAGGCAAATAACAGACTTGGTTGATTATAAACCTACGCTATCTCCTCGGATTACAAAATTGAACTGCATTTTTTATTTGCTATATATCGGCATAATGACGTTAATAATTATTACTTAACTGCAACAAGTGAGCCGTTAAAAACCTCAAATACATTAAGATCAAGTAACAATTACTTATCAGTTATCACTTACCCTTCTCTAACTTTCTTATTCCTCAAAATTAAAAACTCACTCAATATGAAAACTCACTTTTTCATTTGACGAAAATCTACCTTGGAACATAAATTGAGGTTATGTACACTTGTGCTCATAAAAATGGAATAGACTTACTGTTGAACTGATTTGAAAAGTCGTATTATTAGCATTATTAAATAAATTTTGTATACGATTTTTTTATTTAACTTTTTTCTTGTAATTTAATACGACAAACAATTTCACTTTATCAATGTTTCAAACCAACCGGTATTACAAACCTAAAATATTACAAAAATTGGTTGCAATACTTGTATTCCATATTTATGAGCACAATATAGTATTTTAACATGCAAATATGATGATATTTGTATCCTGATAACGTTGTAAGTATCGTATGTCATTTCATTAATAACCATTTTGAAACTGGTGTAATTTCTTGCAATAGTAAATATTAACCGAATTATATTCCGGGAGCAACTGGATATTAATATAATTCCCATAAAGAAACTGCAGATTTCTGCTTCAATCTTATTATTCTTCTTCTTCTAATTTCTGTTAGGCTGTAAGCCTGTTTTGTCAAGATTAAGGTATTTAATTGTTTTAATCATGTTACTCCCTTTTACCATCTTTTGTTGGACGCGCCCTATCCTTCTTTTTCTTAACGGTCGGTTATCTCTAGCAGTTTTCCCGAGTCTTGTTTCATTCATTATCGATATGTGCTCGTTCCACTCTCTTTTTCTTCCACTGATCCAATCTGTTATGTGTAGTACTTGACATAATTCGCTAATGTTAATATTCCTTACTCTGTCCAGTCTGGTATTGCCAGTAATTTTTCGCAATATGTTCATTTCAGCCACTTGCATTTCTTCTTTCGTTTTGGTTGTTTCTCCTTCCGTGTCTGTGGTATATGTCATTGTGGGTCTGATAGCTTCATTATATATCCTTGCCTTGGTGTCTCATCTTAGGTATTTATTCCCCAGATTGGATTCAGGCACCCCGCTACTATTTCTGCTTTTATAATTTCTTGGCCAATTTTCTTATTTAGATCGCCATAACTAAATAGTATAATTCCTATATATCTAAATTACATTGCTTCTTCAAGTGTCTTGTTGTCATTGATCGATTTGCATCATCTTGGTTCTTTGACTACTGTCATGGCTTGCGTTTTCTCGGTTGAGATTTCCATGTTTTCCACTACCAATATTACGTCGTCTGCATAACTTACCGCATTTATTTTGTTTCTTCCCATTTTGTATCCATTCATATTTCTTGTGAATTTTAGGATTTCGTCCATTATTAAAATAAATAATGTCGGGCTCAAGAAGTCCCTTCGTCTTACTCTTTTTTCTATTGAAAACCCCTCCGGGCATCTGATCTTAAGTTGGCCAATTGTATAAATAACACAGGTAGGCTGCTCTATTATTTTCTAATGATTTTTCAATTAATTGTCTTATTATGAAGATCGCATCTGTATTTGTCTCCCAGTATAATAATTTTATTCAATCTAGTAGTGATTATCCTTGTTGTAAGTTTTAGTGTTGTACTTAGTAGGTTTATTCCTCTGTGGTTTTCTGGGGATTTTTTATCGCGTTTCTTCAAAATAGTAATCAATATGCTCGTCCTCCATTCGTCTGGTATTGTTTATGTACTTATTAATTTTTGTAATAGGTTTGTGACTTCTACTAGGCTTTCTCCTCCATATTTATTTAATTCATTGGGTATTCCTTCTTCTCCTGGTGATTTTCTGTTCCTAAATTTTGCTATTCATGTTCCATTTGCTTCGAGAATTGCTCCCCGTAATTCTGCTTTATTTCTATTATTCTTCACTTGGTTAATCTGTTTATAACGTTCATATTCTTATGCAGGTTTCACGTTCTTATATTCTACATATGATGTTCCTTTTTGATCCGATAGTGCTTTTACCTTATCACAAAACTACGGTTTTTGCGATAGGTCGTAGTTTTGGTAATATTTATCTTTCATCATTTGAGACATTCACTATATTGTTTTTTAGTTTCTGCCAACTTTCATCTACTGTATCTTCATTTATGACTTTGTATTGGTCGATATGTGTCTCTAACAGTTTTTTGTACAGCTCTTTTGTTGTTTCATCGTTTATCGATTCAATGTTCATCTTGTACTCATATTTGGGGTCGGTCTCTTTGACCTCTTAACATTTACTATGAGCTTAAGCAGCACTAGGTTGTGGTCGCTTCCTATATCTGCTGAAGTTAAAAACTCCTTTTGTTTAATATTTGTGTTGGGTGAATCTTTCTGTTGGTAGTTATGTAGTCAATCGTTGATTGGCGTCCCCTCGTGTTCTACCAAGTATATTTATGTTGTTCCTTGTGATGGACAAACGTCTTGTTTATCCGCATTTCATTGTTTGCTCAGAAGGTTACCATTCTATCACCGTTTTCATTTACTGCATACTCATTACAACGTTATTTCACGCCTGGTACTATATTGTTTCCAATTCTAGAGTCAAATCTCCCATGATTTCTTCTTCCGCTCTTATTGAATCTACAACTTTCTGAAGATCGTTATAAAACATCTCTTTGTTTGGGATGGCTTACTATCGTCTGGGGCATATACCGATATAATGTTTATTATATTTTTTGTGGCTTCTAGCTTGATGGATAATATTCTCTTCGATATATATTCATATTTTGTATGGTGTCTTATATACCGTGTGTCCACAGGAGTACGCACCATAGAGATAAGATCATGCTAATAGAATATAAATATCAACCAGTGCTATGACCACCGTTCCTTTTCTTGTACCATTTATAACAATATTGTTTCATACAGTGGCGAGTCAGAAGCCAGAAAACAACGTTTTAGCGTGCCGGCGGTCACAGCATTAGCCGATCTTTCTATTCTATCTGGTTATCCCTATGGTGCGTCCTCCTGTGGACACACGGTATATAAGAAAAATGGGAGAAATTTCATTTGAATACGGAGTCGTTATATTCAAGCTGGTTTTAAAAAGTCGATAAAACGCCATGATATCCTAAGGGATCAATTTTTCAAAAATATTGTAAGGAGCAGAAATCCGAAACCAGTATCTGCAGTGCTGATTTGTCAAATAATTAGTTACCTAAGTGTATACATTTGTGTTACCACATATTGTTCACTTGAATGTTTTTGAAGTACATCAGCATCATTTACATCCAATTTGCTCCATCTACGGGCCTCTCCAGAAATTTTCCACCCTTGTTTGTCGTGTGTCTGTTCAAACCAATTTGCTTCTCCAGGTCAACACTCCATTTAGTCAGGAATCTTAGTTTTTGACATGACGTGACACTTTTAATGCTCTTTTTGTCGATCGTTTATCTTTAAATCGAGCTATGTGGCTTCGGTTGCTAATGTCGGTAACGTTTAGCAGTTCAGTGTCCCTAAGTTTCGTTTTCTGTCTCTCAAAAACATTCCCACCAAATACTGCTGTTGAAGTCACGATCACGGCTTCATAAATAAGAAATATACTATTAACTCTTAACAGAAATGTGTAGCAGAAAAAATAAAATTGCAATTTCATGCACTGGGGTTGAAGCGAGCCGTTTTGAGAATATGTGCTGGGGATTTCGTTTCTGCAGTAATATAATATTGTTTGCGTCCTTTATCAACGCAATTCTCACTTTTATCCTTTCCGATAACTCGCTATAATTGCCTGGCGGAGGTACGGGGTGGATTATCTTTCTCTTTCTTCCTCAATAAGTGTTTTTCTAGCTTATGTTCCAAACTTTTCCCAACCATTGTCGGTTGTGTTGTGGCTGAGGTGGCTATGCCCATTTGTTTTCTAATTTTACATGTTCCTTCATCGCCGCTTCGATATTTTCCTTTATCATATTTATCATTTTTTCTTTTCATTATCCTCTTTGAGTAATGACTGAAAAATTATTTGACGTCCAATCCTCAAATGAATTTCTAGGATGGTCTTTGCAAAATATATTTTATGCATACTTTGCCAACATATTTTATGTATATGGCTATATAAGCTACACGTTGGACTATCCATATATTTTATGAAATGTAATGCACGACTTTATACTAGCCCTTTATTAATGCAATGCCCTTTCTAATTAAATAATAATTCCTTTTTAAAATCAAGTTCTCTTATCTCAGGTGGTTCGCCAAATCAAGATCTCTATTAATTGAATTTTAATATTACAGTTAATGACATTTGCTGTCAAACCGATTTTCAAAACTCATCAAACCAGGTATTGACAATTGCATTTTTACATTAATCAATTCATTAAATTAAATATTGCTTTGTATTATTGTATGATTGATCTTTATTCAAAATGTTTTAATATTAATTACTAACAAACCTCGTCACTTATTCAGCTTAACTCGCACAATTCCATACACCAGTGCCTCCTGCTTCCAAAAGATCCCAATGTTGTCCTCGTTTGACACCTACAGCCTACACCTGTCAACCAACTCCAATACCCTGCTGATTCTGACTGCAATCCCTCTATCAAACGTCAGCTTCAACTCCAACCAAACCTGGTAAGTTTCAGGTTTATAACTGCAACAGCTCCTATCTTGTTTCTTTCTTAGATATCCTTCGGTACTCTGCAATCTCCTCTGAAATGGTCCAATTCTGGTAGCACCATCACAAATCTCGTTCTAGTTAAATTACTTTATTACGATGCAACCACCAATGTCAAATATAAACATGTAACTATGCCACACGTCAGTCAATAAATCCAATTCCATCCAATTTTGTCGTTCTCTAGTTCCTTTAATGTAATTCACGGCACTTAACAATCCCTTCACCGATTGTGAGTATTTTATAATATTAATATTTAGGCTCCATCTTTAATACCTTGTAGATTTATTTATAGCATTTATATTTGTATGTAACCCAAACAACTATACAAACTATGCACCAATTTCCATTTTTATTTAGTCAAAACCACATTTCAAAATATGTTATACATCTTTCTTCGAGTTTATTTATATAACTACCTTTAAACAAAAACTTGTTCTTGTTGGATACAATTCTTACTGCACCCTACCATATTTTAAATTATCTATTATTACAACTTAATAATTCACATTATCATTATAACACATTTGTCAATCGTTACATTGGCTTGTATTTTATTAAAATTTTCTGTAATTATTAAATTAGTATATTCAATTAATATCAAAATCTCCTCTCTCATTGTCTCAATTAAATTTATTAATAATGTTTAAAATTTTACACCCATCAAGATTTAATTATATCAATCTTCCAACCTTATTAGTTTTTAAATATTTCATTATTGAAATTGATTACACTGCCTCATGTATCATAACACTATATAACGATTACCGCAAATCACCGTAATTTATAAATTAGGTTGGGATTATTCTAACGGTTTTTCCAAATGTGTATTAATGTTAAGGCATTTGTGGTAGAAGTGTCAGTAATTTTTTAATTCGCTGTTCAAAAAATAATTTTATTTATGTCAAGCCTGTTTCGGTACAGTAATAAGAAAACTTAAACAATTTTTAATAATCAATTCATTCTAGATATAATATACTGTCTCGTTTCTTACATATTTCCAACATTATTGCATGCACTTGTAATATTCTAAATTCTACCTCAACCGTCGTGTGTCGACTGCATAGGACGTAAGCTGAAACTGTGACAGTTTACAAGCCTTTTCTCTACTCACATGCTTATATGTACATGCGTATCCGACTGCGTGTGTTATGATTTCATCGTCAGAGATCGGGCGCACTTCGTCCGCGATTTTTCTGTCGTCACTATGCGTTCATATTACATCGATAAGCAAGTACGTTAGGTAGCATTCTCAGCCGAGTGAGTAAAGCGTCTGACTAGCAATCGATTCCTCCTGGGAGAACAGGTTCGAGTCCTACCAACTGAAATATTTTTTAATTAAAGCAAGACCTCCTATGTGGTGGACTAAAAAGCTAGTATTCAATAGTTCCATGAAGTGATTCCAGATTTGGTACGTTCGTGTGGGCAGCAATATACTCGCATTATTACAACCGGCAATTGAAGGTTTGGACATTTTAGTAGAACTGTTTTATTTGAGTCCATATTGTAAGCTCATTTTACTATGTTCTGCTGTGCTTACATCGCCGCTATCTATAACTTAAGTTATATTCAAATAAGTGAGGTTAATTGCACAATTCTAAGGCACTATTGCAGTCTAGAAGTGTAATATCCATTGTTTTGAAAGAAAACTGTTTTCATTGTAGCAAATCCAAGGGCATGCCATAAAGTGCTTTTTAAATTAAAAATTTTGTAATTAATTTATTAATCTTAAAATCTCTAAGCCTATGATTAGCTGGTTGATAATCCTCACACTTCCATCCTCCGGGCCAAAAGTATAACAAAGTGAATTGTCATTTGTGAAGAATGTGAAGATAACGCATAAATACATGTATTTGATGATTATATGAAGTGCTTCCAAAGTATCAAGACGAAATTAAACAAATTAAATATTTTGAAATCTATTTTAATGTGAATAGAAAATACTGGTTTCGAAATGTATCTTTACTGCAACACAGAAAATTGTATACCTCTCCTCCAGAACATTGAAGTCAAAATTGAACAGATGTATTATTCCTAAGCACACCATTCAAAGTACTACTTCCAATAAATTTATACATGTGGTTCAAATCATTCTGTTGCTTATAAAATACTTCAGAAGCATGTTTGACAAAAGCTATGCAATAGGACGCGCTCTTGCACTTCTTCAAGCTCAAAAAGTTTAAACTTACAAGAGCTACAAAATAAAATCATCTCACAACTATAGAACGAACAAGCTAAAACATAAATCTAAACACTTCCTCACGAGTGATGTGACACTACGTTACCACAGCAATCAAAGGACCAGCTTGAACTCAAGCAAATGATGAAGGGACACATGGAACAAATAACACACATGCTAAACCTGCTAACAACCGTAGTTACAACAATATGACTATGTGTTAGAATAGCCGTATTGAATGCCAACGGTTTGTCACGAAATGGACAAGAAATTAAATCGTTCTTAACAAACAAAAGCACTGACATAATGTTGCTATATGGTACTCACGTCACCAACAGAGGTCACATAAAAATACTAATTTATATGATCTATGACACACTACACTTGCATAACACTACACCCTGAGGTATGTTAAGACTCCCGGTTTTCGTTAAGAACCTATGTGTAATTCCGCATTCCGCTCCCGCATATTGCAGCATAATTTAAGCCATCGGGCATCTTTTCCAAATTCTCGAACTGTTTGGCACATATGTAGGCGAAACCCCGACATCTGTCGCATAAAGTATCTTAATTAAGGCATTTGCTTCAATATTGAGGCGGAGGCTGTAACGCATGATCATAGCATCAAAACCCTGCTAAGGGACTTAATAAATCGCTGGTAGATGGAGTTTGCATTCAGTCCTCAAGTTAAAAGGCGAGGCCTTGGATATCAGATTACAGCGCCGGCGAGACGAGGTAGTGCACGGGGAAAGCCCCGCGTTTTGTTGCACGTTACATTTTGGGTGATGCAAGTCAGCACTTCGAACAATAGATCTTTTATGTACCCGAGTAAGTTGCCCAACTATGGAAAGTTTTACGCATGACGCAATCATCGAATTTACGCTGCGTCCAGCGCGTTCCCTCCCGGGGAGTGCAATTTAAGCTTCGCTATCGCACGGATGTGCAAGTTAACTTAAGAACAAAGAACAACCCCTTTAGTTCTCAGGGGCGCGTTGTACCCTAAGACTTGTGGCAGTTATAAGTGCTTTTGGTCCCTTAAAGTTCCAAGTACCGGTGTGTACAATTCTTCGCCCAGGTTGGCGGATTCGTAACAGGAACAAATACAAAGCATCAATATACAGGGTGAGCAGTTGTGAGTTATCGTTTGGCTCCACCCTGCTACTTCTTCGAAGGATCTTGCCGCCACAATTCCCCGAGTAAGCTGGTCAACCGTCCCTATCTGTTTATCAACCCCTGCCGCATCTAAGCTGCTATCGCAACCCTCTTCTGTAAGCATCGCCAGAGCGTTGAATCTCCAGGTCGAAATCTTCCGGCATCAGCACGTCAACAACACAGTTGCTTGGAGCCCTAGCAGTAAATCAAGGTATTGTACTAGTAATTAAATAAAACAGTGAATTGCGTATTATACAGTGACGTGCGAAGTTTCGGAACTCTCAATCTATCGTATATGCTATTTGTGGGCCGTGTGCTAATCGCCCGAGCCCTAGTTATCGTCAAGTAATGTAAATAGAAGCCTTCAGCCCTTATTGTGTTGCATTGTTTACTAACCCCAATTTGTAGCATTTGCTACCTGCACACTTGCCTTCGGGCTTGTAACTAGTATGGTAATAGATTACCCATTTTTAATTTACGTATTGTTTTTCATTTCAATTATTTGTGCATTTTTGTGACCGACAAGAATTGAGTTTCTTGTTGCGTTGTGTATGTATTCCTTTGTACAGGGCCTAAGCAACTGGAGAAAGGACACCCAAAAGGTAGGTGTAAAAGCCAGTGCCGTGGGAGTGCCCCCTTGGAGTGCAACGCAACGCTAAGGCGATTGGTTTTCGACTTTTGACCGGTCGTCAGTTAATTATCAAACTTAACATCTTTCAAATGTCGTGGCGCCCCATAACTTTGTGTTAATAACCCGATATCGACACCCCGTCGTGGCATTTCGCCCCAAGACGCACCCTAAACCTGTGAACCCTCCCACGCGATTGAGTTCTGGCCGAAGCATTTGAGCTGTGGGGGTACGTGCAAGGGGCGGACACTGCTACGAGCATCCCATGGGGTCTTAATGAGCAATTTATCGTGTAACAGGTACCGCTATTATTGTAAAGAACTCCATCACAAACTAGCTAAACATAGACATGAGCACCAACATATTGTAGTATTATTCTACATTATCGTGAAAAATGGCGTATTAATTCGATGGTATGTTGTTAAGGAATACTCCCTGAGTATGAGAAAAATAAAGAAAGAATTTTTTGTGTTACATTTTTGAAGATCTTTTTAAATTTGAATTTTAAAGTTTCTTGAGTTTCTGTTCGTTAATTGACAAAATTATTTACAAGTATTTCCATTCATACTATTATCTTTAAGAGGATAATGTTTGTCTATCCTAATACTAAATATTAAATAAATTAATAATCAAACTTTGGGCTCCCATATGTTTAGAAATATAACTCAAAGAATTTTTCCTTTTTGCTTCTCATAGTCAGAGAGTATCCCTTAACAACGTACCATCGAATTAATTACTTATTTTTTCAGCACCTTGTAGAGAACATTTTCAGAACTTTTACAACACATTTGTCACTTCAGTACAAAGTATCCATAATAAGACTCAAGATTAACTACGCAAAAATGGAAAATCTCTTAAATGCTTTAAAAGCTAACGGTCTTTACCATCCCTCAACAGAAGAAACAGCCTACTGGCTAACTGATAAAATCCCAGACCTTACCGATTTTTGTGTGGTGAGAGGTGTTACCAAAAAGTTCCTCAAAACCGATAACTAACTGAACCACTTCTCGGATCACTCCCCGTTAAAATATTACACTCTGCAGGGAAGTGCTAAGCAAGTAAATTTTGCAGCAATAAGAAGACCAACTGGAAAATTTCAGATGCATGATTGACTAATTAGTATTATTGGTATCTTAATAAAATCTGAAGAAGATGTAAACAATGTAGTTGAACTATTTAACAAACTTATCCAGAAATCTGCATGGCAAGCTACGCTAGAACAAAAGGAGCTTAAAAAAGCTGCCCAACAAAAAGACAGGAAACTTAAAGACTAAGGCGGCAATAGCAGAACACAAAAGCCCCAGAAGATAAACCAAAGCTCAATCAAGCAATCATGGAACTAAAAAAAAATTTATATAATTTTTAAAATCAATTATCTCTATAAGCTCTCACCCACAGAACTATCTATTTACCCGTTCTGGAAAATAATAAAACATCTCAACCAAAACATCACACCCATCCTAGTCGAAGATGGAAGTTCGGGCGCAAGTAATACAGTTAAAGAAGAAAACGACATTTTCGAACTTTTAGAAACGCCTTTCCAAATAAACTTGCTAATTAAAAAAAATAGTGTGAGAGCAGTAAGAGCTGTTTTCGACAGCTACATTTTAAACAAAAGACAGGCATTGAGTTTGGCAGGATAAATAAACCTGTAACAGAGAAACGTATGCCTCAACACCGCCTAACGGCCCAATAAAAACCTTTAACGAAGGAAAGGACACCAGAAACACAAGAAACACCACCTATACAGAAAATTCATGAGGAATTATAAGATGGCAATGAAAGCGTTTCTGAAAAACCAAGCCCAGGACAAGAAAGTACTTCAGATAAGCAAAGTAGTAAAAATCAGAGCTCTGACGAAACTCAATCAAATGGACAAAGTAAATCTGAGGGGCAAAATGGTTGGTCAGAAAAAGTATAACTTCCAATGACCTGATTTTTAAATTTTGACGATACCCTTGTGCCCAGGTTATTTTGACTCTAATTCTGCATCTGTCAGAAAAATTCCGCTTAAATTGAAGAAATGTCTCAAACTACGATAAGAGATGTCATGGATGAAAGTGGAGAACAGTTTGTAGCTTACTTTTTGCCAACTAATGAAACTCTACAAAAACGACGTGAAGACTTTACCAAGGGAATAGCCTATCAAGATGATGAAAACTATGAATACAGGATGGCTCGTAAATACAACAGGAACGTGAAAAGTAAAGCTTAGTAAAAGATACGAAGAATATTATTTCTTGGTAATGCGTCCAGATGGTGTATATTATAATGCGCTAGAAACACGTGAGACTAAGCAAAATGAGGCAAAAAGCAGGACAGGCTGCAAGTAAGGCTCGATTACTCGCCTTATCGTTAAGCATCGACCCATGGATGCCAGCGAGTTCAGCATGTAGCGTTACAGAGAAAAGCAACTGAAGTCTGCAGAAGATAATGACAGAAATATGGTGTAATGGTATGATGCTTACAACAATTCAGGTTGTATTAATAACTCACCAATTTTAATGAAAGATTGAAATAGGCCAGGAGTTGGTATTGTATTTATTGCAACAATAAGAGTCACTATTAAACATTGATAATTACATAAAACATGATTAGAAATGTCTGTACTTAATTAACAGAGCTTAGTGATTAAATAGAACAGGGTTGCGATCAGCTTGTATTCAAATTGGTGCTCAATATGGCAAATGTAGCTAATTATATGATGACTGACAGATTAATTGTGTAACGTCATGAGACGATAATGGTATTGCTTAAGTACAAAGGTGTTTCGAAGCGTTACAGAGGTTGAATGCAGCGTTTTCATTCATATCGAAATGCCAATAATCGATGACACAGCTAAAGGAATTATAAAGTATTGCAGGAGGGCACAGATTGATGCAAAGAGCATAGAAAAAGCAATCTGAGAATTAATGAAGACTACAAAAATGTGCTAGTGGTGTGAATCAGTGTTTGTTAACTAAAAAGTAAAAAAGCGCGACCAATTGATAGGTTAGGGTTTCCTGAATACATTTACAAAAACAGTTATAAATTAAGATCAAAGATTGTACACTGACAGAAAACAATTGTAAATCATGTTGCTATGGTGACTCAGAATGTCGTTTGTTGTTTTTTGTTGGAGAAGCCAAGCCGAAAGGTTATATGTTGTTTGGTTTTCAGATTTTGATTAATTTTGTCGATAAATGTATATAATTTGTACCCAGCTGTTGCGTTTTATTTATTGCCTTTGTGCGGAGGCCAGTTAATTTGGCAATATTCTGGAGTGCAGTTTCAGGGTAAATTGGACCCGGAGTTTCGCCAGTATGTGATCGTCTTTGAAGCTAGATTCTACAAGTTTTGGAGCTAAAAAAAGCAGATAGCAAAGTACAGGACCTAGAAAAGGCTTGGTTCGTGATCTAGAAGCAGGTAGCAGCCGTTGAAATATCGCCAGGAAGCGGATACAAGCTTGGCGTTCTTTCCAACCGTGGCCTATGCGAGGTCGTCTTTTGAGCCATATTCGGCAGAACTGGGAGCTACGAGAAGCGGACAGCAAGGCGTAAGACCTGTGGGAAGTTTTATTAGTGCTCCAGAGACAGGCAGCAACAGCTGAAACCGTTCCATAAAGAAAATGCAGGCTTGGCGTCCATTTGCGGAGACCGCAAACGAGATAGGCGTGCATTCGAAGAAAAACAAATGCAAGTTGGCGTCTTTTTGAACTTGAAAAACAAATTTCAGGTTAGCAAATGGTATTTGATTATTAGAAATGCATTGTTATAATTTACCTGAGGTGATCTGTGCCCAAATAGTTCAGGTCGTTTATAAGAAAAATGTAAATTACGTGTCGACATAATTAAAATTAAATATCTAATATAAATTGCTCATATCTGCGTTAATTCCTATAACCTATATTGTAACAATACTTTGTAAAAATCGCAAAAAGCGATGAGAAGCAGCGAAGAAAGAAAAGATAAAATAATGTTTCTAAAAAAATTAAAGTACTAGTTTCAGAGAAATTTCAAAGAACAGATTAAAGCACCTAATAACTTAGTACTTATGACAACCGCATACAGTAACAGATTCAAAGTCACCAGTTCACCACTAAAAAGTAAGATTTAGAGATTTGAGTTTCGACTGAGTAGTTAAATTGTTGAGTATATTTAGGTGTTTTCTCATTTTATCGAAAACTCTGTGAGACTCAAAAATTTTACAAAGTGTCTGCATACAGTTTTATTGAAACTTCACGAAAGTACTATCGAAATTGATAACGCATTCAAATAAGCTTGCAAGAAAAGAGTATGTCTCGTACTCGTACTCAGTTTTTAAAGTTCTGACGCCGCTATTGGAAAACCCTTAATTATAAGCGACAAAATCTAACTTTGAAGGAAGACACTCAGATCGCAGAAGTAAACAGAAGAATTCGAATAGCCTGGGCAGCATACGGTAGATTCAAGAAAGACGTTTTCAACATAATATCTGAAAACCAGAGTGTTCAACCAATGTGTGTTACCGATTATGACTTACGCCGCATAAACATGGTCCGTAAAGAAAGCGAACATAGAAAACTTAAGAAGAGCACAAAGAAATATGAAGCGTGCAATGTTAGATAACAGATTATAGATAAAATAGCTAATGAAAAAATAGAAGAACGACAAAAGGCAATGGGCGGGACATGTTATGAGAAGGGAAAAAAATAGGTGAAGCAGGAGAACAACAGAATGGTGGCCACGATCGAATAAGGGAAGGGAAGACCCAGGGCAACGTGGAGAAATATCATCGAGAAAATAACAAGGAAGCAATGGATGAGTAAAGCTACTTGCAGCAAAAAATTGAAGAGAATTGAGAAGGTGTATATCCTGATATGGAGAACTTAAGCGATGGCAATGATGGTGATGATGAAAGGTGTTCAGAGTAAGTAAATTCTTGATACACAGAATTGCAGAGTAGGTTAATCTTCGCAACGCCAGGAGATGTAGCTGAGGTGGTGAGGAATGTCCGTGTATGATGTTTACAGGTGAGGTTGCACCTAAGCATAATATGGAAATGATCTAAAGGTCACGAAACCCTGAAAAAATGATAATACTCGTAGGTGTCGAGGCTGTCAGACTTGCTTACTATTCGAGTGTACCCGTATGTCTAAGAACGGCAATAAAAATCAAAGTTTTAGTTTACTAGGCAGAATGTGTGATTTTAAGATGTAAACAGGAACGAAATGAAAGACGCTGTACCCCAAGTGTGGTTCGTCGTTCCAGTTCGACTTGACATACTTCTGTCCATGTGGAGATATCTGGGATGGTTTCATACATGCATCTACGTTTCTCAGTTTCATCCCAGTCTAATTGCCATTTTCTTAAGATTCTGTTCTTTATCTTTTCTTTTAACCCGTCCAGTATCTATAATCCCTTGCGACGATCTGCTGGCCTAGAAGGACTGCTTCTTTAGTTCTTCTGACCTCTTTCCAGGTTTGTAATTCTTCCAGGGCAAGGTACATTGACGGGATTTTGCTAGTAAGAATAGACTTTCGTTTGGTGTAGAGGCGTACGCTTCCAGGATGGCTCCTAGGCACAGGGCCTAGGTTGAGCAAAGCGTTCTCTTATTCCTGACTAGTAGGGTTCTCTGTCCCCATACATACCTTCATATACCGTATTCAATTAACCTTGGAGCTGGTTTATGTTTTCCCAATTTTTGTAGGTGAATCTCTTCAGTACTTAGAATATGTTTCTCCCTTTGTTATTTACATATTCAACATGATCTCCGTAGTTTAAATTGTCATTTATGTACATGCCTAAATACTTCATGATTTTCTCTCTACTGATGTGATAGTCCCCCAACCGCACTACAGGGTTTCTGTTGTAGGCAATGTTCGAGTAAATTACATACTTTTTCTTTTCTTTGGGGATTTCCATTTGGTTTTGCTCGCCCAGTTGGCGAGGATTTAGAGGCTTTGTCTCACCCTTATTTCGAGTTGGGTTCTGCTCTTACGATGTATTGATATCGCCACGTCGTCCGTGTAAGCTACCGCAACGGTTTCTTCGGGTTATTGATCCCTTAGAAGCGAATCGATGACTACATTCCATAGGAATGGTTCTAGTACCGAGCCCTGTGGGCATCCTTTGGTAATATCTTTTTCTGATTATGCGTATATAGATTTATATTTAACCATTCTGTTACTCAGCAGGTATCTTTTTAATATATTCATCATTGCCACGGGTGTCCTCTTGCCTGCCAATTCTGTTATAAGACTGGGCCACCACAAGTTGCCAAATACCCCTGAAATATCAGCGTATATTACTAGGTTATATTTTCTTGTCACATTTATGTGTTTCGCCAGGGTTATTGCGTCTACTGTCGGTTTCCCCGGTCTGCATCCATATTGACTTTTGTGGGAAAGGTCTCTTTCTGGTGGCGCTTCGAATGTCTTTTTCGATATTAGCCTTTCCAACACTTTTGCTAGTTCACTTAGTAGTGTTATTGGTCTAAGCGCTTTTGGATTCTTGGGATCTTCGTCCCGCGATTTTATAATGGTAATTAACATTCTTATCTTCCAGCTATCTGGAAAGTACCATGTTGTTAGACACGCTCTGTATAACCTTCTCCTTTAACTTCGGGTCGCACAAGGCTAAGATCTTCCCGTGTATCTGGTCTTCGTCTGGGGCTTTCTTTATGCGGCTTTATGCAAATAATTGTTTCACCCAGGTGGTCCTCTGTGATCGCGCACTCTAGTTGGTCGTTTCCTAGGCAGTGCTGCACCCTTTCTCTTGTTTGAACGTGGAACGGAAAATTGCTATGTAGGTCGTCGTCCGGCATTAGTTTATGTATTATCTCTGTTAATGTGTTCTGCATGTAAATAGTTTCTGTCCCGCCTGTTTTCATTACGCTAGACGTTGTCGTGTTGAGCTGTTCTATTTTGTTTGCCGCAATTCTGTATGCGATTGCCCATGAGGTCTTTAGTACATCTTCCTCTACGGACGCTTTCTATGTATTCTCTTTCGCGTCATTTGTGGCCTTCTTGTAATCTCTTAGGGTCTGCAAATACTCTTCGTGAGCTTCCTCGCCAGGCTGGTCTCTTCTCTTTTGCGCCTTGTAAATCCTTCTCAGCCTCTTTACCCCTATTTTAATTGCTTGCAATTGGCCCGAACACCATGTGGTTTCCTTGTTTGCTTTGTCTTTTTGCGCGCATTGCCCGTTACTCCCTTGATTCCTATTGCTAGGGCTTCTGCGAAGCTTACACAGTAGAAATGCAATTTTTACCCGAAGTATAAACGAAAAATTAAAGAGAGATATTCAATTCAGTTCAATATATTTTATTAGCTTGTAAAATTTGGTATTTTTTTCACTAATGCTAACTTTCGTCTCTCCACATGCAAAATATTTAGATCTCTCTTTGTTTGTGAGGGGTGGGAATAGTAATTTACGTTATAAGACCAGGTCGAACTAAGTAGATTCCAGGGCGCGCCGCAGGCGAGCTCTGGAAAGCTTAGTGAGACCTAAAAAACACTTTCCGGTCATGTATCGTACAATTTTTTTTTCAACCCACGCTGTGATACAATCTTCTTCACCTACGTTTTTTACTTTCTTTTCTTGGCACCAATTCATAATAAGGTCACTAAATACATAAAAGTACCGCCATTCCGTTCCAAGATTTTGTTCCCCGAAATTAAAAAGGACAGAACATTGTAAGAAAGTGAGAGTGAGAGTAGACACTAATAACAGGAACCCCAAATTAAAAGAAACAAAAGATATATGTTTGCACAGTTGGCGGTACCGTATATAATTTAGTAACCTTAATTCATAAACACATCGTACGCTCTCTTGTATCGAGCATTAGATTTTTACGGCAAAATATTGCATGTCGCCTTCGTGACTGCTTCCAACATTTCTTGTGGTATTCTATTTTCTGCTTCCGAAAAAACTTCAGTATAGGGACGTTTGTCGCGCAAGCGCAGAAAACACCCGAAAAGCAGTGGTTTCCAAACAACTGATAGAACATTGTGTACTACGTGTTCACACAAATGCAGCTAACCTAAAATTATAGCTTCTGCGCATGAGACAGAAGTGGTCTATGATATTGCATTTTAACCGTTCGAAACTGGCCATCGCAAAATCGTACCTTTCACTGGTACTTTGCCAGTTCTGGTCCATTGAAACGACGAGTTGAGAATGTCAGCACTTCTTTTCGCATTTTGAAAATTAGGTCAAAAAAACTGTCCCGGTTTTTATGGCCGCGACTGTATTATTTGACTTATCCAAACAATAACACAAACTTGTTTCCATAGTAAAAAAACAAGGCAGATTTTTCAACAAGTTTTGCCGTATGTGTTCACATACCAGGATCAGAAAGGACAAAAAATAGGGATCGGCAAAAACTGATGCCCGTTTTCCGATCGTATATTTTCGGGTAGGTCGTAAAATGCATTTTACATTCAGTCAGCCCACTATAAAAATTATCTACAAGTGGCACTACTGATTTAGCTGGCACATAATAATTAAAAGAAGAAAACTGCAGAACTTACCTAGGCTCTGACGAGCGATGATCTAGAACAGTGTTTGCATCAATGACAGACGGGCATGCAATGGTGTGTAGATGCAGAAAAAAAATGTTTGAAGATGATATTATGTTTAATGTAATTTTATAGTCAAGGCAGTCTCGTTACATAATTCTCATACGTAAGTAGATTAAAACGGAATTAAGAAAAACCACCTATAGATCATACGCACAACACATCTCAGAGACGTTTCCCTTAAATGATCATCTGTAAGATTGGTACTCGAAATTAAAATGAGGAAACAGACTGGAAACACTGTATGTAATGACAGCAGCCGATCATTTTATAAACGCAAAATATAAAATGCCACTGTAATCAGCTAGATATATAACAATGATACATCCATTATTCCATCGGCGTTTTGAAGCTAAACTCTAGATAAAAACTAACATTAAAGTGGTACATAAATTGCTTTGTCTTGTTTTATTTCATAACTTAAATTCGGAAAAATCAGTTCGAAAATAACTCTGGTTCTACTTCAGTTGAACACTGACTTTAGTGAACAAAAAATAAAAAATGTGAAGAAGTAGGGTAGTTTACGAGTTTACATATAAAACGTTGCAGAAATATTTCGTAATATTATGCTCAATTAAATAGTTCATAGTTTAAATTAGTACTTGTTGGTGATTATAGTAACAACTCTCCGTAGAACAAGTGCACTATGGCCACCGTAACTGCAGCGATTGCTGCAATTATATGAACTTGTGGGGGTTTGATGCGGCGGTCAAGACCATTTTAATCTAAAAGTGGGTCAACAATGCCATCCTGTCTCAACCATGACCTTCGTAATGCACACGTCATAATTTGCATCTAATTGGTCAGAACCCATTTGGTCCTTAATGTAAGGGAAGTCCAAACGTGCAAATAGTCAAGTAGGGGTGACACCTACGCTGGAGCAAACCTTGACAGAGTTACAGCAAGGAGGCCGATTTTGCAAGTGTTTGTTGTGGTATTTTTGCTGCTTCAGGCCACAACGGCCATATTAGGTTTAGTTCAGGTATTTATGTAGTAGAGCAGAAATTTCGAGAAACTCGAAGTTATTGTCAGTTTGCCTTAGTACCATGAAACATTTCTTTGCTAAGACTAGGAGAATTAGCTGTAAGTTAAGCAAAGTTGTGTGGTTTCGATTGAAAAAATATTTATCTAACCATTATTTACTAAATTCTCATAATTTATAAAATATTCAAGATCGATAGAGTTGTCGCAATAAATTGATGGTGAATTATTTTCTTTGCAAAACAACTGATAACACAGAAAACTGTGTAAAATATTATTAACCTCCGCCTTAAGAATATGTTTATTAGCTTTTCAGATCAGAGCAATTTACCTGTATCTTTCATTTCATTCTTTTATAGCCCTTTTTTTACAAAAATCTAGCGCAAACTAGTTCTCGTAAAACAAAACAACTCTAACAATATTTTAACAAAACGTTATTTATATATAAGAAGCGTGCTCTCTGAAATCTCTCGTAACTAACAAAAACAATGAAGTCCCACAACAGTATCTTTATTTTGTCACAGTCTATAAGTACCTAGTTTTTACATCAAGTATTTTTGAGGACCCTCTGTACAAAACTGTTGCACAGCTGGAAAAACTGGCAATTTACAGTAGCCAAACGGTCTTGAACTCCACAGACAGTCTCATTGACGATGTTTGCTAAACTGTTTCATGGAAAGTGCAATAAATCGTTAGTAAACCCACACAATAAAATGTCTAAGCCAACTAGGTCGCTTACCCTACACGAACATCACCCTGCATACCTATACCGCGTTTTATTGCGCACTGTTTACCTTCATCAAATCCTCCTCATTAGAGCATCCTTACTAATGCACTGCTGTATAAGACAACAGTTTTTCTTGCCCTCTACTAATAAAAACTGTTATCATGAGGTAAGTCTTCAAATGTTAATAAATCGAAAGATCGTTAACTCAATTCTGTCGACGTCTGTATGATGCTTAAACTTGTTTCGGAGACAAATTTATATTAAATAGTAATCAGTATATATCGGTTCACTCAGTATTTTAACCTTGCAGCACTTAAATATTATCACTGATCTGCTAAGTTTCATTAAAGCTGAAAGTCATTCCAATCAAAATGAGCACCGTGACGCCATATACCAAGAAGATGCAAATTCAAGATTCTTCCTATATCCTTAATTGGTAAAGAATGTTTTTAACAAATGGCAATAAGCGACATAAACATATTTACGACTTATCTATTCATTCTTTTAAGTTGACTCCTGAATGCTATTCACTTCGATTTTTTTGAAAATGCAAATTTACTTGCACTATAAAAGAACAGATAACCCATCAACGATTCGTGCAGCTGAAATCACATGTTGTAAATGACTTGCTGTTTCAAATCCATCAATTATAACAATTTCTGCGTCAAGGTTGATACTGAAATGATAACCGGTTACCCAAGCGATCTCAAGTAGTCTTAGTGTTTTCTATGCAGCTCTTGGCGCGATACTATATTATAGGTAAGTGTTCTATTAGGTTTCAAACTTACATGAATTTGTAAATATTAAGAATTATGTTTTTATTATTTCTTGGTCTTGAAATCAATAGTATACGTTTTGTTTACCTGCAAACAATTCTAAACAAATAAATGCCAATATTATTTTGACTTTCAAATAAAATCGTTTAGTATATGTTTTCAAAATGCAAACGTTCGACAATCAGTTGCATTGCAACTGAACCCTATCTTCATTTACTGAGATTTTTAATTAGATCTGTAAAATTTGATTACGACTGACAGGAACGTAATGGCGAGAAATTACAGAAATTGGAAGTTAATACCTACTTTAAAAGATTTTTCACAAGATTATGTATGCATCTGTGTTTCACATTTTTTAAACTAGTGGTTGTAACGGTGGAATATTTCACAAGTTTATTAATAGTTATTTAAGATACAAGTGTAAAAGGTCCTGCCCTATTGCACGAACTGATTTAGAACACGAGCAAGGTACGAGCGAGTTTTTTAAAAGCTGTGAGTGCAATGAAGATACTTTTTATAAGTGTGTCTTACAACGTTTTATTTACCATCATAACCTTTTACGAAAGTACGCATTTCATTTTGTATTGATGAAATTTACGTGCAATAAAATTTTTATAACGCTAGTGTAATAAAAGTTAACTTTTTGCACTAAAATCAGTGTAGAATCTGGATGCCTTTTACATGATCGTAGATAAATAGTTATTTATATAACGAGTAGCTAAAGTCTCACTTTTTTACACGTGTGAAAACTTTAAAAAATTAGCCAAAAGCGAATTTTTTATATCTCACAAGCGCAAAAAGAATCTTTAGATACCAGTTGTATACATAATTTTTCCGACTACCACATATTTATACGAAATGAGATTACAAAAGGTCAACGTCATTTCAAATTGAAAAATCATGTTAGATATTCTTTCATTGTTTTAAATTGAAAACTCACCACATTTAATACACAATTTTGACAGAAGTGTGCAATAAAGTGACAGATGTGTGCAATAATATTTTTATCTACTCCTACTGCACAATGGCCATGAATTAGGATTCATAATTCACGGTCTGCAGCCAATCATAAAATTCTATTTTCATTATTCAATAGTTTGCAAATTGCAACCAATCAGAAAATTCTATTTTCACTATTCAATAGGTTGTAGCCAATCACAAAATTCATTCTTATTATTAAATGACTTTTGAAGTTAACAGCTGTCACAAATGTCATAATTCTGAAATATGAACACAAGGCTCCTATTGCATAGGAGTAGATAAAATATCGTATTATATTCGCGATTATGGCCATTATTCACTCAGATGACTTGCGCCACGCGCCTTCGGCTTGTGGCGCAAATGTCATCTTCGTGAATAATGGCTGTCATAATCGCTCATATAATAATATACTATTATTGCATACTATGCAATAACAACATGCTTTTGACATATGGAAAGTGTCAAATAATAGCCTCCTATAGAAAATGGTAGATTATGCAATGAGGGAGAGAAATTGCACTGAAGCAAAGTAGCATTCTATCCGAGTTGCATATACTATTTTCTTCACGTTGCAGGAAGACTTAAAACGAAAAACCTGTATTGTTTAAACGTCATTTATTGACATTTTAGTTACAATTATTTTAAAATTAGTGGCCTATCGTAAATTTTAAAGTTGGTGGCACTGTAAGCCATTATGACATAATTGGAAGCTCTTGTTGCTCAGTCACTTGAAAACTCCCTAGGGACATTTCTCCTCTCTAAGAAGTAATTCATTATTACTCTCACGATTTTGGTATCGTAGAAACCGTGTTTTGCTTCCAGACGAGAAAAATTTATTTTTTCTACTCACTCTATAAAAGATCGGCTTTTGCGCCCTAGTTTTAAAAAACAAAACTGTCAATTTCCAACCAGCGGGAGCCAATTTTTATTGACTCCCGGCGAGAGCCAATATTTTTTGCTCCCGCATTTGGGTTTATGTCATCATGGATATCACACTAAAGCTTTACAACGTTATGCTGATTTGGAAATTAGACAATTTTTTTTTAATTTCGCACAATAGAACACGCGTTCGAAGAAAACATCATATATATTGTAGTGACTGCTATACTATTTTTCTAAAGTGAATTATTTGTTCGAATTTCAATATAATTTACATATTAAAATCGATAGCGCCTTGAGACTCTTTCAGGGTGGTTCGTTTATCTAGTTGCTTGTCAATTAAATTTTATTTTAATAATCACTTTGAATTATGTTATGACATTAACTGTCACCTTTAACGTCAAATAATATTCTATTAATAATCTCAATCAATTATGACAAATGCTCATTCTATTTATCTTATTGACTCAATATTATACTGTAAGTACTTGATTATAATTAATTGCACCTTTTTAACTTGCCTTTATTTTCTATAGTGTCACCAACAGAATAGCTCGATTCCGGCAGTCCCTCTACTATCCTTTATCATCAGATCCACGTGTCCTCAGTACACCCTTAACAAACCCAGCACTTGACAATTCTCGAACTAATGTAACTTCTTATCAATTGTATTTTTCCAAAATAGAGTTATTTCAATCCAAATCTAATTATACACCTTCATATTAGTCTTCTTGTAGTTCTATTTAGTTTTGCCATTTTCCAATACTCTTCTATAACTTATATTTCATTTCTAATGCTTCTTTCACTTGCATATTAACTACATATGCTTATTAATCACCTTTTATCATATTTCCAACCAAATAACATTCAAAATAGGGTAAAATTTCAATATTTTTTACTCAAACCAAATTTTTATTACATGTTTTTTACACAATTGTTTTTCTAATAATAATAACAAAATTTGCTTAGCTCCTATGTTACAATTATTCATGCCATCTATAAATTAAACTTATTTGAGTTCCACCTACTTCATCATATTATTTTAATAGAAATTACATTTGTCATTTGTGATATGAGCATGTATTTACTTTATCCTTTTAAAACCCCTACAGAATACTCAAATGTTATCCTTATTATCTTAATTTACCTCAAATTCGAATTCTTTTAATGACTTTCATTCTAACAGCTAATTCTCCCAAATTTTATGTTTTCAAAATTTAATCTTTATGAGTGAACAATTTTGCTGATCTTAATGTATCATAACAATATATCACTGGAGCAAAGGTTTATTTCCTCCCTAGATATATAAATAGCTATTTCATAATAAATGTAATAATAGATGTAGCTTAATCACACATCACATTTATTGAGATTTTTTAAACTATAGCTACTTGTAATATGTTTTATGCATAACATAATCATCATAAAATGTTTTATAAATGGTATCTTCAATGGCTCCAGCAAGAGCCTTTGAAATCCTCAGAAATTCAATTTTAAAAAACACATTTTGCATAATAACTAATGAAAGGCATTAACATTGCTATTAATCACAACTAGTTTCTTTAAAAACTCTGGTAAACTTACGTAAATAACAATAGCTACGTGCGAAACAAATAACCTATCAATTAAAGTCATAGAAATACAATATCTTTGACAAATAATTAAAATGTGGCAGTGTATATTGCATGAGTTTTAAACTGCGCCATATCAAACTTAACAAATCGTTTTCTTAGGGCATACTTTGAACATGCGGTAGTAAAAAATAATTAACTTTACTGTTGCAGCTAAATAATCTACTACTATATTACAGTTGCTATAAATTTAACGATTCAAAACGCAAACCAACATTTTACAATCCAAATTGGTTCCCTAACATAATTATAATCAATGCTCGGATTTCTCCGAACAAAACGAGAAAAAATATGATATTGATATATATGCACAAAAAAACATAATATACTTATGCATACTTACTTAAAATATGAATTTTTATAGGTACCTATGTACGAGTACAACTTACATCCAAAGTAAAGACAGATAAAGAGTAGGTAAATTCGATGAGATAATGTATATAGATAAGAAAGAAATGCGTTAGGCATATACATATTAGTAGCAGCTACTGCACAATGAGTGTACAAATCTGCATAAAAGTGCTACAATGTGCAAATAAGTATTTGCACAATTCAATTCAGTTTCGCAAGATATAAATACCTTCAACAAAATTTAATCGGCACATCAATGTTTTAAAATACGCATGTGTCTAAAATCTGTGTCCTGTTTATAACCATCCACCATTGCAAATTGGAGTTCGTTGTAGTATCACAGAAATTCCATACAATGTTTAGAAATGTATAAAATGCGCATATTTAGCCTTAACTTCAATTGTTTACCACCTGAAAGTGTACAGTTAACTTCCACATCTCATTAATAGAGAACTTCAGTCAACTATTATGTGATATAGTAGAAAAAATCTGGTGTGATACACGCACACAACTTCCTTTTACAGTGATCTTATATTTAGCCAAAAATTTGATTTTTAATTTTTAAGCATCTGTCAAAAATTTTCAAGAATTACTACAGAAACCGTACAAAATAGAGCGTTAGTTGAGGAGACAAATTTTTTCTAAAATGAAATTCAAAAATTTAATAATATATCGAGTGCTCTATTCAAAATAGGAGTTAATAAAAAAAAGAATAAACAAAGGAAACCCATTTTAGAGATATCCAACTGGAAAATCAGCTATTTCACATCAATACACATGTTAATAAATAAAAACTTTTCTGAGTAACCACTTTATTTCAACTTATCATTTGCGTGTCAGTGGTTGAACTGACCACCGAAGATTTTAAATGACGCACCAGCAACCCTCCGAAATGAGCGAGTGCGCCCGAAATACAAAGCTGGCAACGAAAATACACAAACTTAATATTATACAAAGAAATAGAAAAATGTTACATTGGCTAATCTAAACAACACAGTAAAAACGTAATAAAAATGTAAAGTTTGAAAAAATCGTTAGAGCCGTTTTTGAAAAATCGAAAAAAATTTAAAAATCAAATGAGTAGACACCATACTTCCGATTATGCGATTTTCGGCTATAATTTACCAAGGGCAGTGATAATCACCACCAATAATTTTGACAATTAAAAATCCGAAAGTGCGTTGCCTAGAAATAACCCGAGCCGAAGCCGAGGGTAATTTCTTAAAGGTAACGCACTTGAGGGATATTATTTGTCAAAATTATAAGGATTTATCACTGGCCGCGGTGAATTCGAGAAAATAAATTCTTAAATAAATTAATAATTTTTATTCGCAATCACATTGTAATGTGTCAATTTCATGACATGACAACAGCTGGGAACTAGATGATTACTTGAAACTAGCCAGGAAATTATTACATACCGCGAAAAATATTACATACCTGAAGAGTGGGGTGTTTCCATGGTAACAAAACATTGAGTAGGTTGTTTTCATGGTAACAAAAATATTAGCTACATCAAGATATCTATTATTCAGAATTCAATTGTAATCATTTTTAAAATTAGATGATTGCAAATAAAATAGTATACATACCACGGTGGAAAGTTTCATCTCTGTCTCGAGATAAAGTTAACCTCGACGCTACGCGTCTCGGTAAACTACCTAATCTCTCGACAGTAATGAAACACTCCCACCTCGGTATGTAATATACTATTACCGAAGCGAGAAGCCATTTTTCTGACGAATTAATTTGACACTTCATTATAATATGTTGGTGGCACTGTAAGTCTATGTCAAATTCGAGGTTAGCAGTTTAGGTTTTGCGTCAGTTTTGACACAGACTGACGCAAAACCTAACCTCCTAACCTCGAATTTGACTTCGATATACAGGGCCACCAACTTGTCATAGGATAGTACTGATGATTGAAAATCACCCTAGGGTCGTTTTCACTTTAAGTGTGATCTGATTTGTCAAACTGACCAACGTCATTAAAAATAATCAACTTGGATTGGTCTGCAATATATGTAAAAACTTATCTTCAAAAGCTTGCTGTCGCATCTAGATAGGACACCAAACATATATGTATATGAAGTTTCAACGCCATACCTCTTTTCGTTTGAGATATTCTGTTTACACACAGACAGACACAGAGCCACACACACAGCCAGACAGACAGACCAATGAACAAAAACCTGTTTTTTAGGTTCAGGGGACTCAAAAACGTAAACATTGTTGAAAACGCATTTCCGAATTTTTGGGGTGAATCCAATACTTCCTTGATTGTAAAAGGAAGTAAAAATCTTTAAAGCAATTTACACGGTATTTCCCTCACAAGTGCGATCACAAAAGAGGACAAACTTCTTGAAGTTGCTAATAGTACTGAAACAGTATAGGAAAACACTTAAAAATGCGCTCTACATTAACTTGCAAAAAAAACACTGCAGCCGGTAGGATTCAAACTTGCGCTCCAGGCGAAAATAATTGCTACTCCAACCCTTCAATCTGTAGCCTATGCCCGCGCACGAATTGTATTCCACTTATGGCTACATTTAAAGGACGCGTAAATTGCTGTATATTTCTGTCCATTTTACGATGTTCACCCTGTAAAAACCTGACCTATGTGCAAAATATTTGACCAAAAGTATATATTCGATTTCAATCCGGGTAGACATATAATAATAAAATAAAATAAAAAAACAGACGGACAGACCAACAGACCGACAAACGGACAGACAGACAGACGGAATTGAGAAAACATGTTCTTCGTCCTGAAACGTGAAGATCTGAAGTAATATGGGAAGGTGTTTTTTCAAGATTACAGTACTTTCTTCGTCTTTTAGACGATTAAAGTAAAAAGAATAAAATATTATAGGAGCCAGTTGAATACAAGAAAATATTAGCAAAGCATCCATTAACAATAAAAAACATCTGTAAAAAATTTTTCACGGAACTTTCCTCGCAAGAGCGCACCAGCATCACATACGAGTAACAGCATCTTAACGTTTCTACTAATACTGAAACACTAAAGGGGAACATTTGGCAATGCAAATTGCATTAATTTGCGAATAAAAAAGCATTGCAGGCGGTGAGATTCCAACTCAGCGCGATATCAGCGCCTTGGAGCACCTGTGGCGGAACTTGATTGCTAGTCCCGTCCGGCTACGACAGCGCGCCACTTATCTTTGCTTGCGGCTGCATTATATAAGACGCGCTAATAGTTGCACATTTTTTCCCCTTTTACTATATTTACCCTGTATCTGTTGGATCCCATTTTCGTCAAGCGCAACCTGAAAAACAGTAATGAACGACGCTTGATAAACAATATAGTAAATAATAGGGGTTTGTTCGTCAGGGCTGCAATTCAAAAGAAAACCGATTTTTCGAAACAATATTTAGGAATATTTCTTTCTCAAGGCAAACTACAATAAAATGTACAGTTGTAAAGAATTACAGCAATGTACTTTATTCATGAATGGGACTTTGGTATGTAGTATAACTAATTGGCAACAAAGAATATAAACAAGCATGTTCTGCTTTGTAAATCAGGTTCAAGGTTAAAAAACGACACTTAAAGTAGTTCAATTTCATAACAGTTAATTGATTCATCAATTACAAACAGATTAAAAAAGGTATACATTCGCCTCAAAAAACTTTATTTTT
The DNA here is from genome assembly GCA_940337035.1 of Agriotes lineatus. NCBI lineage: Eukaryota > Metazoa > Arthropoda > Insecta > Coleoptera > Elateridae > Agriotes > Agriotes lineatus. The sequence continues at coordinate 56,856,189 of OW679196.1, forward strand.
GTGCAGCAAAATATAATCTCGCTCACTGGATACACAAATAACTAATTCTTCACTAGTGAGAAAAGTACCTATGTTAATTGTTATTTGGCAGACATTTAACAACTTCTAGATTACGGTAAATTATAATTAATAATGTACGCGTCAAATAAATTAAACGTTAAAATTTTGCAGTAGTATTAGAGAAAATAACATGTTCAAAACGTTGAAAAAGTTATTCTTCCATGCTCGTGTAAAATAAATTCACTCGTTTCGCTCGCTAGTAAATTAAACGCTCACACTCGCTGCAAAAATTTCACTTTCCCTTACTTGCAGAACAATCTACTATTTTCTTTTCACGATTACAATACTTCCTTCGTCTTTTAGACGAGGGAAGTAAAAACAGGTAAGAAAGTACAGCTTGGGGCGCTAAACTAAATGGAAAAGTTGGGTGTGAGACTTGGCATGTCAAGACTACCGACAATCTCTTCCGAAGACCAGTCTTCCAACACGGTGGTTCTTAACCTTTATTTCTCGTTATTTTTTCAAATGGAACGATAATGGTTCACTGATTTATCAGAATAAAGTATGGCCTTTCCAAGAGTCAATAATTTCAAAGACACAATACTCAAACACTATTTTTGCAATTTTTTATTAAATAACAGGAACATAGATGTATATATGAAATGCCTAGTCATTATATATAATGACTACATGGTTGCAGGCAATATGTATAATTGGAGTTTATGTTAAGTAAACCAGCATCGCTGATTCTCATTTCTAAGCTGTGTCATCTTAGCTTGTTTAGCTTAGTTGCAGCCTTTGATTATGTGTCTTATATGCATCCTTACATGGGTTTGCTTGTCTTCGGTGTTGTTCACCGGTTGTTACCTGATGCCGGTGATGAGCTTGTCTGCCACAAATACTTATAAAATTTGCTAGGATGATGAGTTAGTGTACACCCTCATTAAACCCATTGCCTAATTTGGCTAATCAGTGCTAACTTTATTTTATAACATACATTTTATAAAATGCCTATAGCTCATTGGGGATTATATATAATGCCTAGTCATTACATAAAATGCCTGCATTATCCAAGTTGCTTAAAATTTGCTTAATACAGGTAAAAAATATACAGTGACCTGTCGAAAACTGTTCTAAGATTATTCTATGACTCTCAAAGTTGCTTTTTCTGTGTAATCAGTTCCTCAAAGATAATAATTTTTATTGGAAACATTTTAATGAAAAACCGGTCTGACAGAACTTGGTTTACACCCTACAAAATAGTAATTAATATTACGATAAAGTATCGGATTCACCACAAAAATTCGAAATTGAGTTTTCAACAGATCTTCACGTTTTCGAGTCCCCTGAACCCAAAACCATATTTCTGTTCATTGGTCTGTCTGTGTGTCTGTCTGTCTTTCTGTGTGTCTGTGAACAGAATATCTCAAAAACGAAAAGAGGTATGGCATTGAAACTTTATATATAAGTTTTATGTACTATGTAGATGCGACAACAAGCTTTTGAAAAAAATCGCATAACCGGAAGCAAGGGTTTACGCCTGTGATTTTTCAGTTTTTTTTTTCTATTTTTCAAAAACGGCTTCAACGATTTTTTTCAAACTTTACATTTTTATTATATTTTTAATGTGCATTGATGTGAGATAGGTGATTTTCCAGTTGAATACCTCTAAAATGGGTTTATTTTGTTTTTTTCAATTTTTTTTATGAACTCCTATTTTAAATAGAACACGCTGTATATTATTACATTTTTGAATTTAGCTTAACATGTTAGAGAAAATTTGTCTCTTCAACTAACGCTCTATTTTGTACCGTTTTTGTAGAATTTGTAATTTTTGAAAATTTTTGATAAATGCTTAAAAATTAAAAATCTAATTTTTGGCTCATTACAAGATCACTGTAAAAGGAAGTTGTGTGAGTGTATCACACCAGATTTTTTAATTTGCCTTGCAAGTACAGAAATTAAAATCTTGAAATCAATATATTTTTAAGAATACTTTTCTAATTGCAAGAGTTTAACTTGAATATAATATTTTTGTGAAAATGTCTGGGAATGTTGTAGATAATGCAGCTTAATCTTAATGCTAATGCCAAACTGCTGCAACAAAGTCAGCTGGTTGCACGCGCGACTTTTTTGTTAAGTAACTTGAACTATCCTTGAATTTTTACTCACAAGTTAACCTTTAAATCGTTCATTCAGAAAACGAATGCTAATTTTAACTAGTACTGTAGCTACTTTCACCATTTTTGTGTAGTTTTTTTTTTAATTTTGGAAATTGTTGAAAATTGTAAACTCTTGTGGATAGTGTCGACAGGGAAAGCCATCGAGAGAGAAAATCTATATTTAATGTTCGCTAGTGTTTTCTCTCATACAAATCCATCAAAAACGTTTTTAAAGTGGAACTCCCGTTAGTTTCAGAACTAACTATTCACAATGAATTGACTTAATTTATTCGAATAAAATGCGTCAGCACAACTACAATTAATGCAAATAGATATGATTATCGTATGTCTGCTTAACAATTACATCACCATCCATAAATTTTGCTAGCCAAACCTCGTTCCAACTTTTATTGGCACATCTCGGACAGACACTTTTAACTTGGAATTATATTCCAAGTCACGACAGTAAGAATGTTAAATACCTAACCTCTAAATCGACAAATTGTTTAAACTCCCTCCATGGTGAAAGTGGTCAGGCAGTCGATCACTGACGATCGAGCATTTACTATATACGTTAGTTTAGGTGTAGCGCAGGTAAAATATAGTTTAGTTACATAATAATGTATATGCGTATATGATACTTTGAAAATTTTTGCAATAACAAATTGATTACGCTAGAAGCTTTTAGAAAAGCATTCTGAATTATATATTTTCAATACCTATATTTTACTTAGATTTTTCCAGCTTCAAGTCTTGACGTAAGAGCTAGTTTTTCATTACTTTAAGCTGAAGTTATAAAATTCAGAAAAAGATAATATATGGAATAAAAAAACAATCGGGTTTAACAACCAAGCCGTAGCAACAATCAGATGATCTTTGACCACAAAAGCAGACCGAACTAACCGGCATGATTTGCAACTTCCACAAAACTGAATTACTAATCGCTGTTCTTCAGATTCCCAAAAATGTCCCCATCGGGTCCAGCTTCGTGAGTTCCTGCAACTGCCGTCCACGAGGACGTTGTCTGGACGTGTAGGAATTAGCGTGTCGATAGAGTTGGCCCACAAGAGTTTAATACTCCCTTGAGACAGATCAGTTCTAAAGAATCTTGCGCAATGCACGTAGTGAAGACCGACGCTCCGGACATCCGGGGGTAAGACTGTCTTGCGCCCTTAGGATTTAGTATTAATTCAAATCTTTTTAGCGCCGTCCACGATGGGGAAATATGCGACCGGCTTGCTGACACTGAACCGTTGCAAAATAGCTGCGAAATTGAAAACCAGGTCGCCAAATACAAGCAAAGTCGAGGATTGATTGCACAAGTAAGTACCTTTTTTGTTTTTAAAATGCACGTCAAACGAAAAATTCGTAGAGATGATAGTAAAGTGAAAAGTGTGGTGTTAAATAATATTTAAATAAATATCCGAAAATTTACTGTAATTTAAATAAGCGAGAAGTGAGAGTGTAATTAAGTAATTTAGTGGTATATCGTTGATGGTATATTAATAAATAGACGTCAAATAATTTATTTAATGATTTTTAAATTTTTTAATAGGCTTAATTTTTGTCAGTTGTAAAAATTCGATTTGCTAACGAGGCACTTCAAAATCAACTTTAGTTTCAAAAAAGATCAAAGTAGCAAATTCTAATTAAAAAAATAGAATATTAGAATACTTGTTAAGTAATAGTTACCTTGTTAACTTTTTTTTTAATTGTTGCGTTATTTATTTCACTAAAAGTATTTATTAAAATATATTTAAAATTTGCTCCAATTCAAGAAATTTAATAATACGTAACACATCAGTGATCAAAATATAATTACTACTAGGCTAATCTTCGTCTTTTTCTCAATATTAAAAGTAATTTTTAAATACTCTTAATTTTGATAACCTTGTAATTGTAATTACTAAATTATTTATCGTAACCAATTAGAGCTATTACATAAGTTTAATTTAAAAATATATGTATTTCTCATAAATTAATAACAAAGTTTTAATCAATCAAATGCAATTCTTCATTTTGTAAAAAAATGTTGCTTTCTGTATTGTATCAAATCCAAATTATTAGATTAATATTCGAAAACTTTATATTTGTTTTTTATTATGACAATTGATTATTAAAAAGCAACTCTTGTTATTTAAATCGAACACACTGTATAAAATTAAACTCAGAGTAAAACCTCATTAGAAATAACTAGAGTGAATAACCACTATGTAAATTCAAAACAATGGAATCAAACGTAATTTGAAAATTACCTTCTTTGTTGTGAAAGAATTATGCGTCAAACTAAAATTCTAATTTGTTACAAGATTTCCCATAGCTTGCGTGACACTTGTAATTATATACAATTACTCAACATGTTTTTATCTACAGTATTTAGTCTATGTATATGCGACCATAATAAAAACAAAAATTCAAATTCTTTTCATTTCCATACAGGAGTTATTTCGGTTTCTGACTTGGTAGTTGCGATATGCAAACTCAAAACTACGTCTTTTCTCTATGCAATTTTGTTCGACCTCGTTTGACATCGCGAAAATAATTTCATGTAATTAGGTAATGATGGCCGGTGCTGTTTATTTATATGAGGCAAACGAATTGGCTCAAGGAAAAGATTTAACTAGCTGCAAATCAACATAGGAAATATTTTAAAATTTAAAGCAAACGTGGAGTGTGCAGTTTAGTATTTTTTTTTAAATTTAGCTATTAAAAAAGCATAAAGATAGATTTTGACTATTTAGCAAACAGCTATAGTTCCTTTGATTAAAAAATATGGTAGATTTAGAATTTACATCATATTTAAGCTGCGTTTAAAAAATGACTATCTATACATTTTATACAATGTAATTAACAGAACGACAAGTAATTCTATACAAATTATGTATTTCAGCTTCGCATATTCGTTTTTAGTGTATTATAATATTAAAATTGCTTTCAATTTTTCTCACTTTTTTGACAAAATACAATCAGATTTTAATTTGTTAAGAATCATTCTCAAATGTATGCAAAAGTCAATATAACTGTCAATAGCTATCGTTAAAATTGTCCCTCTGAGCCGCCAAGAAACGTACAAATAAAAATTATAAATTTTCTAGGGTTTTGTTGGATAACATTTCATTTTCTGGTTTGTCATTTGCTTATATAGAAACTACTATCACTACAATATTTAATTATTATAAGAAGAAGAAGAGAGGTTAAACACAGGGCAACAAAGCAAATAAGTTTATACGTAGTACGTGTTACTTAAGCTCTAATATAGCTACATTCAGAGCAACTTTGGAAAATACAAATGAAATTTTGAAACGTTTTTGTTAATAAATAATAAAGTTAAATGATAGGAAAATGTCATTAGTGGCGAACTAATAAAACTATTACAGGAGAAATTTCAATACAAACTCAAAAATGTAGAATTGTCCATTACAAGTGGTATAAATTACTATTTTGTCGTCTTTATTGATGTTACTGGCTTAACTTGCCCCCCATAAGATGACCAGTCTTTCTTCTTATACCACTTCTAGCCTATCTTTGGGATCCTGTGTTAAAATGAAGAAAAAGTGACTTTACAATAGCACAGCAGCGTGGCGCATGCACGAAGCTTTTACATACAGTGTGTGTGAAATATGAAAATGATGAAATTATTATGACATTTGTTATTTCTGACGTACCTCGATGCTTACATGGCAATAATCGCCTAATAATTTTCGAATGTTAATTTAGCCACGTCTGACAGTTGGTGATGCACCCTAAATATAATTATCATGATGCCCAGGAAACATCACTGATTCCAGAGGTACCTGATTATTCAATGATACCTTTTTCCTCAGATTCCGGTATTTTGGTTTTTGTTTGAATTTCTAATTATTTCGATTTAAAAATCTTCCATTTTTTAACATCAAATAGGTACACTGAAACAAATCTTTAAAGGACTTCACTCAGAACTTCCCTCGCAAGTGAACGTTGTGACACTAAACAATTTTAAGAATCAAAGGAAAATAGTGGTAAAAATATTTTGAGGTTCGTAGTATAGTGAAACAATAAAAGAAAATATTTGCTAATGCAAATTAATCGATTTCAGATAATAAAAAACATTACCGGCGATGGGATTCGAACTATAACGCCTACAAACGCGAATTAAAATCCGCCGTCTCACCCACAGGTCAATTGAGGATATCTCCCGGCTTTGCAATGCGCGACTGTATTTAACAAAAAAGACTTATTGTTAAAACTTTTAAACTCTTTTACGACATTACCCTGTATATCGAGTCCCATTTTCGTCAAGTGTAGTTGAAATTGTACTAGCAAACTGAATTATTTTCTGAAAAAATTAAGATTGTTAATATTTTTTCTTAACACAGAAGGTATATTTCTTGGTTCTAAATTAAATTCAATAATTTTAAAATTTTGGTAATATTAGAGACTGTTCTTTAATAAACGTTCTACTTTTAAATGAAGTAAATAACTTTTCTTTCGCAATTTTACACTTTGCAATAACTATGTCATTAATCCACTTTTGTTTTATATTGTGTAAAAGGGAAAACCCAAACAGCCATGCCTAGTACAACTATTAAATCGACTCAAAGTATAACAAAGTATATAAAAGTCCACCTTCGGAATCTTCCTATAGTGGAAGGCGCCCCGAAATTGCACTACGTAAAAAAGAAAAAAGTCGGTTACATGGTGTCAGCGCCCCCAAACATTAATTTCCGTCAATTTCAGTCTCTTCTGACTGCAGTCGTGACGTTAGCCACAGCAGGTGCAGGAATGCCCATCGGCTACTCCGCGGTGCTGCTGCCCCAGCTGAAGTCAATTAACGGAAGTCTCCAGATTGATGAAGAGATGGGTTCTTGGATTGGTAAGTCGAAGCCGATATCGAATCGCCGCAACTGCTAAATTTGCTATTACTTTCTAAACCTCTGCGCACGTGAAAGTTGCAGACGCGGATTGGCGCGTAATTTTTCTAACCACCGTTTGGCAAATTTGGCAAATTGAGGGTCTTGACCTAATTGCATACGTAAATAGATAAGATTATGCCTCGTGTGAATGACCTCAATAGTGCTAACAAATAAGATGATTGTTTTATGCTCTAACATTGACTTAAAGCACCCTTGACTTAGCAACGCTGGAGAATTGGTTTTTCGTGGTTTCAATGCCAAAATGACAACAACTTTAAGTCAGAATTGCGTAAGAATATAATATTATGTTTCTTGATAAAACTTGTTTTCAGACAATATTTTTGTATGCCATTAATCTGTTGAAAATTATTTATCCTCGAAATAGCGATTAATATATGCAATAAGGAAGCTGGATTACTAAAACTCTATTATTAAAATGATAAAAATAAAATTTACAAAAAAATAGTTAAAATTGTATTCGTTAAATCTTTAGATACATATTCCCATCAATTGACTACAAATTCTTTTCAAGGGGTGCTTTTGCTTTTGGTATATCTTTATCAATGCTAGAATCAAAAATTATTTTATCTTATGAATAAAATATTACTAATTGTGTCTAGGTTACTAAAAACATGTAAAGCAAATCTGAAGTAAAATTAATGTGACGTACATGGCGATACAAGCAATTTAGAAGTTTGGTGTAAAAGACAACTTCAAGCAGAGCATTATATTGAACTCTGTTATGCAGGATCTTATGCAATTCGAACTTTTATCAATTTTTCACCAATAGTTTATCAATAATAATGTTCAATTAAGTGCATATTATTATTATTCATTCTTCAGCCTAAAAAGAAACCCTGGTTAGCCCTAAAACTGCCCCATAGCATATTTAAAATAGTAGCATCGTTAGCGAAAATTTCAACATAGAACGTTAGGAGCTTACGCTCACCTAGATATCAGAAAGGAATGACAACAGATTAACGCGTTAGGTATCAGTGATGTGCAATGAACAGGGCCAGGAAAGTGCAAAACACTAAAAGGCACTATGTACTACTCCGTTAATCAGGAAAGAACACGTCGATACGATGGTGCAATCATTTCTCATTTAGTAATACACCTCACCCCTTACAGAATAATAATGATGCAATCGGCTATGCGCAATACCCAACAATGCAGATTTGGAAAAAATATCTCAATGCTAAAGTCACCTGATCGAAACGACCATGGAAACCGTCTACCAGTTTTGCCAGACAAAAGATTTCATCATCTGCAACACCTTCTTCAAATTATCTAAACGCAGGCTCTATATATGGACTTCCGCTGCAGACATGAACGGCAAAAGAGTTAGAAATTAGATAAATTAAGTATATACAGAAATGTCAATACCTAAATATCACAGCTTTTGGTAGTTCGCGAGCAAATAAAGAATATAGCAGCATACAAATTTCCATGCAAAAAATTCAAATGCAACTAAATTTATCGTTTTTTTTAATCACTCTGTATTCACCAGGCATAAATTCTGAAATTCGTTCAAATCCACTAAAATCTATCCTCACTCGGATCACAACATAAAAGTGAAATTGAAGAAGATCAAAATAATAGAGAACAGGAAACGCATTGATGTAGAGAAACTCAAAAACGAAATCATCAAAATTCTAACAAAAGGAAAAGGCTAGAAAAATAAACGTAACCATACCACACACAAACATAATATGGGGCAGCCTTGAAACCTGCTATCATTTGAAAAGCAATACCCCCTTTGAGAAGAAGAAACAAACAGTGGATGAAAAATGAAATTTCAAAGCTTATGGATCGGAGAAGAGTATGTAAGTTCAAGACCAAAAATCAATACAATCTCTTATAACGAGAAAACAAAAGAGACGAATAAGGCGTAAATAAAAGCTAGAAATACGTGAAGTACGTCAATGCTGCATCCTATGACCTCTCCCTTTCAACACTTACAGTGAAGCAATAATTGAGGAAGCTAGTCAAAGAGAGTTTCAGAAAACAGTCAACGGTAAAGCAATCAACAATCTACGATATGCTGATGACATGCTAATTTTTGCGGATAATATTGATGATATGCAATGCTTAGTAGAAAAGACATGTGTACTGCAACCAATACGGCACCAAAAGTAACTTAAAGTAGGCAAAATTAATGGTCATAGCTACCAAGAATGCGAAAAGTATCTAAGACCAACATAGAAATAGTAGCTTAATATAGACTTATGAACTCGCATTTTGCGTTGACTCCTGCACAGTGAAACTCGAAATGTGATGTTAAACAGAAGGATATTGATGATATCGTGTAAAATAAGAAGAAACATATCGTTATTAATACTCATCGTGCAAGGCATGATTAGAGGGTAGAAAATTCTAGGTAAACGAAGACCTCCTGGTTGCGTAATCCAAGACAATAGTTCGGCTGCTGCACAGAGAAAGCTTTTCAGAAAATCAGCAAAAGAATCAGAATAGATATGATGGTTGCTAATCTCCGATATATTTAGCAATGGATATTTTCCAATTAGAAAATCAATAAAATATCAATATCATCTGACTAGATACATGTATTTTATTTCTTCCATTAGTGGAAAAAATATCTTCAATGGCGACCCGCAACCTTAAAAAGATAGAAGCTTAGGGTACATACAACGTCATAAAGCAACAACATAATGACATTTATTGGTAGGCTATTCATTCAAAATTTCAATTTAGTTCTCTCTAATTAAAATCATGTATCAATGTGTTGTGCTGATTTACGAACATACTAACTTCATAGCTGTTGTGATTCTTAACGAAGTTAAATTCTTTCTATTTTCATTGCATAGTTATTTTCAGAACTCCGCGAAGCCCAATAAGGATAGTGACTTGCAAAACCAAGCTTTAATTCATAGGATAATTGCAGACAATTAAAACGAATGACACAAGTTCAAAGTGATAAAACAAGTTGTATAATACTATCGTTAATTCCAACTACTACAGACATTACATTTATCTTAAAATATATAAATCTTACTAATTGCAAAATTCTGTGTGAGAGCATAAACAGTAAATGTGCGTAGAGTTACTATTTTCAAATATTCATCTTCCATTAGAGTCTGCACGTAAATTTGGCTATAGTTTTTCAAAAGCTCTAATTATGTTGTAATACATATTTGGATTACTCTTACAGTCCAATTTCAAGTTTATATAAATACACAACGGATAGTCTAGCAGATTTTAGACTTCTAGGGAAGCTCGAATATATGAGCGGGAATGCTTCTAATACATCAGTGAAGCTATAATTCCTGTAAAAGCTAACGTAGAAAAGTAAAATCGACATTATAGAATTAATACTTTGGGGTAAAATAAATCGTTGTTGAAAGTAAATTCAAAATTCCAATTCTTAATGAACAGCTTGAGGAATGCTACAAGTTGTAAAGTAAAGACAACATTATGTAACGTCTTCTATTTATCTACCCATGGCACCACAATTCGCATAAATCGTTTTTCAAAATGTTGTCCAACCAACCGTTCCGAAGGGGTTTTCACATATGATGTAGAAACGACTTCATACAAATTGTCCATAAAAGTTTTTTTATGAACACCATTTTCTTAATCTTATATGTATAGGTCAGGCGGGTGAAATAGGGTATTTATGGTTTGAACATTTAAATAGATTTAAATTAAAAATCCGGAGATTTTACATATGATGTACAGATTTATTGTAACCTAAAGTTTTGGATTACATTTAAAAAAAATTAAAATAAACTAAACGTTTAACACCAAAAATAATATTCAAAACGATACGAAGAGTATAGGAAGAAATATAAAACACATTCAAATAATTTCTTCTTGCTGCAGTCGGGCTGCACATGTGTAGCCTTATCATAGTCAATGTCAACTTCAGCACAAGAGTTATGAGCCAATCTTAGACATGCAGAACACGCAATGCATTCTTCAATAGACGTGAAATAGCATCTTAACAATACATATTTTCTCTAGGGTATAGGAGTTACGAAGGAGATAGTACCCCTCAAAATTGACAGTCGCTTTCTATAAAGGACGTTGGAAAGGTCAAGTTTGTTTGGTTCTCACGTGGTACCCAACTTTCGCCTAGAGTTCCAAGAAATCATGGTATCCGCATTAATGGCCACACCCCGGTAAAGCATGTCGACTCACGGGCTGAACTAAACGAGGGTAGTCAGATATGGCGAAAACTAACAAAGGACAGCAGCGTTGTTATAAATGGGCATCAGCGCCAGATAAATATAGATGTGAAAACGGTGATAACACCATATAATTGAAGGTGCAGTTAGGACAGTATCGACGGTTTCAAAACTGCGCTAGGAAGGCAACAGGAAACCACCTGGTATTTTCCCGGGTAAAAATCATATGGCTGATAAATACAACGGCTCCGCGTACGGGCGCCCCTTAAATGGGAGAGGAATAAGCTAATATCAAATATGGAACATCAGAAGTAATAACAATAGGATCATGTAAGAACCTGGAGAAATCCATAATACCATAAAGTAAATGCTACGAATGTGAATAAACATTTTAGGAATAAGGGAAATGAGATGGCCGAGTTCAGGAAAAACAAAAATTGAGAAACACATTATACATTATGCAGGAAAAGGCCGTCCAAACCACAGAAATTGAGTTAGAACTATAGTTGTATCAAATACAGCCAAAACAGTTAAAAATGTAATTCCATATTCCGACACCATAATTATCATACAATAACAGACTACAGTAGTAATTTGAACATCATACAGGTATATGTCCCAACTCAAGACTATGATGAAGAACACATCGAGAAGTTTTACAATGATTTGGAGAAAGTGTTAATAACAACAAAGAACCAAGAAGTAACTAATGTGTGCTCTAAATGTGAAAATTGGACAATAAAAACAGGAAGACATTGTAGGAGACTATGGTTTAAGCACAAGGAATAATAGAGGTTTAGTACAGAAACAGCTATGGTAATCAATCACCAACACATTTTTCAAATTACCAAAACGCCACCTATACACGTGAAATTCACCAGCAGATTCATCTGACAGGGTTATTCGCAACCAAATACACTACATCTGTATTAATAAGACGTAGAAAAACTGTATTATCAGCAAAAACTTATCCAGGGGCGGATTTACCTACGGATAATAGTCTTCTAGTAGGTAAGATAAGAATACGTCTCAAAAAGGTTGTCAAACATGAGAACAAAAGAATAATAATAGATAGAAATAAATTACAATCGACAAGAGATAACGCAGTTACTAGAAGATAAGATAGTAGCAACAATAGATAAAGACACAACTAATAGGAACTAGAACACAGAAAAACATAAATGGATGACGGACGATAACTTAAGTCTAATGCACAAAAGAAGGCAATGTTAGAATAAAAACTAAAACAAATACAAAAGAATCCATACCGAAATAAGAAGAAAAGTATGATAAGTAAAAGCAGAATGGCACATTCAAGAATGCACAGAGATAGAAAACTATGAAAAAAACACGATCTATTTCATTTACACAAGAAGCTAAAGAAAGTTACTAACACGGAAAAATGGCACACGCTCAGAAATCTAGATGACGAAAATGAAAAAAATTGTCATAGACACAGCTAGAAACTTGGCAAAAATATATTGCGCAAGGGCCCTACAGCGACGTGGGACTTACTGCGAGGTTCTTTGGAGCCATATTATCCGTTGCGGGAGCAGCAGAACAAGTCAAGGAAGTGCTTCTAGAAAGCATTATTCTTAAAATTATGAAGTCGCGTCTCTTTTATAACAACTTCGGGCAAGAGCGTCCTTTGAGTGATTTGTTTTGTGGCGTCTATTTACTTATGCTTTTGTTGTCGCCTAGGAAGCGTGTACTGTCTGTCGAAGCAAAGCAAATTTAATTGGCACAATTTGTTAGCTTGGAACGCCATAATTGAACTTGAGTTCCCATTAGCTATAATTTCCGCATACAAGCGATTCCAATAGTTGAATGTGTATTATTCATTGTTTTAGTTTTTAGAATTATTATAAAAGTGTCCAAATATTAAATTTGATAGCAAATGCATTTGAATCAGTGTCTATAATTTAATAATACTTGCTAGGATATAGAGACCCGACCCATGAGATAAGAGTCATTTTTATTACATTTATTTATTTTATTGTACATTAAGACCTACGATAACATGCATATCATTGTAATATTTATGCGCGATTGACTTCGAAAAAGCCTTCGATAAAGTACTCCACAATAAAATAATAAGGTTTTAAAAACAGCGGGAATTGATGACAAAGATGAACCAATACTAACCAATTTCTACTAGCATCAAACAGCAAGGGTCAGATTGGAGCAACAATTGTCAGAAGAAGTAAATAATAGGAAAGAAGTAAGACAAGACTGTATTTTGTCTCCACAGCTGTTCAATTTATATTCAGAAGAGATGTTCAACGATGCGCTATCAAATGCAACGGGAGGAATCATCATTAATGGTATGGCTATAAACAACATACGTTACGCTTTTGACACCCTAGTCATAGCCAACTCCAACGAAAATCTTCAGATTTTGATGGATCGAATAACCAATGCATGTAAACTATATAGATTGAAATTAAACATCAATAAAACGAACTACATCATTATCAGCAAACAGAATGATGTACAGGACAATGGCATCGTAAGTAAAAACAAAGCCCTAGAGAGCGTAAATAAACTTACATATCTCGGCAGTAATATGAATGAAAATTGGGATCCAACGAATCAAAATCCGAATAGAACAAGCACCAGCAGACTTTATAAGAATAAAAAGCCATCTGAAAGCCCATAAAAATTGAGAATAATATGACTAAGATAAGATCGGGCAAAATGCGGTAGGGTGAAATGGGAGCAGGGTTATCCCATTTTGCCCAAAGTGCATATTTTAGGTTAGGTGAAGTTTACTGCAAAACTTATTTTGATAAATCGAAAGCAATTCGTACCATACCCTACACTATGCACTATTATACTCCAGTTACAACTAAATTAAAAGTAAAACAAGTAAACTAGTAATTGAAATCAAGAAATTAATCTTACGAAGATGAGTCGCAGTTGTCATTTCTATTATTTTTTTGGTCTCTGTGTAGGTGATCAAAGCAAATATAGATCAATCAAGATAGCTAAAGATCACCTTCTCACCACCGCGATAACTCTTGACTATAAGTTTCGCCTTCTTCTGTCCAATGGCTAGAAGAGTTTTTCCTCTGACGTGATTGACTCTTTGAGTTACCATGGTCTTTTGTTTGATGAAGCTTCTTCTGAAAGAGGGAGCAACGTTGATGGTCGTTCATCACATAATGAAAATACCTTCGTTAAAGAAGAATTATTGATATGAAATTAACGAATTTTACAGAGACTGTTGTTTCTGACTTTTATATATTTTCAACTAAAAACCAAAAGGTATAGTTGAAGAATAAGCTGATTACAACATGTGCTGAACCATCAATTGTGTCGAGCGAAAACTTAGAAGGGTCTTTCACCCTATTCCTTTTCCAGTGCGATGTAAAGCTTACAGACGTTTTTGTAACTCAGTGCTTGCATGTTGCAGTGGATCACTGTGTACAATCGTGCAGCATCTTCTTTTAAATAACATTAATCTGCTCATATCAGCAGCAGTAACTTCATTAGTCACTTGTCACTTGCTTAGTTTATTGGAGTTCAGCCAAATACTAAATCACATATAATGCTATGACATAGGTTTTTGCCAATAAATAAATGCTGAAAACTTAAAAAATTTCAACAAAATGCAGTTGAATGCATGTTTTACACTATGGAAAACTTTTTATAATACGCTGAAAATAGAGCTATAATTGAAGTCGGAATTAATGGTTCTTGCGAAGCAATTTTCAAAAAATACTGGATTTCCTTGAAACCACAACTGTACTGTTATGTATAGACATCACGGCCTGCTGAATTGTGTGACAAATTGTCATACAGTGACGTTTGTCAAACAATTCAGTAGGTCTTGATAGACATTTAGCCTTGGAAATTATTTTATACAGGGTGTATTCAAATGATAGCCTGAAATGTCTATCGTACGGTGTGTCTACTTATTGAAAGATAAACAAACTAAATATTTCTGCCACTTCGCTAAAATTAATAATTAAACTAAATAATTTGAAAACTTAATAAACAAAGAGCAACAATATATGTGTATCTCATTTTCCATGTTCTTTTCAGCAAGCATACATTCCGCAGCCACACCTGTGGGTGCTTTTGTAAGTGGAACTTTGATGGACCTCTTAGGACGAAGAACGACGATACAGGTATCCTGTGTTCCCTTGGTTCTAGGCTGGATCTCGATCACTTTATCTCATAATCATGCAGTTCTGTTAGCTGGCAGAGTTCTTGCAGGTACTGCTGTTGGCTTAATGGCTGCACCATGTCAGGTAAATAGCATTAAGATTAATTAAAGTAATTTACTTTAGAAGAGAATGTATTTGTAGGTGTACGTAGCTGAAGTGTCAGACCCTAGAATGAGAGGAGTTTTTAGTAGCATTCCCTTTGCTAGCTACTCTTTTGGAATCCTTTTGGTTTATACGCTTGGGTCCGCAGCACACTGGAGGCTAGTTGCAGGTAATAATCTTTTTATTTGAGAATTCATATATTAAGCATCTCTATTTTTCACTTTAGTACTTACTCTGGCTATAATTTCAAATGTTATGTATTAAGCAACTCCTTCTGTTCACCTTCATGAAAGCTGAAACTGTTTGCTATCCCTTCGTTTAAACAAAAGTTGATGTATTTGAAGATACTCTAAAAATAATATATGTATAGCAGCACCGCTAAGGTGAATCTTTGATAGACAAACATTACCTATTAAAAATAATAATATCACCCCATTAAGAAGAACAAACATAAATGATAAAACAAATAAAATAACCAGAGTACCTCGATAACCTTCATAGAAAACGTATAATATTCGAATTAATTATCATATTCTTACATTGACACGATAACCTTGAGATGGTCGAGTTCGAGGTTTACATTATCATAATGTTCCTCTATCCACATTTTTGTTTTTATTAGTATCTGTTGCATGTTCTATATATATAAATAATATGAATTTCGAGAAATCTCAATGTTATTTGCTATTTTTTATTGAACCAGGAAATTAAAGTAGTTATTCAAACACGTGTAATTAACAGTTACCCACATTTGGTTCGAACTGGATCACTTTTATAAGGATGTAAATGTAGACGAAAATTATTTTTTTTATAATAATTACTGACTTTAGCAGAATTCTTTAAACATCAAAATTAATAGTGGTATATTTGTAGAAATGTGTAGTGCGAATATCGTTTATATTGAATATTATACAAAATAACTGTTGTGAGAGATATCTAATGAGGTTTTTTGATATATTTATATACTTTCAATGTCTTCGTAGAACTTCCTTGGCTTCCTTGATCTTTTTACTTATTTATTGTGACTCGATACTCAGTGATATAGCTTTCTTGGCCATCTTCTTTACGACACGTACCAGATCAAGTGTTTCCCTTCTACAGCTTCTGCTAAGAATATCCGTTTAAAGCGTCATAGGTGTCCCTTATTGTTTGTTTGCCATTTCTCGTATTTTACATGATAGGTATGTCTATACATATAAATATTGTGTTATATGTTGACAATTTTGTAGTTATGGTTTATTTGTCGTTCCGTAGAACTGAATTCCACATTTTATGATCTTTGTCATTCATTTGTTTTATTCTGCACGTGTGTTATGGGATGTTTTATCGGACTTTTTCCACTGTCTCGGGCATTTATCACACCACGTTTCGAGAGTTTCTGATCTACTTCCGCCCTCAGGAGAATGAACTCCTGGTTAGCCCTCAGAAGGACTGATTTTTGTACGCCTTTTCATTCGTCTGAGGGCGGGAGTAGTTCAGAAACTCTCAAAACGTCGTGTGATAAACACCCGAGACAGTGGAAAAAGTCCGATAAAACATCTCACAATAGACCACTGTCAAAAATTACATCATTCAGAGTACAGCTAAATATACTGCCCAAGCACGATGTTGTCAATGTTATTCATCACCGTTACTCAGACAAGCATCTCATATTTGATTTGAATGCCACAAACAGACGTAACCCGCACAAGATATACATGTATAAAATGGTTTTCTAAATATCTAAACCCACCGCCACCCAAGACCACAAGTCTTTCAACTTTATTCTGCTAAAGCGATGTCGTCCTACAACGCATGAAAAACCAATGAGAGCTTTAGCTCGACGATTGTTATACGACTAGAGACATTTTCATGTTTTATAGCGAAAATAAAACATTGTTGAATGTCACAAAACCAACTTGTTAGTGTCAACAAATGTCAATTTTCTCATAAACGTTGCAAGTGACATTATTTTCAAATAATTAACTAACGTCTTTGGAAAAATTGACACTGACAAGTCGCTTTTGTGTCATTCAACAGTGTTTTATTTTAACCATCAAATATGGAAATGCCTCTATTTGTTGTACATCTTGCTGCTTTTTCTACAATTTTCATATTTGTACATTTTATAACATCATTTAGAATTATATTCGTTAGAAACAATTTCCAACAATCTAATGGTGTTGTGACTTATTGACTCCCGGGAAGTGTGTCATAATATAACAGTTTCGTACTCATCTTTTTACACGAAGTCTCTTATCATTCCATTTTCCTATCTCTCCCCGTAAATACTGATACTGTTCATTTTCATCTTTTGTGTCACTCATATTCACTAACGTATCTATCGAAAGACCCAAAAAAACTGATCCTCAGCGGTCTGTGGAGATTCAATGTATGTATAATATGTTGATGGCACTGTAATTTTATGTCAAATTCGAGGTTAGCAGGTTAGGTTTTGCATCAGCCTGTGTCAAAGCTGACACAAAACCTAGCCTGATAACCTCTTATTTGAGGTAGACTTACAGTGCCACCAACATATTATTCATACGTTTGAATTTCCACAGCCCGCTGAAGATCAGTTTTTTTTTAATCTCTCGATATTACAAATTTTTTGCTGAATCTGCAGCTCCTTTGCTAACGTGGTCTGGTAATTCATTCAAATTCTGAATCTAATATTGGAATATCCCCATTTTCACTCCCCCCTTCCCACAAGTTACGACACAGCTCCCATTGCTTCTCTAAGTTTTCGATTCCTTTCTTGAAGAATTCTGTATTTCCATGACGAAACCATTCTTCGACTGCCTGTTGCACATCTACGTCTGACTTGAAGCAGCATCCTTTCAATGCCGAGTTCTTTAATAATGGCGTGAACTGTTCCAATGCTCATATTAATAAGACAATATCTCTTACTTCAATACGCCTAAATGTTTCCACACACTTAACAGTGTTTGCAGTTTTTACAACATGAACACATCCAGAACGTGGTATGTCTTTTGTGCATTTCTTATCTTTCAAAACTTTATTTTGGCATTTCCTAACTGTTGTGTTTGAATAGCAAGCTTCTTCATAAACACCAAGCGTTTGCGTATGGATTTCTTTTTCAAAAATGCCCCTCAGCAGTTAAAAATTTATTACAGTGCGTTGATATTGTTTCACCCGACTTCGCTAAGAATTATGGCCTCCTTATTATAAACTTACTTTAGTTGAATCAGCCTCGCAATTTAAAGATTATTTCTGGTATGGTAGGCATGGTAAAACCCAAGCACAGTTTCAAGTCATTCACCTTGAATTGTATGTGTACTAAGTAAGACTGAACGGTTATCGGTCACATTTTGTTTAATATTTTATAAGCAAATGCCCAGAAACACTACGCTGACTGAGAAGTTGCTGAAATTTCAGGAGTTTATAAATAAGTCTGAGTACCATATACTCCAGAGTGCTATTGCAGGGTTAAATTCCTTTTCTAATTGTTTTACGGTAATTACTGTTGTTTATTTCTATGGTGGCGAGCTCCCACTTATATTATATATTTTATGGCAATGTTGTATCTGTTAAAAATTCTTTCAAATATTACTCCCAGTTTCGTATAGTTATTGGAGATTTTCTAGTTCTTTCATATACATCTTCCTTAATTGTTTGTTTTGCAATTGCACTTCATATTATTTGATTCTGTAAACATTTGCTTTTCTACATTTCTGCTTGCATTTCTTGCTTTAAATTGGAACTTTTGGATTATAATTAGAATGTAGGCATATATTCTGTACATTTTCAGCGTTTATTGTATTATTCTTCCTTTTCTGTTACTTTCTCTTTTATTTTCATTCCATCATTGAGCCTAATTTCTTTTTAGTTTCATTACCTTATCTTAAATATTTTTCTGCTTTATGAACACTAAGTTAGAGAAGCTGCGTGGCGCAGAGGGGTTAGCGCCAGGCTTGCATTAAGCAAGTCCTCGGTTCGAATCCCGCTGGGGTCGGAATTTTTCCGTATCCTTGGTGATTAGAATCGGGCTCAGTGAGACCATTCACAGTTGGGCACCAAATTAACTGTGCTCTACTCAGAACCACAGACCTAAGAGATAGAGTAACAAGGTCAACATAACACATACACACACACTTCATACAATGGTTGCTGCGCAATCACCAAAGGCGCGATCCAACTCTGTATCCCGAATCCGGGGCAAGTTGATCATTGTACCGCCAGATGCCAGCGCATATAGCACCAGCCTCGACACCGCAAGGTAAATGAGGTCACTGATAATACAATAATACAATGAACACTAAGTTTTAGTTGTTTGTATATTTCTTTGGACGAATTGTTTTTGTTTATTTATAGTCTTATTTTATATATAAGTTCTCAATATTGTATATTATGTTGTCATGTGTTCTATCTACATCTTCTCTTTAAGTAAAATGTGATCACTTTCACCTTCAGTATCATGCATGAATATTATAGAATATACTGACCCACCATTTTCTATTTAATCTGTAATATTAATTGAGTTAGATGAGTTGCTGGATAGTTAAAAAATTTTAAATCTTTTAACTTAAATCTAAAAATAGTGAATTACTACTGCCACAACTATGTGTGCAATTATTACTTCAGTTGTTAAACTATAACAACAAACAATATTGTACGTTATACTATTACTCTTTACAGGTCTCTGCATAATTCTTCCTGCTGTGGCATGTATTACCTTCTGTCTTTTGCCAGAGAGTCCAGTTTGGCTTGTCCGCCGAGGTCGTATCGAAAAGGCCAGCAGGGCATGCCTATGGCTTCGAGGAGGCAACATTATCCAGGTAAGTGAAATAAATACTCGAATGCAGTGTTTGAAACAATAAAATGGCAAAAAACATAACTGGATACAAATGCAGCTCCTTAACTATGAATGACGTTAATAAACGAGATCTAATCAAATCATCAGCTGAAGTCATACCCTGCAGTCCTTCCCTTCTGGAATATCTGGAACTTGATCTGGAAACTGCGCTGCGATCTAGTTCCATTTATTCCATTCATTATTAATAACCGGCAATGCCATTCCCCTTTGTTTTGAAAAATACTACTAACCGGAAAACGTTCTGGCCATTGTAAACATAAATATTACCGCTGACCTAAAAGTAGTCATACACGCTGGCTGATTAAATAATAGATAGCCTCATAAATCAAGTAAGACAATAACAACTACTCCTTTAAGTAAGGTATCGTCAACAAATGCTGATATAATACTTAGTAAAATATCCGGGTCAAATTATATTTGAGTCAGAGTTTTCTTCCAATGATTACACTTGAAATATAGTATAATGTAGTTTTTAAAACAAAGCAGGAAAGTCAAAAATGCTCTTGTTTGTATATAACCTGTATTATTTGATTTTACTTTTCTTTCTAACGCATTTGAGATCAGTTTTTATTTTTTGCCATGCCTTTTGTCACCTTTTTGGATTATTTTGTAAGCTCTAAAATTGCGTTATATTGTTTTCATGTTCTATAGTTCATTATGCCCAACTATTCTACTATCTCATCACTCCATCCTCTTCTCGACCTTTCCCATCTTCTAGTCTCTAAAGATCCGCAAAGATCATGATCTTCATGGTTCTTTCTCTTGAGAAATTCTGTGAGCATATCCTTCACAACGTTATGTTTGGTTCTTTGCTCTGTTCTCGCCTCGTTCTCATTTTCATCTATTTTTATGTTGATTTGCTTACCCAAAGACATATTTGTCTGACTTTTGGTCAGTTGTGCCATGAATCTTTAGAGCATTTTTTACCAGCTACTATGGTATATTGTGTCGTTCGTGGGTGCAATATCGAACTAACTACTAATGAGGAAGAAGTTCTACAGTCATTGGGTAAACTTCAAACAATTAATTGACAATATGGCTTAAACCAAAACCATTGAGATACTGAAACTGTAAGGCAGGGTGAAGTGGGTGATAACATTATTTACCTTGGCCTGTTGAAGGAGTAGATAGACGACGTATTGATGCTTTTGTGGATATGAAGGGGCATGCAAAACCTCCGAATCGACTTCCTAGCAACATATATCACGAATCCTGATTTCTTTTCGGACATATCAGGCGCAGAAGGAAATTGTGATTTTTTATGATGATATTTCAGCTTCCGAATTTCCTTGGTATTTCTAGCTTATGCATTGTGTTTTATAATTTTCATATTACATCATATATGTTTTCTGAAAATCCATAAACATAAAGTACAGCTCTAATCATTTTAAATTTCTCTTGTTTCCAGGCCAAAACAGAAGTCCAGCAGCTAATCAGCAGAACAGAGGAAGAAAATCGACAGAAGCAGTTACATCCCCGGTCAATCTGGTCGCTGCTCTGCAGCCCACAAGTTCTGAAACCGTTCATAATAGTCAACATCTTTAATTGTCTCCAGACATTAACAGGAGTATATCTAATAGTATTTTACGCTGTTGAAATTATTACCCATATGGGTAGCGAAAACATCAATGAATTTCTGGCGGCAGTTTTAACCGCTGGAGTGAGATTTATATTTACCATAGTAGCTAGTGTGCTATTAGCGTTTGTAGGGCGTAGAACTATCGGTATAGCATCTGCCTTAGGAACCTCAATAGCTGCCCTATGTTTAGCAATGTTCCTATATTCAGACTGTCGTGGTAGTAGCTACTTTCCGGCTGTATTTTTGCTATCCTACGTAGCCGCAAATACTGTAGGACTTCTGATATTGCCAGGTGTCATGATCGGAGAGTTGTTTCCTACAAGAGTGCGTGGCCTAGCAGGCAGTTTGACATTCACTGTTTTTAATATCACAATTTTTGGCGTCACTAAAGTATTTCCTCTACTTAAAAAATATTTAGATATTCACGGTTTCTTTCTGTTATTTGGCGTTTCGTCTCTTATAACGACTGCCTACATCTACTGCATGTTACCTGAAACTAAAGGTAAAACTCTCAATGAAATTGAAGACTATTTCTTGCAAAGTAATATAATGTGGATCAGACGAAATAATAAGAAAAGCCAAGATCTACTATGTAAACCTAGCAATATTAAAATGTAATTTATGTAGGTTCCTACTGACAGTATTTATATTTTGTAATTTTAATACTTAAGTAAATTATTTAGAACAATAAGAAAATATTTTTTTAAATAAATTGTTGAAATATTACCAATGATTATTATTACTTCACCTTTCTCAACAGTTTAATATTTAGTCATCTTATTCTACAACAACCAAAATAAACAGAACTGAGAGATCACTTTCTGTTCACAACCACGCTGTTAAAAGTTTTCTCCAGTTAGCACTTTGTGAAGGGATGCAATTACCACCGTTTAATTAGACATGCCAGATTAATGTCTAATCTTTTTTTTTTTTGCATTTTGCTAATTCTATCCTGGATAATAAATAAATAATAATTACACAGACACACTCTTTCTTTGGTAACTTTGTATGCTTTTAACAAATAGGACAGTAACCTTTGCATACTGATATATAATCGCATCGTATCAGCTTCCCACGGTTAAATGAGAATTACAACTTTAAACAGTTGTGATGATATCAGTAGCATCTGCTCCTTAGGGGCACAGAAACTCGAGCCTCTCAGGCGTCAGCGTCATTAAAAAAGAGTAATTATTTTATAATTAAAAATATTAGTTCTATCACCGATCTTAGCATTATAATGCAACAAGGTTTAAGTAATTATATCCGGATATCGCTATTCGACACGGCTTAAAACATGTAAAACCATATCAAAGAAATATGTCAACAGATTATGAGTTATGTATCAACACATTCGCTCGTATCATATGCACTAAGCAGCTGGCAGCTGCTGGGGGCGCTCCGAAATGTACTTCAAACTTAAATGGGAATTAGAGAATATAACTCTGTCACTGCATAATCGGCTATATAGCAGTTTCAATGTGATGCGAAGGCTCACGATGTTGTAGCCGAGGCTGCCGTAAGATCTCAGGCCAATCATCGTATTTACAAATGTGTTTCGGAAGTGTAATGCTATGCGCGGGTAAAGGCAGCCGATAGTAAATGTGGTGCAAGCTTTGACATTGAAAATGAATACCAATGCAGCAATGACGTATTATTGTGGGTCGTGTTTGGACATAATATGGATTGCAGTTGATTTATCTTGGGTGATTTCGGTTGCGTCATGCAGTTTTATACAATAAATGGCGGAGAATAGCATAACTAATTTTAAAAGCCTACCTGAAAAGCTCAGAATTAAAAACCGGGACAGCCTACACCGGTATTAAATTTCAATCTGCAAATTAAAGTTGGAACTCGCAATTTTACAAGACATTTTTCTGACATTTACAATAAAAAAGCAAATGGATTTGTGAATGTGATGCATCAAGTGCTCTGTTTTGTGTTCTATTAATTAATACATTATTATCGCGTTTCGTTTTTTAACACACCACCCAGACCTGGTCTTCAACAACCCTGAATCGAAAACTGGAAGTGGATCTATGAAGACTGAAGATAGGATACACGAGAATTACTCACGACTACCTTCTACAACGTGATGACCACCCCGTTTGTGACGTTTGCCGAACCAACTTAACTGGTTCACATATCATCCTATATTGTATCAAATATTCAAGAGAAATAAAGGCAGCTCAACTTCGAGAAAAGTTAAAATTAATATTGGAAATAGACAATCATGAAATACTAAAAATAATTGTTTCCGTACAAGCAAGTAAAATAGGACACAAACTGTAAACTTGTGCCTAAGAACTTAGTTGTTGAGGTACTACAAAACTAAATAACAAAGCATTTATGTACATTTTGTGTTGTGTTTAAATACTTTTTGTTCTGTGTATATGACGTTGCCTTTTCAATTATTAAAATTAAAAATCATTGTATATGTCGATTAAAACATCGGCGAAATGTAGGTTAGTCATTATTATTTTTGCTTACATTTTGTAACTATTGTTGTAACTATTACGAGCCGTCGCTGAATAATATTCAACACGTTTAACCCCACACAAAGAATACTGACACAGATATACAATATATTGACATAGACAATCGACACGTTATTGGTTTGGAAAATGGGTGAATGGTATAACTGCGCTACTGGCATATAAATATAACCATAGGGTGTTGTAAAGCTTTCTGCTTTAAAAAAATGTAATAACAACTTCGTCTGCAAAATTCGGTGTTGCTCCGATTTTAAGTTCCAATAAAGGGGAATGGTTGGTGTAACAGCCAATCCACCGAATACTGGACAGAAAAACGAACTAATAAAAAATTTACGAAATAGGAAACGATTATGTAAACGGCAAAACACATCGCGAATGGGATGCTGGAACATTACGTCGTGGAACTGAGCAAATCCAGAAGTTACTATACCTAGAATTGCATTATCATAAAATCAACAGATACGCTCGAGAAAAGACACCTTGTAGTACGAGAACTGTATGTTGTAAGAGGCTTTATTTTATGTTCAAGTGACACAAATAGAGTCTCATGAGCTACTAAATAAGGAATTATTCGTAGTTATTCCTGGATAGGAAAACAATTATAACCTTAAGCTTTCATTTGTTTTGTGTATGGTGTAAGCCGATATTTTTTAGGTGTTACTAGTTTCTGCGGAATTTTGACGTTCTAATATGATATGTTTTTTTTGCACATGGTGTGGCAGCCCACAAGACGGTTTAGAAGGGTAGAAAACGGTAGAAAGAGTAAAAACAAACAGAAAAGAGCGAATTAACTTAGCCTAAAATAGATGAGGCGTGTTATAACTTTAAAACAAAAAGACACATGTTGGAGCAAAGTTTCAGAAACACAGGGACATGTCAATACCAAGTTTTGATTGGAAAAACCATTAACCGACGTTTTGAGCTTTAGTATAGCAGCAACCAATTAAACTCTCAATTGTAGTGTTTGTGCGAGTATATCAACCAAATTACTATAAAAAGCATTGCAATCTGGCGGCGGGCAAGAAGAAATCTAGGTCTAGTACAGGTGGTAACTTCTTCAGTTATCCAGAGGACTGTTGTACTAGATCGTTCCTTGTTGAGCTCTCTAAGCAAACCACAAGTTGACACTGCAGCGCTCTTATCTGTTAGTAGATTTGTGATACACATCAAATCCTTGCCAAACTTTTATTTCTGCTGCGTGGATCATAAGCTGACATCGCAGCGCTCTTAGCTTTTAGTAGGTTTATGGCTCGCACCAACTTCTTTCTTAGCTTTTATTTCTATCAAGTGAGGCGTAAGCTAACAATTTAACTTTCCCTGTAGCTGGTGTCTTTTATAGTTTTACTACGCCAGCGCCGCTACGAGTGACACCATCAAGACGCCGTCATATTCTAAAGTGGAGATTGCTTTAATTAACTAAAACCCTACCGGTATAATACCGATTCCGCAGAACGAAGCCACCTCCAGCTCTTTTACGTAATTGAAACCTTTAGGACACCCACGGAACTTATATGATTATAAAGTGCATTAACACCTGTCTTTAGTAAAGAATATTAGATTCCCATCACATAGGCCTACATATTAAATACAAGCAGGGTGTGTACCGTTACAATATTTATATACAGTATGGAACAGAAAATATCAAGAACACAAATAGGTGTTGGAATACCAATACGCCATTAGAATCACACGTGCTCAACATCAAATACATTAACTACAGAGTTCTTATAGTTACACTCTCATGAAAGATGGGCCAGTACATGTTATATATAGATAATACATATGAACCATACTCAAGCAAGCCTATGGAAGAAGTCATCACATTTTATGAACAACTACAAGCAGAACTCACTCTATAACAACTACAGAAATTATATGCATAATGGGCCACATGAATGCTAGAACAAGCAGTAACGTGGTAGATGGTATCAAACAGATACAATGTATACATAAGAAATGAACTAGCAGAACTTTTTACAAAGTTCTGTGCACATAACGAACTATGAGTAGACAACACAATCTTGCCTCATCAATCTCAATATAAATATACTTGGTCGAACACAAAATACCAGAAGTTTATATATCATTACGAACAGATCTACTTCTATATCCTAAACAAGTTCAAAATGTCGGATTACGGATTACGTATTATGGCAAAGACACCATCTATTAAGAATCTACAGAAGTACGTCGAAAACATAAATACTGAATTCCTGAAAAATAAAAGTTCAAGAAGGTTGTACTGCGATCGTATGTAACAAATAATTAGAGCCAATAACATAACTTAACTTAAAACGTTAATATTGAGCAAAGCTGCAAACAACAATCGCAGTAAGCAACAATGGTTAATTGGCAAAGTGAAAACAATATCTAAAAAAGAAACGCATCCAGAAGCCTTAAAACAGACCAAGAATATTAAAAGCAGTGAGAAACAGAAACAGTAGCGGAATAAGCGTAATAAACGAAAAATATTGGAAATTTCACAAAAGAAATGGTACCTAGAAAAAAGAGTAAGATCGAAAAAGAAAGCCACTAACGAATATTAAGAAATCAAACTGAAACGTCTAGAGCGTACTAGTCAGTCAATGAAGAGAAGATAACTAATGCGACCAGAAAATTGGTAAACGAAAAAGTGGCTGGAATGACTATGATCTCAAACGAACAAATAATATATGGTGGGTAGCTTCTACCAACTTTAATAACTAAATTATTTAATAATATAATTAAAGAAGAGAATATATCTGCAATATGGGAAACACGAGTTACAGTTCCACCATTTAAATAAAAAATCTGTAAACGGGTTTACACGAAACTTCCCTCTCAAGAGTAATGTAAATTATATCAATTTGCGAATAAAAATAATTTTGGCTTGTGGAATTCGAACTTGGGCTCCGACACGAATCGCAATGCTAGCCGGAAACTCTAACTCTATACTACGAAATATCGTTTATATTATAGACTTACGACAGCGGTATAAACGACGCGATCACAACAGGGTTCAAGTAGA
Source organism: Agriotes lineatus (assembly GCA_940337035.1). Lineage (NCBI taxonomy): Eukaryota > Metazoa > Arthropoda > Insecta > Coleoptera > Elateridae > Agriotes > Agriotes lineatus. Next base: position 56,883,559 of record OW679196.1, read on the forward strand.
ATGTTTAGCCTACATATATTAGAGCCAAAATAGTCCTTGTGTCCTTGAGTTAAAGCAAAAGTAGGCAGAATTTTATTTTTTTAAGGTGCTCACCCTATATATATTCGGTTTCGAGCCAGGGAGACGTATAATCTGCATACAAAATATCGTTTTTTTTCAACAAATAGTTTCCAAGCTATACTTCCAACAGACGGACAGACAGAGAGGCGGACAGGCAAACAGACACACAGACAGACAGACGGAATTGAGAAAGCATGTTTTTCGTCAACAAGACTTCTTTCATCTTTTAAACGCGAGAAGTTACAAGGTAATAATAAAAACCCTGCTAATTAATAAGGCAGAACGCTCTTGTACTATATTCTAAAACTGTTTAAGAGCATAATTGCTGAAGAACATCTAGCTTTCAGGAATAATACGTTCGCGCAGTTGATAAAATACGATTATAGGATGTAACCACAATAATAAGAAATCTACCATTCCAGTGATTAAGAATAGTAGGAGAATTGAAATCCAATTGTAGCACCAAAGTTAAAACCACTGGGAAATTAACCGAAACCTTACCAACAAATTCTGGTAGTCTCTTCTTCTTCTTCTTCTTCTGCTTCTGCGATCGACTATGAATTAATTCCTGTTTGTTCTGTCTCGTCATTTCACGGATGAAAAAGACTGACTTTCAGCCCATCTCTTGGAAGGTCGTCCTGGTGGTCTTCCCCCTATTAATGATCAATTTTTACAGATATTGGCTAATTCGCTCATGTGGCCTACGTGTTTATTCTACTTTTTCGTTTGCTCTTCCATCCACTTTACTACACCTATCGCGTCACATCTTTGTCTTGTGTCTAAGTTTCTCCTTCTAAGTCGTAGTGTTAGTTCTTGGATTGAGAGTAGTAGCTTTATTTCTACAGCCTTCAGCTTCTGTTTTGCTTTCTTTGTTTCCGCTCTTTTCAGTAAAGTATGTAACAACTGGATATACCATTATTTTGTATATCTTGACCTTTCTATCAATCGTCATAAACTTATTGTACCATACCATACTTCCCAGATTTTCAGCTACTTGTGCGGCTATTCTAATGTGCTGCTGGTATCAGACAGGACAATAGTTTTAGTCCAACATTGCTGAACCTTGTTATTTATTTATTTAATTCGCACTCAGCCAACAGCCGTTAGGCCAATTATAGGCGTCGCTGTGCAGTTATGAGGACTTCCAACCCCATTAACGACTGTCATGATGTTGTATGACCGCCGGGACCAACTTTTTTCCGTGATAGCCGTACCACGAGGCGCCGAGAAATGCAGCCGTGGAACTCCCATCCAAGTTCTGACCAGAGACAGCGTTGCTTAACTCTGCTGATCGAACGTGGACGCTTGTTCAAGCTACACCACTCGGGACCCTATGGACAAAATAATAAGTTAAATGCGAACAGTAAAGGGAGTACCAATAGATACGATGAAATGCCTAACCATTTCAAAAGAGCCATTTATATATATTGTAATGGATTGCATATGAGAAGATTAAGTAAATTTATTAATGCAAGACAAGGATTTGATATTATATTCAAGAAATTGATTAAAATATTTATCTAGTAGATTTACAAAAATGAAATTTGGGTATAATAAAAAGGATACCAGAATTGTTAACATGTATATTGTAGAATAACGGAATAATTTTAATTCAGTAGAACAACGAAAAATAAGAAACAGAAGGTTTTAAAAGTATTTAAAAGTTACCTGATATATAGTTGGAGATTAATCGCAAATACTTATTTGGGAAATGTTATTCAATATAGCGGGTGTTACTAAACGTGATAATAAAATATAAAGTGTTGTACGTACTGCAAAAATATGCAAAATCGATCACTAAGGAGATATTAATTGTTATGTACACAATATAAATTTTTAAGAGAAAAATATATAATAAATTTTGTAAAAACTGAAATTTTTAAAATAAACGCTTTTTCTGATGTAATTTTTAATCTATTTTGGAGTTTATTTATTTATATCGCACTCAGCCAACAGCCGTTAGGCCAATTATAAGCGTCGCTGTGCATTTGTGGGGAGTTCCAACCCCACTAACGACTGCCATGATGATGTTATGACCGCCGGGACCAACTATTTCCATGACTGCCGTATCAAGAGGCGCCTAGAGATGCAGCCGTGGAACTTCCATCCAAGTTCTGACCAGAAGAAACGTTGCTCAACTCTGCTGATCGAACGTGGATGCTTGTTCAAGCTACACCACCCGAGACCTTCAGTTTACTTATAAAAAAATTGGTGAGAAAAAATAAGTAAAAATTTTAAAACTTGAAGAATATAAGGAATATAATGAGAAGACGTGTATGGTAGGAAGAACATAATTTAATATACTACAGGCTATTGAAATAATTTCTGGAATTGGATGTTGAGCTTAGTTTATTGTCGAATATTTACATCTTGTGAATTGGATAGCGTCAGCTGTATTTACTGGAAATAGCACACGTCAGGATTTTTTGGAGTAAGAGTCTTGAGAATTGGAAGTGGTTTTTTCATCTGGTGAAGTTGAACTTGGCTGAACTTTTGTTGGAGTGACATTTTGAGATTGGCACTAGTTGAGATGACGTCCTGTGGCTTCTGACAAATCGGGATTCGTATGATTTGAATTGTCAACATATTGTTTGGAAGGAATAGTGTCTTCACTGCTTGAGGATTTTATCGATGTTCGTGTTGCTGAATTGTATGCTGATTGAGAGTTGGAAGGAGGCATTTCCGAAGCTGTTTGCAGTTCTTGATAGTAGGCTGAGCTTGTACTGGGGTTACTCGGTAGTTGTTATACATTTGGATCTCTAAAAAGGGGGATTAATTTATTTGGGACGAACTGCAGTCACAGGTATTTATTGAGCAAACTAAAATAAACAGTAAATGAGTAAAGTGTGATAATTAATAAAAGAACTACTATTTCAATATTATTGAATACCAGGTATTGTAACAAGGAGGTATTTGCAATTGATAGTCCATGTACATGATTTGAAGTGACACTGATTCGGGTTGTCACAAAAATTTTACATAAGTTTTCATTAAACAAATGATATTTAAGAAATAATAAACAGTCTTGATATTGGGTGAACCGACATGTTTTGGGAGTAATCATGGTCTACTTAGCTAGCAAGATTTAATAACTTCTTATTAACAATTCATAAACAATGAGCGTAAGAAGTACTTGAATTCATCTTAATTGAGAATTTATTTCAAACTAAAATAGAATTCGTACAGTCAAATGTGGCATATAAATAACATCAAATAATTGTAATAATGTAAAATAATTACATATCCAACTCATATTGCAATATAGTAAATCAGTGTATAATTAGACGCCGTAACGTAAGGCTATGATAACTTCATCAATAGGAGGTTTGGCTATTACAATATATATAAGGTGCAAGTTTAAACTTGAGAAAAAACTAATAAAACAAATATCAAGACCTAATATCTAGTTGTTTGGAGAAATAAGTACTTAACTAGAATTTACAAGACATGTGCTCGCCCAATGCTTACATATACTACTGAATCCAGAGCAGACACCTGCAGAATTAAAACAACAAAAATTAAAAAAGATCTATAATAATGTGGAAAACACGATGTAACCGAATACGCCACGTTGTCATCAGGCATAATGCGAAACCCAAGACATTGTAAGATGGAGACGGCAAAGAAGAATGGCGTAGAAAAACCATATATCGAGAATGGGCAACGATAGAATAGTGGAAAGACAGTTAGTTGGTTGTCTCAAATTCAAGACCAAAAGCAATAACACATAGGTAACTATCGTAAAATGAAGAAAACGCAGCAGAAAAAAAAACTGTAAAGGGGTTTATACGAATATTTCCTCGCGCGAATTAGATCAATTTGAAAATTTAAAAAAATGTAGCCTGCTGGGTTTTGAACTCCGCCGCATCTGCGTAGCGATTGTAACCGCATCGACTTATCGTACTGCGCCATTCCGACTTATTGGAACGAGTGCGGCGCGCGCATCTATTAAACGAAACGGTCTTATTGTTGAAAGGTTTTGACTCATTTGTGGCATTATCCTGTATCTGTTGAGTCCTAATTTCGGCAAATGTAAAGCCTGACCTATGTGAAAATTATTACTCCCATCTATTTCAAAGTTAACTCAAGAAGAACTCAGTTTTTTTAAAGTGCTCACCCTGTATATATTTGTCTGCAATTTTCACGGTTTCATGCCAGGTAAATATATAATCTGCATGCAAAATATCGTCATCCTTCAACAAATAGTTTTTGAGTTATACCGCCAACAGACAGACAGACAGACAGACAGACGGAATTGAGAAAACCTGTTTTTCTTCATCTAGAGACCCTGAAACGTAAAGATCTGAAGAAATCTTGGGAGGATATTTTTTCGCGATTACAATACTTCCCTCCCGACGAGGGAAGTAAAAAGGAGGAAAATTACAATTACACAAATATAAGGTATATGATATGTTGTTAATAAAAGGTAATAATGTATTGGTGTCAATTTCAAACCTTATTTATAATTTTTATCACGAGTATGTCAATGATAACGCTGCTGACAATTTTTAACTAAACAAAAACGTTTTATTTTTAGTAAAACAATCCGTGACACAGACATGTAATAAGTGGGTGGTTGTGAAATGAGGTAGTTGCATTTGTTTTCGGTTGTTGAAGTTTTTATTATTATTTTTTTTCATTCTTCAATGACACGCTTTTAAGACGGAAAATTTTAGCACCTTAGATAAAGGAAAAGCGTCTAAATGTATCTAAGGTACTATTGGTACCACAAAAAACTAGGACAACCTCCAAATCCATTAGCCATGCATTTTTATTGTTTTAGTTGATTAAATGACCTTAAGAAGCTGTCATATGACAGGTTAGAATTATTTACATGTCATAACATTTTAATATCAAAAGCTACAATATAAAATAGTTATAAAACTAAATCAACATGCAATTTGCTGAATAGTTACACCGTTTTGTATGCCAGCATTACTCCTAGCTTTTGAAACTGAACTTGCTTTAGGCATGATTGGCAGTGACGTTTTGAAATAATTTGAAAGTTAATCACATATCAGTTGGCAATTAAAAATTCAGATTCACACAGCTAAAAAAACGTTGTCCTAGTTTTTTTTGGTAGCAATAGTACGTTGCTTCAACATAACTAAAATAGTATTTGTTGTTTCAACATTGGACATCACCTACTTTTAATGCAAAATTACTGACGCCATTGCGAATAAAAATATTAATCATCAGCCTTTTTCAAGACGACTGCTGCTAAAATCTAAGTTCTGAGCGTAAATATGACTTGGTAATTGTAGAAAAGTGTCACATAAGCGACTGCTTTTTAATTGCAATCCCATATGGAGAAAAACTGATTTAGGTAGTTAAACATGCAATTTACATTTAATCGACATATAGCTTTCACTAAATCAATTTTGAAATCATCTTCTTTCAAGTATTTTATTTATTAAATAATTTTTTTAACTAGCTTGCACGAATTAACCTCCAGGTTATGCTTGAATAAATGTTTAAAAGCTTTATAACAGCTCTATTTGATTTTGGCGTTGGCGGCTTAGTTTCTCCTTTTTCATGCATGCTTTTGGGGAATAACTTCACTCTGTAGATTTTAAGAGACGCAAGGTTGAAATTGTCGGAGCGGCCGGCACTTCCTCTTGGCTTCTCGGCTAGACACGTCGACACTTATGTTTCGTCGAGCCCTATAATGATCTGAAACCCCATGCTTTATTTCAAAGTCATCAATCTTAAGAGGTATTCACAGCTTTGTCTGAAGCCGACGTTTTGATATAATCTACAAGTTGCAGATCTTACGAATTTAATGTTTTCCACTGAATGTGCTGGTTGGGCAGCCCTCAATCTCAGGTATGCTTTAATCCCTTTTGATTTAGCGTTACTAATTACGCGATTAGCGTTATAGGCCCATTAGAAAACGTTATGAAACTTTAGGACATGTTAGGAAGCACTAAAATTCGCTGGGCCTATTTGGTGACACCGTACTGCCCCAAAACACCATGGTTGTAGCTGCGTTAGAGCATTAGCTATTTTATGATGTTTATAATTTAATTAAGAATTGTGGGTAAGATAGTACCAAGGTAAATTTCCTTTGTAGCGCCTATGCAGCCAGCGAACGGTTGAACGAAAGTTGGTTGATCCCTATGCTCCACCCCTGACCTATTTCCTATCAAGATAAAAAATTAAGAATATATTTAATGGAAAGCTATATTCCTGTTATGAACACCCCTCAATTTACAAGTCTTAACTTGCATCTGCCAAGTCATAGCATGCAAATTTATTTCTTAATTTGTGCTCTCAGTGCTGAAATGGACGCCAAAGAGCAAAGATGGATGATCAAATATTTGCAATTAAAGGAGTTAACCCCAAAACAAATCCATGATGATGTAATTGTGACTTTAGGGTCATATGCAGTGTATGTTGACATGATGAAGAGATAGTGCAGCGAGTTTAAGTGTGGGAGAACGTCCTGTAAAGATCAATATGGCGGATGTCCTTCACGCACCGTTACTACAAAATAAAACGTCCAAAATTTGATTGTGAGTATTATTAGTAGGTCCTCCTGGAGCACAGGGATCAACCCTGGTATATTATTTTGTTGGTACATGCTGTGCTTTATATTGCTAAGTTTTTCGAAGCCCTCTCGACAGACTTGTGCTATATTCCTCCGTTTAGAGATTAGCTGTTTGCCAGCCGTGACAGGTTGTAGTCATATAAAATGGGTTTTCGCTAACATCTTGTCGTATTATGATTATAAACCTTGATACTATTAAATGAGCAATTCTGTTTTGAGTCAAAATGTCAACAATTTGCTTTCATATTTAATTTTGATAAATTAATTGCTTGGTGCCTGACGTAGATTTTGCTTATTTTATTAAGATCTGTCCCCTGGGTCATTTAGCGACCCAGTTTAACACCTATGTGTCCACTTTGAACTATAGTTGTAACATTTAACCTAAGATTATTATGCATTGTTGAACCTGATTTATTGTTATTTGTTTATCATAACCTATTAACTGTATCTACTCAGTTGTTTTTGTATGTATGTATTATCTGTAACCTCATTTACCTTACGGTGTCGAGGCTGGTGCTATATGCGCTGGCATCTGGCGGTACAATGATTAACTTGCCCCGGATTCGGGATACAGAGTTGGATCGCCCCTTTGGTGCTTGCGCAGCAACCATTGTATGAGGTGTGTGTCTTGGTGATGTGTTGACCTTGTTACTCTATCTCTTAGGTCTGTGATTCTGAGTAGAGCACAGTTAATTTGGTGCTCAACTGTGAATGGTCTCACTGAGCCCGATTCTAATCGCCAAGGATACGGAAAAATTCCGACCCCAGCGGGATTCGAACTGAGGACTTGCTTAATGCAAGCCTGGCGCTAACCCATCTGCGCCACGCAGCTTCAATCAGTTGTTTTTTATTTGTTTTAATATGTATATTGATGGTAACCGTTGATACCTGACTTCAACTGGCATTTCCGCTGTTTTATTGGCGTATTGTCGATACGAAATTAAAGCTTCGGTGCTTGACTTTTATTTCTTGGTCTTTATACAACCTGTTCATTTTTTAGTAGGTTCTTCTAAGCTAAATACCAACTTTTTTGTTTTTGTCGTGGTTGACTAGTGCGCTTGTGTATTTTGCATTATTTTGTTTTATTTATTAACCTTAAGAATCATCGTTTGATCCTTGCCCACGACAACAATCGCCGATACAGTTTGAGCTAGTCTGGATTGTAATCGCCTTTTTTGATGGGCGGTACACCTCTCCCGTTTAAAATTTTATAAAAGTAAAGATTTCGTTCTAAAAATTAATTTGAAGCAGCTGCATAATTAAATAACTGTAAATACAAAGACATGTTTTGTTAAATTTCTATCCATACGAATTATTTTAGGAATTGTTCAAGAATGTGTTTTAACATTATCTTTTTAAATCCCCAGATCATATGCAGTACAACGTCGCTAGTTTACATACCGACTACAATACTTACGTTAGGTACTCTATTTATAGTTACGGAATAAGCATTAATGTTATGTAAACGTTACTATCAAAGCTTAGGTGCTGATAAGAGTTTACTTGTACATCGCTTAGTACTGTTTAACTTTCAAGTCTGATTTTGGCAGTTGACAACATTGAGCACGCTAATAATAATTATATATTTTTGTCCCTTTTATGGAAACACAATTCTATATTTAATTAAAGTAAAACAAAATTTTATTTAGAATAACAGTTACCTTCATAAAAGACGTAGACGTAGAATGGTTAATCGAGAAGAAAATGAAACTCAGTAAGCGATTAATATGACTTGTTATTTTTTAATAACATATTTTTTATAGCCAGCTCAGTGTTGACGAAACATGTGAAGATTTGCTTAAAAATAAAACCTTACAAACGAATTACCAAGATGAAGATCAAGAAGATACTAGAACTATAAATAGAGGACTACTTGCACAGGTAAACAGCGTTTCAGTAATATATATTGTGTTTCAAAAAAAAACTCATTCGCAATGCCATGATCTTCAATTTGATCATCATTTGCCATAACTTGATACATCCATTTAAGCAAATGAACTACTCAGGGAGAACTAAATTACATATTGATCTTGAACTATTTTCCTAAAAATATACAAAACACTTAATAAAAACAATTTTTATTGACTGTTATGATTAATACACTCGTTGTTGTTGTATAAATGCCACATTATTTTTATTTTTGCTTGATACAAGTACACTTAATGCAGTGTAAACTTTTACCTGTCAAAGTTACAGATGTTTTCATAAACAAAATGCAATCTGACATTCACCTACAAACTTAAGTTAAGACATGACTAGATTTTCTATCTTTCTTTCCAAGGCCTACCTTAAATGAGTTTTTTTTTTAACACCCGATAGATTATTAAATATAGGGTGTTTAAAAAATACGTTAGGATATTTTACCCACCTATACTATCTCATCAATACTAACAAAAAAGTTCTAATAAACGTGAGTCCGGAAACGCTTCGTTTCCGAGATACAGGGTGTTTTTTTAAATTTGTTTTTTCACTATCTAAAAACGTTTGGATGATTTTAACGAAATTTTTACAGTTTGTTTATAACTTTATGATGCATCGTTTGGAGCTATTACAGTTGATCCAGTAATTCCAGGGGCGTGCCCGTGGAGCATGTCAATCAGGTTTTTTCACAAAAAAATTACACCCAGCAGATTTTTGGCAATTTTCATATTTTTTTAATAAAGCTGCTAAAAATGCAACTTTTTTGTCCCCTAAATGTTTTTGGTATCTCGTTTCGTTTTCAAGAAAAAATAAAGACCATATTTTGTAGGTCTCTGAACCTGTTAAGACAAAAACCAAAATGCTTCAATATCTCAAAAACCCCTTAGCAGGTTTTAGTGAAACTTTGAAGGTTTATTTGTGCTATTAAGGATCGCGTTTTGGCGCACTTAGTTTGAATTATTTATTCCAGCGGCAGCCATATTTATTAGAACTTTTTTGTTTGTATTTATGAGATCTATAAGTGGGTAAAATATGCGGCAAAATTTTTTATACTATATTTTACCAAACCAGCAAAACTGGTATTAAATATTAACAAGTCACCAAAGACAAATTAGAAATGGTTGCTTTGGGGATACTTGTAATAGTTTATAATAAATATAATCACATATTACTTCCTTAACTACAGCTTAAAAAGCGGACATTGAATATGTGTAAAGGAGAAATTATTTAAATTAAAAAGGGGCCACGTATAGTTGCTAAATTCATCTGAAATGTTTGTTATTGAAATTTGTCAAATGAGTGACTTACTAATTGATAAGTTAATTTTTCAATTTCAGTGTATACTAGCAGCAGTTGTTGCTATAGCTGGAGTAGGTGCAGGAATGCCAATTGGTTACTCTGCAATACTACTACCTCAGCTCAAAAATATAAATGGAAGTCTGCGCATTGACGACGATATGGGTTCCTGGATAGGTAAGTTGAAGTATCTATTAATAGTAAATGAGGGAACAATATTCAACCAAGTTTGAAAAAATATTATATTACTGAAAAGTACAAGGAAAAGGTAACTAAATTTTACGCTAGATAAATGTTTGGCTTGTTACTATTAAACCTAAGACTATTAAAGCTGCATGGCACCCGCCCGTTTGGGTGCTATTTATTCAACCACTGCAAAAGCTTGGTCTCCCAGATAAGTAAATTACGACCTAGTGAAATGAGTTGCCGCAAGCTCCATCAGAGATGTACAATAATTATACTTGCTGGGAGTAGCGTTCTGACCTTGTGCTGTTCAACAGCAGCACCTGGTTGGTTCCCTTCCGGACTCAGTCGATTCTAAATTGGGTTAATGATATTCATTCCGGGATCTTCAGGTGTATTAGCGTAGAGAAATTAAGATAAGATCGCTTGTAGCTGTTGGCTCAATATTTAATTGCTTAGTACGTCGAAGCGGTTCTCAGGCTATAGTATACATTTAAATTGTTTGACCTTGAACTACCCATTTAATTTTATTAATTGCTAATATAAAATGCTATTTCGAGATGCATATTTTAAGTTATACTGGCTATATTTTATGTGACTGCGATGCTAATTAGATATCTTATACTGCTAATGTTTTATGTGTCTGATTTGGTTATTCTTTCTTTTCATATTTCAGATATTGTATTATCGCCTTCTGCGATTATTTGAGTTTATAAGTTGTCGACCTATTTGAGTATATTTGTTGTAAAGACTTGTTGGCGCTCATAATATTTGATAATAACATTTTCACCCCAAGTCGCTTTCAAGTAGTCTAGCTGGCAGGCCCTCAAATATACTCTTGTAGCGTTGCGATATTTGAAGAGTTAGGAAAATTATAGTTAACAACATATTAAAAGCAATTAAGAACCACCACAGCTGAAAAGATTACTTCAAAATTGATATTACACAAATAGCACTAAATTTGTCATCTTCCAAGGTCATCAAGAAGTTAAATTACTATTAATACATAACAATTACCAAAAGCTCGTTATATTCGTCAAACCCTGAATTTAAATTAATATACGAGAAACTTATATTCAAAATGAATCCAGAAAGTAACTATTAAAAAATATAAAAGTTATGTGGGACTTGTTGTATTCACAATGAACCCAGCCAATTATTATAAACAAATACAATTAAACCGCGTTAGTGAAATTCCAAGCACCGCAATTGACAAGCTAAATTATCAAATATACGTAAATATAAAAAAATCATGACATAAAGTAGTATGCGTAGCAAGTAGAAATGAATTAATTCTTCGCCTGAAATCAAAAAGCGAAGATAACCCTAACTAAACCACCCTCTTCAAGCACGCCAAGAAGCTGTTTTTAAACGCAATCAGCGAACGCGACACTTATCAGAAAGGCCGTTAAAAAACGAAGCGCATTCATAATTACATAAAATGAACGCTATGTCAAAAACAAATGTCATCGCTTAAAACCATGGGTACTAATGAAATTAGTACCATATCTTACCTTAACAAATAATTGTATAAGTCAAATAAAACAAAATTAATTAAAGTGGCAAGCTGATATCGTGCATCAAGTCCAAAGTTAATTAATGTAACAAGCTAACAGCGTGAGTAAAATCCAAAATTAATTAAAGTGGGTTGTTGAGTGGTTTCGCTTTCATGTTAGACTAAACTACATTTTAAAAGCTATTTTTCGTAACTACTCTATATGTACACTTGCTTTCAAAACTTTCGCGTACACCTATTTTTCGCTGTATTAAATTAGGGTTGTAATTAATCAACTCTGACATTTAAATTTTTGAAAAGTCAAAATGCATCGACTGACAGAGCTCATGCTGTCAATGTCATCTTTAACCTAATATCAAAATTACCCGTTCACACAGCTAAAATTTTGCAAAATCGTTGTTACTTGATTTTGAATGTGAACGCGAAAGTTTTGAAAGCAAGTGTGCATCTCCAAGAAATCTGTTCATATTGATATATTTTAATACATCCTGTGAAATAAAAACGTGCTTGGAATTTTGTTGTGAAATAAAGATTAATTACAAAAATATGCTGGCTGGTCAAGACTTTCCCCATTCTGCAGAGCGCACTCTTCGCTTGCTCAATCCCGTAATGTATCTCCTGTAATCCTGTTTTCTATACATCAGATATGATGTACACAAAAGTTGATAACAGTTCATTACCGAACTAGTTTAGAAAAGTGATGTTTACTGAACGAGTATGGCTGGTTTAAGACGAGCGTTAGCCAGTACTTAAACAGTCATACGAGTTCAGTAAAACCGCTTTCTAACGCGGCCCTTATACTATTTTCTTGCATTTTGTTTAAAAATGTGAAATATTAATTTTTTTTATATAAAAGTGACATTAAATGTTAACACATAACCTAGCTGAGCAGAACTGGTTTTTATGTAATGAAGCACAATAAGCAGCTTTGCTTGATGTTTAGTCAAGTGTTGTTACTATTTAAAATGTAAGAAATTAAATTCCCAATTTTTATATCAATTGAAAATAAATAATTTGAATGTTAAAATTAACATGCTGTAATTATTGCTATGTTGTAAAGTATCACTTTACTAAACAAGTTTGAATGTAGAAATATAGTACATTGCCACATTAAATGCAAAACACTCTTTTTCCAGTACTAAATTTTGCTAGTATGTTCGAATAGCTGGAGATACTGCTACAGTCTTAAAAAATCTGGTGTGATACACGCACACCAGTTCCTTTTATAGTGATCTTATAATTAGCCAAAAATTTGATATTTAATTGTTAAGCATTTGCAAAATTTTCAAAAATTACAAATTCTACACAAACAGTACAAACAGAGCGTTAGTTAACGAGACAAATTGTCTATAAAATTTTAAGCTGAATTCAAAAATGTAATAATATACCGGTTGTTCTATTTAAAATAAGAGCTAATAAAAAAAGAAAACAAAAGAAACCCATTTTAAAGGTATTGAACTGGAAAGTGACCTATTTCTCATCAATACACATTAAAAATATAATAAAAATGTAGAGTTTGAAAAAAACTGAAAAATCACAAGAGTAAACACCATACTTCCGGTTATGTGATTTTCTTCAAAAGCTTGGTATCGCATCTAGATAGTACACAAAACTTATATATGAAGTTTCAGCACACTGACAGACAGGCCAATGAACAAAAACATGTTTTTTTGCGTTCAGGAGACTCTAAAACGTGAACTTCTGTTGAAAACTCAATTTCGAATTTTTTGGGAATTCAATACTTCCTTTATTGTAAAATGAAGTAAAAGAAACAAATATTTTCAAAAGTATAAGGGCCGGTTGCAGAAAGCTTTGTTAAGTCTGGTGTTAGCTAACATCGCGTCAAGGTGAACAAAATCGCATCAAATTTTGTTTACTAATGTATTAGTTACCATAAGCATTTGAGATTTGATTCGTTTTTGTTCACTTTGACGTCGCGTTAGCTAACACCAGACTTAGGGCCGGTTGCAGAAAGCAATGTTAAGTCTGGTGTTAGCTAACGCGACGTCAAAGTGAACAAAAACGAATCAAATCTTAAATGCTTATGGTAACTAATACATTAGTAAACAAAATTTGATGCGATTTTGTTCACTTTGACGCGACGTTAGCTAACACCAGACTTAACATTGCTTTCTGCAACCGGCCCTTAACATTGCTTTCTGCAACCGGCCCTAAGTGTTTCCAATGTTATCTTTCTGAACACTATTGCTAACATCAAAAAACCTTATTATTCTTGCTGAATATAGCAACAAACAAATGGTTTGATATCAATTTAGTAGATTTGTTATATTAGTTACCAAATATCAAAGCCCTTTTCTTACACAATTCTTTAACTTTTTTTCATTTTGATTAAGTATTAACTCTTCAAATTTTTATCAGCAATAAACGTAAGTTATCTTTTGGCTTATTTAGGTCTGTATATTGAAGATTAGGTACACGTATAACAACTAAATATATAACTATGTTAACGTATATTAGTAGTGTATTTATCTGAAAACGTAGTAGTATAACAAAGGTAAATATTGTAAAAATAAAAACATTGCTATAAATTTACAGCCGAAATGTGTATATGCACAGCATTAATACATCGCAACTTTCCATACAGAAAATAGTATTTAGGGAAAACGTAAGGAAAAGGTGCCATGCATGCGACATTTTAAAAAAAACTACCACGTGTTTATTTTTTAATTGTGGTTGAGATCATTTTGACAGTTTCTCCCTTAAACATATAAGAATACCATATCTGGCACAAATTCCTGTAGTCTGCTAAAAAACACTTATAGAAATTATTTACTTAAAAGCTGGATTTGTCCCATTCAGTGCATACAGTGTGTTGAATTGGACAGCTGTAAGCTATGACTAGGACAAGATACATATTTAAAAAAAAACAATCATGGTAAACTTTATTCTTTACAAGTAATTACAGTAAATTCTGTGTAATGTTATTTAATACATTATAAAAGATAACTCCTTACAGAGTTCTTCCAAATTAATTTTCATAAGCTGAAAATTCAATATTAAATTTGAAATTTGCTTTTGTACAAGCATTTTCATGATTCTTGTAGGGCGTTGCTAATTTTCTGAGTATTTGTGTTTTGTGAACATCACTAATGTCCTCTTAAGTAGGATAGAAGAATTTTAGAGAATTTCCAATCGTTTAAAGAATGTAATTTGATAGTCTTCATCTTCCAATATTGCTTTGATATCTACATGCCATGTAGGCCAACTTGTTACTTCCTTTTACAACAAAGGAAGTATTGGATTCACCACAAAAATTCGAAATTGAGTTTTCAACAGATCTTCACGTTTTAGAGTCCCCTGAACCCAAAATATTAATTTTTGTATTAAGTGCGCGAAATGAGTGTTTTTTATGGCTCGTGAGAATGTCAATTTTCGCCGAGACCGTTAGGTCGAGGCAGAAAAGTCATTCGAACGCGCTATAAAAACACGCATTTTGCCACGAAATACAAACAACGTTTTTTCTACAGCCGTCAAAAAAAGAATAAAAGATTCTCTGCAACAAATCATACGTATATAGCAAATAAGTAGAGTAATATTATTATGTACGTAACGTTTTATATGTGTTGCAACTAAAGGAAATGGTGTTCCAAAACCGTTTTTTCACTGCTAGCCGTGAAGAATAGCTATTTTTGTATTAAGGGCGTGAAGGAGGCGATTTTGGCCCGCGGCGGAATTATAAGCCAGAGGCCCGAAGGGCCGAAGGATTATAAAACGCCAAAGAGCCAAAATCGCCGTTCACGCCCGAAATGCAAACAAGATTTTTTGTAAAATCCACCATAAAGCTTTGAAAAATAAATGGCACGATTCGTTCTCAAAAATCAAATTGTTGTTGGTTGCCAATGTGATGCTGGTTTTTTAGGCCTTAGGGCGCAAAAGGCATTATTTACGCCCGCAAATTATTTTTAGGCCTTAGGGCGCAAACGGCACTATTTACGCCCGCAAATTAATGCATAAATGACCATATTTTAGTACGATTTTACAAAAATATTATTTTTTCACGTGTTAAAAAAAGTTAAACTTCGCGTATCTATAGCGATGCATAAATGTCACGTTTTTTTGACGGCTGTAGAAAAAACATATTTTTACTTCATTTTACAATAAAGGAAGTATTGGAGTCACCCCAAAAATTCGAAATTGAGTTTTCAACAGATTTTCACGCTTCAGAGTCCCCTGAACCCAAAAAACATATTTTTTTTTCATTGGTCTGTCTGTGTGTCTGTGTGTGTATCTGTGAACAAAATATATCAAAAACGAAAAGAGGTATGGGGTTGAAACTGCATATATAAGTTTTGTGTACTATGTAGATGTGACAGCAAGCTTTTGAAGAAAATCGCATAACCGGAAGTAGGTGTTTACTCTTGTAATTTTTCATTTTTTTTCGATTTTTTCAAAAACGGCTCCAACGATTTTTTTCAAACTTCTTATTTTTATTACATTTTTAATGGGTATTAATGTGAGATAGGTGATTTTCCATTTGAATTCTTCTAAAATGGGTTTCTTTTGTTTTTTCAATTTTTTTTTATTAACTCCTATTTTAAATAGAACACCCGGTATATTATTACATTTTTGAATTCAGCTTAAAATTCTAGATAAAATTTGTCTCTTCACCTAACGCTCTGTTTTGCACCGTTTTTGTAAAATTTTTAATTTTTTAAAATTTTTGACAAATGCTTAAAAATTTAAAATCAAATTTTTGGCCAATTATAGGATCACTGTAAAAAAAGTTGTGTGCGTGTATCACACCAGATTTTTACTTCCTTTTACAATAAAGGAAGTATTGGATTCACCCAAAAAATTCGAAATTGAGTTTTCAACAGATCTTCACGTTTTAGAGTCCCCTGATCCCAAAAAACATATATTTTTTTAGTGGTCTGTCTGTGTGTCTGTCTGTCTGTGAACAGAATATCTCAAAAACGCAAAGAAGTATGGCGTTGAAACTTCATATATAAGTGTTGTGTAGTATGTAGATGCGACAGCAATCTTTTGAAGGAAATCGCATAACCGGAGGTAGGTGTTTACTCTTGTAATTTTTCAGTTTTTTTCGATTTTTTCAAAAACGATTTTTTTAATCTTTACATTTTTACTACATTTTTAATGTGTATTGATGTGAAATAGGTGATTTTCCAGTTGAATACTTCAAAAATGTGTTTCTTTTGTTTTTTTTTCTATTTTTTTTATTAACTCCTGTTTTAAATAGAACACCCGGTATATTATTACATTTTTCAATTCAGCTTAAAACTTTACAGAAAATTTTTCTGTTGACCTAACACTCTATTTTGTACCGTTTTTGTAAAATTTGTAATTTTTGAAAATTTTTGACAAATGCTTAAAAATGTAAAATCAATTTTTGGCTAATTATAAGATCACTGTAAAAGGAAGTTGTGTTCGTGTATCACACCAGATTTTTTTCATTGGTTTGTCTGTGTGTCTGTCTGTGAACGGAATATCTCAAAAACGAAAAGAAGTATGGCGTTGAAACTCCATTATATAAGTTTTGCGTACTATGTAGATACGACAGCACGTTTTTGAAGAAAATCGCATAACCGAAAGTAGGTGTTTA
Source organism: Agriotes lineatus (assembly GCA_940337035.1). NCBI lineage: Eukaryota > Metazoa > Arthropoda > Insecta > Coleoptera > Elateridae > Agriotes > Agriotes lineatus. Next base: position 56,900,665 of record OW679196.1, read on the forward strand.
CTCTTCTGATTTTTCAGTTTTTTTTCGATTTTTTCAAAAACTGCTCCAACGATTTTATCAAACTTCACATTTTTATTACATGTTTGATGTGTATTTATGTGAGATAGGTGATTTTCCAGTTGAATACTTCTAATATGGGTTTCTTTTGTTTTTTTCTATTTTTTTTATTAACTCCTACTATTTTAAATAGAACACCCGGTATATTATTACATTCTTGAATTCAGCTTAAAATTCTAGAAAAATTTTGTATCTTCGACTAACGCTCTATTTTGTACCGTTTTTGTAGAATATGTAATTTTTGAAAATTTTTGATAAGTGCTTAAAAATTTAAAATCAAATTTTTGGCTAATAGGCCAGTCGATAAGTCTTTTAAAATGGCTGTTAGCGGGAGTAATTCCGGACAAGCTGGAATAAATTTTAATCTGTTCGGTTGGGACTCATAAAATATATATTAATTTTGCACCCCTTGACAGGCCCGGATTTAACCGCTATGCTTAAAAAAAGGTCTAAATTTTTATATTTTTCCCAATATTAGTGAATATCTCGATTAGTATCAACTTTTGAGCAAAATACGTAGTTGTCAAAATTAAAGAAGAGTAAATTCTCTACAAAAAATGTTCTATACATTTTTGTCATACATTCGCTTGTTTCGAATTCATAGGCGTCGAAATATCTTTTTTTCGAGCATTTGCTTGTTACTTTCTTTTACGATAAAAGAAGTATTGGATTCACCCCAAAAATTCGAAATTGAGTTTTCAACAGATCTTCACGTTTTAAAGTCCCCTGAACCCAAAAAACATGTTTTTGTTCATTACTCTGCCTGTGTGTCTCTCTGTCTGTGTGTCTGTTTGTGAGCAGAATATCTCAAAACGAAAAGAGGTATGACGTTTAAACTTCATATATAAGTTTTGTGAACTATCTAGATGTGACAGCAAGATTTTGAAGAAAATCGCATATCCGGAAGTAGGTGTTTACTCTTGTGATTTTTCAGTTTTTTTGGATTTTTTCAAAAACGGCTCTAACAATTTTTTTCAAACTTTACAATTTTATTAAATTTTTAATGTGTATTGATGTGAGCTAGGCAATTTTCCAGTCGAATACCTCTAAAATGGGTTTCTTTTGTTTTCTTTTCCAATTTTTTTTATTAACTCTTATTTTAAATAGAACACCCAGTATATTATTACATTCTTGAATTCAGCTTAAAATTTTAGAGAAAATTTGTCTTTTAAACTAACGCTCTATTTTGTATGGTTTCTGTACAAATTGCAATTTTTGAAAATTTTTGACAAATGCTTGAATGTATGTACCTATGTATGTATGTATAATCGATAACCTCGTTTTACCTTGCGGTGTAGAGGCTGGTGCTTTATGTGCTTGCATCTGGCGGTACAATGCTCAACTTGTCCGGGATTCTGGATACAAAGTTAAAGATTAGAAATCAAATTTTGTACTCGCTTCCACACCACCTAGAGGTAGAGTACTCGGAGAGTTTTTTTAAGTGGTATCCCGGGCCTGTCAAGGGGTGCAAAATTAATATATATTTTCTGAGTCCCAACAGAACAGATTAAAATTTATTCCAGCTTGTCCGGAATTATTCCCGCTAAAATGTACTTGTCGACTGGCCTATAATTATAAAATCACTGTAAAAGGAAGCTGTGTGCGTGTATCACGCCAGATTTTTGTACAGTTGTATATTCTATCAACTGTGATATTATGTTTGGACAGTGCCCGTTCCAAATTGTCCACAGAATTGATTTGCTGCGGTTGGATTAAACGCGGTAGCTCTGCTCAAGCTAGTTTTTTCTAGTTTTCTGAGGGAGAGCAAATCATTATGCCGTCGTTTAGAATGTTTTAGTCAGTCGAACCCAGCTTTACTCTCAGCATCCCACTTTGCAGGATACTGAATTTTCAATTGTGCATATTTATATGCTAGCTGGCGAAATCCAATGGTATCTATTCCATAGCACATTTTAGAAGCAGTTATTAAATAACCAACTAAAGCATGTTCTTCTGCAACTGTGAAAATCCGCCTATTTCCGATATTAGGTCTACGTTGAAATTCATCTGTATTAGGTAGTTGTTGAGCATGTTTAGCTGCTCTATGTACAGCGGACTTCGATATTTGGTACTTCTCACTTGCATGTCGAATTGCTAATTTATTATCAATGATATCTGCAACTGCGGTTTTCATAGATTTTGCAGAAACTCTAACCCATTTTTCTTTAGCTTTGGTTGAAGTTTCCATCTAAAAGCTAAAACAGACAACTATTGTTAATTTATATGTACTTATTATATCGAGAGATAAAAAAAAAACTGTTCCTCAGTAGGCTGTGGAATGAAAAGTCACGTATTTACTTGTGTCAGCTGAAATCCACTACATAAAATCGTTTGTCTCTTTGTATCTTTGGTCACTAGCTCCTCCGACGATACTGGACCGATTAAGCTGTATGATGGCTGAAAATGTTGCTAATTGTTAGACTTAGATCGTAGGCCGGTTTCTATTTTCAAAAAAAGTTTTAATTAGATTGTTTAATTAGAAAACTAAGCGTAGCTCAGGTGATTCGTTATATAGCACTACAGCAGCGCGTCGTTCAACAAAGTTGCGTAGCTCAGTGGTAGAATGTTCGCCTGCCACGCGAGCGGCGCTGGTACGATTCCCGGCCAGTCCATCTTTTTCTTTAATTTATATTAATGAATCTCTCCTAAATTTGCATCCCAAGGCGTAACTCGGATGATTCACTAGTTAAATAATAATGAAACGTCATTTTTAGGAGCAGAAATCTTTTAACAATCTGACAGATTCGTTTAGAAAATGACAACTAATTATTATCTGACACAAGTAAAGACGTGACTTTTCATTCCACAGCCTGCTGAGGAGCAGTTTTTTTTGGATCTCTCGATATAATTGTCACGAATGGGACATTTGTTATGGGCAGTGTCTCATTCATAACTTGTGATAGTGTCCCATTCATGGATGGCCAGTAGGCATGCAGAAAGAAATTGGGTTAAAAATATTCTTACCTTTAAACTGCATGTATTTACTATCAATTTAAAAATTCAGAGGCTTACAAATGAAAAACCAATAAGTAAAATTGTTAGCAGTGAACTTGTTACAACCAGAAATCTTAAATGTGAATGACCTCCACAAGACACAATGCATGGCTTTAAAATTTTCTGTGAAGTAAGCGTACATGTGTAGCCACCTATTAACATGTATGAGAACTACTAATTATGTACAAAAGTAAAGAAACCTACTTTGTCCCATTCAGTACTTGTCCCATTCATGGCACATTTCCCCTATATTTTCAAATACTGCAAAAGGTGTTGCTCTTTGTTTCTATTTTATTAAATCAATTGTAATCATTAATGTTTTAAGATGTTATTAAATACGGCTACATTTCGCCTCTTATGTATTTTTAAAAGTTAAATACTTGTTCTTGAATTCTAACTTGAACCTTTTATCTTCGCTCTTACTCTATTGTCTGTGTACTCCATTTTATTCTTTTTAATTTTCCAGCAAGTTTACATTCAGCAGCCACTCCTGCGGGAGCCTTTTTAAGTGGAACTCTTATGGATAACCTAGGCAGAAAGGTGGCGATACAAGTTGCTTGTGTTCCTCTCATTGTAGGCTGGATCTGTATATGTCTATCCCAAAGCCATGCAACTATGTTAGCGGGAAGAGTGCTTGCAGGTGCTGCAGTTTCCTTGACCTTGGCACCCTGTCAGGTGAGATTTGTTCTACAAAAAATAAAAGTCAAAAAGCAAACTTGGTGCAGGTGTACATCGCAGAAATAGCAGATCCTAGCATAAGGGGAGTCCTTGCCAACGTCACCTCGGCCAGTTACATATTTGGAATTTTATTAGTTTACATAATTGGATCTATTGTTGACTGGAGATTAACTGCAGGTAAGATTCATAACTATTAATTAATTATTAGTTTAATCTGCAATCGTCAAATTAACGTTATTTACTAAAATTGATTACAGGATTGAACACGATTCTTCCTGCTGCTGCCGCACTTATTTTATTCTTTTTACCAGAAACTCCTGTATGGCTAATTAGACAAAATTACCATGAAAAGGCACATAAAGCTTGTTTATGGTTAAGAGGAGGTAGAGCCGTACAGGTGAGATGTCAATAATTTTTTTAAAAAACCTAGACTATACACAGACAACTTTTTCAACATTTCTCTAAAGTAAAATTTGCTAATATTTGAGTCAGACTGAATGGTTTGATGGTCATTTAATTGAATTACGATTTTCGTCCAAGCTGTATTGATCCACAACAAAATTTGCTGATCATGCTGCCAGCTTTTTTAGAAGTTTGAGGCTGTTCGAATTCCACGGTAAGGTCAATATTGTCTATTGAGAAATCAGATCGTATAGCCATCAATCGACATCCGTTCTCAACTTAAGGTCACCGTCTATAGGTCTATAGTTGTTTCTGCAAAGGCTTCTTTGGCGATTTCTCTTCAGTTATTGCCAACATAAACTGTAGCCTTAAATTTAAGTTAAAAAAGCACAAAAAACATACCAGGCTTGAAAGTATTAGCATATCAGCGATGGCGAAGCACTTACATTAATAAAAAATATATAACGTCTACTATTACAGGGTGACAGTAATTATCTACTAACGCTTTCCCTTACGCTAGAATAATAAGAGAAGCCATTTCCATTACCAAGACTTTAAACGACTACAATAACGAAGACAACTGCCGATTGAGCAAACTTATTTGATAAACAAGAACTGCTGAACCGCAAAAATTACGAATAAACAGGGAGGCATATACAGCCAATATACTTTGGAAAAATACAAAATCTATGTTATTTCAAGTAATAAGAGATATGCCAAAAGCACCCCAATTTTAAAAAATGGGAAATAATAACATACGAAACATTGAGAATGGTAGAAGAGAGAAGTCGACTTGAAATATCAGGTGAAAACACTCAATACAAACAGCTCAACAAACAAATGCAAACGGCGTTTCGTAGTGGTAAAAACAATGCTCCTTCTTCTGGCTTTCAATTCCTTAGGATCCTACCTCCTTGTGTAGATTTTTCATCCAGTTGTCTGAAGTGTGAAGTGGATTAGCCTTCTATCTCGTATATATCATAAGTGTAAGAATAATTTGGCATTATTTGTTGTCCTTATAGATTTGTCTATTCTAAATGTCCTTACGTCTTCATTTACAATGCCCAGCATCTGTTCTTCAACCTTCCTCTGCTCCTTATTCTTAATGGTTTCCAGTTAAATATCATTCTCAATAAATCATTCTGTTTACTTTTTATAACATGGCCTAGCAATTTTACCTTCTGCACCTTGATAAACAACACGATGTCCTCTCCCATAATTTCATTGTTCATTCTTTACCCGTTATTTTCTGTTTTAACTGGTGTCAGCATTGCTTGCCAAATTTTCCCTTCATACTTTTTTGATACGTCTTCTTCGTTTTTGTGAAAACGGTTTTCTGCTGCGTATGCCTCCAATAGTCCTTATTAAGGTCCCATAAATTTTGATGATTTAGCCTAATGTCCGCTATGCTTCTTGAATTTATACAAGCCTTCGATTTACGTAGTTCCTGGAATTACTTCTTGCACTCGTTCAGTTCGCACCTCCGAACATAAATTGTATAATGTTATATAACCAGGTTGTTTGATTCAAAATGTGACTGGAGTAGCCAGGCCTAACTACCCCTTAGACATTTGTAGTCTGCGTTGGTCACAAGTGAATACACCTCAGAGTTTAGAAGTATATTGAAAATTATTAAACAAGTACAGTCTTTATATATGATTACATGTTTGTCGTGTTGCTGCTTTTTGAACTCAAAACTTAATATTGGTGTAGGTACAAAAACATGCCGTTCGCATAATAAGGCACATTTACAATGTGTAAATCTGACATAGTTATAGTATTAAAATGCAGCAGTCTGCATAAAACTTCCTTATCGTAACGTAACTTGACCCAGTAAGCCGACGCCGACGCTAGCTGAGTGTTGTAAACAAATATTGTAATCGGCACATGCCGTGATTTAGTTTTTACAGTCTATTTCCGCGTTTGCACTACTTCATTTAATTCCACTAAATTGTCTTGTCCCATGATCAAACATTAGTTTGAACACCTAATATACTTTATTCCTTGGTATATTCGTTCTTTCACTTTCAGATTACATGATATTCCGAGTGCTAATCCTATGTATTTGAAGGTAACTAAATATACAGGCGCACAAAATAACGCAAACCACAAACAATACCAAAAATGTGTATAGGCCTGTATGTAAAATTACAAAACAGTTCAGGTGACACACAGATGAGAGAAGAAAAGTCACAGGCATACAGGAAATATTAATCCTGTGGAAATTTACTGCGAAGATTTATTTAATGACGACGTCGAAACGAACAGTAAGAGATATAGTGAATAAGATCCATCAATCCTTAAAGAAGAAGAACGAAATTCCATAGAACATCAACTGATGGCATATCAGCCAATAATTAAAGCAACAGATACACTTGAATTTCAAGAGTTAACATTACGAACCAAATATGTCTAAAAAACATGGAGTACATAAAGCCGTGAAGACTAGAAACTCATTGCTTTATTCAACAAAAAACAAGTCATGTTTAATATCATCCATGAAAGGGTAAAGTCGTTCTTGCAGTTGCAGAGTTCAGTAGAGCAAGCAGGTGTTGTTCAGGGAAGAAGCACGTGTGAACACATTATACGTATATAACACAAATAATAGGAAAGAGCTGAAAAATTAATAACCCGTTTTTCTGTGCATAAAATTAAATCATTTGTGAAGTGTGCTATCTCGTATGGACGTCTCTGAACATATAATTGCATTAATACAAATAATTAAAGTAAAGGAAGATGTAGGTTATGCGTGTATTCGCTCTACTCTGCTCATCGATCTCCATGGGGAGTTTATTATGACAAGAACCCTTGAGATCTACAACTGACCAATCTTGTCGCAATAAGCTTGGGGAAAACATGGAAAGACAGTGATCAAACGTCGAATACAAAGAAACAAATCATAAAGGCACTTGCATTTTCTACTGCCCCCTATGAAGCCAAATACTGGATCTTCAAATCAATGAAGAAAATCGATGGTCTGGAAAAGAGGTGTTTGAGAAGGATTTTACGCATTCCCTGGACTGCAAAACGAACTAAGTAATCAGTCCTGAATAAGATTCTTCAGCCACAGCGACCGTTCTAAATAATAAATGTTTATATTCATAAACATTTCGAGCATATTTCAAGAAAGACAAACGATCTTGAATGCTGTGCTGCTTATGGAGGAGTAGAAGGATTAAGAGGTCACTCTCCGTGAAAAAGGTAGAAGTAAGTAAAATAACTTACGAACTTCACTGTTGTACAAGCCACAGATAATGCCAGTAATAGAGATAAATGAAGCAACATTGTAAAAGTAGCAGTTATATCAGCCCATTGATGACACGTGCTCACGACCATTCTGATAGTAAAACAACGATAATGAAGCAAAAAAGATTAACTTTAAGATTTTTAAAAAGCAGACGAATCCGACAGTTTCGGTCTTAAACTAACTTCTGAAAAAACTGGCAACAGGATCAAGTAAATATCAAGTACGTTTTATTCTTTACATGCCAGTTCCATAAAACTAGAACTAGCGCAATATGGATAATTAGAATCATAATTATTTTTTGAATTTAGGCAACCACAGAAATCCAGCAGCTGGTGAGAAGAAAACAAGAAGATGAACTTCGCAAAGCGCAGGATTGGAAATTTGGAAGGGCATCACTTACCAGACCACAAATTATTAAACCATTTGTTATAGTCAACGTCCTGTTTACATTGCAAACACTAACTGGTTCATATCTCATTGTATTTTATGCAGTTGATATCATCTCTCATTTGAAAGGCAATAGCGATAATCAATATTTCGCTGCGGTATTAACCGCAGGCGTTAGATTTATTTGCACAATAATTGCAGGCTTTTTATTGGCTTTTGTAGGCCGTAGAGCTTTAGGTTTAGGTTCAGCTTTAGGTTCTGCACTTTTTGCGCTATGTTTGGCTGCACTTTTGAATTTTAACTGGAGCAGCAACCACTATTTTACTGCAGCATGTTTGTTATGTTATGTGGCTGCTAATACCGTAGGGCTTTAGACAGTCCCTGGAGTAGTAGTGGCAGAAGTTTTTCCAGCACAAGTTCGTGGCCTAGCAGTTAGCCTCACATATACTATACTTAACCTGTTGATTTTTGCCGTGACCAAGATATTCCCGTTTCTAAGAATGTCTTGGGTATTCAAGATGTTCGTGCTGTTTGGAGTTTCTTCCCTTGTGACTGCAGCGTTATCTTCTGCGTATTGCCGGAGACTAAAGGCAAAAGTTTGAACGAAATTGAGGATTATTTTTTACAGGGTAATATATTCTGGATTACTCGCAAAAAAGGGAATAGAGGTAATAAAGTCAAAGAGGAAAAATAGTATTGTATTTAAATGTATATTACTTCGCTGTTGTAGCATAGGACTTTGTATTTAAATTTGAAAATATAATAGAACAACTTTGTTACGTTTGATTGTTTAATAAAATGTAATGAAAAATGCTCCAGTTGTTTTCACTTTTGTCATCGGCATTTATTTTCTAAATGGTGTTAGATTCTAAAGGTAATTTACGACATATAATCAAGACCAAAAACTGCTCGGCTACGTCTTACCCTGAAAACGTCCGTGTTTCTATTGAAAGTCAATTCGCTAAACACGTAGAAAGTACATGTTAATAATTTATAGAGCGCCACTAAGTTGAATATTCTCCCCTAAGAATGAGGTTGGCGTCTTTCAGCTCAGAAGAAGACTGCCAAAACATTGGGTTGTGTAGAGACAGAAGTTTAAGAACTAAAATAATTTTAGTGTAATTGACGTTGTACTAGAACTAACTTGACATTTTCAGTTAAAAATTGAGCTAAAGCCATACGAAATTAGTTAAAAATAGTGACGTTTAAGTCTAACTCTCCTGAAAATATGTAAACACTATACCATGTGTATACACTGACTGGGCAGCATAGGAAATCACATGTAATTTTTTAATGCTAACAGATTTACAACCATATTATTCTAGAGGCAAAGTGTAAATAAAAAAGTGTTCGGGGCCTTTTAATCTGCCCAATTCAATTATTATCTTACTTTGACTTGACTCGTTCTCCGCCTTGTGTGTGCAAGGGCGTGACTAATAGCAAGATGGCGTTTTAAGACCACTCACCCACTAGCTCATCAGTAGAGAGTGTTAACGAAGAGCAGTCTAGGTAGAGCTTCTGTTTTAAAGGCGATTGGTTAATTCATGTTTATTTTACGTTTAACATTACTATGTACACATTATTTACAACATGGCTAGGCCGTCTCTGTGGCGAATGTAAGATCCTGGGTCGCCAGTGTATGAGGCGTTGGTGGCGAGGACAAGCTTCTTCACGGAGTTTGTCGATGGCCGGGTGCTTGCTGGAATATATTTGGCAGACCTGGGGTGAGCTGGTGGAGACGCACTCCGGTCGCAGGCAGCTGGAGCTGAGAGGGAGCTTGGAGCGTCTGGATGCCGTGCAGGGAACATCCGGTAGAGACGCACTTCGGCGGCAGGCAGCTGGAACGGGCCGGAAACTTTTGGCGAAGCCAGATAGAGTCTCGTTGGAGAAGGCGACGTGCTAGAGTTTCTGGAACCTAAGGTTGAGGCTGAGGCAAAAACATTTTCGTGGAGCTAACCTTCTCGCAGACGTGATGGATCTGTGATGCTTCTGGAAGCACTGTGGACGTCGGCGGCTGGCGCAGGCAAGCCGCACGAATGGGGTGCGTGCTTGGTCTGTTGGGAGAGCTGAGGCCGCATGAATTGGAAGTGCGAGCTCGATAGCTTGACGTGTGTGAAGTTGACGCTTCTAACTTCTGATCGCACAGAGGTGGTACGGATCGAGGAGCTGGGGATGCTGTTATACCCAAAGCGAACTGGCTGGTTCGCCCGTTGAGTCTTCGATCATATCAATCCAAAATTCCATGCACTTATAAAGGAGCATGTCGCTTTGTTTTCAATTCTCAACGCTGCTATTGGTCGACGTGGTGGGAGTTCCTGCTTGTTTATCTGCGGATTCTTGTTTTTCTCGCTTAACTTTTTTATTGGTAGTTCCCTCGTCGCGCTGTTCATGGCGTTGTATGGCCCATGTTTTTCCGCGTATGTAGACACCAAACTCGGTGCCGAGATATGTCTAATCCCCTACATGCCCTGCGCACGTGTATCGCACGGGCTCGTATAGGCGCTTAGCGGATAGCCTCTGCCTGCGGCGCGATGTTGGACATCGCGAGGCGTTTTTAATACTTTCAACTCCTTGTTTCCTTTGTCCGTGATACTAGCAGGTTTTAACGGTCGTTTGCGGGCTACCTGCTTTTCTTTGTTCCGAGCTGGCCACAGAAACTTACCCATTTTAAATCTTAAGTGCAGTAATTGGCACTGGGCTGAAAATTATTTTTACTTTTATGCCGAGATTTGTATGTGGTTTTGTTTCGATATATTTAGAGGCAGGCCGCTTCTCTTATTTTTCTTGCCGTGCTACCATGTCGCGCCCAATGGCGGTTTTACAGCAAAATTAGAGTTGTTATGTTCGGGTCAACTTTTGTTTTGAATTAACAAAGACTGGCTCGCATTTGGATGTTTTTTTGCCTCATGTCAGCTTTAAAAGCTTTGCTATAAAGCAGACAAGTGGTAAATATGCAATCACACCTTAATAAAAAAGATAAGAGCTGCCAGGAAAATTGAGCATTTACTTAAAATTTTGATTTTATTGCAGTTTTGAGGTAATGTACTAATTCGTATAAAGGGATCATATTTTTAGCATATTTCCTTAGAAGAACGATTTTATACGCAATATTTGTACCCGTATTACAATAATTATTGTTTCCTATAAAAGTTATAATATTAAGTGACGTTTTTCTGCTGAAACAACACACCGGCGACGATGAATATATATATGTTTTTTACTAAGGTTTTATTGCATACTTTCCGCTTTTCTGCTCTGTGTGATAACCTTAAAAATAAGATAATAATTAAATTGGACAGAATAAAGCTTCTGTATTTTCACAATAAAAGGATTATTTGAAGAACAACTTGAAGATAATTTGGAAATCACTTGAAGGTAACGTAAAGACCTGAAATAAATCCAGTAACACGTCAAACAACGTACAAGGGAGGCAAAATTACCTAAGACGTCGTGTGGCCAAAAGATTAGTTGCTACGCAAATACCGTGAGATCCTGTGTTATCTAGTCAGATTACAGGAAATTGTAAAACCATCACACGAATGCTGAACCGGATTATGAACAATTTTTGAAAATAAATCCGCTGCTAAAGGGAGTAACAAATGATCCCCAAAAATGCATCCTACAGATCAAGACACAATCCAATCGATGTGAGTCACTCTGTATATCTCCTATAATCGAATACATTAATTTTTATTTCTCGTTTAATTAGTAAATCGTTCATTAATTTAGTTGTTTTTCTCACGATTTACTAACTTATTTTTTAAAAAAAGCTCAATAAAACTAGATATTTTTGAATTCACAATTAAATTCTCTCTCCGAATAATGAAAAATATACAGGATGTTATATTTAAAAATTTCAAGTTATACGCAACTTCCGATTAAATCGGAAGTCATATTACAATACGGATACCACCATTTTAGTTATTTACGGGGGAAGGGGGATTTGTCACGAAGAAATTGTAAAAAGTGTATCAATACGACATTATTTGTCGCGACATATAATGTAAGAGCACTAAGAACCATAGACAGGTTAGAAGAATTAGAAGAGGAATTGAAGCAAATAAAATAGAACATAGTGAACATTTCAGAGATTAGAACCAAAGGAGAATAGAGTTACTGACATAATATTGGAAGTAAATGATCAAACAACGTTGCAAATTATACAGACATATATCCCAATATAATAATTATCGGAATTTTAACGCGAAGCCCGGTAATAAACATGATGAAGGGAAGAACAAAATAGAAAAGTTCGGATACGGGACACGACATAAAAGAGAAAAAGTACTATATAACTTTTTAGAGCGAGAACAATTATACGCCATGAACATCTTCTTTTAGTAAAAATTAATGAACGTGGATGAGTCCAGATGGAAAAACTAAAAATGAATATGATCTTATACTAACAAAAAGCTCCGAAACAATAGAATATATAAATGTGCTTAATAACTGTACAGTGGGAAGTGACCAGAGATTAGTAAGAGCGAAAGTAAAACTAAACAGCAAAGCCACTTAAAACAAGCAGAGAAATAAAGAAAAGAAAAACATTTTATACAGACAAAGTACGGAAAATGTACACACATATCAAAGTAAAATTAAAGAACAGCCAGAAAAGGAAAAATACGTAGACATGGACATAAATGGATTACATAATGTACTAACCACAGCAACAATAAAATCCTCCCATGAAGCCGATCCCCGTCAAAGAAACCCAATAAGAGAGACCCTCACTCAATATGAAGGTACTGCGTCCCAATTCAGATAAAAACATAATAGTAGTATTAAATCACAAGGGAGGGTAAAACTAAGACAAACAAAAGAAGTTCAGAAAAGAGTCGGAGAATATTATGAAGACCAGTACGAATCAGAATAACGAATACTATATATGGTGTTTCTAAAATAAGGGACATACTTTGCAGAAGCATTCTATGATCAAAATAAATCAAAAAGTTCTAATCAACCCGTGTCCGTAAATGCATTCTTTTGAATATATTGAGATTAAGGTTTTAACTGGGGTCACTTTTAAAGTAATACGAAATCTGGAAAATCATGACTGAATGGTTTAAATTGCTTGGAAACATGAATAATAATTTTATCAAAATTACTTAGTTAAGTTGTTGATCAAGTCTACTAGGTACCGAATTTTGACGAAAAACGTCAAATTCAATTTCAGTAACGCAATAGTGAATTTTCCTTTCTCTGAAAAAGGGGATATGGTTTTTATGTACTGTGATGCCAATGGTAATGACCGCGAGGATGCAAGGCTCTATCAAGAATGTTTTCCAGATCCACAGCAACAAATTAAAAAACGGTTGCTGCATTGTAGCACATGAATTGTTTTTTGTTAATTACGTACAGTCGTGTTCAAAAAAGTATTGTAGATACAAATATTTTGAAAATATACATCTAGATCTACCTAGTGAATGATACAGTGTAAGCCTTTGTTGAGTAATAGCACAACGGCCAAAAAACTTACAACTGTAGCTGTACAACCCATTTTTGCACACGACTGTACATTAAAATTTTATAACTTAATATCTCAGAAACGATTCGTTTGCGGTATCTATTTTTGATCGTAGAATACTTCTATAAAGTATGTTTCCTTATTTTAGAAACACCCTGTATATTGTCATATAATGTTAGACAATCGCCAAGTTAATGTACTATTAGGTAAACACCCCAATACTGAAGACACTTATATTAAATGTTAATAATGCAAAACTTGCCTGTCAGTATTTTTCTGCTAACTAAAATAAAACGTATTTATTACTCTCCAATAAAATGGTTAATTGTCCCGTTCTATATTTTATCAAATTGCAATAATTCTATGGGTTTGCTCCGGCAAAACACAAGACTTGTATCTCAGGTTAGGTTCAAATTTGAATTTTATATTAAAAGAATTCTGTAGAATATTTAACTCAAAGTAGCTCAAATACTCACAATTTCAGTACAGCTGCTCTACTCACTTCAATAATTTATAACCTCACAAAATTGACATACACCACAAAAGGTTCGCGGGTGCATACACCGTTTTATTTTGATATTCAAAAGCGAAATTTTCAAGGAAACCATAGGTAAACTGAATCGAACCTTCCGCCTAGCAACATCTAACTTGGTTTTGTTTTAGGTTGTGCCGTAAAAACGACGCGCTACTATCTTTTGTTTTGCCTTCCTGTGAAAACTGCAAATCCTGGCATAATTCTCATTGTCTAGTGACGCCACGGGATTTTCTGGAACTTGGTCGTATCTGGATGCTCGGAAACAAGATGAATTTCTTCAACATGGTGTGTTCTCGAAGTCAACTGGCTTTCCGAACTCCAACCACAAAAAAACCTGCCAAATCGTACCTTGCCCACGAGTTGACATTACAGGAATTATTTTTCTATCTTTTAACAAAAGAGCATCGCTTTACCTAGTAACCGCGATCTAATATTGTTCAAAGTAAATAAGTTTTGGTTACAATTTCACATAAAAGATTAAATTTGATTAACATGTCTGTTGTTTAAAACTAGAAATTGTCTTTATTTCCTATACATAAAAATTGTCCTTTCTTGTCACATAAATAGTATATTGTGTATCTAGGACGAAAAGCGTAACATTCCCAGACGACTGCGACGACAGGAGTCTGGGAATGCTGCTTTTTGTCCAAGATACACATACTATTTTTCCGCCGATCGATACGAGTAATTAAAAAAATTAGAAATCGTACTCGAATTGTATTATGTTGTAAATTACCTAGCAACGACTGATGTAATGAAATGTTTAAATTATTCCTGTACAGTTTTATTGTAAATTACCTAGCAACGGCTGATGTAATGGAATGTTTACCTTTCCTCAATAAAATGTTGTCAATAATGTGACAGTTCTAGTACGTTTGGGGGAAAATGTTATTTATTACTGCTTTGCCACTTGAGTTCAATTTTAACCACGTCACGAATTATTCTTCATTTCAGTTGCCCTCGTTCTGCACTGCTCTTTGCAAATTCTATCTTATCTTGCTTTGATTTTCATCTACCTTTCAGCTTGCTTGCTCTTCACTGGCCTGTACGTTTATTAATAACTCTACGCTCATATTCATTATGTACATAACCAACCTTTTGCATTATTTACTTACATTTGGTTCGGCTTCAAATATGCTTAAACCTATCATTACTTATATGATATTAGGCATATTAAATCTTTCTTTGATTCAAACTTCAAATTCAATCCTTCCGAAACCTAATTTTCTTATGCTAGAGGTTATCCCTCTAATTATACTTCTTGCATCTCATTTCCAATGCATTTAATAACTTCAACTGCTGTTTAGATTGCAATTAAATAAAATATTTCAATTCTGTGCTTTAATTGACTTTGTTCAATATTTATCTATGCATACAGAATTAAATTGCCAACAATAAACCATCTCAATATATACTAAATTGCACAGGAATATTTTCAAAAGTATAGGAAATATACAGGTGCTTACTTGCTATACTTTTGCCCACCACTGTTCATACTATACAGATTGTTGGCGGCTACTACGAGCACACAAGCGATTTAAAAGAAAATTAATCAAATTAACCCAAACAATAATCGCCTATGTCTCTGATTGTATTTGGAACATTTGAAGTACAAAATGTTGCATATTCTGTCAGAGTAAACAGAATTACAATGAATATTTTGTCCATTTTATGTTCCTAAAGTACACTTCTAGCATATGCTGTATTTGGTGATCAGTAAAACCGTGACTTAAAATATTCAAAATTACAGGCCTTGCCTGAGTCAACACTTCAGATACATATTATGTACTACCTTTTTCTTCCTTGTCCCTCTTTATTGAATCTTTTTTTGAATCACATGTTAAAACATGCAAGTTAGTTGCTGTTTTACGCTATAATGCATCCTTAATTTTTCCACAGGTAGAATATTTATGTATAGTAACAAATCGAAGTAATTTATGTATTTGATTGCAAAAAAGGAAAAGTAGATGAGTAACGAAAGCAGTGTAAGTTAATATCCAAGGCATAATAGTTATTTACCTCAAAAAAATGCAGTTCTGATTTTTGGTACAAATGTTCCTTAGTACTGTAGGGGCGACCCTTTAAAAGTCCCCGCCTCTGGGGTGCCGGCGTCGTATCAAGAAGGCTTTGGCAGTAATTAAAAACACACTTTGCTCAAGTAAAGTATCTTTTCTGTCTTGATCACGTCAAAGCATAATTAAGAAAAGATGTTCAGAATCTAAAATTGTGGAGTCATGCAAAGTTTCAGACATATCTAATGACTTTTATGAAACCGTGTTTATTGGAAGAAATTGCAAAAATGTTTCATCGGATACACACAGTTTCATAAAAGTAGGCCAATATTTCTTAAATTTGTAGCATGTTATAATTTTACATTCTGAACTACTTTTTACAATAACAGTTTTCTGTCATACGAACGTATAAGCTACTTTATACTTATTGTTTCTAATAAACACGTGGTTTCTTCTTCTGTTTGTAGCTTCGAAAAACTACGACGGCGATACCCCAGAGATGGGGACTTTTAAGGGGTCGCTCCTAAGGCAACAGTACATCAAGGTACCTACCGTGAAAACTCAATTGGTATGCATGTCTCTATGTTCTCGCAAGCCGCCACCAATCTGTATATTGTCGACAAGCATACACAATCCAGCATGCTCTATAATTGTCAAAACTTGTAACAATAATGTAAAAGCAAAAGTCAGGAAGTTCATAATCATTTCGAGGACACAATTCCTAAAAAGCACCCACCTTGGCTCCGTCCTCGTTCATCAAACTGTAAATTCATGAAAAAAAGTATGACATTCAAGAATCAGCAGTTTGACTTCTAAAACGTGTTGTACAAGTAATTTTTTTGCATAGTGATCTCTTGTAACTCGAAATTTAGTCGAAAAGGACTTCGAAATTTACAACTATCAAATTGGCAATTCACAATCCTTTATCTAATAGACGTGTCCGTCCGGGACGCTGTTTCAGCAGCCAAACCGTAAGAGATAGAGAAAGAAGTTATTGAAGTTATGTGTTTGGAATGGTCATGTCAGGTCAGGAACCGAATTTCAGTCTCTAACACTAATTATTATCTTAATTATAATCCTAACTTTTTAGGTTAGATTCTAGGCAAATTTTATCAAGGCGAATGCGACTGGTAGTTTGATACCAACAATGACGTCATATACGTACGTGTGGTGATTACGCGTTCTATTTGCAAATCGGCCTTTTTTGTTTTATTAAATGAGACATTTGTCTCACTGGACTGCTAGTTATCATAAAATAGTTAAAAGAAGTGTACTTTTTTTCAGGATTTTGCGTTAAAAAAGTGGTACTTTCTTCCCGATTTTCCGGTAAAAATACGACTTTCATCACTATGGAAAAAATAGCTATTGCGTTCTATACTAAATTTCAAATAAGCATACAGTACATTGAACTAAATAGTAATCATAATTATGGCCGTGATTAGTCGAAACAAACTCACCTGAAAATCTAATATTTTTTCAAAATTGTTAATTTGACATTCAGAATTAATCCTAAAAATTTAAGAGAAAACCCGATAAGTAGTGGATAAAAGAGGCTGTCCTACAATGTTTATTTGAATTATATAAGACGAATTTATTCTAAAACATGAACAGTCATACAAACTTAAATTTATCTAGTGTAAAATTGAGCGCCATCTACTGCATTCTTATTTGAAATTTAATATAGAACATTAAAGTATTTCGCAGTTAAGTGACAAGAAAGAATCACTTTACTGACAGAATTTAACGAAAATATCAACATTTGATAACAGTTTTCCAAAAATAAATTTTTTAATTAGTCTGCTAGATTGCAATTCAGTAGCTTAGTTACCTAGACGACTACATAATATTCTGGTAAAATTAATTGACACAATTGACTCCAATTATTGACCGTGATTTTTTACAGAAGTGTAGGACTAAATCTGCAAGAAAATTTGTTCCAGAACTACCTAATCCCAAGATTGATTCCAACTTCGTCGAGCATATTCCTATTTAAATGCTCTTCGTAAGGCAAATCTTTCACAACAATAAACCGCGCCAGACAATATTAATATAGGATATAGGACGAAATACTAAACTTATACACATCTAAAATGTAGTTAAAGTAATAAAATTGGATCTAGATTTTATAGTAAGTAAATTATATATGACTATATTGATTATTTGTTTATGTCCACATTATGGTATTTCTATCCAGAAAAAATATGAGCAATCAAACAGGCAATTTTGTTTAATCGGTAACAAGATGACCAACATATGTGGATTACCCTTTTTAGTACTTATAAAAAGTTCTGAATATTTTGAGCCCGGCTTCCGCAAAATACCATGTTGACTTTCATAAAACCAAAATGTACAAATATAAATAATAGCTATTTATGCAACAAGTTGCATACAATATTTTATCTACGACCTTAATTTTACTGTTGTTAATCCATAAATATCGATTTAACAAAGGTTTGCATCTACGACACTTCTAATTTATGTCATAATAAACAGTAGGCCATGCGCGCGGGCGACTGTTTGCGAAGCCAGTACTGTCAAGGTCAGTTACGAAATGTAATTATTAATACTCCACATCTGACTGTATTCATTACATAACGCTTTAATTATTTCAAAAACACTTTACCTGTAACGCAAGAAGCAACTAGAATAACTTTACAACTTCACTTCCAGTTCGAAATTGTAGTTTTATAACCTCACTTCACTTTTAGCACATGGGCTAAAAGTGAACAGCTGATTTCTTTAACCACGGTAAACTATAAAACGTCACTTTTAGTGAAACAAGCTAGCACTAAAAGGCCTAGTTTTAGTAGTGGTCGTAGATAAAAATATTTAATATAGTCTCTAGATATTTAGATATATCATTTGAACAAAATATAATGTGCTTCACCAAGCTGCGCTTACTTCTTATTTAAATAAAACTTTCTTTTTATATTTAATTGCAATACTTTTTTAGTGCGCATTTTAACTCAAGTTAAGATCGTAACGTAACCAATGCATTATGCAGCACTTATGATTAATTCATACTTAATAAACTATCTGAGCTGCAAAAGAAATATGCTAGAAAATATTGAACTTTGTGTAGATTTCATGCTATCGGCTGTCAGATGAGAAATTGACTAAGTTCGGTGAGAAGTTCTAATTATGTAATTACAGGGCGTCAAGTAGTTTTTTGGTTTGATTTTGTAAGTTTTGTCAGCAACATTTCAGAATCAAAAACTGACTCCTGCTCATATTATACTATAGCATACAATTTCAAAGCACTATAAGAAAATTAGAAATGATTACAACTAGTGAACTATGATATGGCAACTTGAAATAATGTCGTCTGCAAGGATACTCACATAATTTTAATCTTATCACACAAAAACCCAATTCTGTCTGGAGCTATAAATACTGACAACATAACTTGCCGCTACTCAGATAACTAAATAACACAAATAGAAGCAGATGACACATCAGTATTAGTAAACTTTAGACCAACAATGAAATTAGAAAATCCGTAGTAAAGGTAATAAATGTAACCTAAGTTCTAAATTATTTTAAATTATACCTACGATCCTAAGTAACTTAATGACAAGGCAAATATAATGAATTTAAATAGTTCACTTTTCCACAAAGTATCACTGATCGTTTAATAAATACATTTGGTCCATCTTTTCTTTAATCAATTTTAAAGGTATGATTTAGGAGATATAAGCCAAAACGATTACTTCAAAATGTTGTTTAAGCATGACTTTTGTTTATGTTTAAACAAATAAAAGGCAATTTGTCGTAACGTAATTAATACGTAAACCGTTACGCCATTTTTGATGGCTTTCTCATTTACATTATCAATCATGATTCAAATTTTACATATCTGAAATAAAGAAACATAGGTTAGCGAAACCATTTAAAATTCCTTGAACTTGTATACTTACAAATTATTTGGTTAGTTTTTAATAACAATTTCCTTTATTTCGAAAAATAATATGTGTATGATATGTGTATTTTTATTTTGCAAAAATGTTGGAATTATTTTTTTTACAAGTCTTAAGGAAATAAATGAGTTCGCTTACCGTTACAATAGAATTATTAATATTACTGAAGTTGCGAATGAGTTCCTTCTAATGAGGAAATAAGAGCTTTAAAACCTACAATCAATTTTAAAGGCTCGTGATTAAAGATAACTGGAGTGGCAATTACTACAAAATACATTAGAGATAATTGTTATTAAGATTTATATGAAAAATGTAAGGTACATTTAGAAAATCTGGGTTTAGAAGAACCGACATTACCGAGGGCACGTAAATTACGTTGTCGCTTTTGGGATGGTTTATTCGTATGACTCTTACAGGAAAATTCAATGGGGAGTAATTGACCTATTGTGTCTAAGGAATCGTTTTATATCCACAACCATTGAACACTTAATTAAACATGGAAACTTTCGTTTTGGAAAAGGCAACCATAGATGAAACTCCTACACTTAAATGTTATAGCAACGATTTTGATAACCAAAGATTAGATTAATATTGCATAGAGACATGCTTCTGAATTTAGCTAAGTCTGAAAATGTGCAATTTCTTTCGAATGTCGATGTGTGTGAATTTAAAGAAAAGTTGACTTGAGTACATGAAGATGTTATCAGAATTTATTTAAAAAAATTATAATTCCAATAACAACTACTGTCTCCGAGAAAGTTTCTCCATTTTAATATGGCGATTAAAATCATATTTGGGATTCATATTGGAATACAAGAGAGTTTTAACATTGAATATCAACGTCGACGATATGATAAATGAATGTATTTATTGGATGCGTGTCTGCAAAATATATTTGCAATGAATTAAAATGTTTCCGTTGATCGTTTATTTATGGCTTTGATTAATGTATAAAAAATCGTTTATTGATGACCCCTACTAATGAATGGTTTTTTTATTAGTAGACGATTTTTGTATAAATAATCAGAGATATCATCAATGTTAAAAGCTTAAGTGTCAGTTTACAATTTAATAATATACGATCAACGAAAAAATATTGCAACTACCTCCTGTGTTAAGCAGTCATTATCATTAATAACCTCAACAATCGTGTTAAAACAGGTTAAAATGTCTGAATTATTAATTTCTCTCATTAAAACACTTTGTATTATATATGCAGTGAGAAACAACAATTATTTAGAGCTTTTTGGAAAATCAACTCTGACTATCTGAGAGAGTTGAAAAAAAATCCTACATTTTTCTAAAACAACCTTTGTTAAATTAGTAATATTTGCAGCTATGTTAAAAAGATAACACAAAATAACTCAATCCAAAAGCTCAAAACCAACCTTCAAACACGAAAACAATTAAGTAATTTAAATTGACACTAAACCAATCCATATCTATCTCATATGCTGCCTACTTAATTAACTTTAACATGTAAACTGATTACAGGAAAATGTCCTCATTTAGGCAACTGTAAAAAAACATTTACACCTTGCTTCAAATTCGTAAAAATAATGCCAAAATATTACAAAAATATAAAGGAATAATTACCAGTTTTTCTTGTTTTTCCATTTATAAATCTTTAAAGTTTGCACCAAAAAATTGAATTTTGAAATTAAGTCTTAGTTTGTGAAATTTTGAAAAAATTCCAAAAATTGAGAAATTTGATTTTTGCGGAAGTTAAAGAACAAATGGGATTGTTCAGTTAGCTAAAACTAACATACAGTAAATAAAAATATTAAAATCTTCCTTCATTTCCGAAAAATTGCACTTTTTGGATATTAACAATTTCGAAAAACGCCATTACTACGTAAAAATCACTCGGTATATCTGATAGGAGCTAAATGGGTTTTCAGACAAGCACAAATTGTTGCCACAAAGATTTTTTTTTCAAACCAAATATTAAAATGTTTTCTATTTGATGCCAACTTTTGGTGGTATAATACATACGTTTTTTAATTTTTTTTTTCGAGATGTAAAAACTTTATTATAAATTTGAATGCCTAAAATTATACATTTTTAAAATGAGAATGGAAATCCGTATCAATTGGTTGTGTTTTTAATATTTAATTATTTTTTATCTTTTTACAGTACATTTTTTCCCATTTTTTGCAAGTAAATTGTTAACGCCTTTATCCACGCTAGATATATTAAAATGTTATTATTTATTTCTTTGCTTTTCCATCTTCAGCAAAATAAAAATTACGTTGGAAAAAATATATGAATATATGAATATATCAATCGAAAGAGAAAAAAATTCACTTAATTCGATACTACTTTACTTGAATTTGTTGCTTGTTTAAGATAGAACTAGCTTAAAAACTGTATTAAATATTTTGCATTTTATTCACAGCCAACAGACCAACCATGGTCAAATTTGTTTAGGCGAAAATAAATGTTATTTTCTGTCAGCTATCAATTCACGTCTTTAACTTATTACTATGAATAATAATGTTGAATATTCTAATGAAGAGAGGGTATTTATTATCAAAACATTTTACAGTGGCGTCAGTTTACTCACAGTTCGTGATTTATTCTCGGTTAAATTTAATAATCAACATATTCCATCTGTATCAACAATTCACAAGTTTGTGAACAAATTTGAAACTATACAGGTGTAGCAACAGGTTATTCAAAAGGTAGTTTTAATATTGCAGTTTAAACAAATATTCATTACATTAACATTACAGGCAGACTAAATAGAGGAACCAACGATGAGCTAGAAGAGTTTTGAGGTTTATAAATGCTGATCAAACAACCAGCATAAGATATATTGCTCGAGAGTACAACGTATCGACACGGTCAGTGCATAAGGTTCTGAAGAAGCATGGTTATCATCCCTACAAACCTCAGCGCCATCATGAGATATTCTTAATCGATGAAGAAAGCAGGCGCGTAGTCTGTGAAGTTATGCAGGAACGCTCAAACGAAGGTAGGAACTTTTTTCAATCTGTTTTACAGATCAATGTACGTCCACACTTAATAATGAACCGAACACGCAGAACACTCTATACTGAAATAGTCGGAAATTTAAATTCGGATTCTTATGTAGAACTTTTAATTAATCAGATTGGCCCTGCATTAGGAGAAGTTGCATGTGCAAATCAGGATATTTATAGTTTCAGCATGATGGCATTATGGTTTGAATGTGAGGGAATATCTAAGTGACAGTGGCACTATCAACTGGCCACCAAGATCTCCTGATTTGGCACCATGCAACTTCTTTTTGTGGGGTCATCTAAAAAATAATACTTACAGAAAACGCCATCCAAATATTGACTCTTTGTTGGAAGCAATCGTTGCGAAGTGTAGGGTAATCACAGACAGACAGTTGACTAATGTAAGGCAGGAATGTTATAACAGATTGATTTATTGTTTACAGCAGAATGGAGAACTGTTTGAGTACTTGCTATAAATTTGCTCCTAATTTCAATTTTTTTCACAAACTTGTGAATTGTTGAAACAGATGGAATAGGTCGATTATTAAATTTAACCGAGAAAAAATCACGAACTGTGCGTAAACCACTGTAAAATGTTTTGATAATAAATACCCCCTCTTCATTAAAATATTCAACATTATTTTTTGTTTAGTTAAACACATGAATTGATCACTAACAGAAGATAAAATTTATATTGGCATAAATAATTTTGATAATAACTGGTCTGTTTTTTGTGAATGAAATGCAAAATATTTACTACAGTTTTTAGCTATTTCTATCTTAAACAAGTAACAAATTCAAGTAAAGTAGTATCAAATTAAGCGCATTTTTTAATCTCTTTCGATTGATACTATCAATCCTATCAATTCAAGCCGCAAGCAGGAATCTGCATATATACGATTTCACATGCTATTTCCCTATGTTCGCACCTTAAGTGATTTTTTTTCAAGTTCAAATTCAAATTTATTTAAGGAAAAGAAATAATACACAGCAACAACACATAACACAACTAGAAACTAAAAAACTATAAAAGTCCAAAAAGAAAAAGTAAAATAAAACAAAAACAGTTGCAGAGCTTGTGCGCTGAAACTATACAGGCAACAAAATGAAAACAACGCCTCTTTAAAATTTAATATAAAGATTTTGAAAAGAAAATTAACTAAAAAGTTTAAAAGTTTATGAAAAAATTATATTTTACTATATTACTATTTACGGAGTTATAAAAATGTTATTCGAGAAGGACTAAAAAAGCAGTCGTATTGCCCTGTAACAATTCTCTTATAAGATGTTTTCGAATCAGTCTCACCGGTTTAATTGAAAGAAGATTTCTGGGCAATAAATTGTAAAAAGGTGGAGCTAAATAAGACGGGAATTACGTGATCTATTCTGCTGTGCTTTTATAGATAGGACTGCATCCGCTTGATTAGATAGAATAGTGCATACAGACTGTTATCTTTCGTTTATAAGCCACTGTGGAAATAATTTAGTCAGTAGTAGCTTGCACCTGTATTGAATGCTATAACTCTGCTCCGTATTTTCTGTAAATAAAAAGTGTAACTTTTTAAAAACACTTTTCTTCGTAAAGAAAAGTTAAATCGCGCTTCTTGTTCCAATTGTCTTTTGGGCATTTATAGTAGCTACTCACTGATTTGTAACATTTCTTGTGATATAACCATGACAAATAGACTGTTTTGGTTTGTCGTGATATCTGCATATACTAGCTGCTATCATATGTACTTGTCTGACCGTGCATAGACGTGCTTCTAAATATAGTAAATGAGTATCATATCTGGAAGGTATACAGTGTGGAAACAAAGTAACAAATAAATTCATTAACTTTGTTAATATTTTATGAAAAAATCTTGGGGTACTTATAGCGATTTTAATTGTAGGACATACACTATAACCACCTTTATGTTGACCGGTTTTTTTTTTAAATGATAACCTGTATTTTTAATTATTATTAATTTTGGTAGTACATACTTTTAATGTTGTTTTCAATGATATAAAATTTGCAATATGCTACATCTAAAAAAAATTTTAAAAAATGATCTTAAAGTTTAAACATTAAACACCAATGAAATGAGCAAAATAAATCTAGTTACCTACGTTTGACGGAAAGTCATTGACGGCACATTAGTTTTTATTGAAATAAAAAAAAAACAATTGAAAACTACAATTCTCTTTATCTCGCTTAATTGTACCATTTTTATTAATAAAATAGTTTGCTAAAGGTAAATTCTAATTTAGAAATAGCAAAGTATTTTGTTATGACATTTACAAATCGTTTAACTCTGACATGTAACTAATCTTTTTTTGTTTTATCCACCGGTAACTAGATGTATTTTGCTCATTTCATTGGTTTTTAATATTTAAATTTTAAGACCATTTTTCTCGATTTATATTAAATGGAACATATTGAAAATTTTATATCGTTCGAAACGGGTTAAAATGTACTACCGAAACCAATAAAAAAAAGCCGATGACGTCATATCATGAAAAACAAATTACATAAGAAACTGAAAATCAGCTGAAAATATTCCCTATGGTCAAAACCGCTACACCGCTTCGAGGTTTTTTCAGAAAAATTAATATCAACGAAGTTAATTAATGTATCCGTTACTTTATTTTCACACTGTATAGTGTTTGATGTGAACTGAATCCACCTAAAATATCTTCTATATTCTTAAGCATAATGATTTGGAATTTTGGTAGTTTGTGCACACCCTTAAGGGGCTAAGCTACATACTTGGTTTATATCTAACTCTGCATTAAAATGTACTATGCTCGATTAAAAATACGAATTTTCGGAAACTTGTCTTAACGATTAAGGTACAGATAAGAGAACGTTTTTTAAAAGCAACAATATTGAAATATGGCCAAAATATAAAATTACATAAAATCAGGAGTTAATAATTTTTTGACTAAAAACAAACATTTCTGTTATTTTTTAATTTTTTTATATAAAGTTCATTTCGTTCTTACCTGACTATGGCGTTCAAACTTTTATCATTTTTTTACAATAACTTATTGATCATAAAGTGTTATTTTTTTATTTTTTACAACATACTTATGTTCGTGTTTGAAAGATTTTAGAACGGTGGAGAAAATTTTGAAGACGAACTGTCATATTTTCCTTGCTTGACCACCTTGACTTTTCAAAGATGAATTTAGGTAATAGGGAGTTTAGATTCTTATAATTTTTGAAAGCCTAGCCAAAACTAAGCCACTTAGTTCAAGAAGTGAACAAATTTTTTAAAAACCAAAACAAAAATGTGTACAATAAATGTTGATTTTGTTATTTTGGGTTAAGTAGTATGGCGCTTGTTCAGTTTGTTACTTTTCCGTGTATAATATGCGTGTAGTTTACGTTTTATAGTAAATTTTTATTTCTTTTTATCGGTGCACCCCCCCCCTAACATTTTCAAAATTCGGCTCTTATAAGTGGATGAAAAGGCATGACAAATATTTTCCATAAATACACTTGAATATAGATGGCTGCGTTTTCGATTTTAATATTTACATTAAATATTTTCAATGATAATATAATAAGTAGTACGCTTATTATCAATGATTTTTTTATGAATATTATGAGTTATAATCCCAAAGCTGAAAATACGAACCGTAGGACGAGCTGTATTTTCTTATTTTTTAAATAAATATAAATACATAAATATTTCTTTAAATAACAAAACAATATGTAACCAGCTCTTTCACTTTAATCAAATTCAACAAGTACAAACAACTTTAGCTTCTGTATTTCTGGACTAACAATTTGTAGGAAAATTATTTTTTTTAACAATTTAATAACTTACAGTGTTGTTTCTGTATCATTAGTTGATTACATTTATAAATGTTTAAATCTTTCGTATTACATTTATAAAACTGGCTACGCCACTGTTTAGGCCCACGCACTATTGACATCGATATTAGTTTCAGACTTTCGTATCACATTAAAGTTCGATCGAAACTAAAACAGTTTTGTTTATACAAGCTAAGTGAATCGAGTTCGGATAATATTATTGAGAATCGTTTTATTAAAATTAGCAGAAACTTGCTGGAAAATACAAAATTATAGCGATAAACTGCTGTGGTATACAATCGCTAATTAATTTTTATCTTATCAGTGAACACCGAAGGTGGAATTTTTAACAATGCATTTATGCACTAGAGCACGATAATCACGATGCAGATGAAATGGCCTTGTACCTGTACACTCTACTTCAAAACTTCTTAATTCAGACAAGTGAGAACCTTAGCATTAGATATTTAAAATTCGACGTTGATAACAAACGCGACCTTGGACTTAACTGTTGTAGCATTTGCGCAAAATTTCCTGAATATTGTATTGAGAACATTGCCTCTACCCCTATCTAGCCCTATTTTTCATGCCGCCTGTACTGTCAACGTAGAGCAACCTATAAATTTTCTATTCATTTTTAGAAGGCAATTGTTGGTCGGGCAATAATTACCGTTAACAAGCTTTTGAAATCCGATGATTAAGAACGAAATAGCGTGCAGTAAAAGCCAAAAATAAATAGAGTAATTACCCTGCTCTAAATTTAAGCGCTTGGACACAATACCTTAGACTTATGACTGCACAACTGGTCCTGAACGCGTTAGTATTATACAAACAGAATTACAATAAAGTATTTGCAGTGATAAGATTACTGTTGTACCGCGTAATACATCACCGTCATTGCGAATGTACAGTTATTTTCAAATGAGGCGGTCTATTCCTCGTGTTAAAAGTAACAGTTATATCCAGGAAGTTAGTACAAGTGAACTAAAGGTCGGAAACAACTTAATGTTTCAGTTTCTTTAAATAGAAAATGTAAGTAGGACTTCTCATTTACTATCAGATCAGCTCAATTTTGGTTGATAATAGCAGTGATGGGTTTATCTGATTGTATTTGAAAATGTATTTCAACACCACTAAAGCTACGCTTAAAATTTCAAAATTCCACAACTGGTTTAGCAATTAAATATGTAAAAATAATTAAGGTTGCTATATGGATAACTTACGTTAATTGCACCTGCCATATACATACTCAGATATGATAAAATTATGAACTTTTTAATTGCCCATTCACGTCTTAGCTCAGCTTGTCAACTTACCATGTAAAAACCAATATTGTATGTAACTACATAATTTAAGTTGAGTAATCCTCTAACTGAAACAAACAAACCTCCAATTATCATCCAACAACAGTAACTTCCACGCACGTGCTCTTTAACCTTTCTTCTAAAAATCATTATATTCCTCTATCTCGCGCTGCAGTCCTTGAGAGGAACAAAAGGACAACAGGAGCTCTAAAAGCTGATTAAAGTGTTCAAGGTAACTAATTAATTTTCGCTTTTGAATAGGCCCGCGCCCCCACAAGTGCTTTAGAAAATTTGTAACATTCCTGTCACTCCAAGTAATAAGCTTCAGTAAAACTAAACTAAGGTTAGCGAATTGCCGCTGGATCGATTAAGTTACAGCAGCAATACACACGCTATTACCAGTGACGTAGTTGTAGTTTGACTTTCCTCCAACGAGGAAAAATCCGCTCGCAGGTTAAGCATTAAACGTATTTCACTAGTCAAAATGCAGATTTTGTTTGTTTCGCCGGAATCAGTTTCTCAATTTTAAAATATCTAATTTATAGTTAAGCAGTCAACCGCAGCAGCGTCACTGCAAATGCAGTAGTTTCCAAACAACGCGCCAAGCAGGGTTGAACGACAACTAAAAACATTTCCTGGTAAGTGTTTAATTTTTATTTTTAAGCAACTGTCACTGATAATTAATATCAATAGAACTCAATTAACTTTCTCTTTTTGAAACGAAGTGCCAAAACTGAACACAGTTACTTACTATATTAAATTGCAGCAATCACAATAAAAAATAATCCAAATGCCCAAATTTTGACGCCTGAGGTACTACAGCAGGACTCGAAAATGCACAGAAAGTGAACGCTCCACAAGCCATGCAAGTAAAAGCAAAAAACCACACCGAAGAAAATGGAAAGTAAGTTGTCTTCGCGTTACTTTTGCCTGAAATAACTGACTGACCCCGATTTTTAGTTTGGATAGCGGCGGGGAGCCTTGCGACAGGCTCGTCCCTGCAGGACAAGAAAAATGCCAACGAGGTGGAAAGCCAAACTCCCAAGAGGAAAATGAGCAGGGAATTCGTTGTGCAGGTACGTCGCTTTTGGACAAGCTGCATCGCAGTAAATTTTGTACCTGATGCTAATGTTTTATTACGTAGAAGAAAAGTTGGAATTCTAGTCTCACACTAATGTAGAAACCTGAGGCCACAAGATAAACTAATCAGAAAAAATACATGCAGCCTTGAGAAACGTCGCTTGTTTTAGATAATAGGTTACATAACATAGGTAGAAAGGTGAAGTTTTTTTCTTCCACACCTTACTATATTGTGACCATGTTTTCTAACGATTATAAATTGTTGAATTATTTGTTTGCTCACTGGAGTATCTCTCTTCCTAATAGAAACGCAGAGCTATTAAATCTAATGCACGTTGCTTTTCGGAGTAGCAACAGGTCAGTTACACATAAGTAAATAGTGCAGCATTTTGTCATATATGATTAATGAATTTTTTGTTTCTTCTCCCTTAGCTCCCTGTAGTTTCTTATTTTCTGGATGGGATTAGTTTTTTTCTGATATGTTTCTGGGTTTTTAGTGCACCTATTTTGAGTATTGAGCAGATTATAAGAAAAATCATCTGTTAGCCTTTTGAAGTATGGTACGAGGTCAGAGATATTCATACCCCTCCCCTTGCGTACGTGTTGCGAGGGAAACATTCACCCGATACTTTGCTTACCGTTTTGCTTCGATTAATCATAGTTTGTAATCACAGTACAAGCACTTTTTGTTGCAAAATTGGATTTACGTTAGTTTCAATTGATTGTGTTAATTTGATAACAATAGCTGTCTTTGACACCGCTTAAATCATTAAACGTGAACGTAACTGCAGAAATGATCGGGAAGCTCGTGGTATCTGCTTCTATGTTCCCTGTTTATGGTTTATGGATTGTGCGTAGACGCTTTTTCGCCTAATGAATTAGAACATTTTAATATTATTATGCTCATTTTGATTTGGAATCTTCAAACATTTTATATATCCGTATTAAAAGATGCAATTGCAAAAAAACTCATCTCGTGTTGATGTACTGAAGGTTGCTGCTATATCCAATCTGTTATTTACGTCATAAATACGTGCCACCAATAAAATGGAGTCCTGTTGACGTATTTATTTGAACGAATTTATAGTTGTTTGTGTACCAAGGGCGTAAGAAGGCGTTTATAGCCATGCCAAGGGCCAGAAACGCTAGTTATGCACGAGGTGCATACTACATTTTATGTGCAAACCGGAATATGCACAATTAAAACTAGTAAAGGGTGTTTTTTTAGAGGCGAAGAACTTTAAATTGAAATAAAACACAGATTTTTTTTAATATCCATGAAATTGGTTTTATTTGAAAGATAATTTTATGGCATTACTGTTTGAATATGATTTCGGGTATGTGACCGCCGCGGCTGGCGCGTACATGACGTAATCTGGAGGTGCAATTTTCACACACTCTTCGCGGTAAATCAGGCTGTATTTCGGCAATAACGCTTCGAATGTTGGTTTCCAAGTTCTCAATTGCTTCCGGTTTATCGGCGTAGACATGCGACTTTACATATCCTTAATGAAAATAATCTAATGGTGTCAAATCGGACCAATGTGGTGGCCAGTTTACAGATATACGAAATGGATCCACTAAAATGGATCTGTTAACTGGCCACCTTATTCGTGCGATTTGACACCATTATATTACCGTTATTGCTGAAATACAGCCTGATTTACTGCGAAGAGTGTGTGAAAATTGGACCTCCAGATTACGTCATGTACGCGTCAGCCGCGGCGGTCACATGCCCGAAATCATATTCAAACAGTAATGCCATAAAATTATCTTTCAAATAAGGCCAATTTCATGGATATTAAAAACATTTTTCTGTGTTTTATTTCAATTTAAAGTTCTCCGCCTCTAAAAAACACCCTTTACATCTATAATTTTTATTAATTTCGGCAACCTAGGATGTCACTGCTCGTCAAACTGACAAACAAGACACTAGGAAGGCCGTCAAGTGACTTTGCAACGCTGTTACGGTATAAAAGGTATTTTACGACCGGACTGCATTTACCACGGGTTGGTTTGCGTTAAGAGGCAACGGTAGTAAAGCCCCCGATCGTCCGCAGTTAGCTCGCGGTAGGGTGTGGTTTACGTTACTCGTAAAGTTACATTCTGTCTTAAGACAATAAAAATTATGATAAAATGTCAAGGCGCCACCGTAAAATTCAACCCATAGCTGTATGAATCTACTTCATTCACGGCCAAAGCAGCGGGTCAGATACAAAATACTTACGTAGAGGCTTAACTACTTGTCAACTAAGACCTAACTGCGTTAGCTTTTGAAGTTGAACTTTCCTTTACAATCTCTCAACAACTGTTTATAGTCCGGTAGGCAGGTACTTTCTACCTGGACACAATTCCCAAGTTAATGAAATTTTGGGATATTGTTTGGGGATGGTATTGGGTGTGGAATCTGAGTTTTCGACCTCGAGGACCCTGTGCTAACTCGGGGAGGGCCGGTAAACCTCGACATTTTCGGACTTTTTTCGGTTTTTTGCTTATATCTTCTGAACCATGCGTTTTTTTAGAAAAACATCCTTATAGAAAGTTGTAGAGCATGATATTTGCTTTAGTTTTGATTGGTAAAAATTATTTTTTGACCCAATACTTACCGAGATACAGCAGTTGAAAGATGGAACAAATTTCTCAAAATGCAAAAAAAATAGAAAAATACAGGTTTTTGCTTCATATTTTTCAACGTATCTATGTATACTATACATAGCTACTTATTATTCTTTATTTTAAACTAGCTGACCCGACAGACGTTGTCCTGTACAAATTTCAATAAATTTGTGATCGTTTTGTGAATTTGTGAAGAGATATTGGCAATGTGTAAACAAAGTAAAAAGGAGAAAAAAAAGTATTTCTTAGTGACAATTGCATCTATTAACGATTGTGGCCATGGATATTCAATTTAAGGAGGGGTTAATTCAGAAGTACGATAATGGAAAATGCGTTTGGTTTGCAGCATTGCAAGTTCTGCGACCTAAATTGCTCCTTGTGATTAGCATTGCAATGCAATTAAATTGTGTCAATTCAATTCAATTCACTTATTTGGTTTGCGACACAGTGTGCGATGCGAAGAAACACAATTTGGGCAACTGATTCACTTTGTTGTAACTGTATAACCGTTTGTCACTTCAAAACTCACCGTATTTCGTAGGTAAATCTGTAAATTTGCTTGAGATCAAACGGCGAAACTTAATTCATTTCATGAAACGTTGCAACAGAACAATGATTCCCAAGTTAATTAAATTTTGGGATATTGTTTGGGGATAGTATGGGGTGTGGAATCTGAATTTTCGACCTCGAGGATCCTGTACTAACTCGGGGAGGACCGAAAAACCTCGAAATTTTCGGACTTTTTTCGGTTTTATTCGAAATGATCAAATCCACCATGAACTAGGAATTGACACCATTAACAATTCATAAACAGAACTATCAAAAAAATCCTAACCAATCTACGTTTCACCGATAACATCACCATCCAGCAACTAGGCCGAAGTAATATACATACGACTCAAGAGACGGCTTCTCCAAGATTTACCATTAAACCAAAGTGATAGTGGAACTGATAGTGAATAATCAATAAGTTTCCGAGGCGTCAGTTACCTCCGTGTCAGCATACGCGCAAGACAGAAATTAAACAATAGTTCGTACATCACAACCATGCATAATACTGTTAGTGTTGATCTGGTTTTCTATTAATTAAAAAAAACAAACATTAGGCCTCCGTCCGCTTTGATCTTTTTGAAGCATGTGGCAAATAGTTACAACAAAGTGAATCAGTTGTCCAAATTGTGTTTCTTCGCATCGCAAATTGTGTCGCAAACCAAATAAGTGAATTGAATTGAATTGACACAATTTAATTGCATTGCAATGCCGCTAATCACACGGAGCAATTTAGGTCGCAGAACTCGCAATGCTACAAACCAAACGAATTTTCCATTAGCGTACTTCTGAATTAACCCTTCCTTAAATTGAATATCCATAGCCACAATCGTTAATAGTTGCAATTATCACTAAGAAATACGTTTTTTTCTCCTTTTTACTTTATTTACACATTGCCAATATCTCTTCACAAATTCACAAAATGATCACAAATTTATTGAAATTTGTACAGGACAACGTCTGTCGGGTCAGCTAGTTTAAAATAAAGAATAATAAGTAGCTATGTATAGTATACATAGATACGTTGAAAAATATGAGGCAAAAACCTGTATTTTTCTATTTTTTTTTTTTGCATTTTGAGAAATTTGTTCCATCTTTCAACTGCTGTATCTCGGTAAGTATTAGGTCAACAAATAATTTGGACCAATCAAAAGGAAATATCATGCTCTACAACTTTCTATAAGGGTGTTTTTCTCGAAAAACGCATGGTTCAGAAGATATAAGCAAAAAACCGAAAAAAGTCCGAAAATGTCGTGGTTTTTCGGCCCTCCCCGAGTTAGCACAGGGCCCTCGAGGTCGAAAATTCAGATTCCACACCCAATACCATCCCCAAACAATATCCCAAAATTTCATTAACTTGGGAATTGTGTCCAGCTAACCCCCCTCATTATGTACCTGCCGACCGGACTATAAGTCAATAACTAAATTTTCGAATTTGCCGTGCATTAAGGGTGCATTTTATTACTGCTTAAATAAATAGTACTTTTAGAAAAAAAACTAAATATGTAGCTTACAAATGAGGTTTATTATGTAACTTTATTAAATGACAGGAGCTACAAAACTGAAAATAGACAGTGTAAATACAAATCTGCAACATATAAACCAATATAGAAAATGTGAAACTCCATTATTTAATAAACAACGAAGTCCAAACCCTCTATAGGTCGAGTAAACAACACAGCGAGAGAGCTTGACTTAAAATGTTTAGTGTACAAATGAAAAGAACAATCCTCGTGCATACAACGTCGAGCTTTCTCCATACACAGAACAAATTTTGTCAAACGCCGACAAAATAATACATAGTTATACTTTAGTAATTAACGTATTGAGAGGGGTAACCCAGTCTTAACATTCGAGCATATTTTTACCACTCGAGCGAGCGCAGCGAAGCAAGAGTGGTAATTTATGTGAGAAATGTTAAGTCCGTTTTCCCTCGAAATGCGTTCTTTAGTTTATTGTTCATTGAGGCAATAATTTTGAATCAATAATAATGACTAAAAACTGCTAAATCGAAATCGGACTACCATGAATATGTGTGATGTTGCTATAGTGAATGCATGTTAAATGTATCTTAACATTCTAGGACGCGAGTGGATGCATGTTAAATGAGTGGATGTATGTTAAATGTATCTTAACATTCGAGGACGCGATCATGTTAAACACTGTTTAACATTTCAATGAACAATAATAGTATATTACAGCCCGAGATGGAAAGTGTTTCATTACTGTCGAGAGATTAGTTAGCTGATTGAGACGCGAAGCGTCGAAATCAGCTATTATCTCGAGACTAAGGTAACTTGCTGTCGAGGTTTGTATACTATTTTATTCGCAACCACTTTATTCTAAACAATAATTGGAAAAATTATTATATTATGATACGTCAGGTTGTGACGCGCATGAATGGATCAACGAGATTCCCAGTGTCCCTACCTACTCAGCGTTCGGGAATGTACTTCCCGCACTCACTTCCCGCACTTGAGCGGGAAGTGAGTGCGGGAAGTAGCGGGCTGAAATGTACGACTTCCCCCACTCAAATGAGGTCAGGAATGTTAACATTACATATATGGTTGCGAATAAAATATATTACGAATTTACATTAAATTGTCTAACAGAGCAATAAGTAGGTAAAGTTAAAAGAGCGACATGCCATGACCGTAAACCAAGTTTGTTGCTAGTTAAGTGAGCAACCCTACTGTAAGTGATTTGATGTCACACGAATTAAGCTCTGGGGAGTCGTAGCAGATCCAGCTTACAGCTGGTTTCGGTGGCTCAATAATTTACTGAATGAAGCAAACGCGAGTAGTGAACCAACTTTTGCGCCTGAAATTCTTGATGCAGCTCCAAAATACAAAACCACATTAGCGTACACGTTAATACGAAATTAGGCTGCTGTTCAAATCCGCTGAAGCGAGGAAAAATAACGCGCGTACGTAATATTAGGTGAAGGAATTGTATCCGCATAAATTGGCGAACAGCCAACTACAATGTATCGACTCAACAGGAGGCTTGATTCACGCAACAATTCCAACAACGGCCTGGAGAATTTCGAAGAGGCCCTCGGGCCACGTTCGCACCCACAAATACGCGTCTGTTTTTGCTTCTCTTAGTAGCACACAAATCCGGCACTGCAATCGGAATGTGACTTGCACAAATTAGCGATCATTCAAACTTGCTCGGGGTAGCCAGCGCCTGAAAGCGCCCGAAGCAGCGCTCTCATAAAAAACGTCTTGGTTAATCAAGCTCTCGGCAACAAGTAAAGTTCCGTTTAACATCACCACACCGAACCACGACGCGCGAAAACTGATTCATTTCGTCGTCATGCGGCCATAGTTCTTCGAAGCCAGCGTAACAATGATTCAAACTCGACCGCCCCTACAATTTCGGAATGAAACGCTTACACGACGAAATGACTCTGGGAAATCCTCATTTTACTTACGGAACAGTGTAATCCTATAAAGAATACGTTTTTGGAAAACTAAAAATTATAAACTTCTTGTTTCTACTTAAGCTTCAGCCAAAATGGATTGGAAGATTTGGGAGTTTGCTCAAACTTTATATTTACACTTAGGACAATAGCTCCACCCTGAAAACCCATTTTCGACAAAGATAGTGTGATTTTTTTATAAATTTGAGTTAACTAAAATCCAGAGTAGTTTTCATAAAATGTCTTATTTCAGAAATAAATCTATTTTATGGTATTTTATTTGGAAATGTACTACATTTCTTCATTCAAAAACAATAAGAAATGTTGTACTTTTATCATTAGCATCACTTTTCTGCCTAGCAACGGCGATTCGTTTTACGTTTGGCAATACTGAAGTGTGTTGTTGGAAACACTGTAAGTCTATATCAAATTTGAGGTTAGTATGTTAGGTTTTGCGTCAATTTTGACACAGATTGACGCAAAACCTAACCTGTTAACCTCGAATTTGACATAGACTTACACTGTCACCAACATCACACTTCAGTACTGCCCAACGCATAACATCGACTGGAGCTGCTTATTGTGCTTTAGAACATCGGAATGAGTTATGCTCATCTTGGTTATGTTTTGACAGTTAGTGTCACTTGTATGTAAGAATTTAATATTTTACATTTCTTATCAAATGCGATAAAACAGTATACTCATATGCAAAGTAAATTTTATATTATTTCTATCACCATTTCGAATGTCATTTGAGTTTTGAGTAGTACTTTTTTTTACTAGTGATAGAAGTTACTATTTTATTGTAGGCCACGTTTTGTTGTAACTTTGTATGTCACCATACTCTAGAATATCCACAATTAAAATGTGTGTGTAAGGTACTTAGCATAACGAAGCGAAACTTCGTCTCGTTGGATAGTTCGTGCCAGGTACCATAAACACACACTTTGTGCACTTGATACTTAAATAACTATTCCTACAGCATTTGGTAATTTTGAAATCACTTAAACCTAAAATCACTTTAAAACTGAAAAAAATAAAGATTTTAACAGTTTAAATCCGGGTTTTTTTTTAGTTTGGAATCTTATAATGATTATCCTGTCGATGTTTTCCAAAGATATTTATAGCGCCGTTTGTGTAACACATGTTAGCGAGTGAAAATGCTATCCACAAATTAAGAAACAGCAAATATTAACCGTCTGTAAATCTGCAATAAGAATGGGATTTATTTTAAACTTTTGCAATAGCAACTTGTTATGTATTGGAAATATGTTAGATATGTTAATTTATTAGTAAAATTTACCACTTTTTAACCTACCTATAAACTTCGAACTAATTGAAATACATTTACTTGTCGGCCTTCTTCAATTTCAACTTATAGATGACCTACATGTACCAATCACACACACAAACTGTTCTAATTTATGTCGAAGGAATAATAAGATATATTGACTTGTTAAAAAGAATCAACATTACTTTGTCTTCATGTATATCGGACCCACACAAGTTTAATTGCTTTTCTGGGATACTCATTTTTATACTATAGTAAGGCAAAGGCAGTTTATTGCGTCTCTTCTTTTAAATATCTTTGAAAAAAACGCATTGGAACTCAGGTTTCTAATATTTTATTACACTAAAATATTTAAAAATGCTGACACAGCAAACTTCTTCGAGAAACCTTGTCTTTATATCAACACAATTGATTAAATTAATAAGAGAACGTTGTGTTTTCATCAACTTTCGTGCCAAGATTCCCCAAAAGATCACTTTTACTTTCCTAAACCTTAAATAATTGACCATGTTTTCCGAAATGTTGGTTTGATTAATAATTTACAGTTTGTTAATGGGATGAATTGTTCAATAAAGGAATTACAACAGAACGACAACAAAAGCTTCTAAAATTAGCGCTAATCGTAAAATAGTGGTATACTCACACCGTAACAAATACCTATACGAGATGGAAAAACCCTCAATATTGTGATCACTATTATTTGTCATTTTAGACCAGTCATATTAGACAAATTTTAAAGGAAACCTGGGCTATTTATACATATTACATTCCTGGTATTCATTTTTTGTACTTTATAAATAGTAGACAATTATCTAAGTTCGTATAGTTAGCATATATTAGAGCTAGATGTTAAAATATTATCACTTTAGATAGTTATAGACGCATAATAAGTAACAAATGCTGCGAAAGAAAAAATTTATTGTCTCGCTCTTTACGTATTCGCTAAATTGGTTCAATTTAAAACCAGTTTTTGCTGAATTTCCACAATAAACTATCTTTTTTAACTCATTATATTTAAATATTCAAAATAAATATTCCTTTCCAGGTGATTGAAAATATATCAATTATAAATCTCCGTAATTAGAGGTTTTCTTAGATTTCCAATATACTGTTGATGCAAAAAACTTATACAATTTCTAAATCTATTACCCACGAATCTGTATTATTTTATTTGGTTAATAGTTATTAACATATCTAGGAATGTTATGAGTATCATAACTGCCCCAGATGTTTTGAAATTCGAGCTCGCAGTTTATCGGTTGCAATATGGTAATGGTTGCTATGTACAGTAATAGTATATTAGGTAGTTTACTGAGACGCGTAGCGTCGAGGTTAACTTTATCTCGAGACAGGGATGAAACTTTCCACCGTGGTATGTATAGTATTTTATTTGCAATCATCTAATTTTAAAAATAACTACAATTGAATTCTGAATACTAGATATCTTGATGTTGCTAATATTTTTGTTACCATGAAAACAACCCACTCAATGTTTTGTTACCATGAAAACACCCCACTCTTCAGGTATGTAATATTTTTCGGGGTATGTAATAATTTCCTGGCTAGTTTCAAGTAATCATCTAGTTCCCAGCTGTTGTCATGTCATGAAATTGACACATTACAATGTGATTGCGAATAATAGTATATTACATTACAAGGCATGAACGTGATACTTTGCAGATGAGGAGGCTTATTAAAAAATACGAGGACGCGAAGCGTCCGAGTACTTCATGAAAGCCTCCGAGTCAAGCATAGACACTTTCATGCAGTGTAATGTATTACAGTTTTTCTGATATTTCTCGTTAAAAATTTAAAAACAGAATTCTATCGAATTAAGGCGCATGGTGAAGGTGACCGGTCACCTAGGTAAAGTAAAGTAAAAATGACTAGTCTTGCAAAAATCTGAAAAATGACTAATCTTGCAAAGTGACACTTCGACACATCAAACTGAGTTTGACATGGTCCGCTTTCTTGGCATTTCAGGAAAAGAAATATAACTGTACCGATACAGTTATGACTTAGTTACCAGCCTACTTTTGTTTATATAAATAAAGGTTTAACATCCTGCAACCGATAAATGACATTAACTGCCATACAAATAATTCAAACTTGTCATACTCGTATGTTATATCAAATTTTAATATAAAAAGCAACAATATAGAACAATTATAAAGCTAGATAAATGTGTAATTTGCCGAATAGCTATACCGTTTTCTAAGTAAGAAATAATATTAGCTTTCGAAACTCAACTTACTCCAAGCACGATTAACAGCGAAGTTTGCAAATCATTGTAAATTTATGCGCATCTAAATTTCCCGTTTAAATTTCAGATTCACACAGCTAATAGAACTTTGTCTAAGTTTTTGGAAATTAAACTTTATCTGCAATTTATTCCTTTACTTAACCCCTAGATACCTAAGCGGGGTAACTAGGGTCCCCCATATTCGAATATTTGGTTTTAACTTTTTTGTGTGAAGCCGTTGGCAGCTCTGGTTCTAGGTATTTGTCAGATGTTATTTGAGGTTATAGCCGCTCAAACAAAAATAAGCCTTTATCAAAGGCAGAACTTGAGGAAATCGCTGACAGATTCGGTGATTTATCAGATTCTATTGATGAAATTGGCCATGAGAATGAAGCAGACTCTGAAAATGTTATTGACAAAGAATTAATTTTAGAAGAATACATGTCAGGATCAGAAGATGACAATAATAGAAGTCCAATCTGAAGTAGAATCAGACATTGAACCAGATACTGACAATGAGGAAATTATTGAAGACGAAGGTGGTGCATACATTTCGAGATCAGAAATGAAATGGGCCAGTAAACCTGGAAAGGGCTCTCGACGTCTTGAAAGAAATATTTTGATTGCTCATCCTGGTGGTACACCTTACAGTTATACTGCTGATTCATTTTATGAAATTTTTAGTTTATTCGTAACTACTAAAATCAAGGATATTATATGTATTTACACTAATCAGGAGGCCGAAAGATATTTCATGTCGCGAAATGACAAGCATCTAAACTCGCAAAAAAATGGAAATCGTTTGACCATGTCGAGTTAGATTGCTTTATAGGTATTCTTATCAAATCAGGAGCTTTGAGATGCAGAAAAGAATCTATCCGGAAAATGTGGACCACTGATCCTAGTATTCGCGGCTCATTTTTACCAGCTGCAATGTCGCGAGACAGATTTTTAGAAATTTCAGTGTTTTTGCGGTTCGACGATAAACTCGCCAGGGCTGAAAGAAAGAAAGATGATAAATTAGCAGCATTTGCTGATGTTTGGAATTTATTTGTTCACAACTGCAAAAAATCCTTTGAACCATCTGAACATTTGACAGTTGACGAACAGTTGGTTGCTTTCAGAGGACGGTGCCCATCTAGGCAATACATAAAATCGAAACCCGCCAAATATGGCATTAAAATTTGAGCAGCTGTCGACGTCAGGACATCTTATCTCTGCAACTTGTAAGTGTATACTGGTAAACTTCCTGGTGCGGTAAGGGTACAAAATCAAGGATATCGTGTAGTAACAGATTTGGTTGAGCCATATTATAATACCGGACGGGGCATTACTACCGACAACTTTTTCACGACTGTTGCTTTGGATAACTTACATTACTTGAGACAGTTCGCAAAAATAAACAGGATACGCCCCACGAACTGAAAGTGACCTCTCTTCCAGAGCATTCATCAAGGTTTGCTTTTACCAAAGCCTTATCAATGGTTTGTTATATACCAAAAAAAAAAACAATAAAATGGTACATTTGTTGTCTTCCCAACATCATGGTGCCAGCACTTCAGAAGAAAATAATAAAAAGTCATTAATGATATTGGACTATAACGACACAAAGGGCGGAGTCGATAATGCAAATTAATTAGTTAGAGAATACACCTATGCTATTATAACTGCACGCTGGCAGTACAGACTTTTTATGAACGTATTAGATATATGTGCAATGAACTCTTTTATTACCTACATTGAGAAGCACCCAGAATGAAAAAAACAGAGCTCTTGTCGTCGACGCTTCTTTTTATTGAAACTTGGAGATGACTTAGTACGCAAAAATATGGAGCTTCGTGCAAACAATAATCAACTTCATAGACACATAAAAACTGCACTAATAGATTGCGGCATGGAAGTACGTAGTTCTTTTCAGGAAGAAAACTTTGAGCCTAGAAAACGCGATAGATGTTATAACTGTTCCCGAAATGAAGATAAGAAAAGTACAGTGGCCTGTGATACTTGCAAAAAATGTATATGTGAAGCCCATTGTATGCATTGATTGTGCTGCTACGGAGTAGCTAGAGGCATCAATAATAAAAAAAAGTGCATTTTTGTATTCGTATTCTATTTTACCTTCCACATTTTGATTAATTTTGTCGGAGTAGTTTTGTTTACCTTTACTATTATGTTCTGTTTTACAGTTTATTACGTTCCTTATTGTTAAATTTGTATTAATAATAATAAATATACAAAAAAAAAACTTTTAATATAGCTCTCAGTATTATTATTGTAGAAGATATTAAGTGTATAATACATTTTGAGTACATTTAGACACTTAAATTGACGAAAAATCAGTGGGGGATGTTGATGAACCTACTTCTGTTTTTAAGTAGATTTGTGGAACTTAGGTATCTAAGGGTTAATTGGGAAATTATGGTTACTATAAACCTGTTCTTAATTATTGTTATTAGAATTTTAAATTATACACACACATATAATATATAAGAAGAATTCTAAGTTGACTAAGTATTTGAAGTAATTTTAAGATTGTTTAAGATATTGAAACCACCTTGAACCTTTAACTTTTTCACCGATTATTTGAATGATCAATATTAAATTCAAAATCAGGCCGGGGTCGGTAGCTCAGTGGTAAGCATCCTGACTACTGATCTAAGGGTCATGAGTTCGATTCCCGGTCCCGGTGTGGTTTTCAAAAATAAAAAAATGCAGATGAAAGCCTCTACAGAATTCCATCATTCGGAAGTGATGTAAAACCGTGGGTCCCATGTTACTACGATGTGTAGCATGTAAAAGATCTCTTGCTAGGGTTGGAACTCCTTAGACTCGGCAAAATTCTAATTGTAGGACAAAGGTACCTGGTACTCTGCATGCCTAGACCTTGTCCATTAACAAACAAACAAACAAACAAATTCAAAATCAAAATGGCCGACCTCGACTTTGTAGATAACTATTTGGCTTTGCATACCTTCTACTTTGAATACCCAAACAAGTAGTTTTGTAACATTTATAGATATTGGTGGCTGGTAAACCCTTACAAACCACCCATATTTCAGTCAGTGTTGGAGTACATTGTAAAAAGAACACTTAACTAAGCAAACATAGCTGTTTGTGATGCCAGTCGAACTAACGTTTTACAAGACAAAGATAGCAGCTTGCCTTATCAAAATCAATGTTGCTCTAAACGTTAAAATCAAGAACGGCGTAGATTTAATTTATTGGTCCAATGCATTTTCAATCGAAGGCGTAGACACGGCTGAAGAACTGTGTCTTAAACAGGGCACGCGCCGCCAACTCCTAGTGCATTATCCTCGACCGTGAAATTAGTGTTTTGCGGTACTGTACGTATGGTATCCCTCTTTGGGTGGCTTTTCTTCTTAACAGAAGAATCGTGACACTATGAATCATCGTCATGTAGGAGATCTTTCACGAATGTGTCCTGTAATCTCGCACCATCTTTCTTTGTTATTAGCAGATCTGTTTTCCTGGCATAACGATTCGCCCATTAGATTCTTTTCTTTTTGTTAGACCATCGTTTTAGTAACCTTCCTTCTGACATTGTACCTTCGACATTTCCTTAAACAATCAGCCGTTAGTGTTGTTTCCTCTGGTTATGTGGCCAAAATATGTTATTATTTTTGCATATATTCTACTGAAAAGGCGATTGGAACTTTTGATATCGTTCAGTGCAGATCGTTGGTTCTGTGTGCTATTCAATAAATTCGCAGCAGAAGCCTCCAGCACCACATTACAAAAACATTTATCTCATGTAGTTTAGTCATAGCGTTCCGATCATTCTGAATCCTTGTTCTGATGTTTGGTTCGCAGCTACCTTCATTTCTTGTCAGAGATCCCAGAAATACAAAATTTCTGACAACTCTAAAGCTCCCTATGACTCTCATCTATGCGATTATCTCTCTGATGATCAATAATTATTACTATAGTTTTATTGTGGTTTATCTCTAGACCATAGTTGCGGCTTATATCTTCTAGTCTTCTTATTATTTCTATTAGTTCCATTTCTGAGTCTGCTGGAATCATCGCGTCCGCGTGTCGTAGGTTAGTAATTCTGTTGCCTCCGACTGTGAAACCACTATCCCATGATCCATAAGGTCCCTGGTGGTGTAACTTGAACAAGCGTCCACGTACGATTAGTAGAGTTAAGCAACGCTATTTCTGGTCAGAACTTGGATGGGAGTTTCACGGCTGCTTCTCTCGGCGCCTCGTGGTACGGCTGCCACGGAAATAGTTGGTCCCGGATGTCATAATAACATCATGACAGTCGTTAGTGGGGTTGAAAGTCCCCATAAAATGTACAGCGACGCCTATAATTGGCCTAACGGGTGTTGGCTAAGTACAAAATAAAATAAAAATAAAATAAAATAACTATTTTCATGATGTGTTTACCATATATATTAATTAACAAGAGGAGCAGTATGCAACCTTACCTGGCGCTCTTTTTGATATCGCAGAATTTTGATGTATGATTACCCATCTTTTTGGTTGGTTTACTGTTTGTATATAGATTCCTGATCAAAATAATAAGGTATTTGAGTAGCCCCATTTCTGCTACAGAAATCTGTTGAAAAACATTTATGACATGGCTACGTTTCAAGTCAAAATTACCGATAACCTAGCAACAAACAAAATACAGGTTGCGCGAGGTGTGCGACAAGGAGACACTATCTCTCCAAAGCTCTTTACTATGGCCTTAGAAGAGCTTTTCAAAGAACTGGACTGGGACAAAAAAAGATTAAGGATCGAGGGACGACACCTTTACCATCTCCGTTTCGCAGACGACATTGTCTTGATTAGTAGTGATCTAGATGAGCTGCAGAGTATGTTAACGGAACTCAAACTGGCGCCGGAAAAAGTAGGTCTCACCATGAACATAGGAAAAACTAAAGTCATAACTAGAGAAGGTCGAACACTCACACTCGGTCACCAAAATCTAGAAAACGTCGAGGAATACATTTACCTGGGACATACAACCAAATTAGGTAAGGAAAATCAAACAGCCGAAGTAAACAGAAGAACACGAATGATATGGGTAGCAACTGGAAAACTAGGGTTTGTTCTGAAAGATCCGAATATACCAATCAACCTAAAAAGGAAAATGTTTAATGTGTGCATTCTCCCGGTGATGACTTATGGTATGGAGACCATGTCACTAACTGTCAGCTCAGCAAACAAACTCAGAACCACCCAAAGAGCTATTGAGCGTATCATGCTAGGAATAAGTCTCAGAGACCACGTCAGAAATGATGAAATTCG
Organism: Agriotes lineatus; assembly: GCA_940337035.1. Classification (NCBI taxonomy): domain Eukaryota; kingdom Metazoa; phylum Arthropoda; class Insecta; order Coleoptera; family Elateridae; genus Agriotes; species Agriotes lineatus. The sequence continues at coordinate 56,944,927 of OW679196.1, forward strand.
AAGGCGAACGAAGTGTGAAGACGTCATAGAAAGAATAGCGAGGTTAAAATGGAGCTGGCAGGACATGTGGCAAGACAGGAGACGACACGATGGACAAAACATATTTTGCAGTGGAGACCAAGGCTACACAAACGCAGGATAGGACGACCACAGAGACGATGGACTGACGACATCACAGAAAAAGCTGGTAAAAACTGGCAACGTGTGGCACAAGATAAGAAAGAGTGGAGACAGAGAGTGGAGGCCTACATCCAGGAGTGGATAAGAAAGGGCTGTTAAAGAAGAATAAGAAAATTTCTGCTAAAATTGACCTCAGTTTCTCCCATTTTATGCTGTCGTAAGCTCTGTTATAGTCAACAAAGCATAAATATAGCGGTACGTTACTGTTTTCTCTATCATTGTCTAATGTTCCAGATTTGCTAACGGGTTCCATTTCCCTTTGCAAAATCTGTCTGTTCTTCGGGGATTTGCCAGGATAAATTTTAGCCTTTCGTTAATTATGTGGAGAATTGCCTTGCTGGTACGGGATATCAACGCGATTAGTCTGTAACTACTTCATTTGATTTTCGAGCTCTTTTTGTGAAATGGTATTAGTCCGCTTTCGCACGGACGGTTGTTTTGCCGGCTGGCAGTTTTGCCATCCGGCGAAAAAACCGTGGTCACCTTTCACACGGGTGGATCGTACTTCCTTCGTAACTAACAATCCAACTTTAGTATCACACAGAAGCGTATTCAGTACAGTTTGTAGCTATTAATTAGTGGTGAGAATTTGGAGTTTATTGTTCAATTGATGGAATTTATTCGCAAAGTAGCTACTTATTACATAAACAAAGAAAGGTTGAAAGGGCAAGCACCAGAAAACTGTGGATTCTCCCGTTGAAAACAATAGTGGTAGCATTCAATACTTTGTTACTGTTGAGCATAATTTTTGCACGAGTATGGCAAATATCCGACCTTTCTGCATCTGACAGTTAACCTCTAAATTGACAGCAAAACAAAAATGGTTAATCGCACAAAAATCCAGCGTAATTGAATTCAAAATTCTCCAACAAGCAATTAATTTCGGGTCAGGTAAATATGCAATGTAATTAATGGAATCAAGTAGTCTGAGCTAACCTATATTACGTCACAGCAAACGGACCCACTTGGACAAACTTTGCAGAACAATTCCCTCTTCACTGGGAGATTCTAACATGATGAAACTTTACAGATAGGCACTCTGCCGACTGGTGATTAAATAAAACAACTTTTCGACTCCAACAACTAACCTTTATATTTAAAAAAATACATCTTTTTGAGAGCCAAACTTGCACAAGCTATCTTTTATTATGGCTTGGGTTAACAACACTAATAATAGAACATCACGTATCTTAGCAACTAATTACAACTGTTTTGGAAGTAAGTTTTGGTACAATGTTTTTACTTAGAAACTAAACTAACTCTATTCTGGTAGATAATTGTCAATTCGTAGACCTTTATAACCTTAAATCTCTGCTTTTTACACTTTAGTTTTAAATAGCACTGTTTTTCACGAGTTTTATTAGCACTGCACTATTGTTTTTTTCTAACGTAGATTGCCTTTTCATGCTCTTTGCATTCTATGTTTTCTTTACACCGCTTTTAACCTTTCAGTTGCGTTGGCGATTGTTGGCCTCGTAATTTTAACACTAACGCTGCCTATAACTTTCGTAACGCCTCAAACATCTCTATATCAAAGCAAACTCACACATTCAATAATATTACGTTAAACGTAACCCTTCCGATACTGTTTTATCTAATGCTAACCTCTGTCAATCAAATTACAGTTACTGCTAATCGTATCTTAACCTTTATTAGTGTATAAAACTGACTTTAATGTTGCAATAAACAAAATATAAATTCTGGGCTTATTTTAATTTTTATTTCATGTTCGTGTCTTAGTTATGCAACCAGAATTGCTGTGGGCATTAAGCCATTACAGGGCTTGTGATATTACACATACATTTTTTTAAATATTTATAACTCATAAGCATAAGCATTATACAATTATTATAATTAACAATTAACTGAGTTCCTCTGCTATCTGCAAGTTACGATTTTGATGCAGATGACGCTGAACCGCGTAACCGGCAAACCGGCGAAATCGAAACGAATCGAGAGCCAAAATGTATTCGAATGATTATTATTCTAATCATTCGGTTATTAATATCATTCGAATGCAAATAATTCGGTTATGAAAATTGGCTGGTTATGCCCATCACTAGTTTAGGATATGGAATGGATAAAATAAAATGTGCCAAAAATTAAGATTAGAACAATGGCTCTCCTCGGTTATAATTGCTGAAAGGAGACCAAGAGCTCGCGTAGGCAGGGACGCTAGATCCCTGAGCTGATCTATCCTCTATCAGGTCGTAAAAGAGTATCTACCACTACTTTATAGAAAGCTTTTAAATGTCATTGCGAGATGAGCACCATAGCCTGGCATAGATCTAGATATCGCAGCGGGTCAAAATGTTGGGAAGATCATGCCTTATTAGCCTTGAAAAATAAAAAATGTGTATAACTGACACTCCTCCATCACGATGTCAGAAGTCACGAAAATTAAGTATCGAGCTGTTATAAAATTCCTTACTCGAGAAGTATTTTCATAATTAACTCTGGGGTTAAAGCTGCCGCAATCGTTCAGATTAATTCAATTGTTCGTCCTTCTAGGAGGAAACAGTTCTGTTTCTGTTAGTCCTGATCCGTTAACGGATATTAGCTATCATTCTGGCTAGTTGGACTTTATTTACCGGAAACGGTTAACATACGAAAATGTTGGCGCTCACCTCGTATCCCTATTTCTACCTCTCATACAAACAGCAAAATTCCAAGTTTGCCTAAGTGTCCTTGTTTACAAAGACTTTTACAACACATAGGATGGCTTGCTAGAGTTCATAACCCATCCATAATTGTTATAAGAATCCCTCTTGCGGTTCACAAGGTGTAATAGCGTTTGTAACAAATCCAAAAATTGCTGTGTATCTATCTACACAGGCTAAGCTAAACTGTTACTTGAATATTGATAGTTAGATATATTTTTTTAAATATTACTTATGAGCATAGGCGGATTTAGAGGGGGGGCACGGGGGCACGTGCCCCTCCCAAACGCTTAAAAGTAGACAAGGAGTTTAATATGGCCCGCTGTAATTACGTTCGTTTTGTTTTGTGTGCTATGGAGTATGGAGCATCCATCACAGTACATACTTATTATGGGAAAATCAAATTATCGTAAAAATCGCAAATTGTCAAAATAGCTTTGAAGGGAGAGCTAAAACTTTTGGCAACGGATGAGAGAAAATATTATGCCAAGTCTCCAGCAGATGCCTACAAAACAGCAACGGCGTTTCCAAATATTAGAACTCTGTTGTGCACGTTTCTTGTGACTACTAGCACTGCCGAGCGATCTTTCTCCACCTTACACCAATTAAAAACATATCTTCCCAGCAGAATGACAGAAGATCGTTTGAATGGACTGGTTTTAATGCATATCCATCAAGACATTGTGTCAAAAATGAACATTCACAAATTACTGAATATTTTCAGCAGGAAACATAAAAGAAAACTGTGGTTATTATACAGGGTGATCCAAAATTAAACCGCCAAATGTTCAGGGCTGATTTTCCATGTAAAAATAAGACTTTTTTGTCTATAAATATATTTCCAATAATGCACCCCCTCCGACATAGAGTGAAAACAAAAGTCTCGACTACAATTTTGCATTAAATGCGTGCTCTTTTTTGTGTCTCGCAAACCTTGACAGTCATTTCTCTGAGTGAATTGATTAATTGAAGTTGTAGTGCATTTTAAGTGTGTTTTTGCGTACTTTAATCACAATCATGCCAAATATTTACACTGTACCTGATTACGGTGATATTGTGTAATGGCAATGCGCGCGCTGCAGTAGTTGAGTACGCCCGTAGATTCCCGATAAGGAGATTGCCTGGCCGATTAGTGTTTTCTAATACTTTTCAACGTCTAAGAAAGAGAGGATCAACTCCATTGCTGTCGCGAGGAGAAATAAATTTATAGACGAAAAAAGTTTTATTTTTACATGAAAAATCAGCCCTCAACGTTTGGGGGTTTAACTTTGGATCACCCTGTATATGTAATTGTTTTTCTATTTTCATATTAATAACCTTTATATTAAATTACAAGTATATTTTTTACAGTTATTGTTGTATGTTGTTGTTAATACCAAATTTCAGAGCACGTTTCGCCCGTCTGACCCTTGTGCCCCTTCCAGAAAAAAATCCTGGATCCGCCCTTGCTTATGAGTACAAAATAAGGTTTAGAACAATTCGCCGATTGGCCGTCGCCGATTCGTCTTCGCCAATTCGCCGTAGGTACAATTCACCTTCCGAAAATTTACCATCGGAACATTCGCCTTCGGCAGATAAAGTTTTAAATGAATAAAAATACTACTTTGAACTAAGTGTAAATGTAATTTCTTTTTTCCTGTAATTACGTTGCTTTGAAAAAGGAAAAAAAAGTTATTTATATGTCCGCCACAATAGATATAATTTTTTTTAACAACAATTGCATGGTTTGGTAATAATTAGACAGAGAGATGTGGTCATTAAGTGGTCAACTGTAGTCATTAAAATTTATCAAGGGTAGAATTACAAATTATTTCTTTCTTATTTAAACAGTTTAAAAATCAGGTAGACGGCGAATTTGACCTTCGGTGAATCGGTGACGGCGAATCGCCAACGGCGAATCGGCTACGACCAATCGGAGATTGCAAATTGTCCCATCCCCCGCAAAATAAATATTCATATAAAAAATGCAGAAAGGATGGTCGTTTTTAAACTGAATATTTTGTCTTCGATAAAATTGTTAGATAGTTCAGAATTATTGTAATTTATATTTCATTTTTAAACATTGCAGTTGTTCCTAGCAGTAGTGCTCTTTTTTGCGGCTTCCAGTTCTGGCATGGCTATGGGCTATCCCGCTGTTTTACTACCTCAATTAAAACACATCAACGGAAGTTTGCAGACTGACGAAGAAATGGGTTCTTGGATAGGTAAGTCTAAGAAATATCAGCGAGAAATAGAGGTAACTTTGTCTTTAAAAAACTAAAGCAGTATAATACTGTAATTATTAGTCGCAACCTTTATGTGTATAGCTACTTGTAGGTTAGAATTCTAGTTCTCACTAGCACTTAATCATTACAAATCAATAGTATCGCGACAATAAATTACTACGACTGCAACAAGTTCAGTTTTATTGTAGAACAGACGTTTAACATATGCAGATATTTGTAGTAGAGCACATAATAAATAGAGAAATTAATTGTATGAAAAAGAATTGAAAGGCAAAATACTAAGATTGAAAAATATAGGATATCCGTAAACTGCAGATTAAAAAAATATATTTGTAATCACATAACCCAGCAGATGGATACCTTCATGAAAGGCTGTCTTGTGACTGTACACTGCCGTCGTCAAACTGATACTTTTTTATGGAACGCTAATCTGGTGGCGTAAATTCAGGCAAGTGCGTACGGCAACCAATTTCGCACACGTGCAGCAGCTATCATGTCTGAGCATTACGGGTGCTATACATTCAACTCTAACTGCAGTTTTGGGTATTATTCCACTAGATCTTTATATGGAGTAGATGCCACTAAAGATGGCTCTATATCTGGGGGTAAAGAGACATCAGAGCATCCGGAAAGGGGTTATTCATAGGATGCCTCTACTGGGAGCAACGGTAAACTTTCTCTCGCCTAAATTTATTTTTAAGACGCATTCACCTTCACAGAGCTGAAACTGCATTTTAATGGATGAATATAAAACAGCAGAAGATATAGGGGTAGATATCTTTTCAGATGACCTGGATCTTCAAGAAAGTATCACATTTTTCCAAGCGAAGAAAATAGCTATACAGGGTGCAGAAAAAAATTCTGTATCAATTTATGCCAGCATTTGTCATTTTACATTTCGGAAAACCGAAAATTTAAAAAAAAAATTACCATTTTTAGACAAATCAGTGGTGCCTTGAAATTACTAAATCATCTCAAAGCATCAACAAATTAGTTTGCTGTTTATTTGTTTGCATCTTTCAAATGTAACGGCAACCAAATAAACAGCAAACTAATTTGTTGATGCTTTGAGATGATTTAGTAATTTCAAGGCACTGCTGATTTGTCTAAAAATGGTATTTTATTTATTTAAATTTTCGGTTTTCCGAAATGTAAAATGACAAATGAATACAGACTTTTTTTCTCTACAAAAAACTTCAATACAAGTTTGCTCTAAAATAATTAGGGAAGCAAATATTTTCATAATTATGAAGAAATTACCTACCATTGAAATCCCTATGGTGCGTAAAGCATTTCTACACCCTGTATGGCTTAAACGCAATTCTGGAACGTAGCATTCAGAATAAAACCATCCGGATAGCTAGTTAGTATAGAGATACCTCATTGATGCTGGACCATCACAAAATTGTTTCAGTAGTCCAAAGCAACTGTCCTCTGGAGCTAGTAACAAGGAATAACTTTGTAGAGCTTATTTGGGTAAAAGGGGTTGCAAGAAATTTTGCCAACGAATAAACTAATGACCTGGTGAGACAAAGCTCAAAACAACCTTTTTGGGGTCCCGAACCAGAAATTGCGCCTTTATCGACTCTGCTGTACATCAAATTAGCTAAGAAAGCCACACCGACATTGCGCTAGCTAGGTGAATAGCTATGGACAAATGCCACCACGCAAGATGGCTATTGCAGTTTTTGTTGGCAAACCTGATATTCGCGTACAGCGACCCAAAAAACACACAGGAACCAAATATCAAAACTCCACCAAAACTTTCCCTTATTTTCTACCATTTGACTAAACTCTGCGTGATCTATCCATCTGTACATAATTTGGACAACTTTGTAACTTATAAGAACCTGTAGAGCGTAATCTTCATTCAAGTTTAGTTTAATTATTTCTTTATTCGTCTATTTATTTCATTATTACCGAAACACATGCGTATACGAGGTTGAGTGGAAGAGCAGCTGACGCTTTTAGTGTCATAGTTGAACTCCGCCTTAGAATTTTTTTTCTTGTATAATTTTGTACATAACATAACAAATAATAAAGACAAATAATAATAATAATAATAATAATATTTTAGTTTGAATTGCAGTAAGATAACGATTGTTTATTTTCTTGCAGCAAGTATATTTCCTGCATTTCTTCCATTGGGCTCCCTTCTCAGTGGCTTACTAATGCATTACTGTGGCCCCATGGCGACACTGAAAATCCAAGTTGTTATAACAGCGTCCAGCTGGCTTTTCGTTGTATTTTGTGAAAATCACACAGTTCTCCTGTTAGGCAGATTAATCGCTGGAGCAAGTTCTGGTTTAGGAGTGGTAGCTGGTCAGGTTAGTAATTTAATTGAAAATTTACCCAGGCCTCATAACCTATTTGCATTTTATTTGTGTAGAATTTGCGTATAGATTAACATTGTCATGTTGTAAAATTCCAATAAAATATTTTAAAATCGATGCTTTAAAATATGATCTTTCAGTTTTACTGACTTATTGCAGGTTTACATTGCTGAAGTATCAACTCCAGCTATGAGAGCAGTTCTAAGCAGTGTTCCATTCCTTAGCTATGCCTTTGGAATTCTCCTAGTTTATGCTCTGGGCTCGGCTATGCACTGGAGATTAGTAGCAGGTATAAATGTGTTAATTAACTTTTACTATTGTAAAAACTACCAAAAACTGTGGTCCCTATTAATATTTAATAACTTAATAACATTGAATCCTCGTTCCTGCGTTGCCTCTTTATTGTTTCATTAGATCTCTTCATTCTTCTTCATCATAGTCCGCCTTTATTTGTTCTTACCTATTTAGTTTTTCACTATAAAGAGATAATGAGAGAGAAAAAAACGACGATCTTTCCAAATGCATATTAGGGGTCCTGGGTGGTGTAGCTTGAACAAGCGTCCACGTTCAATCAGTAGAGTTAAGCAACGCTCTTTCTGATCAGATGGGAGTTCCACGGTTGCATCGCTCGGCGCTTCGTGACACGGCTGTCACGGAAATAGTTGGTCCCGGCTCTCATAACAACATCATGATAGTCATTAGTGGGGTTGGAAGTCCCCATAAATGCACAGCGACGCCTATAATTGGTCTAACGGCTGTTGGCTGAGTGCGAAATGAATAAATAAATAAGTAAATAATTATACTGTGGCACACTTAGCGATGTTACTTCGATTATATCATCTTTCAATCATTGTCTGGGCATGTGGTTGCCTATAGAGTTTTGGCAATTTTTGGGTTTGCAATTGGCATGTACCCTTCTTTGGGAATTTTTAATGTATAACTTCAAAGTGGAGCTGTTTCCAGTTCCCATTTTTGGAAATGCTTCGTTTCAATTTTAAACACATTTTTGGTGCCCCTTTTGATGGACACTCAGAGAGCACAATTTATCTCAAAAATTATCAGCAATCAGGTGCAGAATTGGTGTAATAGCTTTTTGACTTTCTACACCTATACTTTTTCAAGTAACTCTCAATATTCTTCACGTTACTTTTGATGAGTCTTCAAGAATCTTTCTCATCTTCTATCTCTCAATCTCTCTCTCATGCAGCTTCTTCATTTATCCATAATTGGATGTAAGCCTTCCCCATACTATTCCAGGATTCTCTATTCATGGCTTCTCTTCCCCATAGTTTCCCGGCTATTTTCTTTACGTCGTCATCCCATCGCATTCTCGGTCTTCCTATGCTTCTTCTTCGGGTTCATGGTCTCCAAACTGTTGTCTTCTTTGTTCATTTCTCTTCGCTTATTCTCATGACTCATCTCATCTCTCAATATTAAAATTAAATTTTGGCTTAGACTGCATCGTTTTTGTAGATGAATTTGTGTGATGGTTATGTTCGTTGGTGGCCCTTAAATTCTTACAAGCCACTCATGATTTAGTAACATAGAGGAAAATGATTTTAGACTTAGTAAAACTTGGAATTCTGTCATTCATGATCTAAAGCATTATAACTACCCCCTTTAGCCGGTCACACGCCAGCAACTCAACGTGCATTGAACATGAACGACCAATCAGCGTTACGTCGTTCCTCACAACTGCCACAAAAGATCATAAATATCTCCACACTCCTAGAGTAACTTTGACTCTGACTAGGCAAGTTGTAATCTATTGCGAAACGTTAAGAACCAAGTAGGTCTAAGTATTCTTGTTCACAAGGTACTCTCACAAACAAGCCAAATCGTAAGTAGTTTGTAAGTGTTCACAAGCTACCAACGGACATAACCATGACACAACATCATGTTTGGGTTCATATGCTAAAAGGCGTAGAAGCAAAAAATGCTGGATGTTCGTTTACAAAAACAACGCGGTCTAAACAGACATTTTATTATAATTCTAATAACTGAGAAAACCTCAAACAGTAGGTATATATTTCATCTGTTCGACCGTACATCGCACGCTGGGGAAAACCCCTGCCACTTGTTAGCAGCAAATTCATTTCTGGTACGCCTATAACCCTACTAGCATATCGACACCCTATAGTAACGACTGGTACAGGTCAAAAGTTTTTAAATTTTATTTCATTCAGCGTTTAACCGCTACTGCGCCTCAATGGGAGTTATTGACGGTTATCTACATTAATCCACAGTACTTAGTAACTAATAAAAAACGACTTGTTCACAAATTTCACTTGCTTTATTTTGCTTTCTAATTATAGGCTGTATTTGTAATAAGAATGAATTGAAAACGTTTGGAATCTATTAGATGTCCATGAACTGAAGAAAAAAGTCTTATAACGGAATTTTCTATTTCCAAAATTTTGGGAAATACAGCAAGACAAAATTGAGAACTTTTCTGCTTGATTTACAAAATTTTGGATTACTAAAATTGCTTTCACTAAACACCACTTTAACATTACATAGCAACAGCAAATTAATAACTGTGGAATCAAAAATATTTCTACAAATTTGGTTCAAAATGCCCTCCCCCATTTTGGATACAAAATTGTTCAACTTCTAAAATTGACAAATAGTTTAACAGCAAATTTAAGTTATTATGTCGACGAAGATTAATTAAAATAAGCATACTTAAATAATTCAGTAATGCCCCCAAGTTTGTCTTGCTGTATCTCACGAAGTTAAAGAAACAAAAAATTCTCTTGTAAAAAATTTTTATTAAACACATGGAAATCTATCAGTTTTCAAATGTTTTCTATTCGTATTTTCTATACTCTGCATATGTGAAGTAGTAAAGTTGAAAAGCTTTACTGACGTGTGCATTCATTTGGACGTTGGGGTAAAGTGCTTGTTTTATGATTACGTCTATTCTATCAGGCTCATGTAGGGGCCTTATCTTCGCCTATATCGGTACCGTGCACTTTGAATTAGTCAAATACTCATACTTTTGTGCTTGCAATCAAAACCCGTATGCTATTTGATCAAGACCTCTGTTATAAATGTTTACACAGCAATATTTTGGAATTAAACTTGTATGAATTTTGGTTTTCTTTTAAATAAACCTGATCTTATCAATGTAGTAATTTAAAATTAACTTTTAGTGATTTTCCATAAATGTGTTATAATCGAACTGAGTTTGGGTTATTATTTCTATTCTACTACTGATCTTACCTTGTTCATCTATACCATTTTCGGTTTGATTTTTAACCGGACCTCGATAAGGGACGATTAATATATTTTTCTGTTTAACTATTAAGGCCCGTCATTTAAATCAATACATTATTCATGTTTGGCAGTAGCTGTTGTCGATTGCTTGAATGCTTATTATCCCTTTTCAGCTTATTCTACGTCATATCTCAACCATCCCGAGTGTGTCATGGTAAATCGTGCAACCTGACGCCCTTGGTCTTCGTTACTTGTAACCTTTAAATAATTTTACTTCATTGTTGCCCCGTGTAAATTGTTTAAGTCATATTTCAACATCTTTTCATTGGGTTCATTTTGACTCAAAATTATTGTAACACTGTCTTTGCTACTTGTTAGTTTCAAAGTTTATAACGGTTGCATGTTCAAATCCAACTTGCCAAGTTTTCTCTTTTCAGTCACACAGTACTATACCGGGTGATCAGTTTCAAAACCGAACAATAGCACAGGCATGGTGTATCATAAGACTACTAGAAACATTTGATTTAGCTTAAGAAACAAGGTTGCCTAGATCAGAATTTTAAATTATGGGAAAGGGGGAGGCTGTAAGTTCTTCGACATAGCATTTGTTTACTAAGAATTAGAAACTTGCTATATTCGGCTTTGAAACCGATCGCCCGGTATATAAACAATTTTTTATCTAACCACTCATCTTTTATCTATTATTTGTCTTGCTGAAAACTTTTGACTATTATTACATTTATCTTGG